>JAULJL010000016.1:0-1200000 GCA_030761205.1 Fremontodendron californicum | reverse complement strand
GACCTTCATGAATGACAGGAGGCCGCAAACTTGATTTTCAGGAAGCAACATTCGACCTTTACACGATTCATCAGCTCCAAATAAGAGGATAGTTTGTTGCAGAAATCAAACTATTTCTTGTGATAGAAGTTTCAACATAAAAGTAAAGCTGTGCTGCCCCTCACTTTGGCTAGATGCAAGGCTCAAAACAGATCATATCAGGCTAAGTGGCTAACTACCTAGCAAGACACTATCAATTTATAACCCAAAATTTAGAGTCCAAGAAAGCAATTGAAACCCCAAGATGTCTAAAAACTTTGTTCAGACATTAAGAAATTGACTTTTAAGTATAGAGAAACATGATAACAAACAATATGGTCGGGTCTAGAAACTAGAAAGAACTGGTCTATTTTGAATGGACAAATCATTCACTACCCCTAGCTGACCTTTTGGGCAAGCGATAATAATGATGTGAAACAGTAAGGTTTAAGGGCCCAGAAACAGCAACACGACCTTGTTGTTGTTGACTTCTTGTTGATATGTAGACCTTATTGATCCTAAAGAGAGAATCAAAGGACATAAGAGCGGCAAAAATTATTTTTATGAATCACAATCAACAAATTTTCATTAGAAGAGAAACAATGAAAGGGCCATTGCGTGCTCACGGTTGCTTGCTAACTTTAGCTGGTAAGACTTTTTGGTTGTTGTATCAAAAACTTGGAAATGGATGGATTGAGGATTTACGAAAATGGAAGGTATGCACTATGCACCCATGTCGTTCAGCCCAAGCAAAGAACAAAGAGGTAACAACTCTTTCATGGGCTGCTTTCTAGGAAGAAACGGAAACTTCATAGTATTCAATCGGTGTCTGGCAATATCCCACCAGACCAGACCTCGACTTTTCCCATAACCAGAAAAGTCAAGAATTTCTAAGCTGTATAGGCTACAAAAAGCTGACATGCTATTTTTCTGGAATTTTGATTTCATCAGTTCATCATTGAAATCTTTTCAACCAACATCTTCAGCATGCGTTTGGACATCCTTGCTGCATTATCTCTCACTCCCTGTCTATCCTCAATTGTTTCATCACCCTTTCCATTTAAACATGATGAGGCTCACTTTGAAGAATGCTAGCTAGGTCGAGATTGATGTACCAAGAATCATTTGAAAGATTATGTGCATGTAGAGACAATGTACATTCAGATGATCTATTACGGTTTATGACAGATACAATTAACTGTGATTATAGTATGGCAACAAAACTGCTGAAAATGCTAAATTGGTACAAGGAAAATATACATTGAAGAAGTTAATATATGTAACTTAAAGAAGTCAAGAATGTCCAATTCACTAACTAAGTCATAAGCACAGTACTTTAGTGGGGTAAAATTTAAAACAATGATATAAAATGACAAGATACAGAATCCGCAGCAAGCTTTACATGGTTTGTGCTAAACTTTGGCTTATAAAATGTAAGTAGCTTATTCATCACCCATGGCTAGCTCCAATGCATAGTCATCCCTTTCCTGCCAAAGTTCAGCAAATACAGTTTTGAGATCACTTCAAAAAAGTAAAGAGAATTAAGCATTCAAATCCTGAAGAGGCAATAGCTGTGCATCAGCTTAGCTCCTTTTCCACTACCCTTTTGTCTTCAACTACTACTTGTTGCATATTAATATATACGAAATTTTCAGAAGTCTTGGGCTTACAATTGGTCCTCGAGCAAAATATCTTCCAAATTGAAGCCAGTACACCTGCACATGCCAATAAATTCAGATTTTTTTTGACACATGCAAATAAAGTTTTACAGACACTCAAGCAATTCCGTCTCAGTTAGCAACACTCTTTATTTCTTGGAGATCAGATAAATGCGGATGAAGATTCAGATGCCCCTATCACAAGACATTTGACAGCACTTGATACGGCAATCAGCCTTGACTTGTTTGCAATGACTTTATTTGCTTAACATACAAACAGCAGTTAGTGGTTCTCCTAAATAGATGGTTGCACATTACCTCATCCTCATCTTGTGTTTCCACTTCAAGATCAGACGATGGGAACCCCACACAAAGAAGTGCATATCCCTGCATTTAAGCCCACCAGAAATCAAGAAGAAAATAAATGTACGGTACACTCCAAACCAGTGTTGTCAAGGGCGCAAGGCGCACTCTATGCGCTAGAACCCTTATATTGCCTCAGGCGCAAGGCGCAAAAAAAGTGCTCGCCTGAGTGAAGGCGCAATATATATATGTTTGTGTTTTTGTATGTGTCTTTGTGTGTGTGTGTGTGTGTGTGTGTGTATATATATATATATATATATATATATATATATATATATATATATATAATAAGCTTAAGATATATGATTATGATAATAAAATCTAAAAAGTGGTCAAGTTTATCTACAAAACATGTAATTTTTTGTTGTTGGCCAATATGCATGATTTCCTTGTAGTCTCATGTTTGTTGTTGAATACTCAAATGTTGAGAAGTAGAGAATTTGATACTATCCCCTTTTTTACTAGTAAAGATACATCTAATGGAAAAAGTTAAAAATAAAAGAAATTAAAGAAAAATTTAATAAGACGGGCTTTTTTTACGTCTATCGCCTTACAAAAAAGCGCGTGCGCCTGATCAAATGTGCCTCGCCTGAAAGGGTCTGAGGCGATTTTGTTGTCTAGAGCTAAGGCGCAAGGCGTAGGCGCGCCTAGGCGCACGCCTTGACAACACTGCTCCAAACACTAAGTTAATAGAATGATCACGAAAGAAGTTTTACATGAGGTAGAACAATATATTTAAGCACATGATGCAGTTAATTTAATGCATGTTCAATGGTAACGGTGTTTTTTCTCTCTCCCCTCTCTTTTGGGTACATTGGTCACTCATGATTGTTGGTTAGGAAGATGAATAAGAAACTAAAGTTTGTTAAAGAGGGAGAAAGTTCCTCAACATCTAACTAGGCAGATTAAAGCCTCAAATGAACATTAAAATAGTGGTATAGCATCCATTCAGTTATGACCTACAGAAATTTCAGCAAAATTTAACATCAATGTGAAGAAGTTTACATCTCTTCCAAATCAGGCTAGTATACTCTTAATTTGACTAATCTACACAATCAAACCTGTGTTATGAATCTTCTTCTGTTTATGTTTACATTCCTCGTGCGTCTACACAACATTTATTTATCTTTTGATACCTCCTATTAAATAAATAACTAGAATTTTTGAAGTTGCACTGACTTGACTTCATATAGAAACCTATGGTATAGTAAACTTGATGACTAGACATGAAAATACGATGAAATAGTATTGAAGGTTTGAGTTGAAACTCAAATGCCAACTGATAAGCAAAACAAGCAAATGAATTCATATTCCATAAATCAGAAACATAAAAGTCATGCCTTTGCTTTCAATTCAGCAGATATTCCAAGAGCTTCAGGCTGTCTTAATTGTCCAGACTTTACACGTACGGCACAGCTAGTACAACAACCTGCCATGTAAAGGAACTATTCATCAAAAACAATTTCATACAATAAACAAAGATTAACATTAAAAACAATCAAAACAGCCTTAATGTCCAATTAGTAAGCTAAGCTCAATTGCAGTATCTTAATGATCTCCAAAAACTCAAATCATCAATAAATGTGACACCTTTTGCGACATTTAAAAACAAAACTTCTTCGAATTTTTAAAGAACAATACCGTGCCTGCAAGCGAATGGAAGCGTAATGTTTTGAGATTCAGCCGTATGTAATATGTATTGGTCCTGCAATTTCAATCAAATAACCCTAAATAAGTCTCTAATCAATCATTTAACAAGTTGTTCTAACAAATCAACTGTAAGCCTAAGAAATTAAAATGCAAGTCCAATTTTTTTTTTTTTTTACTTATTGAAAATTAATTGCTCGAATCTAACTAGAAAATAGGTCAATCGTTTCTTTGGCATTTTCTTGGGAAACAAACGGAGTGAAACGCCGTACCTCAGGAACAAGAAATTCGTGAACGACACCTTGTTTTCTGTCGTGGACGGTGACTTTATGAGTGGGAATTGAAGGGAAAAGATTACCGTTCGGGCTGGTAATGCTCACCGGCGTCTGGAGCTCTGACGTAGTTTTGCGTCGGCATTTGAAGGAATTGATGGGAAAAGCGCTGCGTTTCGGAGAAGAGAGTTGCCGGTAGAGTGAAGTGCAGGAATTGCAGGGAATCACAAGGTCCATTGATACCGGTTTTAGAATCTAATCTGTTATTGGTCTCGAGGAGATAAAACAATACAAAGGAAAGAGGGTTAGATATCATACTTTCCTTTGTACGCAATGTTTTGTAAAGCTGAATTTTCCACCGTTGGATTTGCTGTTACGAATTTCTTTTGTTTTTATTTCTTTTAAACTGTTGATTAAGCCAGTTTTTTTTTAAATCAATAGTTCAGTTAGATGGTTAGTAAGAAAGACTCAATCACAAAAGGCATGAATGACGCGACGTAAGCCTTCTCCTTTGCATTCAAATAAAAAGTGAGATTGTAAAATTGTTCACTTGAATTAAAAATTCAACATTCAATCAACCAAGTTGATTAATTCAATTTCATTTACCATGAATTTTTTTTTTAATAAATGTAAATTTAGTAATATCACTTTTACTCTAGCATTTAAAGACCCAAAATTACCCTAAATATTTTCTTTTGCATATTAAATTATAAATTTAAAAATGAGAAAGAATAAATCATCAATCAACCTATAACTCTTTTTTAATAATTAAATGAAAATTAATTTTCAGCTTTTTAAGAAAATGTTACTATGTCAACTGAATACTAGCTCATATAACATACTTGATGCTAATAGATTTTTGAAGGTTGCTTGTTCGAAATGACTTAAACACGTAATATCTTCATCAAATGAATTAATTAGATAGAAGTTGAGAGATTATAAATAGATTAAAAATTTTTAAAAAATTGCTACTAATTGCTAATGTTAACTATCTATTGAATAGTTTTATTAGAAATAGTAATAAAATAATAGCAAAGAATAGTGAAAGAATAAGATAAGGGTAAGTGTAAGTGTAAGTGTATAAATATATATTTTTTATTTACTTTTATTACAAACTCATCAGAAAGAGTTGGATTACGTCGCAGTTGGCTCAATAAGTTGCGTCCAACGTGGCAGAAAATCCAGGACATGAGCCACACTTAGAGGTGTTTATAGGCCGGGTTGGACTGAGTTTGGGTCGATCTCATTTGTTTGCCTAAATTCGACTGAAAATATAAATCTCAAATTTTGTCCAAACCCGTTCATATTTATAAATGGATAGTTCAAAATCGTTTAAACATGTCCATATTATTTTTTTTATATTTTTTTTTATTATTTAATCTTTACTAATTATATATATTTTATTAAATTTTTAAACATTGACAACTTAACATATTTTTTAATATTTACACTATAATATTATATATATTTTTTATATGACATAAATTACATAATATATATAAATATAAATAATATATTATTTAATTAAAAAACAGATAGGATCAAACTTGGACCTTGAATATTGAAGCCAAGGCCCGACTCATATTTTAAACGATCTAATTTTTTTACCCAAATTCATTTTTCGAACCTATTATTTTGTCCAAACCCTTTAAATATGACTTCGGACTTGAATAGATAGTCCGACTTTTAGACAGGTCTATCACACTGCCTGGAATGGATGACGCAAGAAGAACAAAAACAAAGAAACTGCTTTTCATTTGATTAAAGTTTTACAGCTGAATCTGATCCATAAAGATCGATGCACACACTAAAGGAGAAGATTAGCAACATGGCCAATAGTAGCCTCAAGCTGAAGTTGAAGAAAAAAAAGAAAACAAGGCAAACATGAGAATCTACATTAGATCATTCAACAAACCACTTATACAAAATGACTTCGATCATTGATCAAAGAGCCGATTTTTTTTTTTTTTTTTTAAAGTCTAAACCAAAATCCTCTTAGAAACCACATCAACAAACCCTTTTTGTACATGATGATGATGATACTGATACAGTCAAATGCAGGTTATTACCACAAGTTAGAACAATGAAAAGGAAAAAATCTTTTCAAGAGAATTAAATTGTTACCACGCTTTTCCTATAGACCCAACAACTGAAATATACCGACAATCATACCCACTGCAATCTTCCTTTGAACTCCACACACTGCTGGATTTTACCATCATGGGACATCACTTGGGTCTTCACCTTAACTGGTCTCGTACTGTACTTCACTTCCAACTTCGGGAATGGCTTCTGCTCGTTTTCTGCATTAGCTGCGCCGGATGTTTCTGGCAAGACTTCATCGAGGAATTCATCTGCTACATCTCCATCTTCATCTATCCTAAGACGCTTTGCATACCATTTCAGACCCTGAATCGAAAAGTCAATACAAAAATATTAGATACTTGAAACAGGCTTGACGAAGATACACAATGTAAAATAAGTAGTGTAGCAGGTTGAGACTTGAAAGTAATGCTGAGAACATGGTTCATGAATGAAACCAACAGCATGAGATATAACTATCACTTGGTATAAAACACCATGCAAAATAAAGGCTACTGCATCTTCCAAATGGACATTCATTTGCCTCAGGCATATTCGAAGAGAGCAATGGTAAACAATGTTATTCTCTGTTAGTAACAGTACCAACAATAAGTTGCATTTTCAACCTCCCTTTCCAGCTACTTCTTTACTTCACCTACTAGACATTAAACAAAATTTAATAATGTCCAGCATTTAACAGAATTTGATTCAAAGGTAGAGTAAACTTAGACCAATTTGCAAAGGAGATTTATAGCATTTGCTTGTAAAGCTGAGTTCAGTTGACAGGGAAACAATGTGTCCATCATGTTTAATTCAGAAAAGACACAAGGACATGGCCACCCCAAGACAAGATTCGCATCTTTTTATTCTTTTTCTTCTAGGCTTAACACAACACACATTACTCCTAATCCTTGCTAAAAAAGGACACGCCTGTTCATTTTCAAATTTGACCGAGCTTTGCAACACATTTACATGTTAGCGTGTTTAAATACACAAATTCCTGTAGTATTTGATGTTCGGCAAACTATGGTTCAAAAGGATAAGGTTAATGGATTCAAATAGACAATCACTTCTGTCTTAGTGTTAGTTTTCTACCAAGTATTACTTATAATACATCTAGCCACCATCAAAAGTAGAGGAGCTTCTTGTTTTCTTGTAAGAAGATAATAGTAAAAGAGTTAGAAGAAACAATCACAAGCAAGAAAGTCCTTCAATCCTGAAATGGAACTAAAATAACAATAATTTAACACTTCTTTCCATAAATCCAATAAGTGTTTTGAGAAAAAATGGACAAATCTTAAAGAGAATAAATGAGTTGGGATGTGCTTGGATGATTACAGACTTGTTCATGCATAGCACCATATCTACTCGATAAGAACAAAAAGAAGTGGAGATCAACCAACAAAGGTTCATCCCCAAACAGAGAGAGATTTTGATAACAAACAGATTTAAAATTTAAGGAAATCACGATAACAAACAAGTTTCAGTAGGATTTGGTGGAACCACTCCCACATATGTTTAACAATATGTCAGGACATGAATTTGAGGGAGGGAAAAGAAAGTTTCAGCCAGAGTTCAAAGAAAGAAGGGAAAGTATATATCTTTTCCTCTATTCATTTAGTTGATGAAGAAAAACAAAAGATGAAAAGGATCAAAGTAAAGAATTGATAGCAAAAACATAAGTTAAACAAAAGTAATGTATTACATGCATTACGTAAATTAAACATAAATTTAACATGCATTAAAATGCATCTTCCTGAGCATCAAGTCATCAACTACATCGGGATCTGATCTATCCTTGCATATTTTCCATGAACATCAGAAACAATAATGCGAAGGATATTTGAGAATTGACTCAGAATAGCCTCCTAGGACTATAACTCTTGCAGCCTACTTGATATAAACAGTTAAAACTCAACTCCATCAGAACTTAGAACAGCAATCATACATGTCAATTAATTTCATTGATAGTATATGTAACAAAAAGTTCCAGCAGCAATGTTGGATGGAAACCCATGCTGAAGATTGCGGATGCCAGATAGCATCATACCCAGTGCAAAACAAAAAGGCATGTCCATCATCCTTGACTAATGAATTTTACAAACTTACAAATGTCATAAAAAGTAACTGTTACAAAAGTTCTGGCATCTTCACTAATGAATGACTTGAAGCAAGAAATATGCACATAACACCAGAAATGGACCACGAAATTATGGCAGAAAACAATCAGGAGCTCAAAAACTTATAGACCACATGTAAGATCAGCAGTGGATAATTTTAACAACAGAAGCATAAGTCTTTATTCAAGGCAGTAACATCAGAAGAGATTGGGGATTACACAATGTAAATACAAAATGATTTAGGTTTTAGGATCAAGCAGGGATAGCATTTGTTCACTGTACAAAGATTAGGAATCTAACAGGAGCAGCATGACCGAAAAGGAAGCAACGCAACAACACATGTATACAGGCCACTTTACATTCAGCACATTATTGTAATTGTACAGGAAGAAGATGATCTTGCCTGATAATACCCTCTATTACATAGGTCCTATCTACAAAGACATCAAAGATTCCATACCCAATATACTAAAGAAAAAATATTATAGTAAATCTTTAAAGCCCAGCTAACCTCAAGCTCTTTACAACCAAATTACACAGTTCAAAGTCACTTCTTCCTCACATATATTTAGTGATTCGTGCTATCTTGTCTTAATTTAAAACTATTAGTATTTATTGAAGTTTAAACATTGCTTTCTTCTTTAACCACGCTAAAAAAGACTAGTAATAATTAATCTCTTATGCATAAAATCACCTTAAAGCTTCCTAACTCTATTACCCATAAGGCCAGAAGTCAACTCATAACAAAAAAATTAACTACATTTATCATTATAACATTATATCAAGAACCCACGACTTAAAATCTGTAAACAAGAAAAGAAAATGAAAGAAATTGAGATGGACCTGAACGCCGCCGTCACCGGGAGTGCAGGGGAGGAGGATAGGGCCAGGCTGGGGACGATCGACGGCGACTTGAACAGGGACGCTAAAGCCCCTTCGAGGAAGCCCAGTTTCTTGAAAAACGGGACGGTTGCTGGGTGGTTGATTATTGTTGTTGTTATTATTGTTGTGATGGTCGTCTTCTTGGTCTTTCACTTCGTGACCATCGTCTCTAGCAAACCCCAAAAGCCCCGCTATTCTTCTAAAGAAGCGCATAATCAAAGATCAGTTTTGTTCGATTATTTATTCGATGAGCTAACCTATGCAAGTCGAAAATTCAGGAGAAATAAAATGAAATCTAGAGTTTTCGAAAGTGTTTGAAAGAAGCGAAAGAAGGAGAGAGAGAAATGTTTGGTTCGGGTTTGGCTTGTAGTGGAGAGCAAACTCAACTCAAGCATCGGAGAAAAGACGAACGTAGACAACAGAAGCGGAAAAACGTGATTTATTACAGAAAAAAATAAAAGGTTGGTTTAGCAATGGTGTGGCAAATTTGGGTTGAAAGAAAATGCCATAAAAAATGTGGGTATAATAATTTTTATTTTTTTAGGTGTTTGATATTGATGTGAAAAATATCATAATAAATTAAAATGTTAATAAAAATATGTATAAAATAATTAAAATTTAGATACTTGAAAATAATAAAGTTATTTTATGATAAAAGTTCGTTTTTTAAATACAAAAGTTTTTTTTTTTTTTCGATTTGGATTATCAAATCATGATTTTAACCATTCAAAAAAAAAAAGTTTTATTCGTTTAACATTACAGTTGTAATGAAATGTAATTTTTGACCTCGAAAACTGTATCACTCTAACGCTAAACGATCCAAAATCGTATATCCCTTTAAAAGTTAAAAATATCCTTGTGTATTTTTTTTTTTTAGTTTTTTTTATATATTGATGTGACAGTGAAATTTTTTAATTTTATAAATCGAGTTACAAGATGTCTCTTTTATTTAATTTTTTTCCTTTTTTTTTTAATATGTCTTAAGGATATGTGACACTTATAGGTACTCATAGGTTGAGCCGGGCTTAGATATGGTATCAACATCATATATAGTTGCTCAAGTCTGCCTTGAAATATAGGCCTAAAATTCTGGTCAAACCCGTCCATATTTGTAAAAAGGTAGTTCAAACCCGTTTAAGTCTGCCCATATTTTTCTCTAAAAAAATTTAAACAAATCTATTTTTTAATATATAATTTTTAGTATTTTTATATTTATTTTTTTCCCTAAAACATGGATAAGTTAGCATCTTTAAATGTTTACGCTATAATATTTTATATATAATATAAATTACATAATATATAAAATATGAAAATAATATATTATATAAATGAAAAACGAGCAGAGTCGGGCCGAGTTTGGACCCTTGATTGTTGGAGCTAAGGCCTGACCCATTTTCTAATTACGATGTTATTATTATAGATAATATATTAACCAATTTTAAAAAGTATCGTAAATGTACTTGTTAGCAAAATACATATTTAAATATACACTCTAACTTTAGTGAAATATAAATTAAGCCATCACCTTTTATTTCGTGTAAATAAGATTATAATTTTTTATTTTTTATAATTGAGTCAATTTAACCGATTTTTATAAATATCAGTTAAAGTTAAAGATTATTTATTTATCATTTTGAGAAAATGTTTTGCATTTAATACATTATTTTTACTAAATTAAAAAAAAAATGATGCATTAATTATATATTTTTTTATATATCACTTTAATCAATATCACCATACAATGATTAACAATTTTGTTATAATTAATAATAATAAAGTTTTAAAATTAACGGTTAATAACCGAACCAAATTACGATTAATCGAATAAATCGAATGTGTTTTTCCATTAACCGTTAACCGAACCGAATAGTTAAAACGATAAATTAATCGTTCGGTTAATTCGGTCAGTTATCGAATTAACCGAAATAAATACCTAATTTATTTTGCTAACCTATTTTTAATACATGATTTCATATTCAAATAATCTATCCAAGTCCAACCAATCAAAATCGAAAAGTAAAGCATATTATAAAATTCAAATATCGAACAAACACAACTAAGAAAGCATGATAAAGCATGAACATTACATAATTTCAGTTAATTCGTGTAATTCAATTATTTTTGTTTAACCGAACCGAATTAATCGATAACCGAAATTTTTTAAAATCATTAACCGTTAACCGAAAAGAACTTTATTCAATTAACTGATTAATCAATCGAACCGAATTAAATTTTGACGGATTAATTCTGTTAAAATCGAATAGTGAACCCTAGTATGTACGTAACTATTTATTATTTTTCAAAATATAAAAAGTAAACTGAGATGTCCCTTGACCATTAAATATCTCCAACAGCGAACTTTAGAAAAGTCTTTTCTGAAAACATATTCCGTTTCCTTTTCAATTCTCTTCTTCACAGATGCTTTGAACACCAAACCAAAATCGAACGCGGACGCCCTCTATTTCTTCAGATCCGGTTTTTCCAACGGTTTCAGTCACGGCCGATCCGTTCATTTCCCCAATTGATTTCACTTAATTGAACTTCGGACGCGATCCAGGATCGAAGAAGATGCCGGTGGCCGCTTCTGCCGTCTACTTCTTGAATCTCCGCGGTGATGTCCTCATCAATCGTCTCTACCGCGACGATGTCGGGTAACTCTCTCTATCTTTTTTTCCTTCAATTCAAGCTAATATAATTTTTTATAAATAGAATTAATTTCGCTTAGTTTGGCGTGAATGCATCTTGGTTTATTCTAATAGCTACTTTTCTTTTTTTTCCATGAAACGGCGAGATTTGAGTGAGGTTTATGATGATTTTTGTGTGTGTGTTTTGGTGTCTGGTTGATTCGTATAATCTTTCATTTAGGGGAAACATGGTGGATGCCTTCCGAATGCACATTATGCAAACGAAAGAACTCGGTACGTGTCCCGTTCGACAGATTGGAGGTTGCTCTTTCTTTTACATGAGAATCAGCAATGTTTACATTGTAATTGTTGTTAGCAGCAATGCTAATGTAGCTTGTGCTTTCAAGTTCGTTGTTGAGGTAATCAAAGATTTCCTGTTCTCTATGTTTATATACAACATATTTGCTACTCCACTAGAAAAATGTGCAATTCGTTTTCTCTATAACAATTGTGCTGGCATTTTTGCTCCTTTTGCAGGCTGTTGCATTGTTCAAATCTTATTTCGGTGGTGCTTTTGATGAAGATGCTATTCGAAATAATTTCGTTCTGATTTATGAATTGCTGGATGGTATGTATTCGAGGACAGTTGAATGTTTCTCCTTCCACACACATCCTTTTGCTAGGTTTATAATGTGTTCAGATACCTTCTTTTTGGTTTAATTCATGATGTTCTATTGCAGTGCTATATTGTGCATTCACTAGTTATCTTTGATTCTTGACTCTTAGTTTTATGGACCGTGATAGGAAGCTTAGATTGACATTATTACTAGTGGTAGCAACTGAAAGATTTGAATATTACTTGTAGACTCAGCTGATCAATTAACTGACAATTATATAAGTAATATAGGTTGTGTCTTTTAGGTTGCATGTTAACTTCTACACTGGGAATTTATTTTGAGGCATTTGTTCTATAGAAAGGAAGGGTGAAGAAAATCATTTAACCTGGGTCAAATGTTATTGAATGATTAAATGTTTGATTTCTCAATTGACATTGCAGAAATCATGGACTTTGGCTACCCACAAAATCTTTCTCCTGAAATTTTAAAGCTTTACATTACTCAGGAAGGAGTGCGGTCCCCATTTTCATCAAAGGTAAGTTGTATTTTGTGTATTACAGATTATTATATTTTGAGGTTTGATGCATGTAGGCAATACTCATATGGTAGATGTAGGTTTAATTTGTGCTTTTATTTTTATGTGAAGTTGCATTGTAATTAACCATTTTCATTTTCATTTGCTATGTGCAATAAATCAATAGCCTTCAGATAAGCCTGTTCCAAATGCAACTTTACAAGTTACAGGTGCCGTTGGCTGGCGAAGAGAGGGACTTGTTTATAAAAAGAATGAGGTAATCTAGCTTCTGAGTTCTGTCAAATTCCTTTCTCTATTGAATGTGGTGGTTCCACTAGTGTTAACATTTGTTTGTTGCAGGTGTTTCTGGACATTGTGGAAAGTGTAAACCTACTTATGTCTTCCAAAGGTTGGTACTAGTTTTTGGAAAGTGTTTTTGTTGATATCTGTTTGGTTGAATATAAACCATTTGGTGATTGCAGGCAGTGTTCTGCGTTGTGATGTTACGGGAAAGGTTCTTATGAAGTGCTTTCTCTCTGGAATGCCTGATCTTAAGTTGGGCTTGAATGATAAAATTGGGCTTGAGAAAGAATCACAACTAAAATCCCGTCCTACTAAAAGGTGGCTTCTAATTGCACTCTCTTCTCATCCTATGTTGCTCCGCTTGGATTATATATCATCCTCTTCTTTACCTTCTTGTCAATGTTGCAGTTTTTATGATGGAATTTTGATTCTTCTTGTGACTTTCTAAAGGGTTTCATATTGGATTGCCTAATTTCTATCTCATGTAATGCTACATGTTGCAGTGGCAAGACTATTGAGCTGGACGATGTTACTTTCCATCAGTGTGTAAATCTTACAAGATTCAACTCAGAAAAGACTGTTAGTTTTGTGCCACCAGATGGTGAATTTGAATTAATGAAGTAAGCTTAGAAGTCTTCTCCCTTATTTTATCTTGCGGTTCAAGTTTATGTTATACATTATGCAACTTCAGTTGTAGCCAAGTTTGTTATTTTATATAACTCTGAATGATAAGTTCTATATTATCTATAGCTTGCTTCTTAGACTACCATGCTATGTTCATTCTTACTGTGTTACTTTTAGAATGCTTCTGTTGATCATAGATGCCTTTTGAACCTATAATCTGGATATACATTGTGTAAATGAATGCTTAATACTTAATGGTGATGAATGATCTCAGTTTTTTTATGTTTCCGCAATACATAATTCTTTTATACATATTGTTTAATGTTCTTTTTGACTGATGAATGCATAGGTACCGTATCACTGAGGGAGTTAATCTTCCTTTCCGGGTATTGCCAACAATCAAGGAGCTTGGTCGAACACGGATGGAAGTAAATGTCAAGGTTTGTAATCTTACATTTTGAAATTGGCCATATTTGGAAGGTCATGGTTCTGCTTTTGGCTTATTTATATTAATATTTCAGGTTAAAAGTGTCTTTGGAGCGAAAATGTTTGCTCTTGGAGTTGTCATCAAAATTCCGGTCCCAAAACAAACAGCGAAAACAAGTTTCCAAGTAACATCAGGTCGAGCAAAGTACAATGCTGCTATTGATTGCTTGGTTTGGAAGTAAGTGTTATAGTTTGTTAATATTGGCGTATCTTCTTTTGTATTCTACTAACATTGAGAATCTGGCTGACTGCTTTTCTGCTTATCTTAAAGTGGATCAGCCAAAACGTTTTTGTTTGTGCTTGCAACCCCAACCCAACCCAATCGCTGCACCATCTGGTTGCCAATAGCCCAATGAGTTTATTATCCTTCGTTGGCCTGTAGTTTTCACTCTATTTATGGTTTATTGACTTCAGTAATTGCTCAATGTTATCTTTGTCTAATTTGTTAGGATAAGAAAATTCCCTGGACAAACAGAGCCAACCTTGAGTGCAGAAGTTGAGTTAATTTCCACAATGGCAGAAAAGAAGTCTTGGACAACAAGGCCACCAATTCAGATGGAATTTCAGGTGCCTAAATTGATTACTATTTTACTGCTTAATCATGTTGAATTCATTTTGTACTGTTTTAATGCGATATCTTTTCTTGGAAAATGTAGAAAAAAAAAATATTGCTGTACTTGAAATTATTCTCCTAGTTTGGTTATAATATAGATGTTGTACTTGTTCACCTTATTATTTGTAATCCATGTCATTGGTGTTCTAGATTCCCTTTCTTACGTTCTTAAAGGTTGTTGAATTTCCATGTATGCTAGATGAATAGTAAATTGAGAATTGGGGGGGGGGGGGGGACTTGGAATAATTGGACAATCAATGGATGTAAAGGAATCAAGGTCCTATTTGGTTCTCTAGACATGTATTTGACAACAAAACCTGATTATTTGCATTTCATGAAAATGCCAAAGAACATCAGTTTTGGGTACTTAAACAGGTGGATTTTAACACCTTAGCATACTTTTGGAAAACATTTCTGAGTGCCTTCAGACGAGTGAAATACATCTGTTACTTATTCACATTTTCTTCTCAGGTTCCAATGTTTACAGCCTCTGGTTTACGTGTCCGGTTTCTTAAGGTAAGCATTCTTATGTATTGTGAAGGTATATGTGATTCCTTTAGGTGAAGTTGCTATGTTGACTTCATCATTGTTTTGCAGGTGTGGGAGAAGAGTGGGTATAACACTGTTGAGTGGGTTCGCTATATTACTAAGGCCGGCTCATATGAGATCAGGTGCTAGAAATGTGGGATTCACTGTGAGATTGTATCAGAGAATTTGAGCAGTGATGAGAATTTTTACTCGCCCATTTCAACAAAGTAGAAAGTGATTCTTCCATGTATTTCACCTTGAGGGTAAGGTGAATGAGCCTCCATTTCCCCCTAAAATGTAGCTTGTGTTCTGGTTTCTTGAATTATTAGGCATTTTTCCCCCTTGTTAATATGATTATTTCAAGTGAGTATTTGATTGTTATTTTCTTGTAAAGGCTTAACCCTTATTTAGAACAAAATCGGGGTGCCATTGTTTTACAATAATGTATTATTTGTTGCATATTGTCACACTTATCTTGTTGTAACTATTGCCAGTTTTAAACCGTGTATGATTGGGAATTAGATTCATCTGACAGTCAGTAATTGCTCTTCCCCTACCAATATTCTTGTGAAATTTCAAATATTCAGATGCAACATTTACGTTTGACCTAGATGGAAAATTTTCTTTTGCATCAAACTTTTCTGCATTTGATTTTGCGTTTCCTTTGTTTTCAAAAGTCGGGAAAGTTCTTTATAAGTTGCTGTACAGCAATGAAGGGGTTATCAGGATACCATTTTAAAGCATCATTCATTCCTAGTCTTTGCTCCATCATCCACTTTTCTGGGAGACTTCAGGCACAATTTTTGCTTATCAATTTCGTTTTAGTTTTATTATACCATTGTCTACCTTGTTGAAGATGGTTTAATGCTCTCGTCAGGTCAGGCGTGGATTTCTGACTATTGAAATTGAGATTTTATTCTTGCTGAGTTATCTAAAAGTTTAAAATTTTTGCCCTTTCCAGGACAGGTTCCAAAACTTGTCAAAACTTAGCATAGACATTAAATGAATATGGGTTACATATTTCAGGAAAGCCAGCATCCGTCAATCACTCTACAGTGTTGTGGTCTTGTTTTTGTTAGTCAAAGATGACACAAACACTATATCTACAGCATGCCACCTGCCTACTAAAATTTGCCACCCGTTGTTGGGATCCTTTAGCAATAATTACAGTCATTGGTTTTTTCTTTTTTTGGCTATGATAGCTAACATTGCATTCACATTGGCAAATATGTTTGGACCAATCAATTTTTATGCTAAATTACCATTTATTCTCTAAGATTTATGGAAGGCTATTTGCACTATCAAATAAATCTTGGAATTTTGCTTTAGTAAAAAGGGGAAAAAATATGCTAATCAAATCTTTTGTTTCTTTCCCAACTCAATAACGCTAGGTTCCTCACTACAATAGGCAATTTGAATTGTAATTATGAGAAATTATTTACTAAAAAAAAAAAAATGCCACGTTAACCAGTTAAAAATTATAGTACAATAAAATCTGTGGGCAAATAAAGTGCACTTAAAAAATGTTATTAAAACTCATTTGTACTCTCCCTTTTGAGTTCCACTTCCCCAGTTCTCAAAGTAGATAACTCACACAACTCTTGAACTAAACTCTTCTTTTTTTTCTCTCACTTTCACAGTTTCACTCCCATTAGATTAGAACTTGCTTCCCATTACATTTCTTCTTCTTTTCATTTTTCCCATTTTTTCTTTTGAAACGAAGAACATAATTTTCCTTCAGAAAAAAAATGGAGCCGAGAGAAGTACAAGGTCCGGCAGCAGCGGCAGGGGGATTACATTTACAGGTACAACAACCGCAACAGACGGTAATGGGACACACATCTTCGTCATATCCTTCAAACTCCGCCTTGATCAGCCCTAATCCAACGGCTAATATCCCTCCTTCTTCCACTCCTTGTTTCCCTTTCAACTCACTAGCTTTGCCGCTGCCGCTACAGCGTCATCAGCAACAACATCAACATCAACAGCAACCCAAGCCGCTGGATTCGTTAAAATCCATCGGGTTTGATGGATCGCCGCAGTTTCGGTACAACACGGAGCCAGCCATGAAGAAGAAGCGAGGTAGGCCTAGAAAATATGCTCCTGATGTTAACATTGCTCTTTTACAATTGGCCCCCACCACCCCAGTTGCTTCTAACTCCGCCAATCACGGCGGTAGCGATTCTGTCGGTCTAGGAAGTAGTAGTGGCGGTGCTGCGTCAGAACCACCGGCTAAAAAGAACCGTGGAAGGCCACCGGGTTCTGGAAAAAGACAGATGGAGGCATTAGGTAACTAAGAGTTCGAATGTCAAAGTTATAGTCATTTTTGTTTTATCTAGTATTATGTTTTGTAAGTTTTGTGTCTTTGGTTTCGTGAGCAGGTGGAGCTGGAGGAGTGGGATTTACTCCTCATGTGATCACCGTCGAAGCCGGCGAGGTGAGTTTCTTTTACAAGTAATATATGAAGTTGTAAAGGTTGTTGTTTCTGATGGAAATGAGAAACATTATGTATCTGAAGGTGGGTTTCGAAATGTGTGGAGTTTTCTTGGCCTTAATGGATTTGTATTTGGGAATGATAAAAATTTCTTAGATTGAAATTTCAATTGTTTTAAGCTTCCTGTGTTGGTGGAATCATCCATTTTGTGTATTAGTAGCATGAAGGAATATCATCAAACCCTTCGCAATACAACTCTAGAATTATGATTTTTGGAAAATGATTGAATAAAAGCAACTTATCCTGTATTTCTGCACGCTTCAAATGCTGAGTTGGGGCAATGTAAATTGTGTGAAGCATGTGGAAAGTAGCTTTAGTCCTGAGATGTTTACCTTTTTTTTTTGTTGTCAAAGGACAAAGATCCATTGATAGTTTAAGTGTCATGGATAGATTAGTTTGCCTCTTCCAATCAATAACTTGAGGCGAAATGCGTACTCTTATTCCATCAAAGATGGATCTGCCTTAAAAAGTACTGCACGCCAACAAACTAGCAAGACTATTCTCTTTGCACATGTTTGTAATTCTCAAACCTTATTTATAATGTGCCTTATTGCATGGCCTTTTCATTTGCAGGACATAGCATCAAAGATTATGGCTTTTTCACAGCAAGGACCACGGACAGTCTGTATTCTTTCTGCAAATGGTGCCGTCTGTAATGTTACACTCCGCCGACCTGCAATGTCTGGTGGTACAGTGACATATGAGGTACTTTTAATATCAATATATAAGATCCATCTGATAAACTAAGCTTAGGCTTGAATGAGATGCATCTGCTCAGCACCTTGGCTTAGATAGGAATAGGATTTTGCTTCCATGTTTCCAAGGCTGCTGAAGTATAAACTTTTTGGACTTTCTTTTTGACAGAAAAAAATGTTTCCTTTCTATTTTATGTGTGCATGTATGCAGAATGCTCACACACTTCAGATGGTGTCTTCCTCATTCAGAGAATAATTTCTATATTTTTTCATTTGCTTTTAAAAAGAATGCATTTTTAACCTAACATAAGTTTCTTGTTGCATTTTAGGATCCCAGTCCAAGCAAAAAAAAAAAACTCATTAATGTGGAAATTTATGTGAATATAGATCTGAGGAAATAGTGCTGCTCATATCTTACGTCTTTTTAGCTTAGTGAGGTACAGTGTCAAAAAGACCGGGTAATTGTTGATTGTGGTACCTGTATTAAATGAAGGGTTTGAAGTAAACCCTTCGTTCAAATTTGATCAATGAAACAACAGAATAATAGTGGAAAAAGAAATAACAGACTAGGTTAGCTTTTGGAAGGAACCAAAATTTAACCCAAGGCTAGTGGAAAAAGGCATATTTTATTGTTCTTATTGCTAGTTGTGTTTTTTGGTGTGTGGTTGTGCTAGATGAACTTGTTTCTTAGATACAATTATTAGGCTTAGAGCTAAAATTTCATGCCAGGAAACATATGGGTGTAATAGGAAGTCACACATATATGCTGTCAAGCCCAACCAATTGAGAAAAGGGAGCCGTAAGTAATTATGAAATTATCTGATCCCTTCTCTGACATTGATGAACTATTATGAGCAAAGGACAATTTTCGGTCCATGAAATTTGAGTCAATTGTTTGCTAGATTGAGGTAAATATTGATACTTAGAATGAGTGCTCCCCCTTTTTTCCCCACTGTCCGTTCTATTCCATATTGTGCTGTGCTACTAAGATACCAAAATACCATTACCACCAATTTAACAACAGTAGCAGCAAGTAGCAGCCTTTGGAAATAAAAAAATATTGAAGCATGGCTGCCACCTTTTGGAGGAAAGCTAATGAACCATAAAGAAAATCGAGAAGGAAATTTATTTAGTGTCAGAACCCTCTATATACAAACTCATTAATTAATGAAAGTATACTTAAAGCACAAACACTGCAAACCATACACATAGACACATATGCCCATGTAGAAAACACCATATAGATTACATGTGCTCAAAAAAGAAGACAGCATGGTGGGAAACCTTACATTGGAACCCATAATCCCATATACCAGAAAACTATACAAACAAACCCATATGAGATGCAGTCTTGAGTCACTCTTCTCCTATGTACTGCTAGTTCATAGTCAAAGTCTTGACTCTTGAACATCCTCCACTAATACTAGCTAGCAAAAGTAAGGTTGATTTGAGAGAGAGGTAATGGGTGAGCAAGCGTGTGAGAATGAGAGAGAGAGAGAGGAAAGTTAAAGATAGATGAGTTGACATGTATAGATTGTTGAGGTGAATAGAGAGGGATATAAATTGAAGAAGGCTAATAATGCTATGCTGCCACGGGTTGTATTTTCTAACTTACCCCCATGGGTTTTATCTCTTGAGTTTATTTTCAGAGTTTTATAACTAATGGTACCAAAACATATGTATTAAGCTGAAATCTCATCTTTACATGGTTATAAAGACATGAAATATTTATTAAATCAACATGGTCCGCACAATTTTATCAGTTTGACTTATTTTCCCTTTATCAATTATGCACAATTTTAAATATGGCAATATATGTTTTTTTTTATTGCAGGGCCGATTTGAAATTATTTCTTTATCAGGTTCCTTCTTGCTTTCTGAAAATAATGGTAACCGCAGCAGGACGTGTGGTTTAAGTGTCTCCTTGGCTGGATCTGATGGTCGAGTATTAGGTGGTGGAGTTGCAGGGATGCTACGGGCAGCATCACCCGTTCAGGTATCTCTCTGTTACTAATTTGTGTTTGCAATTGCCATGTCCATATGTGTAAATTACGAATTACCATAACAGTATACTGAAATTTTTGCTACATGCGCATCTCAGATGCCATACTTACTGGGTAACCATCTGGGTATCAAGGGAGTGTCTGACTTGTCATGACATGACAAAGGTGTCAATGTATTTCATTCTTTGTTTTATGACTGTGTTTTCTATCTCCTGCCAGGTCATTGTTGGCAGCTTTATTGCAGATGAGAAAAAACAGAGCTCAGATGTTTTCAAAACAGGACCTTCTTCCATACTAACATCGAGTATGCTTAATTTTGGAGTTCCAGGGATGACAGGGAGCTCTCCTTCGCAAGGTGGCTCAAGCGAGTCTTCTGATGAGAATGGCGGTAGCCCTATTAATCGAGGGTCTGGGTTCTACGGTAATTCTGCTCCATCTATTCATAATAACAATATGCAAATGCACCCATTTTGGACTGGCCACACTCCACAATGAAGGTGCTTCTGAATTAACAGTAGAGCACTTTGGGCATCAACTTTGTGATTGTTTTTGCATAACAGTTATTTGATCAGATTCCAAATGCTAACACGTATAAAAGAATAGAAATGGTAGAGAATCATTTTTTCTTGTTGATTAAGTTTTTTTGTTTCTTTTCTTCTTTAGTAGTTTACTAGTTTTCAAGTTTTCTTCACCTCATTGGAAAATGGCTGCTGTTGATAGCTGAGAGAACATTCCACCTATTTCTTAGAATCTCAAATTTACTTTTTTCGAGTATTGCTTCCCTAGGGGTTGCTGTTGTTAGGTTTCAGATATAAAAAAAAACTCCTGCTTCAGGCGCATAGGCAAGCAGTTGATGGTTTGTCCAGTTTGCCATGGCTAACAACTATGTTACTCGGACTCGGGTGTATCGGACACGGGTATGTGTCTGACATAGGTATATTTGATTTATTCTAAGTTTTTTCATGTATTTCGAAGGTTTTTGGGGGATCATATCCCTATACTTCCGAATATGTGTCGGACATGGATACTTCAAGAAAAATGAAGAGTAGGAGCAACATAGGCTAACAATTCAAACAGATATTGCTTGGATTTTTTGCCCCCTACCAGAGCAGGGTAAGTCTTGCAGGCCAAGCATGTTATATTTTCCATTTAGATCTTAGTGATATATTGAATGAAAAACTTATCATATACGAACTCTGATCAGGACTTTCTGATTATAAATTACTACTTATGAGAAAGGTGTCAACAACAACTCCATTTAGGGAGCCACGACTAGATAATCATATAGCTTACGACTCAATTATTAATTTTTAAAGATAATGACATTTTTCTAATTTTTAAAACTTACCCTTTCGTTCAACTCTCACGTTTCGAAATGCTGTAATGGATTTCAAGGTGAATGGTTAGATTTAAAAGTGATTTGAAAAGTTTTAAGAGTAAATTTTATCGAAATTTTGTAAGTTCTAAAGTTTTCACCGGACCCTCACTTAGGGGCACTTTTCCAAGTCCCAACCTTTTAATCCAGTTGTTGACATCTTCAAAGTTTAGATTATGTGATCAAATCTTCTCGAATCCTCCCTCCACAATAATCAAAATCGTATGAAATCATGGAGTATCTATCTATCCATGACAATTGACAAAGGAAAGAGTTTTAAGCACTGTTGGACCGGTTGAATTGAGAATCGGTGGTCAGTCCGGTTTGACGGACATATTAGAATCAGATTTTTATCGAACCGGTTTAACCGGTTAAAAATCGGTAAAAAATCGATTTTATATGTATTTTTATTTTTAAATTTTATTTGTAATTAATAAGATTTGAATTTTTAATCTCTTAATATTAGATTAAAGATTATACCATTAAGTCATTTTTTTTTTGTTAATTATTAATTATATTTAATATTTATTTAATGTTTAAATATTTTTTTTAAAAAATTTATCGAACCGATCGATCCAACCAATTGAATTGATTAAATTAAGAATCGAAAATTGAAAATTTGACAGTTTCAATTTTTGATTTGATTTTTTTAACATTGATTTTAAGTATGAACTTGGAAAGTTATTGTCTGTTTCAAATCGTCAATTCAACATAGAGGAGAATTAATGGTGGAAGAAACTATTATTGAAGATACCAGCCACCGCCACATGCAAAGCACGGCACAGAAACCGAGTCTTATGCCACCGAGTATCGTTGGGCGGCTCCTAATACACGTTGGAGTATGATTTTCAATTTTGAACCACCTTACTAATCTTACATCACCTCATTTTATTCCATTAAAAAAGAAAAAAAAAAAAAACCCTTACAAAGTTTATTGGTAACTAAAAATTTACCTAAATTTTGTTATTTTCAATTGTAGCCATGAATCTTAACTGGATGTTTGATGAACTGCCGCATTTACTTAATTACTTGACCATATTAATATGTTTTATATGAAGGAAAAAGACGAAATGCATAAATTTCAACGCACCTTTCCAATTTTCATATTATTATTATCTTTATAATTAATTATACAATAACTTCAAAGACAACTCCTTACGCGGAGCCAACACAGATGTGCTGTCGGTAAGATATTATTGTATTTTCTCACGCGCCTCCCTGTGTCAATGCTTTGCACCAAAGTCAGTGCCAACTGCCAACTATTACTGCACAAATACCAAACATTATTTTCAACGAATTAACTTCTATAAACAATCTGATTTTAAATACTAATGTTTTCACTTTTCATCATTTATCGATATCTTGCAATTTGAATCCCAATCAAAACTTCATTTCTCCTCCCTAAGCAGGTCGACAAGCAATTGTCCTATACAGACTGTTCAAAAGAACACGCGCCGGTGATTGAGTGTGACATTTGCTCAATCCGGCAAGTCTTTGTCCGATTCCTAGTACCAAACAGATACGCTTCTTTCACATTCCAACGGCTCTTTTGGCCAGCAAATAATGCTTTGCTTATAAATACTCCCTCATCTCTCTCTCTCTCTCTCTCTCTAGCCGTTGCTTGGCCTATTCAATTCGAAATTGTCAAACACTTTTTCCCCCAATCAAAATCCTTCACTTTCATCACTCTCAATTCCCACAACTTTCCTTCCCCAAAAAGTCCCACTTTCACATTTATATAATATAAATCCTTCTTCATTTTCCTTAAGTCATTCACATAAACATATATACTCTTTCACTTTATCTTCAAAAATTTCGAATTATTACTTTCATGGATTGCTTGGTCTTGCCTGTCTCCTTATTGCGAAGACGCAGCATGGCATCACGGCTAGGCTATCGGCCTCTAACGGATGAAGATGGATATGGCGAGTTGGAGCGACAAGTGACGGTGGTGGTAGGGAAAGAGAAAAGGGAATTTTTGGTTGACCCTTTTGTGTTAGAGGAGAGCCCATTCCGGGTTTTGATTGACACAATGAAGAAAGAAAATGGTAGTCATGAAGTAATTGATGGAAGAGGGGAGAAAAGGAGGGTGATTTTCGTGGACGTGGATGCTATCTTGTTTGAACACATGCTTTGGTTGATGAATAATGATTCTTCTTATTTGTTTCAGCTTAATGATCTCAAGGAGATTATTGATTTCTATGCTCAAGATAATTAGACTGGAAATACAAATTAAGGTACAATATTGTTTTTATTTTTACTGATTTGAGCTGATAACATCCTTCTTGTAATCTAAACACAGGAAAACTGAAACAGTATAAAATTACTCTCTTTTCTTATCCTCCTCTCTCTCTTCTTCTTTGCCTATTTTCTTTCCTTATTTACCAGGTGATTGACACTTAATTTAGCATACAAATTAATCGACATGATCCATACCCAATCTGTGAGGTATTGTTTATTTTAATCTGAAAGTCTCACGATTTTGTTTCACAAAAAAGACTCCACAAGTATGGATTTAAATCTTACATATATATCATAACGGATTCTTTTAGAGGTGACTCCTATCATGTAGCATTTTGTTCTCTTAAGATTTTAGAAGTGGCTCTTACGGTGTAGCACTTAGCTCTCATATTTCGGTTGGTGATGGCTATGATATCATTTGTGGAAACCCACACCCAATCTGTCAAGTATTATCCGTTTTCCCCCGAAAATCTCATGATTTTATCTTATAAAAACGCTTTACAAATATGAATTTAAATATATATATATATATATAATAGTGGATCCTCATAATTTTCCCAACATGAAGGTGTTACAATTCCTTAGCTGGTTATTGTTATTACTCAGTTCCTTCTCCCAGGTTCAAGTTGGGGTTTCAGCCCTTTTCATGAGCTAGCTATATATATATATATATATATATATCTGCGTTAAGCGGTGCCAAAAAGCAGCAAACTTTGGGATTTTGAAGAAGCCCATAGTAATAGTAGTTCATCTTCATAAACACACATGGGATCAGTGCAAGTTATACGATGTTTCTAATTTTATTTCAGATTCTCCAATTCACCAAATACTTGGGTTAAGACTTAAGATTTGCAGTTGAATACTGTTCACTTAAGTACAAGAGACTTTTAAGAATACTCTCTGAAACTTTCAACTCTTAGTTTTACTAATTACATTGCAGCTCAGCCAGATTAATTTATAAACTTTCTTTATTTTTGCAAATCACATTGAATCAGTCAAACTTATCGATTGGGATATCTTATAACTTATCGAGTTTATAATAATATCACACAGTACTGTTTATGATTTACCTCTTCAGTTGTTGGGATTCAACACATCAATGTCCTAATAATACAACTTTCTTGTAATTGGTTCTTGTGAAGTTGATTTCACAAATTTAATCCCCTCTTAATTCACCTAACTTTCAAGTGCATTATTTTCCATCTCTGTCACAGATAGGGAAAAAAAAAAAAACAAAGGAACAAAAGAACAGTGCTTAACGTTAATGCAAAAACCAAAAGAAAACAAGGGTGTCTTTTTCATGTGCTGATGAAGCAAACTATATTGAGAAAAAAATAATATCTATCAGCTGTTTTTGGGCCTTTTGAATAGGATCGGCTGTAACATCTTTTATTCAGCTCAATTATTTATCTATCAAAACCCAGTTTCAGAATAACTTGGACCCATCAAAACCTAGATGCCGGAAACTTTGGGTTCTTGTAAAATTAACAAAGTTAAAGATTAGAGTTAATTAATACCAAAGAAAAGAGAAGATTGAAATTAACTTCTATTGAAAAAGCTACCAACTAAAGTAAGCAAAAAGAAGATTACTAAGAAACATCTTAATTAATTCAACAACAGTTTTGACACAACAAGAAAAGAAAAAAAATAAAAATCCCAACTCGTTTCTGGTCATCTCAGTTGCGAACCTGGTTTGGGGCTTTGGGCATACTGGACCAAGGGTGGATTGGGCCCTAGAAAGCTTTCCATTAGTATAAAGTTTAGAATTTTACAAACTAGAAATTCACTCAGAATTTTGAGTCATAAAATTTTTTAATGCTATGTTTGGGAACATGAATTTGAAAATTTAGATTTGAATTTTATTTGTTATATAATTTGAGAGAATGAAATGTATACATTATGTATAAATTAATTAAGACTCAATATGCTTATATATTTGAAAGGTATAAAAACATGGATTTCAAATTCACAAATAACTATAGGTATTTCAAATTCATCACTAAATAGGCATCCAACAAATCCATGGATTTGAAAAATAATTATCAATGTTACTTTTACATGTGTTTTATTACACAATTTATACTATTTTTGAAATTCAAATCTATATTTTCAAATTCAAGTTTCCAAACGCAATTTAATAGTTTTTTTAATATTTCATTCATAGTTAATCTACGGAGCCAGTGAATAACCTAAAATTACAGTAGTTCATGCCCTCGTTACTTAAACATGCAAGAATGAACTAATGCTGATTTGCCGTACAATTTTCTGTTTAATGCACAATACAAATTTCAAAATGCTGGTTCCTTTTTCTTGGTATCAGCCAATTGTTTATTTTAAATTAGTTTATCGCTAATCGAGTGGGTGGTTTACATAAATTTTAATTATTGTCCGAGAATTACATGATGTCACCTATTAATAAATAAAGTTATATGTATTTATTTTTAAGAATTTTTAAAATTTTATGTTTTTTTATTAATGAGGTAGAATCATGTGATTCAATTCATTGACCGTATATAGATTTATATACTGATAGAATAACAAATATAAATCTTTATTTTTTTTAATCCATAGTAATCATGATGTACTTTGGAACTTATAAGTAGTTGTTAGAACAACGTCATTTCTTAGTATTTCAATCTTAAATTTCATTTTCACGTCGTGATTTGGATAATTGAATAATATTATTATATATTTAAATGTTAATCATGAATTAGATTTGGTAATTACTATTTATGCATTTTTGATTCAATAAAAGAAACCCGAATTTGAGGTCAAGAAAGGAGACTCCGTGGTACGTTGTCATTATCCTTGTCGTCTATTCTATGATCACTGTCGTTGGAAGAAGCAAAAAAAAAAAAAAAAAAAAGCTACAATTATTCCTGGAAAATAAATTATATGAGGTCATTAGCCCTAATCAACATTGTCTATATATAAGGTTGAGATAATTAAATTAAAATGAATTGAAAACACGGTTTTCTTGTGAGAATAAAAAAATTCAACTGCTCTTGATTATCTATAAAAGGCGACAGCTTAGAATCAAATAATATTGTAAAATTACCTAGGCATAATTTAATATTATATACTAATAATACGATATGACTTGGTCAGCTCATTGTTTGTAAAACAGGGCTTCCTTATAATTGTTTGGTAAGCTAAGATCTTTATCTTCTAACTAGTATTTTTAAGCAAGTAATTCTCAAGTCATATTTATCATCATTTTGTTCTTTGCTCTCTCTACATCATCATCTTCATCATTATCATCTAAACAAATTAATTGACAATGATTTTATGGATCCCGAATTGGGTTAAATAATTTGACTATATATATAGGATATAACAGTATTAATTATGTTAATTTACAATGCTATATATACCAATCCTGTCAAGAGGAATTTTGTTTTCATTTTCCTGTTGCAAAGAATTAGAACTCTCACCTTACATTATCATTGTCTTTAATTATATATATATATATATATCATATAGTACAATGTAAGAGAGTATATATGTTTCTCTTTATGCCATTTCTTGATGCTATTAGATTGAATGGAGGATAACTAATTAATTTCAAGCACAAATTACATTTGATTTGGTTAAAGTAAGAAAGAAAGAGAAACTATATATTATGAAGGAAAGAAAGTTGTTTTTTTTTTTTTACAAATCATGAAGTTGGAATTGAGAATAATGGAAGGGATTGTAGATGTTGAGATTCAAACTCAGACCTACTGGATGATACCTCTTAAAGGTAATTGCATGAACTAACTGGATTAAGTTCCGGGTTCATGGAAAGGAAGTTCTACATCATCAAATGGATGTAATCAAATTAATCAAAGATTGTCATGTAAAATTCTATCGACTAAATTATGAATGTAATTTTATGTATGATGAATTTTTTAATTTGGTACATAAAGGGATCATAGTTAGTACCTATAGATTTGAAATTAAAGGGGATTTGTTTTCTGATCATGGATTAATTCAAACTGGTTTTGTGGTTCATAACTTTAACTCTTGGGTATCTATATTCAACTTCTAAGATTTCATTATTTCACCATATATAGTGTTAGCATATAAAATATGATTTATTTTTGTCACCATATATATATAGTTTATATACTGATAGTGCATCTTACGATACTACCTGTTAAAAGTTAAGTTGTAGTGTTAGGAGTTGAGGTTAGAGGTTAATTTTTTAACAAAGTGTCATTATAGGATTCACTGTCAGTGTATATTACAATCCCTATAAAAAACAGACGGACCAAAATGGAACAAAAAACCCTGAAATTGCTAGAAGAAAATATTATGGGCATATTCTAGAAATAAAGTTCTTTACTACCAAAAAGACTAAAATAAAATTCTCCCTTAATTAAAACAAATTAAGCACATTGTTGATAATTTGTTTCAACAATATATTGTTGATAATTGGCACAAGGCAAGCAAGCATTTTCTTTCTCCATAATGGAACCAGGGTTTATGGATTCAAAGTGGAGAGAATAAATTCAGTCATTTACAAATATAATTTTAAAATATATATATTTTTAATTAAGTTCCACTATTGATAGAATACCTAACTGATAGTAAACGAACTAATGAAGATCATGGCTCATGTTCTTTCTTAATGAAGCGTATTAAGGGCATTGATTTTGAAGAGGCTGTAATCATAAGCAAAGAAAGGAATCAGCATCAAGATCGATGGATAAAAAATACCATTTATTTGATTAAAATATGTAATAGAAAAAGCTTTTAAGGCCTATTTTCTTTCTCATGCCCCGCATCTATGATATAATATTTGTTAAATCATCTTATTATTATCTTTATAAAAAACACTTTATCAACAAATTACACTGTTATAAATAACTGCTAATAGTACCTACTAAATTAAGTTTTTTTTTATAATGAATAAAAGCCGTATAGAATTGGTGGTAATGTAAAAAAAAAGCTCTTATTACTATTACGAATTTTGGCTACAAGAAGGCTGTTTTTTATCCTCATGAATCGGATAATACTATGCTATTTCCTATGCTTATATTGATTCTATTTACTTTATTTGTTGGAGCTATAGCAATTCCAATGGAGAGGAATGATGGAGAAGAAAGGCTCTAAAATTAAGTATGTAGATTAAAAAGCCTAAATAAGTTAACATATCCTTTCCCATGTAAGAATAGTGTTATTCATATTTTTAAACCATTGCCAAACTGTAGGGATTCATTAACAAAAACCAAAAGAATATTTGAATAAAGAGACATTAGCTTTAAGATATCTAACATACCACTTTTATAATTAAAGACTGTTCCATGACCATTCAAAAACATTTGACATTATGACTTGTAATTTATTTAGAAACTTACTTGTTAAAGCAAGAACAACGTTTAAGAAATTATATATATATATATATATATATATATATGTGTAACATTTTCTTGTGAGGAAATAAAATTTGTTATCCATCCTATTGACAAGGAGAGAGATTACTAGTTTACTACTATATATATGTTTGGTTTATTTGGCACTTCTCTCTGGAACTATGGTAAGGCTGATCTTAAGGGAATTTTAAGGAGGGTGTTGAAAGATTAAGGACAACATTTCTATTTTTATAGTTTAGTACCCACTCCCACCCCAAATGGGTGTCTAAAATTAATTATCAGAAACAACAACAGTACTGGAATCTGAGTAGATAGCCACAAAAAAAAGTATTGCAAGCTGAATATGTATATTTATATAAATTGGATCAACCCTACGTACCTAAGACTCCATCAGAAAATTCTTCTATAAATGGAGATTGGAGTTGAAGAATAAATGGAAGCTAGTTTCTGATCATGAAAACTGATTAAAAAATAATTGCTTGTAGAGGAGCAGTTTAGTATATAGACTTGTTAATTATGGAGATGAAAGTGCTTGGATTTTTAATTATGTTTTGGTTTTTAGTTCAAAAGATGTAGAAGCGATCGAATGTCATGTAATAGAAAAATATAGAAGGAGCAAGCAAAGTTAGCTTGAACAATATCAATGCAAAAGTTCATGTTGGGTCAGGCACCATCCGATTTCCGAACAAGAAGATGAAACCCTTGGATACTGTTTTGTTTATTCTTTCCCGAAATCAATGCAAAGAAAACACAATCCCATGTTACCAAATCCTACAAGATTTACTTTAAAAGCCTTTTCCGTATAGTACTTTGTTTTAACTCCATGGGAGAAACTGTTGTAAACAACGAGGACAAGAATTATATCTGTTGGGTCTATAGGAGATGAAAGATTGATATAGATGATGCAAACTTAAAAGATGAAAATTAAAGAAAAGATTAAAAAAGGACAGAGGAAAACCCTAGTTGATCTGTTAGTAACACTGAAATTCAGTGACTGATCATATCATCCAACAAAAGTTAATACACCATCAAACCATTTCTTATAGATCAGAAAGAAGAAAGTTGTTCTTCCACCATGAACAAGAAGAACTATTTCCAGAAATCATAGATTCCAAAAATCCGAAAAGAAAGAAGAAGAAAAGAACTAAAACAAAGATTAAAGGGGGAAAAAAAAACCTAAATTAACATCAATATCATAGGAAGAAGAAGAAGAAGAAGCACGATGATGATAACTAGTCCATGAATTTGCCTGACCTTTATGTTCCAAGAATCCCGTTTCCACCAATGCATACTGCTTCTCAACAGAGCTTGAATTTTCCCATCCAAAGCTCAGATTTCGAACCAAATCTCTCAAAACGGAGGCCTACCACCTGAGTTTCCTGGCCATCCTTCAACCGGTAACTGGACATTAGGCTGCATATTGAGTGGCAAATTGAAGAAAGGCAACCCCCCTGCGCCAGCTCCCGCATCAGCAAACATGTTATTCCCACCTCCGCCGCTTCCGCCACCGCCACTTTGCATCTGCAGCTGGTCATCCTCTTCCAAGGGCAGCCTTTCATAGGCCACATTTGTAAACGATGAAGCTATGACAATAACTGGTCCTGCCGCCATCAGTTCCCCAACCACACTTCCTCCTACAACCTGGCCTTGCCCGCCAGCCAAAAAGATTGTCAAACTGGTGGCACCTGGAGGAGCTGGTGGTGGCAAAAAAGAACCTGAAAGTGATAATATTTCAAATCTGCCATGAAGGGTAACTATAGCTCCAGCTGCAGCTGGTTGCCTAATGCTCACGTTGGTCACCGTACCACTCCCACTCAGTACACAGATTCCTCTTTGCCTTCTCCGAGCGTAGTTGGCAACACAGTCAAACACATCACAGCCGTTCCCAACTTCAAGAATGTGAGCTCGAAGCGTGTTCGCACTCTCCCTTGTGATGATAACGGGAGGCTTTTCTTTGTTCTTGGAACCTGGAGGACGACCTCTTGGCCTACGGGCTACAAGGTCACCTGGACCTGAGTTGGCTATGTTGACTAAGTCCAGGGCCTGGTGAGAGCCATCGTCTTGGTGATGACCAGCTGAGCCATAGTGACCACCGAGACGGTTGTTTGAAGCTTCCTGCTCTTCAGGTTCAGGTTGGTGTTGGAGGTGAAGGTCCGGTCTGTAAAGCTGATGAACGTAGCGAGAAGCAGTGCCTAAATCAAGACCAGCCATGCCAGCATCAAAGGTCAACAGAAAACAAGGAAAAACAAAGGATTAAAAGTAAATTTTTTTTTTTTTAATTATATATAAAAATTATGGGTTTAGATTAAAAACTGTTTATGGTGGGTTTTGTTTATTTTAAGGGTAGTGAGGGAGGAAAACTATAAAGAAGAGGAAAGGCAAAGGGCTCTCCGGGACTCAAAAAAAATAAAATGATTAGGAAGAGAAAGGATTTTCGTTTTTTCTTTTTTTAAAAGAAATTAAAAACAAGAAGAAGATGGTGATCGAGTGCAGGGAAAGGAATGGGGAAGAAGAAGAAGAAGAAGAAGAAGAGGGGACAAAGTCTCTAAAAAATGACGCAGTCATTTCTCACCCCCCAAAAGTTCAATTATATATTTATTATATACATAAAATATTATTACTAATTGGTTGAGAATTTTTTTTTTATATTCTTTTTTTTTTTTTTTAAGAAGAGAAGCTGGTGGATGCCATTGCCAACCCTACTCTCATTTTTGGAGCGTGCAGGTTCAATATATTAGAAAATTAAATTGTATGATTTAATAAAGTCATAGCTCAAGAATTAAGTGACCAAATTAATTTTTAGAGATTTTTTTTTTTTAATTTACTATTACTTCAAATTAAGAAATTTTTATTCTTCTCCTTCATGTTGGCATGGAAAAAATATAGAAAATCTAATACAAATGAATTAACTTTGTGACATGTTTTAAATGCTACCAAAGTTTTTATTCTTCTTTATACTTATTCATCCATTTATGACAAATAAACTTTCTTGTTTAATACATGGAGATGGAAAAGTCTTTTAATTAGAAATTAAGTTTGAAACTTATCAATTTGATTCATGAAATTCGAATTTCAATATCTGTAATTTTTTTTTTCAATTTACGATTTTTTTATAATAAAAAAAAAAAGTTAAGTTTGATCTTAAAGACTAAATGGGGTTTTTTTGTGTAAGGGAATATAAGAACTTCGGGGAAATTTTTTCGATAGAAGAAGATGAATGGATACATACATACTTTAACTAAGAGCTTGATTTTGGTTTTTAAGGAATGGAAGGTTGGTGGTAATGCACGCAGTAAAAAGGGTGAGTTAGGGCTGTTGATATTCCGTATGTTGGTGGTGATCTAATGATAAAAACGTTTTTGCTATTTTCATTATATTTTTTAAAATTAATTAATATATTATTTATAGTAATAATATTGTATTAATTATAAAAATTGATAATTTTATTTATCATTTTTAATATATTAGATGAAGATATTATTTCATATAATAATTTTAAAAAAAATCCTTATCAAATTTCGATAAAAACATTTGAACAGATTAACCCTTGACGAGGAAGAGGATTGTGTGGGTAGGGTCAGCTGATAGATGTTTGGTCATGGACTCATGGGGGTTTGGACTTTAATTAATTTCCCCCCAAAAAAAAAAAAATTTAACTATGGTTAGTACTACACAAGTTGACCAAGTTTGGTTAAGAAGAAAAAAAGAGAGAGAGAGTGAGAGAATAGAGAAATTAGAGGCACAAACAATTTTATTTAAAAACAAAAATAAAATTTAAATATACAAAAACAAAACAATGGGAGAACTGGGGGGTACTGGGCAATCGTGCTGGCGGCGCGTGGGTCCCATTCTTGACGTCTCCTCCTTCCCCACCCTGGACGGCTCTCTTCTCCTCCTTTTAGCCGTCACTTCCCTTGAAAATGAAAGCCTAAACAATTGCCAATGACGACTAATTTCCAATTGTAATGGTGCTCCTCTGACCAGGCAGAATTAGGTTTATTCTAAAGAGATTAGGGATGCAATTATCGGTTAATTCCATCCACAATAACTTTTTTCTTTTAATAAATCCCATTTCCATTACTTGTAAATCTATATTATAGCAAATTAAGTTCGACCATTAATCAGTTTTTCAATCCGAAACCTGATGAACTAATGGGCGTGGCATATATATCCCATAAACGCAAAGAACCATTTGCAGATTCACCTGATCCATGCATTGATCTCTTGATTTTTTTTTTTTGAAGTTATAAATTAAAATAGTATTAATATTATGAAAATTTTATCATAATTCATCGACAGTAAAATTATTAAACTCTACAAACAAAATTAATATGATGATACATACTCTTTAAATTAATAAAAAATTAAAAAATATATGATAATCTTTTAATCTATTCACAAAATTAAAAAAATTTCAAGTCAATATATCCAAAATGAATTCAATGTTTATTAATAAAGTTTATTTAAATATGATGTCTACATTGGATACCTGGCCACGTGTTCAACAGTTAATACATAGTATATAATGAAATTAACTACAAAACAAATTTATTAAATGTATATAATACATATTTAAATAATTATGCTATAGATAAGCTAGATCCATCTTTAATTAATTATTCAGCTTATACTCAATAAATAAAGTGTTTGACGTTTATAGATTGGCAATCTTAATACAACATAACAAGAGACATGAATTAAATTTAGTTTATCCTTTTCTTTTTGTATATAATTTATGCTTTAACAATTGAAAAGAGAACTTTATTAATTGGACTGGATTTGAACACCTTTCATATATGTAGCACAACATAAATAATAAAATCTTACTAATAATCATGAAATATTTATATATGAGTTTTGTTTACAAATACCCTTAAAGCAATATTTAAAATTAGTTATATACTATTTATAATAATAATGTTATATTAAATTTAATTTAATAATTAAGAATTTTTCATCATTTTCAATGTATTAGATAAACCTATAACAAAAGAAAAGAAAAAAGCTTCTATAATTTTGCTTTTGGTGTTGAAGAGGCAAAGCTATAAATTAGCTAAGAAGTCGGCATTTACAAGCGTGGAAAAGTTAAAGTTTAAAGCATAAGAGATTGCAAAAAAAAAAAAAAAAAAAAAAAAAAAAAAAAAAAAGAGTTCTAAAAGACTCTCCCAATTACAAAGGGATTTTATTTTCGTGCATGAATTACTAATTAATTTCACTTGACCACAATTACTTAACTCCATGTGAGAATTAAACATGTAATTAAGTCAATCATCTATTGAAAGAAAAGAAAGAAATTTCTTATTTTGAAGCAAAGTACATCTGTTATTATTATAATCTAAAATCAATGAAAAGTTTTCATATTCAAACCACGAGGTCATTGAAATTTACCAATGTAAACAATTTGACTATATTAATTCCCTTTATTTGACGGAAGTTTTTCTTTAAAAAAGAAAAGAAACTTTAGCTGTCATTTTTTCTTTCTAAGTAGAATATAGGGGTAAATATATTTAAGGGGCATTTCATTAAAATATACCGTTCCGCTCTGTAATTGTATATTTTCCCATTTTAAAATTGTTTCTGTTAATCCAGAGAGATATCTCCGGGATTTTTTATTTTGTTTATTTTTATCAATTCATCTCAAATTTGGAAAAATAGTTTTTTGTCTGCCTTTCATAATATAGTACGTTTTTTATACATAAACAGTGTAGTTTTTTAATTTTACAAGCAGAATTAATAGACTATCACGTATTTTATTTTTAAACTTTATTTTTTCATTTTTTACATATATCTTAAAAAAAAATGTGTCATTTTCTAATCCCACTTATAAAATTTAAAAAACTTCACTAAATATTAGATTGGGAAAAAGAGGGAGCATGAGACTAGATTGTGTAGTTTAAGGTATATATCCGTACGTTATGCATCATCATGAGTTATATATATATATATAGTGTCGTTCATACTATTTTTGATTTTTGAATATTTCTTTATGTTAGCAGCAATTTATACATGAAAACAATCATTGTGGATTTCTTAGTCTTCAAAAGTTCTATACAAAAATTAGTTCTTAATTATAAATGAAACATATATATACTTATTTATTTATTTATTTATCCTTCCAAACAACACACTTTGTACTAATGAATTGATTGTTTACTATTGTTGTTTAAAAGATTAATTAATTACTTAACTAGCATTACAAAAAAAAAATATATGAGTTATTTAACAAAAGAAAAATAAAAAATTGCTAATAATAAAGTTGCTCATGCACACTTGTAGGAGGGCCTAAAGTTGATAGGTGAACAATAATATTGTTTTTCTCATTTGCTTGTGACATTCCTATCAATTAAGGATCGTGATACGCATAGATACTGTCAAAGAAAATATAAATGGCTCTTTTTCTAGTATAAATTAATTATGTTAAAGGATCGAGTTACTCGTCTGATTTGTATTGAATTGGATTTGGACAAGAATTTTCTAATTTAGACTGGCCTGGTCCGGCTTGAATTATTGTTTATTAATAAAAAAATTATTTTTTATTTTTTATTTAAATTTAATTATAAATATTAATATAAAATATTTTTAACTTTTTAATATTATTTTGAACAATGATATATAACTTTCGAGTCCGGCCCGACCTGGACTTGGGTAAGAAAAGTAAAAACATTTCAGGTCGTGATCTGACCCGATCCATAGACATGTCTAGTATAAACAAACTTGTTTGTACTTTTGTTTATTAATACTTGTTTTCAACACCTAATTTGAGAGGTTAAGTTTGGGGAAATTGTGAAAATATTCACAAGTTAGCATAATATTACCTCTTATTATTTGATTCAAGATCATATATAAAAGAATGATTTATAGAAAATTTGTTTTTTGTTTTCAAAAGAAAATCTAATTTTCAACATTTCTTAACTTGTGCAAAATTTCTTTTGCAGTGATATGTCAACGATTTCAACACATTTTTATCATTAGTGTAAGGTATTTTTATACATAATCTCCTTTTAAATGTTCTTGAAATGACTATTATATGCATATTTTATACACATTTGTTAAATCTAATAATTTTGAATATGATATAATTACACGACATAAATAAAACATAAAAAAAAATTAAAACACAATATAAAATACAATATGGCACAAACAAATAACACAAATATACGAATGTGTCAAAATTTATATAACACATTAAATTATTAATGTATCAAAATTTATATAAATATATAATATCTTAAATATCATTTTTTTTTTTTTTAATTGCATTGTCTTATATTATTGTGGGGAACTTTCTAATCTTGCAATAAGCACTTTTTTAGAATACCTAATCTAACCTTGTGTCGGTTTAATAAGAATTGCTTTGTCTTGTTGGACAGTAATTCTATTTTATTAATAGTAATTATGAGGATTATTATGTAAGAACACCAAGATTGACCGGAAATCTATTCCAAAGTAGGTGAATTTGGGGTTGGGTTTTTTGCCAATTTAGAGTATTTATTTGACTAATTAACTTGTTAGAAAGATAGGAACATGTCAGGCTAACTTAACCTATGGCTAAGTAACATGTGTGGTGTAGAAAGTCATAGACTTTTGTACTTGTCGTTCAAATGGAAGATGGCTTTCTTTATTGGTTGAACTTTATCATTATCTTTCTACAAACTAGATCTTGGATATAGCCATAAAGTGAGTGAAAAAAAATTGAAACTATATTTAAAAAAGAAATTCTGTGAATGTGATGATAGTTTTTTAAATACATGTTAAATAAAAAGTCATAAATACTTCTGCTTTTATACTTTTATATTTTTTTTATCTTATTATTTTTGTAATTTTTTAATTTAATTTGTATCATTTGATTTGTGAGATTAAATTCAGTCAAATATTTTTAATAATAATTTAAATTAGTAGATCCAATATTACTTTTGATATGGACATGCTAAATCAATTAGTACATGTGATCTCTAATGAGATTTATCTCAATAGTTTGAGATTGAGATTGTAATACCAAAGTCTCAAATTTAGATCCTGAGATTGAAATAGTACTACAGAGAGTGCTACATACATTTTTTAAAAATCTTTCTTAAAACACATAAGTTTTGTAAGAACTTAAAGAATCCCATTATATAAATTTCCTTAATTTCTGTCAAATTGATCAAAGATAATCAAGTGCATGTATATATATATATATAATAAGTTTGTGCATGTATGTTTTATATTAAAAACATAATTAATCTGATTGAATAATTGAAAAAAAAAGTGGTAATATTTCTTTTCATGGGCATAAATTTCTTTTTTCTATTGGTGTACAAGGAATGAAAAACACAAGACTAATAAAAATAATAATTGGTGAAGTACATACAGGCCACGCAGTTCCTCGAACAAGCTTAGACTTGTCTTAGCAAATTTATGAGCAGTAGTTATAGTAGAAAAGAGTGGTACGAGGTTGTGAACTGGAGAAGATACGGTTTTTTTAATGTTTGCAATATGACCAATGGCAATGAGAAGATAAGATTTGATTTGATTTGATGCAGAGGGAAGAGAGAAAGACAGATTCAGGAATGAATGAATGAATGAGAGATTTGAGATCGCAATTCGCAGCAGGGCAGGGCATTATAATTTCTATCAGTCGGATGGTAAGTGACCAAAGTCCAAGAAACCAAGGAATGGAATGGAATGGAAAGGAAAGCAGAGCAGAGCAAAATCAAGGTTGAAAAATTCGAATCGAAAATCAAATCGATGTGATTTTTGATTTTCAATTCAATTGATTGGATCAAATGAATCGGTTGAATACTTTAAATAAAAATTTTAAATATTAAATAAATATTAAATATAATAAATAATAAATAAATATAAATATAAATATAAATATTTAGTTTAGTGTTATGATCTTTAGTATATTTTTAAGAGGTTATGGATTCAAATTTCATCGATTATAAAAAATAATTTTGAAAAAAATAATAAAAAAAATAGTTTTTTCCCATTTTTTTCCTTTTTTTATCTATTTTTTATCGATTGAATCGATTTTTGACCAGTTCGATTAAATTCGGTTTTATTGCACCTATCGAACCGAATAAATCATCGATTTTCGATTCAATCAATCCGATTTTTTATTCACCGAACAAAACTGAAAGAAAACTGGTCAAAAGCTGGGGCTACCTCAGCTCAGCTGTGCTTGTATCTGTATGTATTTGTTTCATCAGTAAACTAAAAACCGAGTCTCTCTGGTGTCTGGAGAGTGTGAGTGGAGAGAACAAGTTGGAAAGTCTAAGATCACGTGCGCTGCCCTCAGTCAAAACGCAGGGAAAGGCCACCGTATAGCTGTCACTTTCATCGGGAATCTCTCTCTCTGTCTGTTTTTCAAGAAATTTTCTTTTTTCCCCTTGAATTCCGGGAGAGACGGTGAGAAGAGAAATAAAAGCGAATAGCCACTGTAATTACCTGCCCCACCATTAGATTATCTTGCTTGCTATTGCTCTTTTTACCATTGTCACTAGCATTTTTATTTTTTTATGGTCCCGCAAAAGTCAAAACCAACTTAAAAAGAAAATATTAAGTACTCCACCATACTTGACTACCATTCAGTTTCAGCGGTGTAGAAATTTACAGAGGTAATTTATATTTTGAATCATTGAATTTAATATTTATTTTTATATAAGTTATAAACGTTTTATTTTATCAAATTACATTACTAAATTTTTATTATTAATAAATTAAATTATTTATGTTAATTTCGTTAAGCATTTCTAACGAAAAAACAGACTCAACGTCAAATTTTTTTATCTAAAATGTCAGTTATGCATTATCTTGATGAGATGTAAAAAAAATATGCATGTTGGGTCAATTTTTTTGTTAGAATTACTCCACGGAGTTAGCATAAGTGATCTAATTTATTAATAATAGAAGTTCAGTGATGCAATTTGATAAAATTAAAGGTTTGTGACCTATATAAAAGTTGATGCTAAGTTCAGTGACTCGTAATGTAAATTACCCTAATTTATAGTATGATAAAACCAAATTTATACTAGTAATTTATGGTCCCTCAAAACTTCATGTTACTAAGACCTCAATATCGTTGAGATGGCTCTTATAGTTATGAAATATTTGAATTCAGAATTTTATTGGTGTTAATTTTGAATGTTAAAATGCATATTTTATTTTTATTTCGGATATTAAAAATTAAAAGTTTAACATTTTATATGAACAAATTATATAAGAGTTTGACTCAAAACATAATATTTTAATGGCACTAGAAATTGGTTTTCTTAATTTGTAAAAAAATAAAATAAAGAAAGTCTCCCTTACAATTACAATATGAAAAATAAGGGTTTAGTCGTAGAGGATATACGATTGATGATTGCACGAGTGCGTGGGAAGAAATTATTAATTGATAAATATCATTGATAAATTCAGTTTATTCATACATACATAATTATTTTTAAGAGGTGATATTTAATAAATTTAAGTTTTAATTTCGACATATATAATTCATTCTCTTATCTCTAAATTACAAGCTCATTTAAAAAAAAATGTCATTTGCAAATCTGATATTCATGAACAATTAGCAAGTAATTTCTCTACGTAAGATTGCTTTTGCAAGGGAAAAAAGGCATAGCAAGAACCTTTGTCTTTCCTAATCTTAGAAAAATAGTCTCTTCGAATTTTAGGTTTCTCAAGACTAGTTTAACATTATTGTTAAAAAAATTTGTGTTAAAAAAAGCTTGATTTAAACAAAAGCATGTTTAAAAAATATGATAAAAAATATGATTTAAATTTTTTTAAGTATTTCATACTTTCGAACAAAACAAATCAAAGAAAGGCAAAGGTCGGGTTTTTTTGTTGACATGTGACGGAGACATTGGGGGAGTTGGGAAGGTGGATCTTTCAAGGACAGATCGGGTCTCATCTCAATCTCATCTTCTCAATACCCCAAGTCAAGCCCTTTTGGTTTTTTCTTCTTTTCTCTTTCTCTTTCTAAAGCAACACCCCAAAGGCAAAGTTTCCATGAAATACTATTGGCTATAGCCCGTGAAAGATGCCGTGAGCTGCTCTTCCATTGCAAGGGAGTTTCCTAAAATTCTTGCTCGTCTCTTGGACTATTCTACAAACCTGCAACATGTTTCACCAGATAATTCTTTCTATAAAACTTTTTTTTTGTGTGCATAATACTCAATATATACAACTTAGATTAGAAATTGGATTCAAGGGGTTTTTTTATTTTTTATTTTTGACTTGAGCATGAATTTTGGATAAGTTCATTTTTGGCTTGAAGTCCTAGCTTACTATTTGTCCAAATCATGCTTTTGTAAAGAATAGTTAAATAATGTGCCATATATTATGTATTTATTGATATGCCTTATGACGACAAGCTCTTCTTTGTTGGTTTCATTACAAGGAAATTAATGCATCCAAATTGTAACCCTAGGTATAATCAAGAAAAGAAGTTCTAAGGTGCAATAGTATTATTAGTATTTGGGTTACATGACTAATAGAATATTAGGTCAAAGAACAACATTTTTGACATTTATAGCTTAAGAATGTTGATTCTTTTTCATTCAAGATGGTAAACATTGAAGTGCGAAATTTGACTAGGAAAAGATATATCAATCATAGTTATCTTCATCCCAAATTGACCACCTCAAATGATCGAGACCACTAGGCTTCATATGATTCTTCCAAGTAAGTGCTCCCATGGAGTCCAAGTTCATGCATGCCCTAATTTATCGTCTTTCAAAAAAAATAAAAATAAAAAATAACTATATCTTTTCGGTAATCTCAATGAAAACATCGACATCAAGTCATCAACCAATTAAACCGAGTCATCGGACATGAAACAAGTAATTAACTTTCCTAATCAATATATATATATGCTTAAATCCGAGGCCCCACTAGTTGATGTGACCACACAACCTTGCTACCAAATATTGGCTTAATGTATGTAATTTCACATGGAAAATTTTGTGATCTTTTTTTTTTTCTTAATTATTATGTGGGTCCGGTTAACGGATATTAAGAGTATCAGTTAAAAATTATTTAATTATTATTTTAAATTTTTTTTTATATTTAATACGTTAATTTTACTGAATTCAAAAAAAAAAAACATTAATTATATTTATCTTTTTATAAATATTACTTTAATCAGTATCATTAAATACTGATTAATAGATATTACCTTTATATATAATAATAATAATAATAATAATAATAATAATAATAATAATCTTCAATGGTTGTCAGATTTTTTGTCTCTATGATTCACACAAAAAGGGACAAGATTTGTTTTGTTAGCACAAAGTGTAGTGGATCTTTTATTCACTGATTTCAAATTTTAACTACCTTCATTTAAATAATCAAGAGTTAAATTAAGAAAGTGAATAGTTTCAACATGTTTATTTATTTTGCTTAACCAAACATAAAGATATAATGAAATGAAGACTGTTTTCTTAGGTATTGATTAGTGGTGGAGTTTCAAGGATTAAAAAAATAAGCCCGTTTAAAATATGGATCGAGCTTTGATTTCAACATTCAAGGTTCGAGACCGGCTCGATCTTTTTTCTAATTAAATAATATATTATTTATATTTATATATATTATGTAATTTATGTCAAATAAAAATTAAATATATATAATATTATAGTGTAAACATTAAAAAATATATTAAGTTGTACATGTTTAACAACTTAATAAAAGAAAAAAATATAAAATTATTAAAGATTAAATAATAAATATATATTTTATAAAAAATTAGAAAAAAATAATATGGGCGGGCCTAAACGGGCTTGGACAAAATTTGAGGCCCATATTTCGGGTCGGGCCGGACTTGGACGAACAAATGTGGTGTTGATACCATACATGGCCCGATCCATATTTTAAAAGAATAAAAATATATATATATATATTAAAAGAATAAAATAAAAAACTTAAAATAAAAAACAAACTTTAAAAATAATAATAATAACCTTGAGAAATCGTCAAATCAATTTTTTTGTAAAATTAAGTTGGGAAAGGTCATGGTCATTTCTCAATTGGTTAAAAAAAGAACGAATTTTGAGAAATAATTTAAAACTAACGGTATTTCGATAAATAAAAATAAAAATGAAAACAGTATTATTAAGATAAAAAAACCCCATAAAAGTATAATAATAAAAAGAAAATCTGCAGACCTATTGGATCTTTCTACAGCAAAGTAACATTCCCTTTTTCTTATTATAACTTAATTCAATTAATATAATCACAATATATATATATATATTAGTTTAACACTTCTCTCTTTCATCAAAAAAGAATATTATAAATATGAAATAAATAAAGACTCCACCAAAGCCTCATTTGGTTTTATTAATATACTATTAATTTTGAATAAAAGAACATAACACAGAGATTATTAATTATTACAATTTTGAGGTCAAATATTAAACTATGGCATGGGTTTCCAAAAAGGTAGCTCTATGAAATATTATCAGACTGAAAATGAAGGATGTGATGCTTATCATTATAAATAATTATAAGCAATTGAATTTAAGCAAATTAACAATGTTGGATCTCAGTAAATCTTCTCTAGATATTGTAAAATACAAAGTTTTTTTTATAATGATATTAATTTTGATTTTGGGGCAATAAATAAGTGAGAAGTGATTAAAAAAATAGGAAAGGTATAAATGAAATAAAATGTCTATGACTCTTAACTTAAGAGTGCAATAACAAATAAATAAAAAAAAAAGATAAAATAATTTGTCAGTAAATCACTCAATTCTGATTTTAAGTGATGATTTGAAACCGCTAAATCAATTTCCTTCTCCATGTTTCCGGCAAATGTGTGGAAATGAAAAAAGATGATGTTCTATTAGTTTATCCTGATATTTTTTCCTATTATTTTCATCTTAATTTTCATCTTGTTTTATTTCCTTTTCATTTTATTTTTTGGTTATCAAATGCGATGGTATGTTTTTAGGGAAATCATGTTGCTTGATGAAGTCAACTCAAGGTCAACATGTATACAAACATTTGATTTGGAGTTTGGGGAAAAGAATTGATTAGGATAATCAGAGAGGTTAATTTTTCATATATACTATATTTTTTTTTAAAAAAATGAAACAACTGTAGTCATGTGAAATCAATTTTTGTGATGTTTCCATATGCTTATTTGCTCCCATTGTTTCATATAATTTGGGGCGAGGGAATTTCAACTTGGATTTTTCTTTTTTACAAAAGAGGCTGTAGTTAGAATATAGGAAATGGATTTTTAAAGATGATTACATAAATCAACTTAATTAAATCCATATTCAGATTTTCCTCTCTTTGCATCACATTGCTATTAAATAAGATTGAAAAGAACTTTGGAATGCTCTCCTTGGAAGAGCCTTTGATGTCAATTTCATGGGTTCCATTCCTTTATAACAGAGGGTGTTACAACTGACCACCAACACAATCATCTATTAAGCTTGCTATTTCATCAAACTATGATACTACCTTTTTTTTTCTTTTTCTTTTTCTGTTTCAAATGCTTAACAAGCAAGCAATTGTGGAAGACATTTTAGGTTGGAATAGATAATACTAAATTACATTCTTAACAACCATGGCTTTTGAACTCTTATCATATCTACTTTAATTTGCACTTTATATGACCCAGAAAATATATATATATATATATATATATATGTAACTTTAATTAGTTAAATCCTTAAATTTAATTATGATGGGCTCATCATTTCATTTTGATTGAACTTAAAAGTACCTAAAACCTTAACTAAAATCTGAGATATTCTCCAAACTGAATCATTATCAGACATCAAATGACTCACAAAAAACTTCCATGAATTAAAATTCCATGCTAAGGAATAAATCTCCACATTTTCCAAGTTCCTTAAAATTATAATTGCCATTTGTCTTATCTCTTTACTCACCTCTTTGGGTCAATCAGGAAGCATGAATCATCATTCATATGTTATGATACTTTTTTTTCTATCTTTATAACAATGAAATGGAAAATTGCTTAATTGAAATTAATCTGGATTACCAAAACTGATTATTTATTGAAATTTGGAAGCCATATGATACCTAGATTGCAAGGGCAGCAAGGATATATCAAGCAAAAGGGAAAGTACTATAGCTTTAATCTGTCGACTGAGCAAACAATTCCATATTGTAAATCATATTAGCTGTATTGCTTTTGAAAGACTTGAAAGCTCATCACCATCATTTTGACAAACACAATATAACACATCCAAACCATCTTTTTGAAAAATGCTTCACTAAAGCCAACTTGTAAAACAACATATGTATTACTCAATCAATGATAGTTTTTAATATATTCCTTTAATTGTAGCTTTCAAAACGACCCTACACTTAAAAAAAAAACCCTATTTGCATAAACAAACCCATTAATAGAGGTGGCAATTGGGCGGGTTCGGGCGGGTTCGGGTCGGGTTCATTCGGGTTCGGGTTTATTCGGGTTCGGGCTCATTCGGGTTCGGGCTCATTCGGGTTCGGGTCCATCCGAGTTCGGGCTCATTCGGGTTCGGGTCCATTCGGGTTCGGGCTCATTCGGGTTCGGGCTCATTCGGGTTCGGGCCCATTCGGGTTCGGGCCCATTCGGGTTCGGGCTCATTCGGGTTCGGGCCCATTCGGGTTCGGGTTCGGGTTCGGTCTGGGTTCGGGTTCGATCTGGGTACGGGTATGTTTTACATTATTTTATTTTATATTAGATGTAATCATTTTTACGTAATTTAAATATTTATATCTAAAAACAAATTATTAATTTATTATTATTATTATTTTTATTTTTATACTTTTGCTATTATATGATATTTTTAATTATATTTATTTTTTAAAATTAATATTTGTTAGCACCAAAAGAATAAGAAATTAATTTGTTATATAAAATCAAATTTTGAAATAATTTATTATAAAAAATATGATATATTATAAATTAATATATTGATATTTAAAATAATTGATTTGATGAGCTCGAATTTCAAAATATAAATACATTATAATTTATATTCACTATAAAATAAAAAACTTTTAAAAATAAATCCTGGCCTTCATCTATTCGTTTATATACTTATAAAATGCAAAAAATTTATGCTTATAGTCAAGATATATATATATATATATATATATATATCGAGTACTTATATTTTTTTCATCAGTATAAAGTATAAATTATAAAGTAGTACTAAAAAATATAATTTATATTTAAATTATACGTAATAAATATATAATTAATATGATTATTTATTAATATATAATAAATATACCCAAAACCAAAAGGCCATAAAACCCAAAACCCCATTAAATCCACCCGCTAAAATAAAATCACATGAAAGCCATAATCCAATTAAACCCACCCTAACCTAACCGCATAAGTATAACTAGAGCTGCTTATGGGCCGGGCCGGGCCGCGGCCCAGTTTTTTTTTATTTTCTCTGCCCAGGCCTGGCCCTGGGTCGGCCCGGCCCGCCCGTTTAGGCCCGAAACACTGTTCATTGGAATAAAAAAAATAATTTTTTTTATTTTTTTATAATTAAAATTAAATAAAATAATATTATAATAAAAATTACTGTTCCGGGCCGGGCCGGCCCGGAACACAAAATATCCTGCCCAGGCCCGGCCCGTGAGCAGGTCTAAGTATAACCCAAAAGGCCAAAATAATTGAATTATTGTCAATTTTTTTACCCTTATAGATTAATTGAATTATTGTCAAATTTTTTTTCACATCTTTAAAATTTTCAAGAATTTAAAATATTTAGATTGTAAATTCATCATGATATGAGACGTTAAAGTTATAACTTATAAGTACAAAATATAATTTACTTTTTGATAAAATTATTATTTCATCATATATATATATAATATATTAAATTTTAAATTTTAATTAAATTATTAAAAAAATTAGAATAAAATTAATAATTAAAGTTATTGCTTTGTAAAAAAAAAATAATTGCAATTTGTTTATTTTTATTTTTAGTATTAAATTCGGGTTCGGGTTCGGGCCGGTCTCGGGTTCGGGTCCATTCGGGTTCGGGCTCATTCGGGTTCGGGCTCATTCGGGTTCGGGCCCATTCGGGTTCGGGTCCATTCGGGTTCGGGTCCATTCGGGTTCGGGCCCATTCGGGTTCGGGTCCATTCGGGTTCGGGCCCATTCGGGTTCGGGCTTTTTCGGGTTCGGGTTTTTGACTTTTTGGTCAAATCGGGTTTGGTCGGGTTCGGGTTCGGGTTTTCCTGGGCGGGTTTTCGGGTTCGGGTTCATTTTGCCACCTCTACCCATTAACGCATAGATTCCATGGTGTTTAAAATGTTAATTAATCATAAAGGAAAAGTTAAAAGAAAAAAAAAATCATGGGTACAACACTATGATCATGATGGAACCACGTGGATGATTAAGATTTCATTGTCGTTTTATTATCATTTTGGGTGGAGTGGAGACTGGTGAAGGCTATATCTTCTCGACTTGCATTAATTTTAAAAAATTGGTTATCTGTTCGTACAATGAAATTAAACTGGTATGATTAGGGGTTATATTTAAAATATGGTCAAGAAATCGAAGGCAAATTATTATTTTTTAGCTGTGGAATTAAGTGAATTAATAATTCATATGAACCATGCAATATTGTCTCCTCATGCAATGCTCTTATACACATGCTAAAAAGCAGGTAATTAAAGAATGATGCAGATAATTTAAAAAGGAAAAAAAAAAGGTTTAGGATCATAATATGGTTAAAAAAGGAAAAACCCTAATTTAATTTTTAAGAAACCTTTCTTTTTATCGATAAACGTTCACTGGATAATTAATTACCTGCCCTGTCAGCTTCTTAAGAGGACATAGTTTTATTTGGGTCCTAACTAAGAGACACAGCAAATAATGTTACAATTGAGGGGGTTAGAATAGAGAAATGAGTATATAAACCAGCCATTGGCCTTCACATGATGTAGCAGCTTTTATTTCAAAGCAATGTTTGCTTCAATGCATGTTTTGCCTAGAATGCAGGATAATATATGCTAATGCACTTCTTTAAACTATTATATACCTTGAGTTTTAGGTCAGCTTTGCACAATTATCATAGCTTTATTTTTGTATTAATATATCCAAATAAGTATATAAGTGAATTGAATTGGGTTTTCTCTTTCTAGTATGAAACTCTGTCAAGTCTATCCCAAACTAGTTTCATTTCAGCTGCATGATAAGATCCCCTTTTCAATCAAGTGTTTTGTATACCCTGAAAGATTGGAAGCAAATTTGACCTCCTACCACTTTAATTTCCTTTGGCCAGAGAACATTATACATATCAAAGTTCTAATTTGTTAAAACACACAGTTGCCAATATTACCATTTCTTGAGCAGCCTTAATAATACCCCAAGTGATTGTCAGATAAGATGAAATTAAAATAATCAAACTTGAGTAAATAACATAATCAACAATGATTTGGTAGATATGCCCACAGCAACCTAATAATTAATTAAAATTAATCAAGTAGCAAGGTTTATAGTAATGATTTGTTTTCCCAAATTTAAGGCTAGAGTTGAAGACAACAGACAACTTTTCTTAAATTAAGTAGTTTGCCCATTCTAAAAGAAAGAAAATAAAAATTAAGAAGTTTGGCCATGTGATTATTTTCCATCTCTGATTCAAGTCATCCTACTGTTGATGATGATTGCATATGATAAAAATTAAAACAAAATTAATTTGTTACTATCTTTTCATGAATTATTCAACATTTGCGCTTTTGAATTTGGCACTCCATGGATTTATATTAAAAGATATTAATCATCCTGATGACTTAAGTAACACCCCGTTTAATTTGTTCTCTTTCCCTGGAATTATCCCTTTAATTCCCTACTTATTGGTGGATGCATGCTGTCGCAAGTGGCCTTCGATTTGACATGAATGCAATTAAATACTCCTTATTTTCCCCATGCTACCAAAAGGATCCATAAAAACCTATAAACTAAGTGCAAAGTAATTAGAAAACTAAGATCCCAATTACTCAACAAATCTACCCGACAATTTGCTTTTGTAAAAAAAAAATGTTATATATAAAAAAAAAATACAGATAAATATACATATAATTATTTTATGATAGTATTTTTTTAAATAAAAAATATTTTATCAAGTTAAAAATTAAATATAAAAAAATCAGTTATATATATATTTATGTGTATATAACTTTTAATCATTTGTTCGAATTGTTACACAATCCGAAAACTCTCACGTCACATAAAAATAATAAAATAAAATTTTATGTACATTTTGTTTATAAATAATTGAAAAATTGAGCATTTTTACTAGTGTATTTCATAACAAATATTATCATAAGATCAGCTAGTATTGTAAATGATGCATCTTGAAATAATATTTATGAGCCTCATGGGGTTATATAATGCTACACATAAAAGACTGAGAAAGTTTTAACCTTCATTTATTCACCAAGAAAATAAGAAAATCATTTAGATCAAAGGTAGGGTAGGAAAAAGTAGAGCAATTAGCATGGACCATAGAGCTTAAAAAAAGTCGTCACTGAAAGTTTGCCATGTGACCCTCTTCAGCACGTGTTATCGAAGATGCCCAAACATCAATGCGTTCCCATGTGCGTTTTGGGTTTCGGGGCCTTATTCCTTCCACGCTCCCACGTGACACCAGTTTTGCAGGCAGGTAGCTCTCTACATTTCAGATCTGTTGGGGTCTCCCCATTGGCCATTGGTTTGAGATTTTTTACTTTCTGTTTCAGATTATTAACCCTAATTTACCAAATTTTATTGATTTTGATTTTTGAATGATGGGTTTTTCTCAACCTTTGGAAAATACCCACATTATGATTATGACAACTAGATTTTGCTTTGGTTAGGGACTTAGGATTGAAGTTTGCAATCTCGTCTTCTTCCATCTTAACCCAATATCTTGACCCAAGTACCATGTTAATTCCATAAACATGAGTTTTATTTTCATATCTTAATCGACTGGTTCAAGTAATGATTCAATAACATTCGCATAAAATATCCTATATTTTCATGAAAAGTTTGGGTTTGGAATGGAAAATTCATGCATCATTGTATATAAGTAGACAGCCCCGGTTTCCCGAAGAAAAGCATTGTTACATAACTTAAAGAAATGATGAAAACCATCATTAATCTCAATAAAACATGTCCATAGCTCCAAAAGAAAAATCAATGGAGAGAGAGAGAGGACGAATAGTGTGCCACTGATAATGAAGACACCCATTTCTCTTAGCTTTACTGTTAAATTTTTTTAATCTAAACCTCTCAAAGAGCTTTATTCAATTGGGTTTCTACCAAGAGATAATTAAGACTTTTGATGAATGGAACAGGAACCGTTTCCCAATAACTTAACAAGAAAGAAAATATAATAATGGGTAAATATAGAGATAAAGCAAAAGAAAGCGTAGTTAATGGAGCCAAAAGAGTCCAAAATAATAAGAGGCCTCCTTTCGAGGAGCGGAAAGCATATGCAAAAATGGAAGCTGGGGTAAATGGACTGCCAAGAGTGGGTAGAGAGTGACATGCCGTGAGAAGCATTCTTTTGCTCACTGCATTGATTCTCCATCCATCTCTCAATATTGCTTGCTGGCAACGTTGGTGGGTGGCTTGTTCCAACACCCTCAAACTTGTCATGGACTCCAAACACAAGGCTACGGCTAAGGCTAAGGCTAAGCATCATCTATAGTTAATTTTCTATGTCAACCGGGGCTGCTGATCTGCATGCAACTCGTGTCTACCAATATATGCGTGGAAGAAAGAGAGGTCTGCCACTAAGAAAGATTGAGTACTTGCTAAGGTTGACAAGCTGAGTATGCATGCCTTGAGAAGATAATTACTTTATATTGATTGCTGGCTGGCTGGCCTGATGATCAAAACTTGGCTGAGCTGGTTGGGGAAACTAAGCTAGGTTGAATATTGTGGATGAGCGTGACAAATGATTAATAAACAAAAATGACTATGAAATAAATGCAAGACAGCATCATCTCTTTGGACAGTTTCATGACATTTTTCCTGACCAACATTTCCCCTCAATGTCATGTAATCTGTTCTTTGCAGATTCTTCAAAAAAAATTTATTTTTGGTCCCTCTACCAGGCTACAAAAATCTGTGGTTGTAACTGAAAAGCTCAGTTAAAGCATCAAACTATTCTTTCTATAATTGCCCAAAGAATTTCATACGACTTGTAGCGGCAAAAAACAATTATGAGATAAACCACATAATGTTGTCTATGAAATTTGATAAAAGGAATTACTTACGCACAATGGCCAATGCTATGCCAGATATGTGCATCTGTGCCTAAATCAAGCTTTGCAGCTGGTTTAACATTTGTATCTAGGTTTTTCATGGTTTGTTGGATTCTCTAAAACAAAGGTAAAGGACTAGGTCTGATTGTGAATTTGGTCCAGTGTTAACCACATAGGGACAATTAACCTTAAAAAGCCCAAAAACACAACAAATATACTGGTTGGTAGCATATAATGAATCATCAAAAGTGCCAAAAAAAAAAAAGCAAAATGGATCATCAAAGCTCAAGCCCTCTTTGCTGCATTTGTGATCATTAAGCTAAATGATACTACTACTATTTCACAAGTCAAATATAGAAACTCGGTTTGATCTTACTAAGCATTAGTTTCAGTAAGACTTCGAAAAAATGCATTTAAGCCTCAGACAACAAGAAAAATGAAGATGCAGTGACCTTTAAAGCTCTATATTGAAATCATTGGGCACTACTTAGGCAAAAGAAGCTAAAACAAAAATGGAAAGGGATACGAAAATACCTAGAAATCAATTCACCAAAGCTCATATATTAGCGATAAAGAAGAAATTAAACCTGTAATTAAACAAGCTTATGAAACTGTAAATTTCAACAGTATTCCCATGCACATCAAGAATAGAAGCACACCATATTTCATATACAGAAAATCAAAAATAAAGGACTGAAGTCAGAATTTTAAGAGGCAAATATACATTACCATTGTTACTGTAACAGTAGCTTGAATGATGCCCACCAGAAGAGGAAGGCTAAAGTAACTTCACTGTAATTGGACTCCCAAAATGAAATTCTTTTATGAAATTAAAAAAAAAAAAAAATTATCTTCTTGCTTCTTTTTTTATTAGCATCCCTTCCCACCTGCTGTTTCACATGGACTCCTGAGCCAATTTTTATGCATATTCCAGCAGTGAATTTATTATGTGTGGCACAAAAAGAACATTTGTATAGGCAAATGATCACCTACCATGTCAAGTTGGAATCTGTTGTCTTGGTAAAGATATAGAAAGAAAAGCTGAGCATACAAAAAAACCTAAAGAACTGCATATGACATCGATTTTTTAACATAGGTTCATCCTATGTTACCTGGACTCGGGTGTGTAGGATATGGGTATGTGTCCGACACGGGTATGCTCAATTTTTTATGAGTTTTTCCATATATTTGGAGGATTATACCCTCATACCCATGTCCGAATATGTGTCGGACACGGGTACTTTAGCAAAAATGAAGAGTCCGTGTAACAGAGGGTTTATCTCTTCTCCTAAGCTGAGACTCGCAGCTGATGAGTGGGATTGCACATATATAAATCTGATTAACATTAGGTTTTGATGCTGCAATTAAATGAAATGGTCCATGCAGTTTCTATCCACCATTTCGTCCACCTGACAATATATTGACAATCCTATTAAGGTGAAGGGACTTGTCCCTTTAGTAAAAAGGTAGTAATTAAGATGTTCTTTAGGAAGGTAATCTTATGAAGAGAAGTTAATACGGGATATATATATATATAATCTCTTTGCGTGGCTCTAACAGGTATATATGAATTGCATACACCATCTTGAAATGATACAATACCTAAAGTTATTAGAATATAATTTCTAATAAATGACATGTTGATCTCTTCCTCTTCATAAACACACTTTTGTAATAGGGAATGACTAAGTTGTAGTGTAAAGCTTCTGCAAGTCACTTTTACGAGCTTTGTATCAAGAAATTTGGCCATTTCTTATTCTTGAAAGAGAGGAAGTTGAGGTAAAAGTGAATTACAACATAAGTCCGGTCTTAATGCTGCTCATTCGTAATTACATATGGCAGTTGACCCTGGTACACCCAATCTCACCATTGGGAAATGGAAGAATTTGATTTTATTCCTAACAAAGTTGGGTATAAAGGAAAGACATATGGCGAGGACGAATCCAAACGTACTTAAGAAACTTGGACCAAAGAAGAAAAAAACTAACCTACTACAAACCCATGTAGATAGAAAAATAAATTAAGGGGGAAGTTATTTATTATGCTTCACCAAAACTGCCCAAAGAAAGTTCACCTCCATGTGAATATTAGTTACTCCACAAAAATAGAGGGACTTATGTCCACCTTTAACTTAATTCAGACAGTAGAAAATCCCCACCCAACCTGAATCCTCCCTTGTTTTGTTTTAATTACAGAAATTACACATCCACAAACTAGGAAAGACCAAAACCTACATGACATAAACTAGATTGAGGCTCCAATAAATGTGAACAAATCTTGGAAAAGTAAGTTTTGTTGAAACTTTAAAACTAGGAGTCTTGAGAAAACAAAACTCTTCAGCCACCTCTCATAAAAAGATCCCATATACACTCCAAAACATCAAACTCATCTGCTTCAATGCCTTTCCATTGCCTAACTCCAAACACTCTGACTTAAGTGTAGAAGTACTCTAATCATCCAAAAATATAAAGGTACAAGTCTAGTGATCCAAATCTTCCATATACTTCAATTCCCAAATCCTCTTAATTCTCCAGAGATTGTGCAAAAGGCTATGTCTTTCAATTCAATACCCCCATACATACTTTGACAAAAAGATTGAATAAAATTTCATCATGCATCTTCCTTAATTCCAAGTTAATGGGCAACATCATCCACAAAAAAGGTCCCAATGGGATAAAATTAATACAACCTTCAAAACCATCAAATGTTATTTGGACACGCCATAATACTCTGTCCAAACAAAATTCTCCGTAATCTTCTTAAACATATTGACCGCGGATAGATGCACAGAGATATTGATTGATCATCGAGTGTAACGGGTTAAAGTCGTTGCAAATATAACAAGTTGATGGTTTTGATTCTTAGTAATAATTGAGAGCATCATTTCACCATATATACCAATATCCACAATCAGTAGTACTTCTGCAACAAGAAGACAAATCAAACCCTAAACTCCACAGTAGTCCACAATACTCAGCCACAGCCAGAGTAACTGATGTGGGGATTTCTCCAAATCAAGTAGCAAATTAAATAAATAATAAAAAGTCTATCTTTCCAAATTTGCACAAGAAGAAGAACCCATCAAATTTAGACCTAATGAAACATTAAAAGATGATCTTGTAAAAAGGCTTGAATAAACAAGATGCTTCACATATTTCTTCAGAGAATCTCAACAATAAATAAATGCTTCTTACATTTTCACCTCACAATGTTGCACTATCCCAAAAAGTTGAAAGATTTTAAAAGCTTAAATAGAAAGCATAATCAAAATATTGCAAAGAAATCAATAAAACAGGGTCTAGAAAAAATAGGAAGAAAGTGAAGGATGGAAAGCACTGACCTTTGATGCGTTATGGGTTGTTTGATTGCAAAGACAAGAAGAGAGCCATCAGGCAGCGTATGGCTATGGAACAAAATCATTAAGGAACAATAAGAGACAAAACAAACGAAGGGTGGGTTTGTTTTGTTGTTGTCTGAGGGAGGCCAAGATCTCATTAGAGTTTTAGTTTTTGACTCAAAACAGCTTTTAACTCAGCAACTGAAAACTGAACTGAGGGAAGAGACTTTTCGGTACTTTCAGTTCATAGTACAGAATCTATTTACAAGGACATATTGGTACTTTGAATTATTTTTGTAGGTCTCCATAATCCATATGCTCTTTTTTCTTTTCGCTTCTTTATTATTTTTCATGCTTTCTTTTAATTATTTTAGAACAAAATATGGGAAACATCCAAGTCCAAATTACACAAATGAAAAACAAAATTTCAGTTCAAGTTCTTTACAGTTTACACTCAATTTGTGTTCATCCGCTTCTTTTACGTGTTATTTTCCAATAGATCGATCAGATTCAAAGACGATGATGGGCCTGATTTCTTTATGTAGGCATCAGATACTGGGCCTGTATAATTTGATTTAAGACCAATCTGGTCCTTTTTTTTTCCTCTTTTCTTTGTGCAGTGTATAATCTGTAATGTGAAACACTGAAAAGGACATGTAAGTGTAAAATTTAATCTTTTTAACTAAGTAATACATTTTTTTCACCATTATAAAGTACTTATTTTGCAATCCCAGAGAATAAGTTAACCTTAGAAATATATGTAAGTGTAAAATTTAAGTTTTCAAGTATGAACTGATGAAAAACAAGCACAACCCTTGAAATATACCCAACACCAGTAATCTCATCAAAGAAGCAATAGACACATTGCTTATGTTTGCAAAGAGATAAGAGTCTTGTCAATTGGATATTATAAATTTAGTTTATATTACTCGATCAAATCCTTTGATTCCTTAAAATATATGTTGTTTAGAGTTTAATTAGCTGAGCATCAATACTGAAACATCATTTGTTTTGGTAGATACAAAATACAAGGGACAATTAACTTATATTATTACTAAATGATATAGAATGAATCTACAGTACAGTTACTTACTGTTTAAGCAATTTAGTTACTTTTTGTGCATTGCCTAAAAAAAAATATTATGCCCAATAATTAATTGGGTTGGAAGTCCAAATAAAACCCAATAGTTAGACGGAGGGGATTCATAGATTAGAGGAAGATAACCCTAATTATTATTAGTTATCTAAAATTCTAAGTATAAAAAGAATGAGATAAGAACATCTTAAGTCATATTTTAATACACCAATAGATTTATTATTTTGGGTCACTATTCTCTCTTCTCTTCTTCCTTGAATGCTTATTGACTTAGACATATGAACGTACCTCGAAATTTCAATTCCGACATCTTCTTTAATCATTTGCTATCCTTTGCAAGCTCTCTTAACTTTCAAACAACCTAAAAGACCATCAACAGAGATGTTTTTATGGTTGTGTATAACAAATAAAACATGTTAAAAATACTATAATTTGTGGAAAATTCACATCTGAAAATGAAATTTAACTTTTTTTATGCTGGTTAAAAATGTTCTGATAGTGAAACTTCATTGGCAAGAAACACTGCAAAGGGACTAAAAAGTCCAACTAATTGGCAGCACATTTATAGATCCTTGTTATACACACTGTCTTCGGTATTCTTTTTCTATTATTTTGCGTCTATATATATATATCATTCTCTTTAATTACTTGCCTCTTAAGAATTCATTACCTACTTTTCATTTTCTTTTATTTTATTGATAAGTACTTCTAGATATAGACTTATAGAGTGCTAATTATGTATACGACTTTCCATTCTTTTACCATTGTGTTTAATCCTTTAGCTGTTTATCTCAACAAAACAAAAAAAAAAAAAAAAGAGAATACTAAAATATGTTTGGTCCATTGTCAAAATAACATGAAAATGTAGTTAGAAACATATATAAAAGATAATGGTGCTTTAATCTTATTTTCTTCATTCGTTACCATTTGCTTTGCCTTACTATTTTGATGTTCATTCATTTTTTTTTCACAAATCATTAATATATTAAAAGGAGGGATCACTTACACTAATATAAAATTAAATTAATTTTACACATTTTTATAATTTTTTATACGATTTGTATTTGTTTAATCCGACTGTAGTATTTTATGTTCTATTCACATAAATCATGTACGTCGAGTTTCGAATAAATTAAAAATGTCTAACTATTTGTTCGATGTAAAAAATATTCAACCGTTAAATATATATTGAAAAAGATAATATTTTCGATCGATATGATAGAGATATCGGATCGATTTAAAACTTTACGTGCATAACGAGCACAATTATATTGTTAAATCCAACGGTCGGTTTGTTAAAATATAAATCGTATAAAAAGTTATGAAAGTGTGTAAAACTAATTTAATTTTACACTAATATAAGTAGATCCTTCCTCATATATTAAATGTTTTATGATTAATTTTTGTTTGCATGCTTCTTCTAGTACTTAATAAACAGTTTTAACCAATATTAAGTAAAAAGCTCTTATATATGAACATGAGCTGTAAATTAGTAATATATTATTGGGTTCTACTTAACCTTAAGCAAAACTAATTAATTCTATTAATTACCAAAACAACCGAAAGAACATACGAAATTACCAGAATTATCTTGATTTATTACCCTTCCATATGAAATTTATGGGATATATACAGGTCTTGCTCTTTCTATTATTTTTTATTTCATTATTTTTTAGTACATCTTTAATTATTATTTATGAATATGATTTCATAATTAATAAGTGAATCTATACATGTAAATAAATAAATAAATAATAGACTAAAACCTAACTCTTGGACGTTGAATAATTATCACCTTCCTAGTTCTACCATGATTCAATGCATTAATTGTCAAAATTTCTAGATTAATTGTCTATGGAAATCACATGTATCTCATTGCTTTATATATTCCTAAGAAGTTATGATTACCAAAACCCTACATTTATTACTAACATATTTGGTAGGCTCTCCCTCTCGATCAATCACTCTCTTGAATCTTTTATGATGATGAATTTGAATTTAAAATTTAAAATTTATATATTATTATATAATTTATAATATATCTATCCATATGTTTTTCGTTTGATGGTACATATGTTGCTTATTCGATTGGAGATTCGGTTTTCTATTTTTTTTTATATTACAAAATAATGCTAAAAAGAAAGTTGTATGTTCATTACCTTAATATCGGTACAAGGAGGGAACCGAGATTTTTAATTTGAGACTAAAGTTTATATCTAATATTTTAGAAGACGAAATTATAATTTTTCATTTTATTTGAATTTGTGTAAAATTATTCTATATAAATATATATAAAAAAAAATATTTTCAAAATTTTAAGGGACAACCACCTCCACACGCTTCTGTTTCCGTCTTTAAGTACAAGTTATAAAAGAAAACATGACATTGAAAATAGATCAAAGTAATATAGTACAAGATTTTATTAATAAATGTTTTTAAAATATTTTTTAAAATTAATTAATATGTTATTTATATTAATAACATTACATATTATATTAAATACAATAATTGGCAATTCTAATGTATTAAATAAAAATATTATTATATATAATAATTTTAAAAAATATTTTTTGAACATTTGTTAACAAAATCCTATAATATATACTTAATTCATGCTTTAAATTTACTATATATATATATTTATTATATATGCTATATGTCTGCTAATAATCAGTCGAAATGATCATACAGAAACCTCATCTTCTTGAAAATTGGAGCATCGTGCAAAGATCATCACAATCTTCACCTCAAAATTCCCCCTCCCCCTTTTAGACAAGAATCATAATCTCTCCTTGAGTAACCTGCTTGCCTGTCTGCAGAACAAATGCTATGAAACAAGCCACGTATTGAGATTATACATAAAATAATAATTAAATCAATCATGAATTATACATTATCTATCTTAAGATGTTCCATCAAATTGTTAATTGATAATCTAAATATATGTATTTTCTTAATTTATTTTAAACAACAAATTTTAAGGTAAGGGATTCAATATATACATGCATTTATGTATATCTAACTATAAATATCTTAATGTTATACATACATGCAATTTTTTTATATGGTAATATATGAATGTTGCAGATATAAATAGATGAAGTAATTATGATAGCACAACTGTCATGCATGCCTTGTTTAATTAAGATACAATTTTATTTGCAAGGCAACAGGTATGAATTTTAAGAATAGCAATTTAAAATGTGGATTCAGATATTCATAAATATTTGATTTATTTTTTATGAATTCGGATAAAAGTTGAATTTGAATAATATAATTATTATTCGCTGCGGATTCAGAATAAATACGGATATAAAATTTCGGATATCCATTATCCGAATTCGCATCCGAATCCGCTTATTTGTAAAACACATAAATTTTATTTGATTTTATATTTTTATTTTTTAAAAATTGATTTATTGAATTCGAATTTTTAGTGAATTCGGATATCCGACGGATAATGTTATTTAATTCGAATTCGAATTTGGATAGTAATATGCGGATTAAATACGGATAATTTACGGATTTGAATTTTAAAACAGTTTTACGGATTCGAATTCGGATAATACAAATAATACAGATATCCGACCTTCTGTCATCCATAATGAATTTAGTTTTTTGAACTCGAAAAATAGATGTATATAGTAATAATTGTCATACTCTTTCAATTTTTTTTTTTTATAATATATAATTTTAAACAATCTCATATATCACACAATTAATATTGAAAAATTACATATAATTTGACAAATTGTCACTAAATTTACTTTGTGTCATCTCACAAATTGAAAGTAGAAGAATAATATTATGATTGAGGAAGTGATGGCACCAAATACACAACTCTAATAAAAAAGATAAAGACATTCCTTATTTCCCACCGCCCTTTGAGTCTCCCACGCAAAACTGAGAATGGTAATGGTGCGGGCGGGCAGATATAATTATCTTATACATTCCTGTTTTATTTTGGAATATTTATCTCCTAAATATTGAAATATTAATATTATTTCAGCTCAGTGAATAATGATTACATTTATAATCATTCTGTTTCATCAGTCTCTATTAATTTAATTTAATATTGAAAAATACTTTTAAAATAAATTTTTTAATTCACTTTAAACAAAATCAATTACTATAAATTTTCACTTTTATCTATAATACATATAAAAAAAAAACATAAATATATATAAAATAATAATTTTATAGATAAAAAAATAAAATAAACATTTATCAAAATCGTTTTCAAATAAAAATTTTTATCCACCTTCATCTTTAAAATAATATTACCCATTCAAGATAAATGAGTGTAAAACTCATGTAGGATCGAATTTTACTTTCCTTCTTACGCAAGTCTAATAACTTTTTATAAAAGATTTTATTAATAAATATTTTTAAAATATTTTTTAAAATTAATTAATATATTATTTATAATAATAATATTATATTAAATATAATAATTAATAATTTTTATACATTAAATAAAAATATTATTATATATAATAATTTTAAAACATACTCACGATATTAATTAACAAAATCTTCTTACAAATTAAACAGGTCGAGTTGGGTCTTCCAAAAAAAAGGAAGTCAAGTTGGGTGTTGGTGTATCACTTACGGATTTTAGCTTTCCCGTAACCTCAAACACGTGTCGCTTTCCCGTTACTCCCATTTAATATAATATCACCCCCTTAGTATACCAACACACACGGCGCACATTAGCATCCGCTCGGCCCACGCGTGACGTCCCCGACTTTCCCGTTAACTCAGCTGCAATCGAATGCGGGCACAGTTATCCTCTTTCACCACTCGGTTCTCACCACGTGGCAAAATCCTTACACGTGGAAGTATCCAGAAGCACTAGAATCTAGAAAATTCTGATTCGTTGGAAATCAACGGCGTAGAAACATAAGAGCAGGTGCGGCCTAGAAACACAGCGATATTAGTAACAAATAAAATTTATTAAAAAAAAAAAATCTACCTTCTCCTAATTTAAAAAGTAAGCTAATAAAGAAAATTAAGTTGCATATTTATATATATATTTTCTCCTTCAAAGAGACTGAAGAAGAGAGCAAAAAAAGGAGGATAGCTATAAAAGGAAGGCAAGGAGAAAAAAAGAGGTCTTTTTGGAGTTGATTACTTAAATTTGATTATCTGGGGTCGTATAAATTCTGCTTCTTTGTCTCCCAATTTTCATTTCCTTGTGTTTTTTTTATGAGTTAAGGTTGTTTTGTCTGGGCTGAGTTTGTTTTGGTTTTTCTTAATTTTTGTTTGGGATATGAGAAAAGTGAAGTTTAAGAATGTGAAGGAACTCTATGGTGGGGGTAAAAGTGAGGTTTTAAAGCCAAAGGCATGGAATTTCTTTTTTACTTGTTCATTTGTTTGTGGGGTTCAATTTTGTTGGTACTAAAATTGGTGATCATGGCTAATAATTAAAAAAGTTAAGGCTTTTTTTGGTTGAGATTATTGGGTTTGGGATGTTTGTTTTAAGAAATGAGTTTTTTTTGTGTGTTTCTTTTCTTTGATTTGCATTAAATGTTTGCTTGACATTTTCGTATTGCTGAAGAAAGGTTTTTTTTTTTTGTTCTTTTGATTCACTTTTATTTGTTGTTGTCTCTTGTGGAGTGTCAAGATTGGTGGTAAAGTTCAAGTGACCATATTTCTTCTTCAAATATGAATTATTCAGTTTATGTAAAGATTTATATTGTAAGTGTTAGGCGGTTTAGTTCTTGTGCTGCATAATTGGTTATGGAAAACTAAAAGATTGACTCTAAATTGAAGATGATATTGAAGATGATCTGGAAATATTTTATCTTTGTTTTCTCGTGTATTCTCATTAATCAATTGAATGCTTGTCCACAAATATTTTATTTGTTGTATTTTCGTGTAATGTGTTAACTTTGTGGCTTTAGCATTCTAATTTCCCTAAATTACTGAATGTTCTTATACAGGTCACATCAGTGGTGAAAGGAAGTTTCTGTTCAGAAGGGCTTGCTGATGAAGCTGAGTGCGCCACTGCATTGAATATGGTAAGAAATTTTCTTGTTGCGTAGCAAGTTTATTCTATTAATTTCTTTTAGTTTTCTCTCAATTACGATTCAATGAACAAAATTCTCATGCAAATTAATTGCAAAGTTTTTGTGATAAATTTGTTGTGTTTATAAGTTTAGCTCTGCTTGGGGTTTGGAATAGAGCCAACCAGTTATTTCATTGCATTGAGACTGGTTTTGTTTGAGTTGATTTATTTTGATGCTTCTTGTTACCTTTCATGAATACTGGTTTTTGGTTATCTTGTTTTGAGTTGAATACATCTTTAATGGAGTAAAAGAAATAGAATCAAGATACTTTGTTTTGTGATTTCTGTCATTTGGATTGTGTCCTAAGAAGGAAGATAGCAATATGGATACTTGATTAACGTGTGTGGATTCAGTGTAGATTTTAAGTTTCTTTTTCTTGAGCTTCATTTGTGATGCATGGGCACTTAGAAAATAATGAAGCATCTCTATTCTATATTCTGAAAGGTGGTGTTGCTACATGATATTTATTTTCTCTCTGCTAAGAGGGGACAGTTATATGGATGCTGATCGGCATTTGTGAATTCAGTGTAGATTTTAAGTTTCTTTTTCTTGAGCTTTGTTCTGATGCATGGGCACTTTCGAAAGCTATGAAGTATCTATATTCCATAATCTAAATAGAGTTGCAATCGATTTTATCATGACATTTATTTTCCCCTTGCTTCATTATTTAATACACTGACAACGCAGAAACTAATCACATGTGGTTTTCCATTTGTTCTAAATATGTTAACCCCATAATGCAATTTTTTTTCCTTGTATACCATTAAATAGAACACATGGAAAAAGTAGAAAACCTCCATAGTTTCATCTATATTATAATTTCTATGCAATTGTGATATTGCTTTGTTTATTTTGTTTGATTCTTGTTAATAATGCTCTTGCAGTCTTGCTTCTTGAACGTCAAGTTTTTGCCAAGTTTTATTGTTTTCTTTATTTCAGTTTTATCGTTCTTGGTTGTGATTCTCTATTGCCTATCAGGGATCATTTAATGCTGAAAAAGGATTTGGCGGCGCCCAATTGTCAAGCAGTAAATTAGGTTTAAAAGAAGAATCTGGGACATGCAACGCGTGTGCTCCTTCATTCTCACCATGTGTGCATTCTGAACAAATGGAGTCAATGGCAACAAAGACCAACGAAGCCTGTCAAAACAAGGATAGTAACTGTTGCTCTTTTAATGATGCTGATTTGTCATCTCCTCGGGTAAATAGTGCATGCAATGATAGACAGCATACAAGCAGTGAGACAAGCCACCCTCTCAGTGCATGCATGAGTCGTGAATCCTTCTCTGAGAACGCAGAGAGTGAAGAAACATTGAGGGATTGTAACACCTCTGAAGGCATTAAGATGATTATAAAAGCAAACCTGCGTCAAACTTGTGCAAATAATTTTGGTTCATTGAAAGCACCGATCTCTCGTGATAAGGTTGTCTCAAATCTGCTTGAGAAGCAGAAGGAGTCGGACTGCCTTCGAGATAACATCTCCTTTATTTGTGGATCAGACTACGCGAAAACAAGGGCTAGTGACCATAACAGTGACGCAGACAAGAAAAATGCATCTTATAGCTCGGCTTCAGTTGATAGTTTCTCTGGGACTGAAAAGGCAGTTAATGGTCAATCTGCTTCTTGTTCTTTAGTTGGTAGTCCTTGTGGTGAGGTAGATGATAATCATCCAAAGAGGTCAAACAGATCTTCCAATGAGTCTTCTCAGGAGATTTTCTGTTGTTCAAACAAATCAGACTTTTCAGAAATTTCATCCTTACGAGATTCCTCTGCTGGTGCCAGCTCAGCAAAGGTATTCTAGTCTAGATTCTTGAAATTCCTTCTCTTTTATTTGGTGAATCTTATATATATATATATATATATATATTGCCTGCTTAGAACTTGAAACTGAAAAATTAATCTTCATTTCCAGGGAGAACATTCTGAGTGCTCTGAAGAACAAGTCCAATCATCTTTTGCAAGAGCAGGTGCCTTACAGGTTGGCAGTCAGATTGGTGATGAACATAACTCTGCTGAATGTATGGAAGTTGATACTGGAATAAATGAAAGAGAGCAAACAGCTGAACTGAAGTCCACTACAGTGGTTAAGGAAATTAATATGGAGGAAACTACTATTGGATCACGGCCTGCTGCTTGTAGTGATGGATCAGACAGCACAGAGTATGAAGTATGTATTGTGCTATTCCTGTTACATTCTTATGTTAGGCCTGTTAGGCTGTTACACTACGCCTTAACATGGCTAAAACTAGACTAATTAATCTTGTAGGTGGGTAGAAAAAGATGATGAGAAAGCTTTTAATATTGTCAACAGTTTTATTTTGGCTTGACAAAGCATGGAATAAAATCTATTATGAATGTTGCCTCTTTGATACCTACTTCTCATTCGAAGAATAGCTGCTTGAGGAAAATTTTCATAAGTTTCTAATTGTGCATGAATTACAATGATGGTGTACCTTCAAAATGTTGCTTCTTATATCTTGACATCCAATTGATATCTTCACAGCCACGAGACCGTTGCAAATGAAAATTTTATTTTCTTTCTTGGTTTATTTTCCCTGCTCAACAGAGTAGGCCTTCTGTATTTTAATTATTGTATCTGGATGAGCAGGTAAAAGTTTGTGATATATGCGGTGACATAGGACGAGAGGAGTTGCTTGCTGTTTGTAGCAAGTGCAATGATGGGGCAGAACACATGTAAGTCTCGCATCTCTGCCTCTCTCATGCATGCATGTTTGTCTTCTTTTTCTTATTTTTTACACTTTAAGATGTATGGTGCTTTTGTTTTTATAGCATCTTCTTCCTTTTTTCGTGGGATACTGAAATGTTGACATTCCATTTCCATGAACCAGTTATTGCATGCGTGTGAAGATGGACAATGTTCCCAGAGCTGATTGGATGTGTGAGGAATGTGTGATTAGTAAAGAAACTGAGAAGCAAAAGCAAGAAAAATTAGAGGGAGGAGTTAGGTTTTTTAAAAAACCATATACTTCAGAATCAGAAACCAAAGTTTTGGAGGTTGAGGAAAGTAAAGCACATAAAGTTAGTTCAACTCCTTTGTTAACTTCTAAGAGACCTGCTGGCAGTTTACAAGCAGTGACAAAAAAGCCTTTGGGAACAATTTTGAAATCGCCTAGCACATCAAGTTCCAGCAGCAAAACTTCAATGCATCAATCTGGAGGCCACTCTTCTAGCACTACTGTGAAAACTGTGTGCATTCCTTCCGAATCAAGTAGTAAATCACCTACATTGCCATCACAATCTCGAGTGTCAAGGGGTATATTTCTCACACACCTTAATTGCAGAAGCTATGCTTTATTAATTAGAATATCAACCTATAACCTATGTTACTTGGACTCGGGTGTGAGTATCGGACACGGGTATGTTCAATTTTTTTCAAGATTTCCATGTATTTGGAGGGTCCTTGGAGGATCATATCTCCGTACCCATATCCGAATATGCATCGGATACGGGTGTTGGACACGGGTACTTCAAAAAAAAATGAAGAGTCGGAGCAACAGAGCCTATAACTCTTATTGACTAACTGAATTAGTTTTTATTCTGGCATTGCAGGATTTCTTTTCAAGTCAAAATCATTCTCTGCTATGAGCTTAAAAGAGGATGTCCAACTGCTTAAGGAAGGTAATTTCCGCAATGAAGGATTTGCTAAAGAAACTGCTGCAAGTGAGAGTAAGGGGAGGGTTCAAATGACGTCTAAATCTATGTCATTGAAGAATAGGAGGTCATATAGTGTGAATAATAGTAATCATGACATTAAATTACTTCCTAACTTTTCTCGCGGCGAGGATTTGAAGAGGTCAAGGCATCCAAAAGGACAGTATCCAACCAAGACAGAAAAGAAATTGGGATTAGCCAACAGTGATTCGTTTGCATCAATGGCTGATAAAAGAATTGCATCTCCTGGCAAAAATAGTTTAGCACACCCTTCCAGTTCCTCATTTCATGATCTAATGGCTGTGAAGGGTCATGAAATATCAGATAATTCATTGAAAATATCTGGTCATTCTGCACAAGGAGGTTCTCCGTATGAAGAGAAAACGGGAGTTGTCAATGTGAGGCAGCATGTTGAGTACTCTACAGAAGTAGTGCCTGCTATCAGTAAAAAGCATTCAAATGCCATTGTCCATTCTGATGAACGGCCTTGCCTGAGAGATTCGTCTATGTTAACTTCTGAAGTACATATGCCTTCTTGGATTTCTGCTGTTCCACAGCTCGATTATATATGGCAGTATGGCTTTTTGTTCCTGTCGTATTGTTTGTTTTGAAGTTTGTCTATGACTCTCATCTTACTGCTTCACTGCTCATCTTTTGAGTGTCTTATACAATACCTTCTGACATGTCTTGCAGAGGCAAATTTGAAATTCAAAGGAGTGAAGGACTTCCATTTACTTGGGAGGGACTGCAAGCACACTTATCAACTTATGCCTCAGATAAAGTTCTTGAAGTAGTGCAGAAACTGCCTCGAAAACTATTGTTGGAGGAAGCACCTCGATTGAGCATGTGGCCCACTCAATTCATGAAAAGTCATGCCACTGAAGATAATATTGCTCTATACTTTTTTGCAAAGGAACTTGACAGGTTTGTGGAAATATTTCTGTGTAGAAGAGCTAATTTTCTTTCAGATAACTTAAAGATTTTTACATGCTTCTTGTGCAGTTATGAAAGAAGCTATAAGAACTTGTTGGATAGGATGATTAAGAATGATTTCAGCCTCAAAGGGAACTTTGGCGGGGTTGAGCTTTTAATATTCTCTTCTAACCTACTTCCAGAAAAATCTCGGCGTAAGAAATTTGATCGTTACATTTAACATGCATCCATAAAAGCAAAATGAAATTTACATTTTCATTTTTGGGCTAAATCTTACAAAGTTTCAACATTGCAGGTTGGAATAACTTGCTGTTTTTATGTGGTGTATTTAGAGGAAAGAGGGTTCACTGCTCAGGACAGATTTCAGCCGTGTCTGCTTCTGAGAATTTGTTCCCTCCTGGAAAGTCAAGTCAAAGTTTATCTGCATCCTTGGTATCTTGTAATACCCAACAAGCATTAAAATCCAACACTTTGCTTGACTCAAAGACAGTTACTTCTGGAAGAATGGTTGAAGTTTGTGAAACCAGAGCATCTTCTTGGGAACAGAAACCCCCAGATTTACAAACAAGTTGTAGTCAGCAAGTGGGCAGAGTTGACTCATCTCAGGTAAATTTTTTGCTTCTACTTGTTTGTTGATATTTGTCCATTAAAAAGGAAAGAAAAAGAAAGGTAGAGAGGAAGAGAGATGAGAGAGTGTTGCTTGTCTCCTTAAATTTATTGCCCTGGTCTCAAGCAATGAGTAGCTTGTGCTGTTTCTTTTTGATGTCCACATATAATGTTGTCACTGATGAAACATTATTTGGGTTGCTTATTTTGCTCTTTTAGTTCCTTCAAATACCTATTAATTTTTGTCATGTATGTTATTGTTTTGATAACTAGAGGGCAACTACTGATGATATAGTGTTTCTTGCAGAGAGAAGAAAGAGAGTCAAAGAGAAGACCTGAAATTGATCTGAACTATTCTCTTGAAGAAAGCCAGGAGTATTTTGCAGATTTCCCGGAGGCCGGTGGTAGTAACGACTGCAAGAGGTTGAAGAGTTGTTTTAGTGGAATGAACCTAGGTAATAATAGGATTAAGGACATAAATGATAGATGTTCCATTGCTACAAATAGCAAAGGTCCTAGCATTTTTGGTGAGTTTAAGTGCAATGGAGCTTATGAGATGTCGATAGTTTCGACTGAATCAGATTCAGTATGTAATAAGTATAGCTGGAAGCCCTTGCAGCAGCAGCAAGTTCTTTCAAATGACAGTGGGAATCGACTAAATTCCAGTGTTTCAAATCTTGAGCTTGCCCTTGGGGTTGAAATGAGTTCTTCAAATCACAGAAATATGGCCCCCCCATTTTTCATGCTGATGGGCAATAAAGATTCACAAGACGAGATCTCTGTAAGAGAAACAAATGGTGACACTAATCCTTCACTTGATCTTTCCCTTGCATTGCCTTATCCTAAGACAGCCGACAGAATGTTGAAACTTGATTCAGAAATGAAGTTACCCAAGTGGCCAGAGGTGAATACTACACTGTCACTTTTTTGTTTGTCTTCAGACTTTTAGTCTTTAGGTATACAAATACAATAATGGTGTATGTAAATAGAGCTCTCAAGACAGTGATATATGATAGTTTCCATACTTTTATAATATGAAAAGCATATATAGAAGACTTCTCACCAACTTATGAATAATAGTTACCTGTCAATTAAATTGTGGATTTAGCTATCTTTATTTATATATATATATATATATATATTAGGAATATAGTCCCGTGATGCGGGTTCGAATTTTTAATAAATTTATATTAATTTTTTTTTTTTTAAGGCATGTTGAGATTCTGCTGGTTTAAGTATACTCTTTGTATTATAGTGAAAAGAATAATTTAGTTTGTCTTGTAAAAGTGAGTAATTTAGTCTTTATACAATTAAAATAGGTGCAAATAAATAAAATTGATAATGGTGTTAATGAAAAATCGTTAAAAATACTGATGTGGACTCGTAAAATCTAACAGAATTAATGACTTGAAATATATCTAAATCTATTAGATTTTACGAGTCTACGTCAGTATTTTAACTGTTTTTTTATTAAAACCGTTATCAATTTTATTTATTTGCACCTATTTCAATTGTATAGGGATTAAATTACTCACTTTTAGAGATTAATTTATTTTTTTTATTACAGTACAGGGATTATGTGGATGCTTAAATCGATTCTGTAGATGATATTGGTTTGAGATATCAAAAAGATAAAAGATAAAAAAAAGTTATAAAAACAGATAAAGTAACATGAATAAAAAAATTATTAAATAATTATTATAGGTAAATGTCTAATATCAAAGAGCTTATTATTTCCTAGATGTTTTCAATTTAAAATGCTCAAGTTATCCTTATTTACTCAAAATAAGAGTTCAAAATACATATGATATACAAGATATAGATTTAAATGGCTTTAGAATAAAAAACAGAAGAGAAATTATATGATTTATATGCTTTGTTTGCTATAATCATTCATAGGATATGACTTGAAATTCTATATATTTCAAGGCTAGCAGGCAGCAGCACAATTATTACATGTAATATTATTTTCATATTTAAACTTAAATATTTAAAAATATTTTAGTTAAATGAGTAAAGAATTATATAAATCTCATTTTAGGGTTTGTGTATTGGTAATTTACACAATTATCCAAGTGTTTTTTAATAAGCAATCCAAAAAAAATGCAAAAACTTAACCAAAATATAAGCACAATATAAAAAAAATCGATTTCTTTCCAAAAATAATTCATTCTTAAAGTCAATTTAATTTTTACATAAAATATTGATTTGCCACCCTAGGAATAAAGATAAAAGTATAAATTATATTAATTAATGTATTAACGTGGAAGAAAGATTTTGAGAGAGAAATACGTGAATGAATGAAAAATAAAAAATTTGAAAGACAATTTAGTAATTAAGGAGTTGAGTAAATTTATTGTTATAATTGAGTAATTAAGGAGTTGTTAAAAGACAATAAAATCAATAAAAGTAAGCATCTGTTTTTTTCTTCTATTACATACATATATACATATCCAAATAGGAGAAGAAATATAATATAATATAGATTTACATTTACATTTACCCTCTAATTATTTATAAAATTAGGAATAAGTATGAAAAATAATTTTTTAAAGATTTTTTATAACTTAAGCTTAATTTAGCTGGATGCAGTATAGAATAAAAGTAAAAAAAAAAAAAAAAAGAAAGTTGTAAAGAACTAAAAATGGTTAAAATACTTAAATAGCATTTGTACTATAATTAAAAATACATTTTAATCTCTGTACTATAGAGTAATTTAATCTTTATATATTTGAAATTTATGCAAATAAGTAAAATTGATAACAGTGTTAATGGAAAATCGTCTAAATGCTGACATGAACATGTGAAACTGACAGAAAATATGATTTGAAAAAAAATGATGCGTGTCAATTTTTTTTTACTCAAGTAGAATTTAGAAAAGCATAATTTTTTTTACTTAAATCCCTTCCTTACTCGTAAAAACATATCATAATTTTTTTTTTCAAAATCATCTATTCTATCCGTTTCTAAATTTCACATGAGCAAAAAAATTTGACACGTCATCATTTTTTTTTTCAAGTATCTATTCCGTCAGTTTCACATGTCTACATCAACATTTAGACGACCGTTACCAATTTTTTTTTCATCAATTTTAAACATATAAAAATTAAATTACAATGACTTTCTATATACTTTAACCACTAAAAATCCATCTACCATTCATTCAAATTCAGGCACAATTCCATATTCTCTTATATGGAAAACCAAACCAAAGGCACCAATCATCCACCTTCAGTAGATTCTGTAACCGCCTAGTATTGCTTCTCTGATCTCTCCCACCCTCAATTACTTGTCCAAGGGATTCCCCCCCCCCCCAACCCCACTGGTCTCATCTTCACTGGGCTGTATTTGGATGCACCTCCAGTGGAGATTCTGAATCAACGGACTCATTTAGTTTAACTGAAAGGGTGGAGGTCCGGTGAATAATTGGACCTCTAATGAAAGAAAAAAATCTTCTTTTATCCTTTTCACTATTTTACTTTTAAAATTTTATTTAAAATTTTTAAATTATTTATTATTTATTATTTAATTTTTAGTTTTTAAATTATTTATTTTTACTTTTTTTAACATAAATAGTTTTTTAATATTTTTTTATTATAAATATAAGTTTAATATATATTTTATTATTTAATATAAATATAATTTTTAATTATTTATTATATATATACACATTTTAATCTAATGTCTTTAATGGTTATTTTTCTTTTTCACTATTGTTTATCTCATTATTACTGCTGCATTTGAATCCAAACACATATCCTATCATTGATTTTAATCTCATTACTATAATAATTAATCTCATCGTAATCGTTATTTTTAATCTCATCAAAATTAATCCCTTCGTCTGTCTAAATAAAGTCTTCCTACGCTCTTTTGATTATGTAAGTCATGGAAGAAAAAACAAGCAAACTACGCATAGGCCATCCTCAAATAGTGAAAAGTCTGCAAATTCACCTTTCAGCTAAAAGTCTTTTGGGAGCCAACTAGATTTGACGAAGAAGATACCATCACGCGGCATAAATATAATATCAAAAAAATAATTAAAAATACGATATATATAAAAATATAAAATTATATAAATATATAAATATTTTAAAATTTATGTAATATAAATTATTAATTTATCAAAATTTATATAAATATAAAATATTTTAAATAACATAAAAAAATAAAAAAATATAATACAAATACATAAATTCTCAAGTATAGAACCAACCAAAATGGTTGGTTCGTTTCCTTTCCTTTCTCCTTTTAAGTCCCTAACCCAACCACTCTCTTGTGGTTCTCAGTACTACCCAATAGGGCTTATCAAAAAAATCAAAAAAATCGAAAACCGATTCGAATCTTAGTGTTCGGTTCAATTTTTTTAATTCGGTTAAAATTCGGTTCGGTTATTAGTTCGATTTTTTCTGTTCGATTTTCGGTTCATAAGTCCAAAAATCGCAATTAACCGAACCGAATCGAATTTTATTTTTTAATTAATTTTTATTTTTATAATAAAAAATAAATATTTTATTTTTAAATTAGTGAAAAAAATTAAAAATACTAAAAGAAAGACAATTTTTAAAAATTTTAAAAACTAAGATACTTTGATTGTGAAAATAGCATGTTTGACATAAATAACCTATTAAAATAGCATGTAATAAAACCCAAAAGCCTAAAAACCCAAAAGCCCAAAAAATATGAAAAATCGATAACCGAACCTAACCGAGATACGATGGTTCGATTATAATCTATCTTTTAACTATTGCGGTTCAATTTCGATTACCCATTTAAAAAAATTGAATTCCTGTAAAACCCAAAATAATCAACCCGAACCTAACTCACCCCTACTACCCCAAACCCAAAGGTTCATTTCACGTTTTACTTTTATTCCTAGATTCTCTCATCAGTCTCTGTAGTCCCACCCCTTAAAAAAAAAACAAAAAAGCTTCACCAAACACACCCCTCAGAAAGAAAATGAACTTTTAGGGGGCTTTTTGTAGGAAATGCTCTGTCACTTTCTGGTAGTATTTTGATCTGAATCTCTTTTTTTGGTTCATTTGTGAACTTTACAGAAACGTTTTTGGATCTGATTTCTATTTTTTTAATCAGATTTGATCACTTGGGTTGGGACTTAACTATCTCTAGAATTCGATTCTTTTTCACTGCGTTGCGTTTTTTAAGGTAAGACTCCTTGTTCTTGTCGAATATGTGGAACGTAAATTAACAGTCATTTCATTTTCTGGGACCCTGTTTTAGTATTTCATATATTTTGCCTACACTGTTTCAAGTTCTGGTTTTTAACTCGATTGTGTCTGAAAATCATCCGTTTGTCGTATTCTTTTTCAAGTTCCAATTTTTTGGGGAACTGTCCCTTGTTTGGTAACTTTGATTGGAATGCGTGATTTATGTTTTAATAGAAAACCCAGGTCTAAAATGGTGTAAAAGATTAAGCTTTTGACTTGTAGTAGAAGCCTGTGAGATCCAAAGTTACCGTATTTATGGATTCTTTGGTGTACTTTGCTTCAAAAGGATGTGCTCTGAGGACGTATATTTGATTCTATTTTCTTTCTGATGAGGGCAGATATCGCTGGCTTACAACTTGCTCTGATGATTTTTTAACCCTTAGTTAATTGTGGCTTCTGCTTAATGTCTTGCCTAAGTCTCCTTTCGTTTTCTTATTGGTTTCTAAATGTGATAATAATTTTTTTTCCCTCTTAAATTATCATTTTGCTGTTGAGAGCTTGAGATATTTCAATGCTTTGTTTATGTTTATAAGTATTATGAGCAAAAGTTTGGAATTAGATCTGAGTCTTAGTAAATTGATAGTTGAGAGTTTAGTTCTTGAGTTTCTTAACCCCCTGCTTACTTGACTTGAGCTTAACCCCCTGCTTACTTGACTTGAGCTTCTCTACTTTTTCTTATTATTTTGTAATATTAATATCTGTGTTCAAAATTGGCTTATATATTGAACCATATTCCTGCAATTGAACCACCATATTCAAATTTAATCAATTGCTTGTGGTTATTTAATCCTATGTTACTCGGACTCGGGTGTGAGGGTCGGATACGGGTATATGTCCGACACGGGTATGTTCAAGTTTTTCTAAGTTTTCCATGTATTTGGAGGGTCCTTGGAGGTTCATATTCTCATACCCATATCCGAATATGTGTTGGACACGGGTACTTCAAGAAAAATGAAGAGTCAGAGCAACATAGATTTAATCTCACTGCCTTTGTTTTCTTCAAGTAATAGCCATGTCTAATGTTGCTATACTATCAGCTATTGTCAGCTCAAATGAGTCGTCTCCTCTCTTTCTCAAGCCAAAGCAATTTATGCATCAAGTTTCAAGGAAATACTCATTTTTTAAGATGGAGAATGACCTTTGAATTTCGATTATGGGCTAGTTTGCTAGCTTAAGCTGTTCACCAGCTGCTAATTATTCATTTGCCCTTATCTTCATTTCACTTAAAAGTCATCTACTACTAATGTTTTGATCTACCTCCTGTGGACCCAAAGCTGATTTTGTTACCAGAAATATGCATACTGGTTTGTGCTTTTGCTTTATATCTGCCAATTAGAACCAAAACATATGTTGTTCTATTTTAAGTGATGGGTCACAGTTACAGTGGAAAGGGTTGCAAGTAAGAGATTATATATTAGTGCATTCTCCCCTATATAGACATAAGATGTGGTATCAGAGATATGTTAGTGGATTAATTGTTTTAATGTATTCAATGCCACTTCAGTAAATTAATTGTTTCACTACATGCTTAAATTCTGCAGATGGTAGACGTAGCTAAGGACCTAACGTCTGGAACTGTTGGAGGAGCAGCACAGTTGATAGTTGGGCACCCTTTTGATACCATCAAGGTTAAGCTTCAAAGCCAGTCTGCTCCACTCCCTGGGCAACCACCCAAGTATGCTGGTGCTATGGATTCTGTCAAGCAGACTTTAGCTTCTGAAGGCCCAAGGGGTTTGTATAAGGGTATGGGGGCTCCACTGGCCACTGTGGCAGCCCTTAATGCCGTCCTCTTTACAGTGAGAGGGCAAATGGAGGCATTGTTGAGATCAGAGCCTGGTGCCTCCCTCACAGTTAGCCAACAGGTCGTTGCTGGGGCTGGGGCTGGATTTGCTGTTTCATTCTTAGCTTGCCCCACTGAGTTGATCAAATGCAGGTCGGCATCATGGCTTTTCATATTCTCTTTTCTTATCAATTTATAGTTCCAGTATCTATGATCTCTTCTTTCTTTCTTTCTTTCTTTCTTTCTTTCTTTCTTTCTTTCTTTCTTTTAACTAGTCTTTAAAAATAAATTTCCCCTTTGTCATTCGAATGGGATAACTATTAACTCATAAAGTCCTCAAACCTCGTATTTACTTCTTGGATCTTATGTTGAAAGCAGATTGCAAGCCCAGAGTGCATTGGCAGATTCTGGCTCAGCTGGTGTGGCAGTGAAGTATGGAGGGCCAATGGATGTAGCCAGGCATGTTCTCAGTTCAGAGGGTGGCATAAGGGGTCTCTCCAAGGGATTGGTTCCCACCTTGGCGCGTGAGGTTCCGGGAAATGCAGCTATGTTTGGTGTCTATGAAGCAGTGAAGCAGTACATGGCAGGAGGGCCAGACACTTCTGAATTAGGAAGAGGCTCTTTGATTGTGGCTGGAGGCTTGGCTGGAGCTTCATTCTGGATCTTTGTCTACCCAACTGATGTCGTCAAGAGTGTGATCCAGGTAGATGACTACAAAAATCCCAAATACACTGGCTCCATAAATGCCTTCAGGAGAATATTAGCTTCAGAAGGGGTGAAAGGCCTGTACAAAGGGTTCGGCCCTGCCATGGCACGAAGTGTCCCTGCAAATGCAGCATGCTTCTTGGCATACGAAGTGACAAGGTCTAGTTTGGGCTAAATCAATTGCTGTTGCACTGTGATTCCTCACCAACAGATTAAAACTTTGCCATTGTTATCAAAGCCATTTTCTCTCTCAAATCAATTATGATGTTTGAACGAGGTTTTGGCAATATGGTAACAGGGTCTCCATTCTTCAAGATTGCTGTATCTTTCATTGACTGACTGGAAGAAAACAACATTTTTTTCATCAAGTACCCATATTTACATTTTTACTCGCTAAAGTATCTATTTTTCTTCAAGGGATTTTGTAGATGATCATTTGGATTTCATTGTGAAAAAAACATAACAGCGTGGTGGAATAAAAAAAGGAAAAACAGTTGTTGAGATTTTATGCATGTTATTATTTTATGACACCCCACTAAATTCAGTTCATCATAATATATATTCGCTTTCATACGTTTTCTTGAGAGAATTGATGCAAGTCCATTTGGCCATACCATTAATGATTGTTGGTTGATAACATTTTTTACCCTTGGAGAATTTTAAGCAAAGAAGCATCTATTCAAGGTACATGTAAAGATTTTATCTCATCATCCTTCTTTCATTATATTGATTAGAAATTGATTCAATTGCCATTTTTTGGACAGGAAGAATCTGAAACAATATTGCTACATAAGAAGAAAGATTCAAATCCTCTTAAACAGCAAGTTAGGAACAAAAGGGGCAGCAAGAAAGAAAAAGAAATGAAAAGTGGGAAGAAGGTATCTCCCAGTCCCAAGTGGTCACATTGGAAAATACTGGGTTGCTAATTAACCTGTATTTACTACTACTACTACTACTACTACTACCATTAATATTACTAGTCACATTTCTTGTTTTATAAACATACTCAAGTATTATGATCTATACAAATATGGTTTTCAATAAAATTGAGTAAATATATCATCCGTGATTTTTAAAATTTTGATGCTTATATTATTTTGATTTTATACTTTCAAACATCATTTCTTAGTCACAATTTCCAAACTCCTAAAATTATAATATTCTGGTCTTTCCATCAATTTTATTATCAAATCAAACGTTAAATGTCAACTGAATCAAACATTAAGTGTTAATTGACGTTACGTGTCTCACATGTGATTTTAAATTTTAAAAAACAAAATTTTAAAAAAGTTATTTTTAAGTGATATTTACTCGATAAAACTTCTATATCAACGTATTTAAAGATCGTCTAAAAGTTAATTAAAGTTGATCAATTGGCAAAATTAAACGATACTCTAGCACAATGTTAACCCTTGCTGAGGTCGAGTTATTGGAATCGAGTAGCCAAGTCAATATATGTCTATAATTAATATGTCTTGCATATTATTAACTATGGAGTAAAAAGAAAAGTTCATTTACAATATTTCTAATTAAGTTTTGAGCTCTTCTTACATCCTAAGTAGAATTTAACTTTATTTTAATCGACTTGAGGTTCAGTAACTCAATTATATATTTTCCTTTATCCTAGTTTTAATATAAAAAAATGAAATTCAACCAAAATGAAACAATCTTAAAAAGTTTCAGACAATTGTGTTACGAAATGTCTGTCTTCTTCTCTTACAAGTGAAGTGGTATAAAAAGTCAATTTGCTCCAATTTTTCAGTGAGGAAACTGAAGCTATAGAGACGTAATCTCGTCAGTGTTTCATAACGATATAACCTCTACTTTCGTTTCAAACTTTATTATATGATATACGTGTACGTAAGTTTTTAGTATAAATAAAATTTCAAATCTCCACCACCCTTTGCCTTTGGGAAGCAGCTTCTTCCTTTTATTTTTGCAGCAAGGACGTAACTTTTTAACCCCATTTATGATTTCTAAGAGCTTGCCAAGATTTAGAGCCGAATTTTAAAATGAAAAAGCAAGCGAACAAACAACCAAAGTAAAGACTTTTGGCCAAAAAAAAACACAAAACAAGAAGACAGATTATTTTATAACAATAAAACTTATAGGTTGAGGTTGAGTTTCTTTTTGGGTTTTGCTTTTTCTAACTCTAAGTGAGAGGCTGGATTTGCTGGGGTGAGCCCATAACAAAAAATAATGGGGTGAGAGAGGCTCGAACTCTCGACCTCAGGATAACTCAACAAAGCTATGAGACCTACGCGCTAGCCAACTGCGCCACCACCCCTTCATGTTTCTGTGGTTACTTATAGCATAACCATTTTAACTAGAAATCATGACATTTTTCTTTGCTTGGTATTTAGTTGTTAAATCTTTTGTAAAAGTATGTATATATATTTCCAAAACTCCTCCTGAAATTTTCAAACTTCACCATTTTTAGAGATAATGATTAAGGAAAACTTGGTGATAATCATGAAGAAAGGAAAGGTGGTCAAAATTTATGTGAGTAGCTTGCCTGAACTGAGAGGATGATTAGTGATTAAACAAATTTGTTTTGTTGGTCATCAATTAGTTGTTTGTAGAGTCAAAATCTTTGACAAACCAAATTTAGAATTGGTTTACCTGTCATTGCGGGAACATTTGATCCCAATCCAGAACACACAAAAGAAAACAATGATTCTAAATTAATACCCAACAAAGCTGTTTAATTAACAACTTAATTAAAAACTCTGTAAATTCCAACCTGTTTATCTCTTTTTCTCATCACCTCTAAGCCATTAAAACCTCAATGTAAAACATTTCTTTTCAATCCCTCCATTGCTTTTTCTCATCTCCAATTCTCTTCTTGACCGAAGGGGACAACAAAGGAAATAAAAAGCCATGAGTTTCAACTGCTTGACTTGCCAGATTCTGAGAAGAACATATTCAAACAATGATAGGGATCATTGTGGTAAAGAAAAGGATTGCAGGAATTTTTGTTGTATAAATAGAACTTGGTCAGGGAATATAAGCCCCGCAGCTTATGAGCATATCAGAAGTGAGTCAATATCGGTGGTTGCTTCAAAGAAGATAAACAAGGGTCATCGCCGGCTAAAGACCATTGATACAACATATGGAGCTAAGGGTTATCAAGCTGATGCTGAACCTAGGCTGGTGAGGAGCTCTGGAATGAGGAGGGATTGGAGCTTTGAGGATTTGAGAGGAAAGAGGGATGAAAAGATGAGAAAAGAGATGAGAGTACGTTGAGAGACTATGCATGGCTTTACAAATTAAATTAACACAATTATTATTTCATTCTTTCTTTGAATGTTAATTTAGTTTTTTACCCTTTTTTTCTTCTTCTTTTAATTTCCTTATTATTATGTGCATTTTGTTTGTAGGATCCCAAGTTAATTGGTTTGAAGTTTGTTATTAAAATGATGGATTTGTTTTTGCATGTTGATGTGCATCAGACAATCATTTGGTTTGGTTGCACATTTTCATGTTCACAAGTATATATCAACGGGGTTATTTATGCTTTTACAAATGTGAATTTACAGGTTTTTCATCATTTCTTGTTAATTTCTTCACTTTTTGATTTTGTATCGAATTCAATGAATTTTATAGAAACTAAGAATCCGGCATTGTCTATCAACAGATTGCATCGGCAAAATAAAGCCTTTTAAGCATTAAGAAAAAGGAAGAAATGGTTTCAGAGTTCCTTTTAAGCATGCAGCCTCATTTATATCAAGTTTTTCAACTACTTGGAATGAAGTGCAAAAGCCGAAAGCCCTATGACAAATCGAATTCAGAACCAAAGGATATTTAATATTTTTATCACATTGTAGGTGAATGCCTAGCTAGAATTAATCCTAATTCCGTTTATCGAATCATATCTAACGTTGGAATCTCATTTATTTTATTCTAAACCCGACAAGGGACCTTGTGTCATACAAAACATTTTGCTTTCCCAAACACTCATTCTGTCCAAATTTCATTCTCTCTTTAAAGATATTCCATAAGGTTTTACTGTGTTTCTAAAAACCAGAATAAGGCAGAAACTTTCTAGTTCTATGATTCATCAAATCTGCAAAGTAAAAACAATTTCCTTGACAGTTTGTGTTGTTTTTCTCAACTTCCAGGAAGAGATATGGGGTTCCCTATTCCCTTTTGTTTCAAGGATTCAATGATTATGCTAAAGTAGAAATTTAGAATTGCCGCCTCTACTTTATGGCTTCATTCATTTAACGCAGCTAACCTGGAATTGGGTGCTTGCTCTGAAATTCCTGGTTTATAAGTGCTTCAATAATTACTGAAAGCCTATTTTATGGTTACATTCATTTAATCTTCCAACTCTTTTTCTTACTGGATTAATTTCTCACCATCATACAATTAATTGACAAAACAGAAATTATTATTTGATGCTAGTACATTGGATTTGTAATCAACCTCATCACTTGGGTAAATCTCAATCATGTTGATCGAAATCGGGATAATTTAAGTTTATTCCTAGCTAGTGCTCGAAATATATGAAAAAATTAAGAAAAAAATTGAGCATACTTGATTCGTATCCAACACTCATCCAAATTCGGGTAACATAGATGTTCGGCTACCAAATTCTGCAATTCTGGCATGATGAATCATTTACCAGAGAAAATAATAATATATGACAGCAGAAATATTCATGATTAATTTGACTACAGGCCCTTCGGACTCCAATTTCATGGTCCAATGCTCACCACTTTAATTGGCTGTTTGGTTCAAGAAAATTGAATATATACAAATCAGAATTTGATGCCAAAGGCCATCATATAAATAGTGAGGTAAATGCCAGATTCCGTCTTCGTGGGGAAGTTGCAACAAATTCTCTTTCAAAAAACTATGTCCTTAAATAATTAGATTTGGCTTTAGGAGAATATAACCCTTAAACAATATTATTAAGCAAAGAGGAACCGACCAACAAAATTTAATGAAATCATATAATTCAATATAGTAAGTTACAACATTTTACACCTTGATATGAAAGATTGAATAACTTATTTATCACAAATTTCGTTTAAAGAAATTTTCAATTTTCCGCAAACACAGCTTAGAAGTTAGAACCCACTTCTATATATTTATATAATCATAATTCCTAATTAGTTACCCCCCCCCCCCAAAAAAAAATAGTGATTACCAACTTTGGACCTAATAGTCTGATGTGAGTCCATGCCACTTTTCTTTCGGTATAATTATATTCGACAATTCCGTTTCAAAATTTTATTTGAAATCAGAAATTTTGGTATCCCATTTTCTCATGTTTTCGTAGTTATAATTACTCTGCAACCAACCATGTTTTAAACATTCCTAGCTTGTTTACCCTGTTTTACTATAACAATGGCATTAACGTTTTTGGAAAGGAAAAACATGAAAATCACCGACAAGATTGAATACTTCGTTCTAAGTTCGATTTTCGCTATCATCAAATTCCCGTGATGCTGTAAATCCTACCAGCAAACATAGTGTCCTACAAGTTGAAAAAGGATCACCCACAGGCCAAAGCCACATGCTGCTCATCAGCAAAAAAAAAAAAAACAAAAAAAACAATCAATTTTATTGAATTTGAGATTCATTTTCTCCTGATATGACACTCTTGGTCAGCAGGGAATAAAATCCTAGTGAGAAATATATACATGTGAAAATCTATCTATTTTGTTAAGTACAGTAACATCTTATTATCTATTGTTTAGATGACATGGTGAAATTTTTTCGTTTGTACCCAAAGTTGATTTCCTTTTTTTTGGCAAAATGGGATTAATGAACAAATAACGAGTTTCAGCAGTAAGGTTGGTGGAGAAGGCAGATTTTAACATGCAGTCCTGAGAGGTAAAGCTCCTATCGGATAAGCTCTGTTCCTATCACAAAATGTTGGTTCATTTTTGGCATGATGAAAATTTATTATATGCTCGAAAAGGAACAAAAAATGTAAAAGGTTCAACATCCAAAAATAAAAGCATGTGAAGGAAGGAACAAAGGATACAAAGAAATGAACAAAATCTAAAACAAGAGTTCCAAATGTCCCCTTGTTCAAACAACCTCAAAAACTAATGTTGTTGTCCGAAACGTCTCAATGAAAGTGCATACTTCATGTCCCAGCAAAAGTTGGCCAAATGATAAAAATAAGGAACCCTGGAGAACATATTAACAAACCCAGAACTTCATTCAGGTTCAAAATTTATAACAAGCTATATACATTGAAGACATACTACAAGATTTAACATAAAAAAGGCTATTTTCTGTTGACAGGAGCTCGATCAGTCTTAAAAAATTATGGAAAATCAGCCAACCTGCTAACCAGTTAAGCTCCTCCTTGATTCAGATCACCTCTCAAACTATTAACTATACTAAACGTTACTAATAAGAACAAAAATAGAACAATATTTTACAGAGCTTGTGTGCTACCAGGAGCCTTAAAATGTCCCAGAGCCTTGCAGCCATGAAACAGCGGTCCTATTTATCTCCGATCAAGCTCTATCCCAAATGCTTATACAGATCAAGCTCTGCTCAATACTCTCTATCTTGCATCTCCAATTTTGGATGTTAGGGCTATCCTGAGCTGTTCCCGTGTGTAAAATCGGCTCCCCATCTTCACAGTAGCTTGTTGGATCATCAAGTCATTCACTACCGACACACTAGCGTGGTGCACATCAAGGTCTAACTCTTTCAAGGCAGCCATTAACTTTGCTGCAGGATGGTTCTTTCTCCTGCACTGGATTCGAATCATTGCATCCCATCCAATAATCTTCACATCAATTTCCAATTCTATCAATTTATTGCCAAGGTGGTTCGACATCTTGGGGTCTTGATCAGGTGGTGGTGGCACAGAACGAGAGTTTTTATTTGCCAATTCTTTCTTCATCGCCTCTAATTGTTTCTGCAACTCCTCTTTCTCTGAATCTGCATTCTGTAACTTTGTCCTAAGCTCGTTAATATATGATATAGCATCACCGAGGAGTGATGCTTTATCCATCTTCGATACATTAGGAACCACAGCGCGCAAGGCGTAAAATTTCTGGTTAAGCTTCTCTCTTCTTTGACGCTCTGCTTCGACATGATTTAGAGGCTCTTCTCTTCCATTAGCCGGTTTTCTCCCTCGTTTTCGAGGCCTCTTTTCAGGCTCCACAACTCTGCTACTATCAGCTTCTTTAACGACAGATGCTTCAAGATCAGAGTGATCTGAATCCCCAGCACCGCCACTTGATTTCACAACACCGGAAGAAGGCAAAATTACACCAGAAGAAAACGAAAGCATCCCTTCTTCATTGCTCCCTCCCGAAGTAGGCGACCTCTTCTTCTTATTCTCCTCCACCACAAACTCAGAATTCCCTGAAAACAAATTCCCATTCCCACTCCTCTTACTCTCACCAAAATTCAATATCTCCCCGGATTCTGGTTTCAACAAATGAGAAGAATTCCCATTCCTCACACTGCTACTCCCATCAAAACCATAATCGGAGAAATTCAAGCAGAAACTCTGTCCCTGTTGATGATTCTGCTGCTGTTGATGATTCCCAGCATGAATGGAACTCGGATTCTCAGTTAAACTACTCGAACTCGGATTGTCACAAAACTGAATTGACTTTTGAATCTGCTGATTCTGATTGCCAGTATTATTGTTGTTTTTGTTGTTATTGCTTTCCTTAAGTTCGACTCCACTATTTGGGTCACTAATCCAAAGCGAAGACGGATCGTTTTCGCCTTGATCAGCAATATTATTACTCATAGACCAAGAACCAGCTTCAATTCCATTATTGAAATTAAACAAAACCCGAACCTTATTCATCAGACCTGAGCTTTGCGTGATAAGTTCCGTTGACCCCAATTCAACCACCCCATTTGCCGACGGTATACAAACAATCGTTTGCAAACCGAAAACCTGCCCTTGCCTCGCTCGCTCGCACATCGAACTGGCTAACCGGTCCGACCCAGCAATCCAAACCGGACTCGAATTGAAAAAAGCCTGCCCCGGAAGCCCGCCGCCGTTTACGAAAGACTCTGTCATGGAAACTAAAAAGAACCACTCGGTGTCGGTGACTTCTTCGTCGACGGCATCATCGGTGGGGGTCGTGGAACCGGAAATCAAAGAGTTAAGTTCTCTAAGCACTTTTTTACGGTGCTCTTGTTCCGCAACTGTAGATGAAGCTTTCAACTTTCCTTTCCCTTTATCTTCTTCACCTTTGTAATACCCATCGCCCCAGCCGAGTACGGTGGTGCCCGAGTAATCGTAGGAGGACTGCCAAAATATGGCGTAAGTCCAACACTCGCGAGCTCCTTCCATGAGGGCTTGGAGACGCTGTTGGAGAGTTTCTTGATTGAGGAGAGAAACGGAGGGCTGAGATTGGGCAGCGAGGGAGGCCTTGGAAAGGTCGAGTCCACCACTAGCAGCAGCAGCAACAGCTGGTGTGGAAGTGGATGCAGAGGATTGCGACGGTGGCCATAAAGCAGAAAGATCAGAGCTCATAAAAGCTTCCATAACCGATGCGTTATCGTCCATCCAAAGATTCATCGTCGGTGCTAACCGATAGTCCGTCATTCCATAAGATTTCGCCAGATTTTGAATTTCTTCTCTCTTTTTTTCCAAGTTTTTTTTTTTTTTTGTGGTTTGGAAGAAAAGAGGAAGAAAGTGGGAAGGGTGGGAATTGGGGGGATAAGGATTAAGATTATTATTTGGGGTGCATTTGGGTTTGGATTGCGATTTTTATTTGGGGTGAATTTGAGCTGTTTTTTTTTTTCCCTGTTGGTGGGGGGGGGGGATAGAGGAATTAGAGAGCGGACAAAAAAGGAAAAAAAAAAATAGGGCGGTTTCTACGAAGGGGCGGGTCCGGGGAGAGCCGATTAAATCGGTAAAAATCCGGCGTATGAAGCAGCTGTCTTTCTCAGCAGCTTAAAGGCTTACGTTAGAGCACGTGGCTGCGTTTGGTTTGTTCCTCTTTCCGATTCGAACAGCCTTGACTTTTAAACTGGGATTTGAGAAGTGGCAATTTTGTGGAGCTATTGGACTCCGGGTACTGTGCCAGTGTGACTCAAAGGATAAAAATTAATTAGATACCGTCCAACTTGTTAATAAATTTTTTTAGGATATTTTTTAAATTAATAAATATATTATTTATGATAATTGATAATTTTATTAATATTTTTTAATACATTATATAAAGATATTATTAAATATAATACATTAAAAAAATGCTTTTAGAATACTCTTTAGCAAAATCGTTTGTCAAAATATAACTTTTTTTTTTTTTGTTTGGCAACTCTCATTTGCCATTTATGTTTTTCTTTTGGCCAACATTTGCCATTTTATGTTAACTATGTATTTTTTCTATTCTTCTCAATTTTTCCTTTATACTGTTAATTTTAAGTGATAACTATTCAAGAAAAATTTAACAATGCTCTTTAAAAAAATGTTTTATTGCATTTATATATTAATTTTTTGCCTATTGGCAATATGCAAAAGAAGTAACAAAATAAAAGTGACAACTAAAAAGAATTTGAACTTTTTTTTTTTACAATAAATAAATTTTAGAGTATATGAAAAAAAAAGGGAGATTACAACTTGTTCATTTAGCGGTGCAATACATATACTTACTATTATGTTAAATGTTCCAATGTAATTTCAAAATATATTTCAACTTTTTATAGTAATTGATATATAAATGATAGGTAGTAGGTGTCAACAGTCATGTGAGATTTGTTGATAGAGTGCTAACTTTTAATTCTAGTGATCGAAAATCAAATTCCGACAATATCAAATATATATATATATATAAAAAGAAAGATAAATAGTAGGTAATTTTTTTTTTTTTTTGATAAATAATAGTAGGTAAATTGTTTGTTTAAAGAACGATATTCATTAAGTAGATTGATCTTTAACAAAAGATATCTTATAGTATATTTAATGATTGGGAAACTTTAGTTATGTTTTTAGAAAATCAAGATACATATCCCAAGTAAAATCTCATATAGCCAAAATAGGGAGTTTGCATCAGAAAATTATGATTTATAAAACCATTCTCTAAGAAATAATGCATGACCAGGAAATTACTTGTTTTTTTGTTACGATAATGGAAGTAAACATGTCAAATATATATCTATGCTTGTTTATAAAGTGTTTGACTTAATTTAATGTAATGAGTTAACTTATATATATTTTTTAATTCATTAAAAATGATGAATAAAATTATCAATTAATGTATTTAATATAGGATTTTGCTAACAAGTGTCTTAAAAAACACTTTTTAAGATTACTATATAAAATAATATCTTCATCAAATATATTGAAAATAATGAATAAAGTTGTCAATTTTTGCATTTAATATAATGTTATTACTATAAATAGTATATTAACTATCCTTAAAAAGTGTTCTAAGGCACTTATTAGCAAAATCCATATATTGTTTGATAAAGCATTGAAAAAGAAAATTTTAAACATTTAATTTTTTTTAATATGTTCAATAACCCATATTAAATTTAATTTAATAGAAAAATTTTAACAAAAAAGTATTGAATGAAATAGATAAAGACCTACTTATTATTTAATGCAAGGAAATGTTAAGTAAATTTTCTTTTTATAAATTTATATTTGAACTAAATTATTTATTTTTTGTTACAAAATATTATATATTTAAATTACCCATTTTAAATTTTATTCAGAATTATATAAAATAATACAAAATATTATGTTAATAAAATTAAAATTGTAAATAATACTTTTTAAAATTAAAGATTTACAGTTATTAAACAATATAATAATATTTGATACTTAATTTTTAGTAATATATCAAACAATTTTAAAATACAAATTCAATACTTATAAATTCAGTATTAAAAATTTAATACTTAATTTTTTAACACTTAATTTTTTAAGTTTATCAAATAACACCTAACTTTAAAGAAAAATATTAACCAATGTCTAATGACATTGATTAAAGCAATATATATAGAAAAAAAAATATAATTATACATATATATTTTTTAATTCTGTAAAAATGATATATTAATTACAAAAAAATCTAAAATAATAAATAAATAATCTTTAATTGATGTCTATATGCACCGATTAAACGAATTCAACTAAAAAATATATATAAAAAAAAACACGTTAGCAAAATAATATTAAGGCCTCGTTTAGCATTGCTTCTAGCACAGTTTTTGAGTTTAAAAGCTATTTTTCACTGCAAACGCAATGCTAAACAGATAAAAAAATTTGGCTTCTGCTGTTGAAACCATGGTTTGAAAAGCCAAACCAAAAAGCCAAAAAATATAGCTTTTGGGCTTTAAAAGCTGGCTTTTGGATAAAATGACTTTATTATCCTCATATCTCTACACTTTTATTATTTTAAACATATCTTTTTTTGACATTTCAATTTTTTACAATACTTTTTCATAGCAATGCTAAACACTTAAAAAATTTTAAATCACACTTTTTTATCACACTTTATAAATGTAATAACCAATTTCAGTCTGGGTCAAATCCGAATTGGACCCGGGCTATTTATGGGGCCCAATACAGGACCACCCTTAGCAGGCCCAATACTAGACCACCCAGGCCTGTTGGCCCAATCAGGCCCAGCCAAACCCATCCACAACAGAGCCCAATCCACCTGACCCAACAGGGCCTGCTACCTAGCAGGCCCATTTCCCAAGCCCCCTCTACCAAATCCTAAACAGCAACACCAAATCCTAAACAGCAACCCCAAACCCTAGCCGCCGCTACCATCCCCCTAACTGCCCCCAGCCAGCCACCTTAGGCAGCAAACCCCCTCTCCCACACGCCAAACCCTAGCCCCTACAAGTCCAACCTTACACGGCAGCCACCCCCTAACATCACCCCTACCTCAGCCAACCCAAGTCCCCACGCCACCACTCAACCACCACCACACTCAACCCCTAACCTTGCACCAACAAGCAACCCCACCATAAAAACCCCCAAGATTCGGACTCTTAAAAAAAGAAAAAAAAAAAGATCCCGACCCCCCATATCAAATTCGAAACCCCCCATTTTTTTCGGAACAACCATCAACAAAAAAAATTCACTAAGACTCTCACCCCATACGAAACCCCCAGATCGGTTCGAGCCCCCCCGACCAAAAAAACCATCACCACCGAGACCCCCTCCATCCGCAACCCTTACAGCCACAACCCAAAAAACACCAAACACACAGCACACAATAACAAAAAAAACCACAAAACAGAAAACAAAAAAACAGAAAAAAAAAAACAAAAAAACAAAAGTTGGTTGGGTTTTGAAACCCAGATCTAGGGGTTTCGGTTGGGATTCGGGCAAAACGGAGCCTGAATCCGAGAAGAGGGGGTCGAAACCCCCTCGGGTGTGAGATTTAGAGAGTATCGGCCGCCAGCGAGCGGCGGTCGGCCCGACGGACCCGCGTCGGACTCTGGGCTAGTTAAAGAGAGGGGAGAGGGAAGAAGAGGAAGAGAAAGAGAGGAGAAAGAAAAAAATAAAAAAATAAAAATTTCCTATAATTTATAAGGCGCAGAAACGGCGTCGTTTCGGCCAAGGGAGGGTCCGCGCGAGGACCCGTATCCGACCCGAGATCCGCGCGCCTGACCTGGGGCCAAAAAAAAAGGGGAGGATCCGCGCGGGTTACCGGATCCGGACCCGCGACCCGCGCCTGACCCGGGGCCCAAAAAAAGGGAAAACAGAAGATCTGGCCCGCGCCGAACCGGACCCGACTCGCGCCAAACCAGGCCTTGGGCCCAACAGCCCAGGCACAGATTTTGGGCCAGGGAGAAAAGAAGAGAAAGAAAAAAAAAAGAAAAAGGAAGAAGAAAAAAAAAAGAAAAAATTAAAATTAAAAAAAGGGAAAATAAAAAATAATAGAAAAAAAAAAGAAGAAGAAAAAAAGTAAAAAAATTAAAATTAAAAAAAGGGGGAAAATAGAAAAAATAAGGAAAAAAAGGAAAAGAAAAATAATTAATTAATTCTCTTGGAAAGTTCATCTCAGCACTCAAATCCCGGCATTCGCGCATTTTCCTAAGGTAAATTTTTATTTATGTATGTTCATTTCTCTTTTTTTTTTTAATTATATTTTATGCTATTTTTATTTATTATTTTAGTAATTTTTTTTTGTTTATTTATTTTATATATAGTTGTTATTATTATTGCCACTATGTTATTAATTTTGGCCTTTTATCTTTTTATTTATTTTATTTTATTTTTTATGCCTTTTCTTTTTATTATTTTTATTAAATGTATTATTAATCTATTCTCTTTATAAAAAAAATAATAAAATAAAATAAGATAAATACTTTTTCGATTTCATAAATATTTGGCGATAATTATTTCTTAATCTTTGTCAGGTTTGCTGGGAAGGTTAGAAAATTTCGTAAAGCACGAATTTTTGAAGTGTGATCGTTGTTTCACTCGAAATTATGCACGTATTAAGAGAAAGAATACTTTTCCAAGCTTTGCTGGGTTTGCTGGGAAGCTCGGCTATTTTTATTTGTTTATTTATTATTTAATTTTTTTTTTTTGGTTTTTTGACGTTTGCCATTTACGTAATTTCAAATAAACAAATTCACGAAGAATGATTATTCTATGAAAAATAGTTCTTTTCATATTTTTGTTTGTGTTATTTAATTATTGATATTTATATTATGTTTTTTTTTAATTATGCCACGTGATAATTAATGTTCATATTATTTCTTCTCATGTTGCATATTAATATTGTTTTTTTCATATTCATATTTTATTTAAATAAGTTTTAATTGCATATAAAAATTAATGTTTTAGTAATAAAACAAGGCAATATTCCCAAGTTAAAATAATTCATGAGTTCTCTGCTGGGTCTGCCGGGGAGGATATCATCAATTATCATTAACGACAGAATACCCTTCTCCAAAAAATGAAAATAATTCGGTGAATTTTCTCTTTAAGAAATTTTCTGTGTATTGCCGGGTTTGCCGGGAAATATAGAAAATTTTGTGTTAATAAATTTCGGATTGTTATTCAAATAATACGATTGCTTGTAAAGGGAATTAATGTTAAATGCCAAACCTAAAACCAATGTCCACCGAGACTTATGATAACACACGACCAATAAGGTACCGTTTTTAAACGGGCGTCATGGGGGTGCTAACCCTTCCTCACACGTAACCGACTCCCGAATCCACTTTTGTTTTCTCTCTGGATTAAAATGCAGACTTCAAAATTGGTCTTTTTAAAATGTTTTAATTATTCTTAAAATGTTTTTATAAAAATCGATTTTTGACAGGTGCCAATCACACCTAAACAAAAAAGATTGGTGGCGACTCCTGTTTTGTGTTCTCAAAATCGTCGAGCGGTCGAAAAAAACCGTTATGACAGCTTGGCGACTCCACTGGGGACCCACAGGAGAGTCAGGCCTAAAATTGATCATGTGTTATCAAAGTCTCGGTTTTGTTGGTTTAATTGATATTTAATTTTAATTTCCACATTTTTTATTAGTAAGAAGAATTTTGAAAATAATAAAATGTTTTTAAATATGTCCATAATTCATGTGCATACATTACTATTGTTCTCTGGTTACCTAATTTTATATATTATTATTGCTCTTTGATTAAATTATTACCTTACATGGTTTATTCTTTGCCTTGGTATATTATCGGGGTATTCGAAATACGGGTTATAGAGTAGGTGGTAAAAGGTTTGTTTGTACCTCCTCACACACTACACTTGCATTCGCATAACATAAACTCTATATCCGAGTTTCGTCCTTTTTAAGTGAAAGTAAAGTAAACTAAGCCTTCGTGACTAACAATCCGCATGGGCTTGCGAAACACTTTCGGAGTATGATATTACTATGCCTTCGTGATTAACAATCCGCATGGGCTAAGGAATAAATACTTTAACAAATTGAACCCGTTCCTCGGATCGGGGTGCCTTACTAGTCTTCACGGGAGACAGTGAGGAACAATTTGGGGCCTTTAGAATTCAACCGAACCGCATATAGTGAACCCTACAAAGTCGAACCTAGGTAGAACCGTGCCGAATTTTCGTTAAATATACCGGAACTAGGTACACATGGAGGAACATTTTCAACCTTTTTCTATTTGTTTTACATTCCAAATAGGCATGATACACCGGGTAAAGATGAACGTACATCGCTCTTAATAAGTTTAATATTCTGCCCCCAAAGGTGCCGTGATGCCTAAATAAGTTGATACTGTTGGGGCAAATGTTCATTAACTTTTTGAATTTGTAAATATGAAGATTCTTTCTTTCAAGCACCCTTGCATTTCATACGTCTCGTACATTTCATGCATTAATGCACTTGTAAATAAAGCATGTACATTTATAATTGTATTTTTTATTTCAGGGTGATAATAATCTCATTTGATAAATCGCATAAACACTTGTTGTTAATTAAATAAGAATTGCAAACCGGTAGTGTTGAATAAATATTTGGACACCTGTGCCATAATAAGACCCATTACCCCAAAAGTTTTTGATAAAAATTGGTTTTTGAAAATAATATTTTGATTTTTGCGGGGAAAATATGTTTCAAAAAACTGTGGATTGAATTTGGGGGCAAATTTTGTGCAATAAAATTGTTGAATAATTAAGTTCAGTCCAAATCATGTTACTTTAATTATTGAATTTTTTTTGTATATATTCGTGCATTAATTTGTTTATTCTTTAGACAAATCATATTGGCATCATGTTGCAGTCATAACATGCATGGTCATTCATTGTAGAATACATTTGTGACATACATGACCGTTCTCAGTATATACCAATGTATCAATTTATTTATTCTTTACATGCATCATATCGACATCGTGATTGTATTCATAACAATAAGGTCATGCATTCGTGACATACATGGTCACTCACTGTATATGTTCATGCATTAATTTGTTTATTCTTTACATGCACCATATGGGCATCGTGTTATATTCACGGCATTCATAGCTCATTCATCATGAAACACACTTGGGGAATAAAAAAGAAGTCGGCTTAGTTTTAAAAACTTTGAAGAGATTTCTCTTTCAAATCAGAGGTATAAGAATTACTGCGTACCTCTATGACATAGGCCGGAACCATGGAAGATGAACAAAATAGACTGGATAGAATGGAAAGAGCACAGAGGGAATTACAAGAATGATTAGCTAGATCTCAGCAAGAAGCACGATAACAGATAACAAAATCTCAAGAGGAGTCACGCGAGAAAATAGACAAGATGATTGAAATGATGACTAGATTGACCCGAGGAAAATGGGTTGCTGAAGGGTCGATCATAAGGGGAGAACATCGACCTCAAGTAAACAACAACGAAGATCCGATTTACCTACCAAGTCAACCAGGCCAAGGACAATTTCAATTGAACTCGGAATTTCACCCCTCAGACCCAGATATTATTCTAAGCCAAGATGGTTCACTAGAACAAGAAAAGCTGAAGAAATGTGTGACAAAGCAAGTGGAAGACACAGAAGTGCAACAGAAGTATGATATGTTTGAAGAGAGACTCAAAGCCATAGAAGGAATAGACGTTTTCGAGAATATGGATCTTTTTATTTATTTTATATATAGTAGAAGCAAGTAATTTTCTTTTTTTTTGTTTGTTTATTTATTTTATATATAGTTGTTATTATTATTGCCACTATGTTATTAATTTTGGCCTTTTTATTTATTTTATTTTTGATCCCTTTTATTTTTATTATTTTTATTAAATGTATTATTAATCTATTCTCTTTATAAAAAAATATAAAATAAAATAAGATAAATACTTTGGTGAGAATTATTTCTTAATCTTTGCCGGGTTTGCTGGGAAGGTTAGGAAATTCCGTAACGCACGAATTTTTGAAGTATGATCGTTGTTTCACTCGAAATTACGCACGTATTAAGAGAAATAATACTTTTCCAAGCTTTGCTGGGTTTGCTGGGAAGCTCGTTTATTTTTATTTGTTTATTTATTAGTTAATTTATTTTTTTTTTTTGTTTTTTGACGTTTGTCATTTACATAATTTCAAATAAACAAATTCACGAAGAATGATTATTCTACGGAAAATAGTTCTTTTCATATTTTTGTTTGTGTTATTTAATTATTGATGTTTATATTATGTTTTTTTTAATTATGCCACGTGATAATTAATATTCATATTATTTCTTCTCATGTTGCATATTAATATTGTTTTTTTCATATTCATATTTTATTTAAATAAGTTTTAATTGCATATAAAAATTAATGTTTTAGTAATAAAATAAGGCAATATTCTCGAGTTAAAATAATTCATGAGTTCTCTGTTGGGTCTGCCGGGGAAGATATCATCAATTATCATTAACGACGGAATACCCTTCTCCAAAAAATGAAAATGATTCGGTGAATTTTTTCATTAAGAAAATTTCTGTGTTTTGCCGAGTTTGCCGGGGAATATAGAAAATTTTGTGTTAATAAATTTCGGATTGTTATTCAAATAATACGATTGCTTCTAAAGGGAATTAATGTTAAATGCCGAACCTAAAATCAACGTCCACCGAGACTTATGATAACACGCGACCAATAAGGTACCGTTTTTAAACGGACGTCGTGGGGATGCTAACCCTTCCTCACACGTAACCGACTCCCGAACCTGCTTTTATTTTCTCTCTGGATTAAAATACAGACTTCAAAATTGGTCTTTTTAAAATGTTTTAATTAGTCTTAAAATGTTTTTATAAAAATTGATTTTTGACAGGTGACCAATTACACCTAAACAAAAAAGATTGGTGACGACTCCCGTTTTGTGTTTTCAAAATCGTCGAGCGGTCGAAAAAAACAGTTATGACAATAAACACAATTTTTTTAACTCAAATTTTTTCTAACCCAAATTTTTTCAACAGTAATGTTAAACTAACCCTAAATAAAATCATAAAAAGATGACAAAAAAGAGCCGCCAATATGGTTCAATAGCGTTACAACGTTATACTCGACATTTTATAAAGGGTTGTATTAACGAATATCTTTAAGATATTTTTTAAGATTAATTAATATATTATTTATTTTAAAAAATTATATTAATTATAAAAATTGATAATTTTATTTATTATTTTTAATATAATGAGTAAAAATATTACTATATATAATAATTTTAAAAAATATTCTTAAGACAATTGTTAACAAAATTTTTCTATAAATGGTTTTGACACCTGACGATTTCTTCGTCTTTGGCTTCTTCCATAAATATCGGCGGCACTTCCCCAATTAATAGCCACTTGCTCACTCCAACATTTTGACTTCAGTTAAAGATGTTACCTTTTTTTTCTTTAAAATTTAGATATTTTCTACGATGTGACAAATCATGGAAAGGATAACATCAAAAAAAAAAAATCTAAAAATATGTTCTCAATAATCAAATAATTATTAAATGATCTAATAGATTAAAATTATTTGAAAAAAAATTAAAAAATTAAAAATGGTATTTTAAAAACAAAATTATTTTTAATTAAAAAAACTTTATTTTTCTATTTTCTTTCATTAAAAAAAATATTATTTTTTAAAAATATTAATTAAAAATAAATTTAAAAAATAAAATATTAAAATATTTATTTTTTAAAAATTAAAAAAATAATAATAATTTTAGAAAAATTAATTTTATTATTTTTTAAAATTTTGTATTTAAAAAAAGTAATTTTTTAAAATTAAAAAAAATTATTTTTTAATTAAAAGAAATTAAAAAAAAGGAGAAAAATGTTTTTTTATCAAAAATAATTTTATCTTTACAATTTTCTTCTTAACAATTTTTTATTTTTTTATTTTTAAATAATTCTTACTTATTATATCAGGCTTTTTTATTACAATATAGCCAAAAAAAAATTTATCAAATTACCGTTACTTTTTGATTATTTCCCAAAATACGGATCTTTTTTTTCAGCTGGGAAATCGCCATCTCCCATGGCGATTTCCCAGCGTGTTTTTTTGCAAATTTGCAAAAAAATACCAAGGGAAATCGCCACCCGGCATGGCGATTTTCCTTGGTAATTTTAGCAAAATTTGCTAAAACCATGAAGGGAAATCGCCATGGGGGGTGGCGATTTCCCTTCATGTATATATATATTTTTTTAATTAATAAAAAAAATTATATTAAAACAATATTTTATTTTAATTTGATAAATTTATTTTTAAAAATTATAAATTAAATTAAAATATTTTTTTTATAGGTTTGGTTATTTATTTTTTTAAAATATATATTAAAAATGTAATTTAATTTATTATTACAATTTTATAAAAAATAAAAATATATTTCTTATTAAAATTTAAAAAGAAGATTATATTTTTTATTAAATTTTTATATCAAAAATTTTATTTTTTATAATTTTGTAATATTATAAAAAAGAAAATTTAATTTATATCAAAAATAATTTAATGATGTAAAATGTAAATAAATTTTTTTTAAAAGAAATTTATCGAGTCACTTTTTTAAATAAAGAAGTTATTTTTAAGTTGGTATCGTAAAATAATTTTTTTAATTTGATTAGTTTTTTTGAGTTGGTATTCGATTAACTCGTGACATTAATTTAATCATTGTTTTTAATAATAATATAGATTGTTACAGTTTAAAACTGGATATTTGATAAAAAAAATTTAATTTAATTTCTGATTAAATTTTTTTTTTCTTATTATAATTTAAAAAGAAAATTAAATTAAAATGAAAAAAAGAAAAGCAACTTATCATGTAATTTGGATTATTATATTAAAATTAAATAACAACATTAAGATATAAATTAAAATAAAATATAACAATTAATTTCCGAACAAATTACATGAAATGCAAAACATATAAATTTATATTAGAAATTTAAAACACATTACAATTATTCTAATTATTGCGTGGTGTAGAGCAACAGTGTCGAGTTCTTCTAGTGCGTGGTGGTTGCACCCGTCGTTCAACCTCGTCAGTGGCACGTATTCGCGGTCCACCACGACCTCTTGCTATAACCGCCACTGGTTCCGGTTGTATGTCATCAGTCGTTTCATCCGTATCAAAAATTTGAAACCCACTGCTGGATGAGCCAACACCTAGTTCACCCATAACGGGAACCTGACTACTAGATGCACCCATAAATGTTGTAGCATCAAATGCTGACGAAGGGGTTCCAAACTGATACATGGATGTTAAATATGCTGAACTTGGACTTAGGACGGGGAGCTGGTCATCTAACCTCGTTCTTGGCGGTGATGGTCGGTAACACTCATCAACGTCATATCCGGGGTGACTTACGGAATAACGATGGCTGGATGGTACTCCATGATCCCGTTCAGGTTCAGGATGATCAAATGACATCCTCGGTGCTGTGAACTTCGATGAGGTCGGTTGACGCCTTCGCCCACGTTGTCGGCGAGGTCTAGGAGCATCCATATCCTGTGTAGGAGGGACTGGAGCTGAAGTTTGTCCGGTAAATGGCATACTCCTAACATCCTCGTGCATCGACGGTGGACAAACGAAAGGCCGACCTTCATTTCTATACCATCTTATGTAATCAGCAGACGGGTTGAAATTATTACCAACAATCGGGTAACCTGTCGGAATTCGTTGAAAACGTATGTTCCACCATTGGATCCAACGTTCATGCTTCGCAGGCCAGAATTCATCATTACGACCACGCATGTCGACCTTGTGAAGCTTATCAAGGTTCATCGGGGCTGCAGGAATTGGTTGTTGCATCCCAAATTGTCGCAACACCCGGTCAGTTTGGTGCCACTCTACATATGAAAAGCATATCAATGCTGTGTTTGCTTTCCATATATTGAAATTATTGTAGGCATCCGATGGGAGGCATGCCATAATTTCACTCGAGGAATATGGCATCCACAGAAACTGCGAATAATTATTACAAATTATTAGTTTCATAAGGATTAAATAAAAAAAAAAACTTCAATGTAACAATCGAAATATTTACCTTATCATATCCTAGTCGATCTAGTCGTAGTCTTATACTTGCAAGATCGCTCGGAGTCTCTGTAAAATCTCTACCCGTACTCCTACTCCACCTATTAAAATGCATATAATATCTTAATGACCTATAAAAATACAATTTCGTACAAAATTAATAAAATAGTAAAGATTATTACCTGCTTGCAAGGGGGTATACAGCCGAAATATCCACGCGCGGAGCAAGAAATGGTAGCCGATACCAAGCCCATGATTGTAGAAGCACTAGACATCCACCTATGTCATGGTTTTTTGGAACTGTAGCTCGGAAAAGTTCTCTATACAAAACTGCCAAACACGCAGAACCCCAACTATAATTTGCTGCTTCCTCTAAATCACGTAGCAATGGAAGATACATTAAATGTACCCGACTGCTCGATTTGTCAAGCATCAGTAATCCTCCAATCAAACGTAAAATATATGCTCTAGCAGCATATTGTATTTGTTGTTCGGTTGCATGTAATGGCAGATTTTGAAACGTTTTCAACCAAGTCAGTCTCACCGTTGAGCCAGATACGACGTCTTCTGGAGGTACCTCACCCAATAGATCTTGACACAGTTCATTCCAATCTAGCAGGCTTCCGCCTGTAACTGCATCGCCATGGATCGGAAGTCCAAGTTGCAGCGCAACATCTTCGAGACTGACCGTGCATTCACCACATGGAAAATGAAAAGTGTGCGTCTCGGGTCTCCATCGTTCGACCAACGCAGAGATTAAATCGGGTTGTATCACAAGTCGTCGAATTTGACTTGCGTGATAAAATCCGGCTCTTCTTAAGTGGTCGATAATATAAGGATGCGGGTCCTCCAATGTAAATTTCCTCGAACGTAATACGCGACGAGTTTCCTGTTATAATAATAAAAATTAATATATTATAAAACTATAACAATTAAAAAGTAATAAATAAAACTATAAAATAACAAAATAATAATATAATATAATATAAACAATAATAATATAATATAATATAAAACAATAATAATATAATATAATATAATATAATATAATATAATATAAACAATAATAATATAATATAAAACAATAATTTCGTATAAAAAAACAATAATAATATAATATAAAAAAACAATAATAATATAATATAAAAAACAATAATAATATAATATAAAAAAACAATAATAATATAATATAATATAAAGAATAATAATATAATATAATATAAAACAATAATAATATAAAAAACTATAATAATATAATATAAAACAATAATAATATAAAAAACAATAATAATATAATATAATACAATAATAATATAAAAAACAATAATAATATAATATAAAACAATAATAATATAATATAATATAAAACAATAATAATATAATATAATATAAAACAATAATAATATAATATAATATAAAACAATAATAATATATAAAACAATAATAATATAATATAATATAATATAAAACAATAATAATATAAAAAACTATAATAATATAATATAAAACAATAATAATATAAAAAACAATAATAATATAATATAATACAATAATAATATAATATAAAACAATAATAATATAAAAAACAATAATAATATAATATAAAACAATAATAATATAATATAATATAATATAAAACAATAATAATATATAAAACAATAATAATATAATATAATATAAAACAATAATAATATAAAAAACAATAATAATATAATATAACACAATAATAATATAATATAATATAACACAATAATAATATAAAAAACAATAATAATATAAAAAACAATAATAATATAATAATATAAAAAACAATAATAATATAAAATAATAATAATATAAAAAATAATAATAATATAAAAAACAATAATAATATAACAATTTACTTACCTCGTTAAATATAACCTCCGAGATGTGATTTTCTTGTAACCTCAATAGTGAAGCCATTTCAAAATATTGTTGTAGAAAAAAAAAAATTGTAGAAAGAAATTTTTTTTGGTAGAAAAATGAAAAAATTTTGAAAGAAAATGAAAATTTGAATGAGAGGAATGAAAATTTGAAGAAAAGGAAGGGGTATTTATAGAGGGTGGGGGTGTGGGGGGGAGGGGGGACGTGGGGGGTGGGGGGAGGGGGGATGGGGGCAACGGTCATATGACCGTTGCCCCCTTTGAAATTTTTTTTTTTTTATTTTTTTATTTTTAATTTTGTTTTTTCATTTGAAATTTAAAATTTAAAAAAAAATTCAAAATATTAAATTATAAAAAACCTAAAATATATTTTACGAATTTTTAAATTTTTTTAAATTATAAAAAAAATATTTTAATTTAATTTATAATTTTTAAAAATAAATTTATCAAATTAAAATAAAATTTTGTTTTAATATAATTTTTGTTTATTAATTAAAAAAAAATATACATGAAGGGAAATCGCCACCCCCCATGGCGATTTCCCTTCATGGTTTTAGCAAATTTTGCTAAAATTACCAAGGGAAATCGCCATGGGGGGTGACGATTTCCCTTGGTATTTTTTTGCAATATTTGCAAAAAATACGCTGGGAAATCGCCATGGGGGATGGCGATTTCCCAGCTGAAAAAAAAAAAGATCCGTATTTTGGGAAATAATCAAAAAGTAACGGTAATTTGATAAATTTTTTTTTTGGCTATATTGTAATAAAAAAGCCTATTATATCATGTAACAATTATTATATTGTTGATGATATATTTTTTAAATTTACCCAAATAAAATCCCTACAAAACAAATTTTTACAATAAATAAATAAACAAAGAAAAAGAAACGATAATAAAACAAGGGAAGGGACGCGTAAGCGTAAGCGTAAGCGTAAGCGTCGCGAGAATAAATCCTGGCAATTGATTAGGTATTCATTTATCCCTTTAAAAATAAAATATATTCTATTGATTCCTCTTGTCTTCATAAATTTTAGGGATTTTGCTAATAATTGTTTTTAAAATATTTTTTAAAATTTTAATATACTAAATATAATAATTTATAATTGATAATTCGTGTATGTTTATGGTTTCTCATTTTTATCTTATGTTAATATGTAATATAAATATATTAAAATTTTAAATACGAATATAATATATATTTTAAATATATATTATGAAAATTATATTTTAACGTGTCATATTTTTATTTCATTAATGCATTAAATAAAATTTTTATTATATATAATAATTTTAAAAAATATCTTTAAAACATTCATTAATAATAATAAAATATATATTTTTTAATTATAAAGAAAAGATTAATTATTGAGACACGCTTTGGTTGATATATACTTTGTTGGGGCACGTTTGTAAACCACCTTCCCATGTGAAAATACCGACATCCATCTAATCATATTTTATTATTGAAACTTCAGTTTTCTTTTATTTTCTTTGTTTGCAATTTTAACTTTTTAACCTTGACTTTTCATTAATTAAAAGGTTAACCCAAATTTCAAACTATTTTTAGCAGTTACATCCCAAACCTACAAATTTTTTGAACTAGCTTACAATTAACTCCTTCAAATCCAATTTGCATTATTGCCAAAATTTAAATCCCATCAATGATAATAATAGTAAGTCAATGGCTTAAAATAAACTAATAGGAGTTTTATGTTTGTTCATAATAAAAAAGATAATATATTGTGTTAGAATCTTTTTTTCTTATTAGTTAACATTTATCAATAACATATTACTTCACATGGTGATTATTTTGAATAATTTATAAATCAAACAAAAAAAAAATGTTCCATAATTTTGAATAAAACATAATATGATCATTTTTTAATTGTCTATGAAAAAAGTATCAATTCCAAACAAAAAATTTCAAATATCAACAAAATTAGGTTAGTTAAAATGCCAATTTTTTTATAAAAGATAGGGAAAAAAAGGAAACATCTTGTTTTATTTATAACTTTGATATTCAATAAAATACCTTAAGCTTGGTCTGCTTTTGTTTTAAAGATTACTAGCATGTATTATGTATTGTATAAGAAAATGTGGCTAAATTTGTAAAAATATAAAATAAGGGGGAAGAAACTGGAATAACATGTAAGCAAGGGGGCATTATTACTAAATCAGTTATAGTGACTTAATTTGTGATAAAAAGTGAAAGCCAATCATTCATTCTATTTTAAAGAATAAAAATTTAAAAATGATGAATTGACAATAGCATTGCAACTTCCATTGGTTTAATAACCTTTTTCATATGGCTTAGCTTATGTAAAGTAGTAGAGAAGGAAAAAAGATCTTTCAGGCATTCGTTATATAAAGTAGTGAAGATGTTTAATATTATCAACATAAACTTACACATTTCTTTAAACAAATTTAAGGTCAAGATGTATCCACATGTTTTATTTTATTTAATTTTTTTTTATACAATAAAAAAGTCAAAGTTTAAGAAAAATTAAAGAACAAAAATTTGTAAGTGTTATGATCGAATATCAATCTTATTGAATTTAACTCTTAAAAAAAGAGATAAATTATTTGAATTAAGTTAAGATTATATATATATATTTCTATATTCAATTCAAAATTATTAATATTTTAATTATAAATTAAAACTTTAATAAATATTACTCAATCTATACTAAAATAATAGGCACATATCCATTATTATTTTTTAACAGTAAAGAGAATCCTTACTCCGAAGAGTACCTAACGACAAATGGGAGAAACAAAGTATACATTTTAATCATTTCACGTATAAAACATTACCCACCAAGTGATTGTCCGGACAATCACTCAAAAAAGAGGGGGGACAATAAAAAGGTTGATTAGACAAGTCGGTGATTGTAATGTTAATAAGGAAAGTATTTTGAAAATAAAATTTTAAATATATTAATTTGATGTAAAAGAACATCTTTTCAAAATTATTCGAAAAAATTAAATCTAAATAGGATTAATAATTTTTATAAGTTTTACATGCGAGATTAGTAATATGAATAATTTAATAACACGTTTACTCAATAAATAAAAAAACAGATACATGATCAAATCGATTGAATTTTTTATTTCGATTCAACAGGTTTGATCACTTATCCAACATACTTAAATTTGTTTTTTCAAAAATTATGAAAAATATAAACTAATTAATTAATGAACTAAACTAAAGTAATTAATTAATAAGTATAAATTGAAAAGTGAAAATGAATTTTAATTTTAATTTTAATTTTGAATAACTATAACTATAAGTATAAACTAATTAATTAATAATTATAATTATAAACTAACTAGTTAACTAACTAAGTAGCAAGTACACAAATAGTATTATACAAACAAAAAATGGATGCATGCAGGCTAATTGGTTCGGTAAACTTATGTAGAAGCTAAAGATTAAATAATAAAATTTAACTATTTAAGGCATAAATAACAAGCTAACCTTAAGATTGAAGTTTAAGACTTTAAAATTCAGTGATTAAATCGAGAAGGCAAAAGCTAAAAGAGGAAGTAGTGAGGAATTGAAGCAATATTTGAAGTCTGAAGAGGAAGCCCGAAGCAGGAAGAATTGTAGAATGAAGCTAAAAGGCTAAATTGTAATAAAAGCCTAAACATCAAAATTGAATTAAGTTTTGGGTTTGAGATGAATGGGTTGAATCTGATTGTTAATGTGTTTTTAAAAATTATTTAATTTTGGATTGAGAAAAGCTCAAAAAAATCATAATTTGATTTGAAGCTTTTTTAGATTTTCTATTCATTTTTTGTTGTTGTTTTGAACGGTTATCTATTTTTCAATCGTATGTAAGGGATTAAATTATAATACTTGTCAATTTTAATTCAATTGATTGAATCAATCAAATCGATTTGATTTTTTCAATATTTTATCTACTAACAATGACTGTTAGTCTGTTACTCTTTAAAAAAATGAGATTAGGTTGAGTGGATTATAAGGTAATCGAAATCATATTTGTTTATCCTTCATTCTTGGCTCACAAAGTTTTTTATTCAAAACTCCTTTATTTTATCTTTTAATTTGTCGTTTTCAATCCCCATCTTTGGATCTAATATGTTCACGTAAATCAAAAGAAATTGTTCCACTTAAAAACAATACTAGTATATATTTTCAAGATTTTCAAAAAGATTAAAGTTTTTCATAAACTGAAAAACTCACATGAAATGAGTTAAGGCTAGCTTAGGTCATGCTCATAATGATTTATACTTTAATACTAATAAATAAAATGTCGTGAAGAAAAAGGGACATCGTATCCTACCATAATCTGTAGTTATATTATATATAGTTAGTGTAATAACCAATTTTCGTCCGGGTCGGAGCCGAATCCGACCTGGACCAAGTGCGAACCGGATCTGCTATTCAGCAGGCCCAATCTACAAACCCAACCCGATTTGGGCCCAAACCCAGAAAAGCCCAATCCCAGGCCCGAGCCCAGGCCCACTGGCCCATTTCCCCAAACACTACCCTAACCTAACCTTGAAACCCTATCCCCTGCCATCAGCCACCCTCCCCAGTCCCAGCCGCCTCCCCCATTTCCCAAAACCTGACAGCCCTCTGCTGCCTCTACCAACCCTAAACTGCCCCCACGACCTAACCCTGAAACCCTATCCCCTACCACAGCCACCCCTACACGGCAGCCCCCCCTCACACAACCAACCCCCCATAAAAACCCCCCAATCACCAGCAAAAAAACAGAGGAGGGGAGGAGGGCCCCCTGATTCGAAAAAAACAAACAGGTTCGGACCCTCCCCTTTTACCAAAAAACCGGGAGGGGCTCAGACAGAGGAGGGTCCGATCCTCCACAGAGGAGGGGATCCAGATCGGACCCCTCCCAAAAGGCCCTCCAGATCCGAGCCCCCCTCTTCCGAAACCAAGTCCACAAACCTGCAAAAAAAAACCACAACCAAGAAAAAAAAAAGAAAAAAAAAGTTTGGTTTTCAACCTAGATCTAGGTATTTCTGGGATGATCCGGGCAAAACGGAGCCCGGATCCGTGACGAGGGGGTCGAAACCCCCTCGGATTGGTAATTTAGGAGACCACCGGCCGCCGGCGGCAGGCACGGTGCTCCGGCCGCCGTAATCTGGGTTTGGGGTGGCTGAGCAGAGGGAAGTGAGAGAGAAAAGAGAAGAGAGAGAAAGGAAAAAAAAGAGAGAAAATGAAAAAAATGGGGTTTGGGGGGTATTTATACTGTGCCGAAACGGCACCATTTTAGGGGAACGGGTCGAGGTGACCCGCGCGTGGACCCGCGGGTCGACCCGGGGTCCGCGCGCCCGACCCGGGTCCCCAAAAAAAAAAAAAAAAAAAGAGAAAGGCGCCGAAACGACGCCGTTTAAGGCGGGGAGGATCCGCGCCTGGACCCGGATCCGACCCGGGGTCCGCGCGGATTCCCACTCAGGCAAAAAAAAAAAAAAAGAAAAAAAAGAAATTTGGGCCAGGCCTGGCCAGAACCAGGTCTGGCTCAGCAGGCCAGGGCCGGACCTGGCCCAACAGGCTTGGTTTTGGGCCAAAAAAAAAAAAAAAAAAAAAAGAAAGAAAAAAAAAAGAAAAAAAGAAAAGAAAGAAAAGAAAAAAAAGAAAAAAGAGAAATAATAATAATAATAATAATTTTTTTTAAAAAAATAATAGTATAAAAATTAAAAAAAAAAGAAAAAAAGAGAAAAATTAAAAATTAAGTTAAAATAAAATATAAAAAAATCAAAAGAAAAAAAAGAAAAAGAAAAAAGATAATAAAAAATTAAAGAAAAATTCACGATGATCGTTTTTGAAGTTTTTTTTTATTTTTATTTTTGATGTTTTTCAGGTGATTTTTCGAAGATCAAGTTCGGCAATCTAATTTTCGGATCGTCGAAATTTTTCAGGTGGTTTTACGGAGATCAAGTCCGACATTTTAATTTTTCGGATTCTCGATATTTTGGTATGATTTTAATTTCTTTATTTATTACTATTTTTGTTTATTTATTTTTGCTCAGTATTCGACGTATTTTTTATCATTCGGTTTCGGTTTTAAAAAATTTATTAAAAGCATTTTAACTTTAAAAAAAAAAAAGATTTCTTAATAAATGCGAATAACCGACGACGGAATTCGAAGGACGTCACGGTAGTGATTCCTAAGATATCTTGAGGTGCGAGAATTTCGTTAAATATCACCACGAGTGGTGGGAGTATTTAGCGACATGCTCGATACAAAAATTCGTTTTCGTTTGAAAAAAATGGAAATAATCTAAATAAAAAATGAATAAAGAGTGAATGTTTATTGCGCTCGATATTTTGCCATGCACGTTTTTTTAATATTATGAGTCGCATGTTTAATTTTATAGTTATATGTTAAGCCGTATGCATCCGATATTTAAATATTCGCATCATACGCATTTAAATAAAAAATGAATGTAAATTGCCGACGACGGAATTCAAAAGATATCACGATTGTGATTCTTGAGATGTCTTGAGGTGAGAAGATCTCGTTATATACCACCGAGAGTGTCGGGAATATTTAACGAGTATTTTCGATAATAAATTTATGTTCACTTTCGATTTTTTTTAAAAAATTAAAAACAGTTCAAGAAAATTCAAAAAAAAAATAATAAACATGTTTTTTTTAAAATAAAATAAAGGAAAAGAGAATTAGTTTTAAATACCGATGTTAAATCCATTAAACCGAGATTTAAGATAACACGTGATCAAGTGGTACCGTTTTCTAAACGGGCGTTGCGGGGGTGCTAATCCTTCCCCACACGTAACCGACTCCCGAACCCGATTTTGTTTTCTCTCTGGTTCAAAGCGCGGACTTCGAAATTGGTTTTACAAAATGTTTTAATTAATTTTAAAATACTTTTCTAAAAACCGGTTTTAATAGATGGCCAATCACACCTAGCAAAAAAGATTGGTGGCGACTCCATTTTTTTTGTTTTCATAAAAATCGTCGTAACGGTCGAAAAATTAGTTATGACAGTTAGTAGTTGATTGAGACAGTTAATGGGCTGATTCAGCCAATGCATATGGAAACGTGAGATAATACAAAAACATGGAACTTCCTGTTTTTCAACATTGGTAAAGCGTGAAGACTAAAGAGAAGAGAAAAATAAAATCTATAGTGAATATAATTATATTTATAAGTAAGAAGAAGTTGCCATATTTGCCATATGAACTATTATTCTATTTTTGCATGAAGTCTTTCTTATTTTTGACAGCCAAAAAGTTTCCTAAAATTCTTAGGTATGATAAAAAAAACATTGACAAAATTTAGAATTTCGATCAATCAAATCAACAAATTAAATGTTCTTCATTGAAGTTGTGATATATGAAAAGTTGCTTGATAATATATTTTTTCTTGATTGATGTATAAGATAATTGATAGTCATATTTTACGTCAAAAAAATTAGTTCAAATAGATCCAAGGCGGATGCCGGCCCAAATAAATTGTGTTTGAGATAATTTTCGATAATATATATCAATCCAATTCAATTTATTTGAATTATTATTTAAATAATAAAAAATATTTTTTATTTAAATTTAATTATAAAAATATTAATATATATATATATATAATTTTTATATATTTTAAATAGTAAAACGGATTTTCGGATCGGATTCGGATTGGACTCGAGTAAACAATTTTTTTTTATTTGAACCCAGATCGACTTGACTCATAAACACCTCTAGTATCAAATTACTTGGTTAAATTTTTATTATTAATATAATACACTTAATATGTTTTGAAGCAATATTTTAAGATTTATTACAATAAGTTAAATAAAAAATAAAACAAGTAAAAGTAATAAAAAGAAAATACTCCGAAAGGCAATAAAGGCAAAAACGAGGGACCTAGAAAAAAGACTAAATTTATTTTCTATATAAAATATAGAAGTGTTGTAGAATGCTTAAAACTATTTGATAGTATTTTTGTATATTTTTTATAAATGAAAAATAAAATATTCAACTTTATTAAATTAATCATAAGTTTTTACGTGAAAAAATAAATAAAATAAAAAGATATTTTTATTAATTAAAATAAAATTAAATAAAAATAATAAAAAATTAGATAAAATAAAAAATTAAATTTGAAATAATATATTTCTCATTATAATTTGTGTATTATTGAAAAGTAAATTGAGAATATAAAAGAATTTCAATAAATATTATTTATTATTAAAATTAACATTTATTTTAAAAAAAAATTATTTATAACTTCATTTAAAAACTTAAATCTACTTTTTGCGTAAACTAAAAATTTTAAAATTTTGAGAGTCAAATATTTAGTTTGTACTGTTATAGTAAAAAATAAGCTTTCAAATACCCATTAAAAAATAAAAAATAATAGGGTATACCGTATACGGCAGATACACGTGATTCATACCGGAAACAACCGTGTTGCTCGTGACGTGTCAACTGTTAGCTTTTAGCCGCCGTGTCTATCTTTTTGTTACTGTTTCTTTATATATCTATACCATAATATAAAAGCAATTCCCCCATTTTACTGTTTAAAATTGGGGGAAATTGTTTAATTTTAACTTGCGACGCGGCAAGTCAAATTTTAAAAAAAAAATAAAAAAAATAAAGAGGGTCTGAAAATTAAGATTTCAACAACAAGGTAGGATCGACAATGATTAGCTTTTGCCATTTGGCCCATTTTTAATCTTCCATTGTCGCTCATTATAATATATATATATATTTGTGCTAAAAAAACTTCCAATCTCTCATGTTCACTTCATTAATACGAGAGATTGGAAGTTTTTAAGCCAACTTGCTAATAATTTTGTGTAATGTCACTATATATGCACTGATGTGATAATGCACCCATACGATGATGGCTGAATTTGATATATAATAATACCCTGGGTGGTCCAATCTCTTGGAAGATTGTGGAAGATAAAATAAAGCTACAATCTTACCACAAAATTTCCAACTTAATTTGAGTTAGTTATCTGAAAAGAAAAAAAAAAGTTGTGGAGTAAAGAATATATATGGTCTTCTAAAGTGGTGTTATCTTACATTTGTTAAATCTTGAGTTTTTGTAGTCTTATATTCGGGTTGGATTTCTTCACCTATTGTCAATTGATTTTCAGATTAAATGTTTCAACACGGTATATATCATGAGTAAGTTCTATTATGTTGTTTTTGCATGTTATTCATGTCTATTACTCCTTTCGAGTTTGTCACGTGGTAATCTTCTTTGTCTTTGTCTACACATGATGAGGCCTATTAAAGTGTTGTTATCTCATATCAGTTAAGTCTTGAATTTTCTGTGATCTTATATTCAGATTGAATCGCTTCATCAATTGCCAATTTATTTTAAGTTGCATAATATAGTCCATCTTCAAATGGATATATAAATAATAATTGAGAATTCGAAGTTATTGCTTTAATGTCAAAATATGCAAAGACAAATTTAACTATAGTATTTTTGAAGTGATTGAGAAAAGAATGTTACAACATGAAATGGTGATCGAGATAGATAATAATTAAATAAAATCTAAGGTTTTTCTCTTCAAACTTACTCCATCTAACTATCACCAAATGATAATTAAGGCTTATCATTTACTATAATTTCTATAGTTCTTTCTACTATTGGCAATATGGTCAAGTTACTTTACTAAAGCCCAACGCCAACCATAACAGGAAAAATGATAACTTAATTAGGCTAGCTTTTGTATGGTACTAGTTCATTTTATGAAGACCAAATGCAAACCAGATAATCTTTTGAAGTTCATGAAAGTCAGGAAAAACACTGACATGATAACCTGTAGTAGGAGCATAATTAAAGTACTTTTTTCTTTTCTTATTTTTTTCTTATTCACTATATACATAACTAATACTAGTAATTTGATGCGATATGTGGAGGTTTATATATTTAGATTTTTTTTTTTTATAAATAACAAAATAAAATTACATATACATATTCAATAATCTCAATCAGCTAACTAAGGATTAGTTCAAATGAGATACATGATACATGTTGGTAAGACTTTTAAAAATTATAAATTTATGTGGATTTAAATGTATAATGTCATTTTCAGGTAGAGGTGTTCATGGACCGGGTCGGACTGTGACCCGATTTTTTTTAAAAATTCTTTTGCTCAGGTCCGGCCTTAAACGGGCCCGGATCGGCCCATGAATCCGAATTCATTGTTCATTATATATAAAATATTTTTTAAATATATTTTTATCATTAAAATTAAATAAAATAATATTATTATAATACAAAAACATTGTTTCGGGTCTGGCCTAGCCGGCTCGGATCAAAATTTTTTTGTCCAGGCTCAGCCCAATACGTGCCTGACCGGGTGGGTTGTCTGATCCGTGAACAAGTCTATTTTCAGGTGAGTTAAATAAATAAAAATTCAGGATTAAGAGTAGATTAAGATTTTTTATTTAAAAAAAAAAAACAACCAAATTTCAAAATACCAATTAAAATGCAAGAAACTATCCATTGGTTAAGTTATCAAATTTAAGAATATCATAAGATTACACTATTATCATTGGTTAAGTTCAAATTTAAAAATATGATTAGATTACACGATATATCTAAACTTGTAAACATTGTTTCTAACTTTGCAGAATGATGATGGAATATTGGCAAGAGAATTTTTTGACCCTCGATGGTCGTTGAAAAAGGCATATTAATATACCTAATATGTAGAAGAAGGTACAATAATATGAAAGAGGTAAGGGTAAAGCAATAGTCATGGCGAAAAGATGGAGTTAATGCCCACAATTTAGCAGCACGTGAATGATTTGATGGATACACACGGCCAAAACCCAAACCAAATACAAGGAGATCGCATTGCTCATAAATTAAATTAAAAGTGAAAGGATCAACATTTAATTTTTAGTTGGTTGAAGTAGTTAGTGTAGATCTGTTTATGGATTGGATCGAGTCGGGTTGCGATTTGATTTTTTTTTTTAAATTTTTATTCAGGTTCAGTCCTGGGTCGGGTCGGCCCGGCAGGCTCGAATTTACTGTTCATAATATTAAAAAAATAATTTTTTTTATTTTTTATATATTTTTATAATTAAAATTAAATTAAATAATATTATTTTAATTAAAAAAAATACTGTTTCGGATCAGATCAACTCGGATTAAAAATATTATGTTCAAACTCGATTTAATACGAATCGGATAGACTGTTCGATCATGAGCAGGTCTAAGTTAGAGGTGAAGTTAACGTTAAAGCAAACTAGCAAAGTGTATGAAGTAGCAGTACTGTTGTGTTGTGTTGTGTTGTGCTGATCATGTTGTTTTTTTTATTATTATTTTTATCTGGGAAAGACAAAACGCACATGGTTCATGCCGTCACACACACACACCCCTCGGCCACTTAGTTATGATCTCGATCATCTTCTTCATCTTCAAGAGCTAGCAATGATCAATGCCTGCTCCTGCTACTGCTAGTCAGCTATAGGCACACGGTTCAAGCTTTTTTTTTTCAACTCGACGAGTATGGTTCCATTAATCCCCTTTCCTCAGCCGTTTAATGTACAATAGCTACCCCATATATATATATATATATATATATATATATATATATATGATGAAGAATTGCATATGAGAATTATGGGGTGAATGTTTATTAAATAATATTATTTTACATTTGTTAAATTTTAGGTTGTTTGTGATTTTATATTAAAGTTAAATTTTTTTACTTATTATTGATTAATTTTAGGTTGAATATTTAAAATAATTAATGAAATATATATATATATATATAGTTATGGTTTGAAGTTTGAACTTAGGATTTTTTTTTATCGAAAAGCCATTGATCTTCTATCTTACCCTTTATCACTTGAGTTAAGCTTAAATGGAATGTTTTTAGTGAATGATTGTTAAATAAAGGGTTCCATGCACTTCTTTTGCCGGCTTTTCTTGTTTTCTTTAATTTACTACAATCCTAGCTGTTTACCTCATTCTTTTTTTATGTTTAATTAATGAACTTAAGTTGATAATACAACTAATTTATATGAGTTACTGAGAATATCAATATTGTATTCACCTGTGTTATCTATTGATAGCTTATAAAACTCTTAATTTCAATGATCAAAATTAATTTTTAATTAATAACTTTTTTTATGGTAACAACCTTAATTATAATTTTTCTTTTTACAACTTTGAACTACCAGTACTGATGAAAAAAAAGGCAGTACTCTTCACTTTAGAGTCTAATTATTAATAATCGTGATTACAACTAATTTTGAAATTATATTAATTTCTTGAATGGGAGTTTATGAAAAAGAAAAGAAATTAACTCTCGTCAATTGAGTATTAACTCAGATGTCATGCATGTTGTTGATAGATTTTTAAAGATTACGGATTTGAGAGGGTTTAAATACATAATGTTCTTTTCATGTGAGTTAATTAGATAAGGATTGAGGATTTATTGTTAAGTTTAAAAATTAAAAAAGAAAAATTAACCCCTAAGCCCTGGATAAGGTGAAATAGAAACTATGTGATCATCTACCCATACATAACTTTCTAATGATGTAGGTAAAGTAGCAAAATTAAATAATTAAATATAGTATAAACCTTTATAATTTTTTTAATTTGTGAAACAGTAACTTACACTAGAAAAAAAAACCCTAATTTTTTTACATATATTCATTGCACCTTTTAGAGAAGGGTCAACGTCTTTGCATCTGTTCATCAAACAAAAATAGCCAAACATTGGCAGCACCTCTCAAACCTACTTAGTCACTGACAGTGACTGATTGTATTCGTATGCATCCCCCCCCTCTGATTCATGTTCATGGATACTATTTTCTTGCATTTTAAAAACGTGTCGCCCTCGCCCTCGCCTGCTGCATGTAACCAGTACGTTCTAAGTACCTTACGATATTAATTTCTTGCATTTGCTTGGCCGTTTCTCTAGGGTACTTTCCTCAACAAAAAATGGAAAATTTTCTAATATTTTAAGGTCACCCTAGGGTCTTTTTTAACTTCCATGGCAATCGCTTGTCAGAATAGGAAAGATTTCTGTGAATTAAGGAAATTCATCTAGCTATATTCTAATTCTGCGTTTAACCAAAGTGATTGGTTTATGTGTAACTTTAACTTGAGATTCTATTCTTATCCTAAGATCTGGCCTACATAACTAGCTATCTTTTTTCATTAGTTTTTCTAATAAAAAATGTCATAATTTGAAAAAAAAAAATTATAAATATTAAAATTTAAATTTTAGACATATTAAATACTCTCTTAAGATAATTACATCAATCAACTAGAATAAAATTTTAATTCATTTTTTCATTAATTTATTTACAAGTGATGTTAACAAATATCCCCAGTTCGTTTACATAATTTCCCCAATGTACCCTACCATTTACAATATATATATATATATATATATATATATATATATACCTATTGTCATAAGATTTTTGTTGTATTCACACGTTGAGAAAGTTGATGATTAATTGATTTTTTAATGAAAAAAAGTAAGTAAATTAAAGGGTTGAAAAAGCAATTTTTTGTGTTTAATCAATAGTAATTAGTAAGTAATTAATATGTTTCTCAATTTATAGACCCAACCTTTATTTCTAGTTTTAATTTAATTTAATCAGATTAGAAACTTTATCTCATCCATACAAAGGAATTTTACTCAAGTTTAGTAGTAGTAACTTTCTTCTTTGGTACTATATCCATCTTTTGCATTGCTCATACACTTAACACACATAAATATGCACTGGTTTTTTTTAATTAAATAGCTCGAATATACCTGCATCAAAAATAAATGGAAAATAAGTTCATGATCCTGAATTGTTGGGCTATTTGTAATGTTTAATAAAATAGTAGAATTAATTCTTCCTTGTCATTGGGTATTTGGTTAGCCCATACTCCTTTTTTTACAAGTATTATAAATGACAACTAAAACAGAAACTATGAATCCAAGTAAGGAAAACAACACAATTTTGGCACCTGAAGCATTTTAGTCAATATTTAATGCATGATTAACTATCAAAAAAACATTTAGTCCATGATTCTCTTATTTAAAAGAACTCAATTTTGAGGAGAAGAGACAATTTACCTTCATATTGATAATTTTCCTTGTCTTCGGAAGCAACTGAATCTGAAAAATGGGCTTACAACAGTTTCAAGTTTGGGCCTTTACAAATCGAATATGGGTTAACGAGTCAAGCTTGTTTGAACGTGAAAATGTCTGAATCATTTTAAAGTTTTATTTATTATTAAGTGCATGTGCATGTATGTATTATTGGGGGGTTGGTTAATTATATTTTCCCGCAAAAAAGTATAATTGAGAAAAATGTGGTTGATTAGAATCCACATCAATTAAAAAGTCTAATTAATATTGACCTTCGTGTTATTGTTACTTGTTAAGATTTACCAAAGAATATGAGATGTAAAGGGCAAAAAATTAATAAAATAATAAATAAATAAAAAATACTAACTTAAAATCTTGAAAAAAAATTTGTTTGCCTCTTGCTTTGGATACCAAAAGTATTTGAGTAATACCTTAAAAAAGATGCAAAAATAAAATAATACTCTTAAGTCCTAAAAATAGGTTGAGCCATCGAAAAAGGTGAGGTGGACGAAATGTGTACTTAAGTTAGTTAAGCTTTTAACATCCAATTGAGGGTTGGTAATAACCGCCACTTGGCCACCAAACTCCACGGAGGAAAAGGAAGCTCTACGCCTGCCCCTATTCCCGCCACCCCCAACGCTGCCTCCATTCAAGGTCATTTACGTCATTTCAAAATCCCAAAGGCTACAATTGTCATTTCATAAATTCATTTGTTTGTTGATACTTCTATAATTCTATTCTTTCTCTCTCTCTCCAATTCTAAAGCCAGACTGACTGAGGAGGTGTTCGATATCGATCCCAACACCTACCTCTTCAGAACAAACCTTCCCTTCTTCAAAAACAAAAACAAAAAGAAAAACATCGATGGCGTCGTCCGATAACCTGAGCGACAAGAACGCTGTTTTCAGAAAGCTGAAAGCAAAATCAGATAACAAGGTTTTTTTTTTTTTTTTTTTTAGTTTTGTTTCTAGATCTGATTCCGCTTTGGAAATTCTGTTACTGGATCTTCGATTGTGCTTTTTTATTTTATTTTTTTTTATTTTGTAGATGTGTTTCGATTGTAATGCGAAGAATCCGACATGGGCGTCGGTGACGTATGGGATCTTTCTTTGCATCGATTGCTCAGCCGTTCATCGGAGTCTTGGTGTCCACATCAGCTTTGTCAGGTATTGGTATTTTTTTTTTAATATGATTTCCATTTAGTTTTTGTGTTTTTTTAAATTAATTGATGCGTTTTAATTTTGTGCATCCAAATTCTCAATTATGCGTGAAAAAAGTTGGAATTTTTGTTAGATTATATACGGGAAGAAATATGCTTTGTTTGCGCTTCCGATTCATCTTTTCATAAGGAAATTATGGATAACACTGAACTATCTGGTGTTGAAATTTATAAATTTAATATGGGAAAGGTTTGATTGAGCAGATTATGTTCTATCGGTGGGGATCTCCTGAAAGTGGTCTAAACGAATGAATGATAGTGAGAAAATTTGGTTCCTTATTTAGTTATATTCTTTTTACGAGTGCCTGAACTGAAGTCTGATTTTTCTATATTCTTTCTAAGAGGTCTAGATTTTGTTTTCAAAGATGCCTCCCCACATTTTGTTTTTAGTGTTTGAGAGAATTCCGTTCATATTTTATATTGATGGCTTGCGTTGAACTCGAATTCTAATATGAAATATTCTCTTTTGTGTTTTTGTTATGAATGCAATAAATTCATTGTCTGATTTATTATGCAAAGGAGATAGGCTGCTACTATGTTAGTTTTTTTTTCTTCCTTTGATATAATTCTGAAAACTATTTAGAAAGGATCTCTTTTTTTATGGTTTTGATAGAGGAAACCCTTTTTGTAGAGATTAATATGCTTACTTAACCTGTCTGCGTGTTTTTGTGGGTAAACAATGTAGCATGCACCTTAGTTCCCTATGCTCTATTTTCTGGTTATTAGGTTTGTTGGTGGACATGTTTAGCCAAATTTGGAGGTACATAATCACTTAACCACTTTCTCAAGATTGTCCTCCTTACTGGCCAAAAAAGCACTTTCTCAAGAGTGTCCTCCTTACTAGCTAAAAAAGCAAGAGCTTTCAGATATTTTCTGTTTACTGTGAAACATGCTCGTTAGTGAGGACTTGAGAATCTTGTGATGTCAATACCATCATACAATGTCCCAGCTATTGCTTATATTCTTGAATCTTTGTGTTTCTCTCTTCTTCTTCTTCTTCTTAAAAACACTTATATTTTATGCAGGTCTACAAATTTAGACTCATGGTCTCCTGAACAATTGAAAATGATGATCTATGGAGGAAACAACCGTGCACATGCTTTCTTTAAGCAGCATGGATGGACTGATGGAGGCAAAATTGAGGCCAAATATACTTCAAGAGCTGCCGATTTATATAGGCAAATAATATCAAAAGAAGTCACTAAAAGTATGGCAGAAGAGGCAGTTTTGCCATCATCCCCTGTTGCTTCTCAGTCATCACAAGCATCTAATGGACTTCTTGATAGCAAGACTGATGAAGCTCCTAAAGAAAGCTCTTTAGGCAGGTTAGAAAAACCAGAAGTTTCTGCTGCGCCAAAAGCTTCTCATACAGTTGTTACCAGCACTGTCAAGAAGCCTCTTGGTGCAAAGAAAACTGGGAAAACTGGGGGGCTTGGTGCCCGAAAGCTTGCTTCTAAGGTATTCATGCGGACTTTTGTGAGCAATGCAATTACAACGGAATGATCATAAGGATATCTTGATTAGAACAATTACTTATTTTTGGAGTTATTTTGAGTGCCTTTCCTCTTGATAACATAGATCATTTTAATTGCAGCCAAGTGAAAATCTCTATGACCAGAAACCTGAAGAACCTGTTGGCCCTGTTCCTTCTTCAACCAACAACACTGCACCCATTGGCTCATCTTTTCCATCTCGTTTTGAGTATGTAGAAAATGTTCAATCTACTGAGTTGAATTCTAGTGGCTCAGAAGTGCTTAGCCATGTTGCTCCACCAAAGTCATCAAGTTTCTTTGCAGATTTTGGAATGGACAGTGGGTTTCATAAGAAATCAAGCTCAAATTCCTCAAAAGTGCAAGTAAGTAATATACCTCTGTTGATGACCAAGAACTTACATATTTTGTGTATAAATGGCTGATTAGTTTGATGGAATTGTCTCCTTTTGGTTTTAGAACATATTTCTCTTCTTTATGATTATTCATATCACTCAAGGCCAATTGCAAAACCTATACTGCTAGAGATGTTTTCAACTTTCACAATGAGGATGTCTGACATCAAGGGATTGAACTCAGTATATTATTCTGGTTATGCTTTTAGCTAAAGTGAAGTTGCACTTTCCTTGAAAATCAAATTTCAAGACATGGCATTTAAGTTTGCAAGCTGTGTTTCTGGACACTTTACTTTCTAATGTAACATTATGAGACACCTTGAATCTACTTGGATGCGTCACTCGTAACTTCCAAATCAAGAGACTTTAAAAGGAAAATGCTCCCATATTGCACATGTCCATGTAATGCAAGGTGTGAGAATTTGATGGATGGGAAGTTTTGTATGATTATCTTTTAACTTTTATAATTGCCCCCTGGAAGTGGTCAATCTTAGTTATTATTTCTTCTTGTATCTGCTTCTGCCTTGTCGCTTTGTTTCTTATTGCTTCTTTTTAATCTCAGATTCAGGAAACTGATGAAGCTAGGAGAAAGTTCTCAAATGCGAAATCTATTTCATCAGCCCAATTTTTTGGTGATCCTACCAGAGCAGCAGACAATGATGCTCAAGTTACTTTGCAGAAATTCTCAGTATGTGCAGTAGCTATTCCTTTCTTGAAAGATATCATCTTTTTTAAGTGCTCAAAAGACAGTATCCCTCTATTAGGAATTTTTAGTACCATCTTATAGTATCCTTTTCCTTTCTTAGTTTTCTGGTTGACAGTCGGCTGTAAACAAAGTAGATTCTTAGAAGAACTGTAATCATAAACGTTTTTTTTCTGCTGCTTTTTTCCATTTTAGGTCTAGTGTAATAGCATGACTTATTTATGGTAAGGTAGCAAAAGAAAAACACTAATTTTTGTAATCTGCTTTCTTTAGTCAGCTTTAACTAAAAATATATAGGCATAATTGGAAATAGTTGGTAATCCATTTATCAGTTCAACGGCTGTGAGAGCAGTAATAAGTGCAAAATTTATGTATGAAAAATGTGGTTTACTGAGATTAATAGCAATCTTGTTTTTTTGCAGGGTTCAACAGCCATCTCCAGTGCTGATCTATTTGGTAAGAGTGCAGATAATCCTCTTGACGTTGCTGCTAGTGACCTCATCAACCGATTCTCTTTCCAGGTCTGCTTTGTAAATTGTATCGTTTTTGCGTCACCTGAGTTTTTATTAGTGCATATGATATTTGTGAATTGGGAATTTATCTTATCCTGTTTTTTTTCCTTTGTTTTCTTGCTTTGTTAAGTTGATTTATTTCTTCTTCTTCTTCTATTATTATTATTATTATTATTATTATTTATCAAATTTCACTTTCAGGCACAACAGGACATCTCGAGCCTTAAGAACATTGCGGGGGAGACCGGAAAGAAACTTGGCTCCTTTGCATCAACTTTTATGTCCGATCTCCAGGACAGAATTCTCTAATGAGTTTGTTACATTACCAGCCGATATCTTTTTGTAGTGAATGTAAAGCGATTTTATCATAAAATTCTTTCACAGGGACAAAATAAATAAATATTTTAAAAACCTCCAGGTTTATGGCAGGCTGGTTTTCTTACTTTGTAGCACAGCACAGCACAGCACAGGTGGTGTTTTTTGGGATTTGATTATATGTACTGTTATTAGTCTTCTTCTTCTTCTTCTTCTTCTTCTTCTTCTTCTTCTTCTTCTTCTTCTTCTTATCTGTCTGACGTTTAAACCAAGCAAAGGTTTCATGCTGTGTATTAAGAGAGTTAGGTGATGAAATTGTGAACAACTACATTGCTGTTTAAATTCTGTCTTTTATGGAACTACTGTAATTCAGAAACTTTGATTAATTCAACAGTGAACAGAGCCCACTGAGAGTGGAAAAAATGAAAAATTCTAAAGGAGAGAAAATGAAAATGATCACATGATTATTTTGTTACCATAAATAATTATAGGCTGGCTACCACTTGATGATCAGTGAAGGAATTATAAGTGTCAGAGAGACTCTTCAGGTAAAGGAATTTCAAATTTGTTCGAAGAGCAGTCAACAGGCTTGTGATAGATCAAGTAGGAAGTAGGCCTTAATTATTGAATTAAAATTTTAAAATTAGATCATAATGTAAACTACTAAAGTTTTATTAAAACTTGGAATTTAAGTTTATTATTATTTTTTTTAAAATGAATTTAATTTTGCATTATACTGTTTCAAAAAATAGAAATAATAATTCATAACCATTAGGATTAGGTGTCTAAAATGGTTCAAATTCGATGTTTACTTTGAAACTAACAATGCTAACACAAAGTTGCTCAGATAAGTTAACTAGGAGTTTCAGCAGGATATTTCATTGGGTTGGCACTACAAATTTCTTCATTGGCATGTTGGGAAAACTTTGGATACTTTTCCTGGTGTTCTAGTTTTAGAGTTTAGAACCCCCACTTTAACATCTTCAAACGATAAATTATAGAGATTGGAATCTAAAACCTAGATAGCATATCTTCTCTATATTCGAAGAATCATGTTGGAATTTTCGTTATGGTAGAAAAACAACCTTGTACGTGTCAAAAGTACTAGGTTAAACTCCTTGGTTGTATCCATGGTGTTGATCTTTTCACTCCAGACAATCAAAGGGAAAAGTACTATAAAAGGATGGCAATGGCTTTTCAGAGGAAAACGTAATTTATCCATCGCTGCCAAGGTTTATGGGAAAGAAGATGGGTTCAAAACTAGCAAATGATCTTAGTTCACCAGAGTCAACAAATGTTCCTAAACATGTTGTGATAGTTATGGATGGCCTAAAGGAATTTACCACAGAGCTGCTAGAGTGGGTGCTTGAAAACATTATTGAATCCGGTCAAATAGTCACCCTCCTTGGTTTCATGCCTTGGTTGAATCTTCCTTGTATGTGATTTTCTTTCCCTGTTTCTGATAGAAAAGTAGTTCAGAGTTCAGACCCCAACAAATAAAACCTACATATTTAGCAGGTTTTGTTATGCTTAAATGCAATTGAAAGGAATTTTCAGGCAGGGATAAGCAATTAAAGTAACATATATATCACTTGTTTTGTCTGCAGTGTCTTCGAAGACCTGGCAAGATGTTTGGATGCTTGAGTTTGAACATTTGTCTCTCATAAAAGAGAAAAACGAGTGGAGGAATGATGCAAAATATCGAAAGCTCCAAGCAGTGCTTGACCTTTGCAACAAATATGGGGTATTGAATATTTGAATTTGCTCTCTGCCTCCTCTAACAATACACACTCCGACACTAGACTGCTATTTAACAATATACGGCAATTCAACATTTACCTAACAGGTTGTGCCTCAGAAGGAAATTGTAATGGGGTATCCACTACCATTGCTCCTTGTTGAAAGAATCATAAGACTTCGTGCGACATGGGTTGTTTTTGACAGGTGAATGATTATTGGATACACAACCAACCATGTTTGATTTTGTTTCTAGCTACTTGTTTTTTATTTTTATGATTTTTTTATATATATTTTTTTATCCTTATAAGATTGCTGATTTCTGAATAATGCAGTAACCGGGATCTGAGGAAGAACAGGGATTTCTTTGCTGATGATGAGTGAGGAACGGGACATGGTTATGTTCAGATGGTGTCCGATAATTGATGATGGAGGGCACACTCCTAGTGAATCCCACCAACTTTGGTGAAAAACTATATTCTGAACCTTTGAAAGGAATTCTGGAGGAGCAAGAGCTAGTGAGAGACGATGATGATAACTTCTTTCTTCAGCTACTGATTATTTTACGATCGTAAACTACTGAAAATAGAAGCCCGCGTATATGAATATATATGAGGTGAATAACTCGGCGTAGGATATAAGCATAACAAGGCTATAGGCTATAGGCTATGGCCTATTACCTATGGCTTTGTTTTTTTTGTCAGCAAACCAGAGACTTGTATTTACCACCAAACTAGTCTATTCTCCTTTTCTCTTTGAACACTTAATTTCTTCTGCAATAAACGATTGAGCTGGCTTTTGAATATTTGGTCAGTAAATCCTGTAATAAAACTCACTACTGTTTCATTAGCAATATTGTAAGCAGAGTCTTATCACCATTAACAGGCTCTGAAATGAGAACTTTGATTCATCAGATGGCTTTAAATCGAGAATGATTCATGGAATTTAACAACCTGGCTAACATATATATATATATATATATATATATATATATATATCTACAGCCAACTCCAGCTAATATAAGAAAATAAACTCTGCTGATTACTGGAAATTTAGGTCAACTGATACATGAGGCATACCATAGAGGGATAGCTTGTTGCTTATTTTCGGAATTCTGTTTAGTGCCTTTTTGGCATATCTTTTTTTTATTTATTATTCATTGTTTTCGTCAGAACTTAATTCTCATGTAAATAATTATGCCCTATAAAGATTAAGCTGAATGTGTGGTTTCATGACAGACAGAAACAGCTGAATATAGAAGAAAATCAGTAGTCATCACATCAACCATTAGACATCAGCTAGCTTTGACTATATAGCAGATCTTCATTGCTGTCAAAGTGAATGGAGATAAACAAAATAAAACTTTTACAATCCCATTAACTTCTACTATTTCAAGTTTTATTAGAAAATTTTCACTTAAATTTTCCTATGACAAGTGGAACGAAAAGGACAAAAAAAGGATTTTATTGAATAGCACACATTTTTTGTTGCTTAGGAGATGATAGACAGAGAAGTCGAAGACAATCTTATTCCACTTGAAAATAGAGGATGCACTTGGGTTTACAAACACAAACCAAATAATCTAATCTTTCTTGCATGCGCTGCCGATTCTTCATTTTTTTTTTAAAGTGCCAGTGTCTGACTCCCGCGTTCGATGCATATCCATACATGGGTATGGGATATGATCTTCCAAAAACCTTCCAAATACATTAAAAAATTTAGAAAAAATTGAAAATACCCATATCGAACATATACCCGTATCCGACACTCACACCCGAGTCCGAGTAACATAGCAATTAGGGACCAGAAATGACATTCCAGTACGTCTGTTTTCATGTTCTGTTCTTCCATGAATGTAACTCAAATATGTTAGCAGGAAATTGTTTTGACAGGATCAGAAGGATTCTGCTAGCACCCCCAGATAAATCTTCAGCAAAAGCAGGTCTCCCTAGCTGAGCTGGAATTATGCTGGATCCTAATGGGGAATGTAAAATGGACCCTGATGGATCTTGAAATTGGGCCAGAATATACAAGAAGAAGTGCTTCTTTTTGTTATTTTTAAATTTCTTAAACAGCTTGGGCCTTGGGGAATGCGATATTCCTTTTGGCAATAATTTTGCACTTTTCTTTTCTTTTCCCTTCTCATTCACATCACACGGTTTCGAATCAAGAAACGAAAGGAACAGCTATCCCAAATAATTGGATAATTGTGGAAGTCTTTAAATCAACAAAAGAATGATGAGGCATGCCAATATTAATTGACCCAATTCTATTTAGATTATTCTTTACAATTCAGTTAGATTTTGATTCTTTTGGGTGATTGGATTGATTTGAATCGAATCAATTTAGATCATATCATTTTGGGTTTTAAACAAATAAAAAACAAAAAAGTAAAAGTAAATATAAAAGCATTTATAAGATACAAGATCCAAATAAAATTTTGAAGAATTGAAAATTTTAATTTTTATAGATCATAACAAATAGTAACATCTTTTATTTTTCTTATATATATACATAATCTGAATTACTATTAACTCAACTATTCGTCAATAACTTAATCACCCAAGTACTCAACCAAAGTTAACAAAGTCACCCACTTCATACTTTTCCAAAACAAACATCTTAATTTCTTTACGAATTTTCTTAAGAATCGTCACATTTTTGTCGTTACACTTGTTAAACAAGCAACCTTTCTCGATCTTTTCTCTTCAGATACGGCCCCTTCCCCAAGTACTAGCTTTTCAAAGCAACGATCCAAAGGGCATCGATCAAACCTTCAAAGTCCAATAATGCACAAAGAGTATATAAAAATACTACATAAAATGGATGGTTTTGCATATATGAATGGCTGTCATTATCAGATTCCTATGAGAATCTCAGCAAACCAAGCTAAAGTAAACAAAAAAGGATGGGTAATCGTAGCTCAGAGAGAATAGCAATATATTGCAAAGTCACCAAAAAGGATATATGGGAACAAAGCATATAGGCTGCTCGATCATCATTCCATTGTTTTTATATAATGCTTATGCTTTTGTCATGATTAGAAAAACAAACTTAGTTAAAAAAAAAGTATATATATATATATATGCAAAAACCCTAATTTAATGGACTAGTTTCTTTCACTCATGTTGGAAGACCACACGACCTTTCTTCCCAAAGTTCTTTTCTTTTTAATGGGTTAGGTTCTTCTAGCTTTCCTTGCCATTCCAATGAGCTTTCACGTCTAATTTTAATTTCTTTCATGAGTTCTTGCTTTTTTCTTTTTTATGAGGTTTGCTTTTTGGCACATATTCTTTCCAATAAGAATGCCTAGCTTCTTTTCTTTGTAGTAGTAAATAAATAAATCTCTCTCTCTCTCTCTCTCTCACTCTTTTTTTTTTTTTCCTTATGATCTATCCATTTCCATAATTGATCCTCCCTCCTTGTTGAAGACAAGATCCAAATACTTGAAAGACAAATAGCATTTGGATTCTTTATCATCTAAGTTAAGTAGCAACTTTTATGAAAAAGAGTGAAATTACAGGGTTAAGAGTTAGTTTAACTGGTAAAAAGAGAAATTCTTTTCTTATTAATTAGATTTTGATTTTTATAGCAGCATTTTGAAAATAAAATTATAAATGCATCAAATTAATATGAAAAAATACACCTAAAAAATCACTCGAAAGAAGATTAGACCAAAGATATCCTAAAAAATCAATTCCAAGTGAATAAGTTTAGAGTACAATAAGTAAAAGGCAAAGCATGCAATATAGTACGTTTTTTTTTTTTTTTTGGATAAGTAATATAGTACTTTTTTTTTTTTTTTCAAGTATTATAGTAAATCATTTCTTCAGGCTTTCATTACTTGGATCTTCTAGAAACTCCACTCTTTTTATTTATATATATATATATATATATATATATATACTAAGTACATTTATAATTAGAAGAAAAATATTGTGGGAAACCGCTAAGAAGTTCGCTCTCCCAAAAAGCAATACGGCGCCCCAAAATGCTGTTTACTTGATGCCAGATTATCTATGTATGTCGGCCTTTCTAAGCTTCACATTTTGGAGGTCTTAATTCGACAAAAATGTACTACAAAACATAATTATTACTCCAATTTCTTTTTTAAAAATAATTTGTTCCTTCCAAAAACTCAGATAAAACATCATTCATCTATATTAATTATAAAGTGGTTGACTTAATTTGATTTAATATTACGAGTTAAATGATATCAATTCAATTGATAAAAGTATAAAAAAATATTAAAAAACATTAGTAATAAATATAAAATCAGGATGATTTTATATTTCATAATAAATTTTAGCAAAACAATTTAAAAAAAAAAGTATCCACTCTTAAAAAAATTATATATTTTTTTTAAAAACAAAAACCCAAAAATTGAGTGTACCGGATCCTAATAAATCATGAAATAAATAAAGCTTAGAAACTTAATTAATACTAATTAAAAAATTGTTTTAAATATTACTTTTAATGTTATTCAAAAATAAAATGAAAAAACACCCAAACTTGGCCTATCAAAAGGTAGTGAGATTCGATTAATCATGGAATTTAATTTAATTGAAGTATATAAGCAATGAACTTTACGAAGTTGCGACAAAGAAAGATAGCAAAGGACAAAAAGATTGGAACAACTTGGTTGGCTCTCGTCTCGTGGCAATGAAAATCATGCCACCTTCTTTGCAACTTGCTCGAACCCCCCACTAAAATCCGTTTCTACTTATCTTTCTTCTTTTTCTTTCATTAGAAAATTTTAAAAAATAAAAATTTTTCTTTTCTTTTCAATCAAGAATCTATTACTAAAATTAAACAAACATTGTTGTCGAACAATTACATCTTTCATTCCAATCTTTACCATTAGATTATAAATCTATTAGCAACCTTTTTGGCACTTGAAATTAAGAAAAAGGAAAGAAGATTGAAGACTATAGTTCACACTAATTACCTTCATATTAATTTTTGTATTTTAGCCTTACACGAATAAAATATGTGTTGTAAAAAGGTGACCAATTTATTATAAAAATTCTAATAATTTGTCAAGAAAAAGAACCTAAAACAAGATTACAAAGTTTGTAAAGTAGACTTGGTTAGATATAAATCAACATGAACTAAGTCAAAGTTCTAGAAACTAATCCATAATTTCAATTAAGAAAGTTTCTTATTTAAACCACTAATATATTTCACAAATTGATGATAATGCACTTCTAGCCTTCCACATTTTAAAGGGATTTTTTTTTCTTTCTCTTAGACATTAGTCTTCATATACATGATTTCATGCTCCCTTCAATTTATTTATTATTAATAAAAAAAAATTATAGTTTGTGATAAATGAAAAGACTGTAAGAGTTGAGATTTGAATCCAAATTTTTTAAATATCATCTCTTAAGAGTAATTATATAAATCAACTGATTTAAATTATCGATTCACTCTCTTCAATTAATTAGAGAACAACAAAGAAAGATATTTTTTGGCCAATTTTCAGTCGGTTTTTTTATTTAAATATAGCCAAAAAAAAAATTCTCAAAATACCGTTACTTTTAGATTATTTCCCAAAATCCGCTTTTTTTTTTCTAGCTGGGAAATCGCCATCCCCCATGGCGATTTTCCAGTGTAAAAATTTCAAAATTTGTAAAAAACACCAAGGGAAATCGCCACGGTGGCGATTTCCCTTCATGTATATTTTTTTCCTGATTCTTGGGAAAATATGAAAAACATGCACCAATAGTGAACTTATTGTGAAATGGTATAATGAATAAAAGTTATTTGAAAAAGAGAAATAAATAATTAGAAATTATTATAAAGGATATTGTAAAGACAAAATTACCCTTAATGAAAAAACTTAATTTTCTTTTTTCTTTCATTAAGGAAATATTATTTTTTAAAAATTTTAATTGAAAATAAATTTAAAAAATAAAATATTTAAATAAATATTTTTTTTAAAATTTAAAAAAATTTAAAAAAATTAATTTTAGGCATATTATTTTTATTTTTTAAAATTTTTTAATTAAAAAAAGTAAATAAAAAATTAATTTTTTTTTAAATTAAAAAGTTTTTATTTTCAGAATATTTATTTTTTAATTAAAAATTAAATTAAAAAATAAAAGAAAAAGGGAAGAGAAGGTTTTTTTATCAAAGATAATTTTGTCTTTACAATATCCTTTATAGAGGTGCTCATGGGCAGGGCCGCGGCCCTTTTTTTTTCTTTTCTGCCCAGGCCCGCCCGTTTAGGCCCGAATCACTGTTCATTGGAATAATTTTTTTAAAAATTTTTTTAATTAAAATTAAATAAAATAATATTATTATAATAAAAATCACTGTTCCGGTCCGAGCCGGCCCGAAACATAAATTATCCTGTCCAGGCCCGGCCCAATACGGGCCGGGTGGGTTGCCCGGCCCGTGAGCAGGTCTAATCCTTTATAATAATTTCTAATTATTCATTTCTCTTTTTCAAATAACTTTTATTCATTATACCATTTCACAATAAGTTTACTATTGAGTCATGTTTTTCATATTTTCCCAAAAATTTGAAAAATAATAATAAAAAAGAAAAGAAAAAATAAAACCTTTGGGAAATCGCCACCGATTTCCCAAAGGGAAATTCACAAATTTGTAAATTTCCCTTTGGGAAAAAAAAAATTGTAAATTTTAGTTGGGAAATCGCCATGGCCCATGGCGATTTTCCAACTGGTATTTTAAAAAAATTTTAAAATTTTCAGTTGGGAAATCGCCATGGGCCATGGCGATTTCTCAACTGATAAAAAAAAATGGATTTTGGAAATTAATCTGAAAAGAGCGATATTTTGATAAATAAATTTTTTTTTTTGCTATATTAATATAAAAAAGTCATTTTCAGTCACTTAGCTAAACAAATAAAGCCAAACTTATAACAAAGAAACTTTCAAAGTTTCAACTATTTCAATGGTGCCCTTAATTTGGGAAACTTAAACAAAAAAGACGAGGTCAAAAGCTAAGGCAAAAACAATATATGTCTAGTCAAAGTCAAACTCTACACGTAATGACATGGCAAAATCTCATTGGCCAGAACCCAAACCTACAAAAACTTAAGTTGTTTTGATGTGTTAATGTTTTAAATATTTTTTTATGTTAATTAATATTGGCCATCAGATTACTCAAAACTTAAATAAATAATAATAAAAAAAAACCCACAAAAACCAAAAAACCAAACCAAGGGTAATGTGGGTCCCACATAAGAATTGTAATAATAGAAGTGGGTCCCAAATTCGGACGGGGTCCAAAGCCGTAGCTTTTCTTTTTTATTACAGTCAAACACCCAAAACACGGTCTGAAAAACGACGTAGCATCAAACGGCAGCAAAGCAATCTTTTTTTTTTTCTTTAGTCGTGAGTGGTGTGCCGTGTTCGTCGGTTCAAAACTTGTGGCTTTGACTTCTCCGGTTCAAGCCATCCCTAGTCAAATTCAACCCAATTGTAAGATAAAAATTCTTCTATTAATCAATTTTTCTTCTTTTTGATTAATGGGTTTTTGGTGATAAGGTTTTGATGGCACTTTAATTGTTTAATCAATGTGCCAAAAGTGCCCAAACAGAAGAGAGGCTTTTGCTGATAGGTATCATGAGAAAGGTTCAACTATCCCTAGTTTATTTTTTTTCTTCTTCTTTTTCAGTTATTTTTTTGTTGTTTTTTTGGGAGCAAAAGCCTACTTTGCTTGACTTGCTTTCAAATTTCATTGAATAAAAATATGGAGTTAGAGGATAATTATAGAGAGTTTTGTTGTTTACAATATTGGCAATAATTGATGTTTAGTTTGTCATTATTTTTGGGTCAATTTTGCTACAATAATATATATATATATATATATATTTTTTGCTCACATCCTGCTTCAAATGTATAATAAAACTTAAAATCTCTATTAATTTTTTTTTGAAAGAATAGCATTCTGTTGTGAGAGGTGATCAGTTTAGTTCAAAATTCTGAAAGCTATATTATTCAGTTTGGTATGTTTAAGTTCCAATTCAAGCTTCAAACAATCAACAGAAGACTAGCCTATTAATTATTGAGCAGATTTTTTTTGGTGTTTAAGTTTTTTTTATTTTTATATATATATAAAAAAACACAGACTGAATATAGAAAAAATAGTTGCACATATTGATATTCGAACCTAAATCTATTAGATGCTATTTTTTAATTTTAAAATTGACTGCATAAACTAAATCCTTGATTTTTTTTTGAATTTAAGTTGATTGTTTCCTTAGAAGATGTAATTACTTGTCCAGGTATGTTGGAGTGTAGGATGAAGCTTGCAAGAAGGTTCAATTCCCAATTATTCTAATTCATAAAGTAAAGGTTTGGATTTGGCAATTGGGATATAGTCTATAGTCTATATATACTTCATGTCTTTGACTATGAGACCTTTCATAATATTAATAATGCTTAAGCAAATGAAAAAGGCAAGTACAATTAAACTTTGGCTTACAATTGCTTTGTTGATTGAAGAAAAAAATAAAGGTTCAAATTCAACAGCAAAATGCATCTTTTGCTGCCAATCATGTTAAGTTAAAAAATTTGTGTTTAAGAGCCGAGAAAAAATTTTGATTGCAAACTTTTTCTCTAAAAAAAAAAGGGATGATATCATTTTAGAAGAATTTATTGTCTTTGTTAAGTATTTTTTAAGCACTGAAAATTTTAAAATAAATTTGAAGTTTGAATCTCAACATTTATAATTTATTCCTTTATTCATTGACGGCGATATTCTTTATAAAAAAATACAAAAATTTAGAAAATGTTTTCCAACGTAAAAAATTATTTTAAAGGACTAAACTTAAAAATTAAACTTTTAAGAATAAGATAATACATTACTCTATATAAAAAAAACAGTTGTATTTGAATTTGGTTTTGAAATAGAAAGTCTTGGTCTAACAAACAGTTTCTCACATCCCATTTTCTGTGTTTTTTTTTTTCTTTTCCAAAAGGAAAACTCAAACCATTGCCAATATTTATATATTTCATACAAAGATGCGATTTAAATTGTTCTTTTTCTCTCCTTTATAATCTCTTATATATCAAATCATGAATGATATGGTAAACATAATATTTAATAACTTATCCAAAGAATCCAGCCAGATAATTGTGAAGCTAGCGACGATAAATATTAGATATGGTCATTTGTGTATTTTTGTTTTGTTTGTATTATTTTTTGTATTTCAATTATTTAAAGTATTATATATTTATATAAATTTTTATTAGCTAATAATTTGTATTATATAAATTTTGATACATTCGTGTATTTGTGTCGCATCATATCATGTTTTAATTATTTTTTTTCATATCATATTCGTGTTGTATAATTGTGTCATATCTAAAATTGTATCTTTAATATGGAAAGTAATTTTACTATTTGTTTTTTTGTATGTAATTCCAAAAGCTTAGGTTCTTATTTACATTTGGTAATGGGAGCTCTCTCTTATCTACATAAACATAAACCTTTCTCTCTAGTCTTCCACTAGAAAGAAAAAGAAATAAAGAAAGAAAGAATGAAATTAAAAAGAAACTTCTTTCTGGCTTAAAGCTAAAGATATGGAAAGATCAAAGAAACTTACATCAATTATATTTCATGTGAAGATATGAACATATCAGGTTCTTCATAATATGTATAGTAGTTTTATATATATATATATATATATTATGGGCATGTTCAAAGAAATTTCACTGCAACAGTCTGCCTACAAAACAAAGTAACAAACATTAAAAAAATGGGTGACTTTTGGAAATTTTGTTCGAGGAGAAAAATCATCTTCTTTCCCAAGAAATCTCATACAAGATTTGTGAAATCTTAGGATGATATCAAAATCTGAATGAGGGATATGCTATGATCATCCCAATTGAATCCCAAAGATCTTTTTCTTCTTCTTGATTTTGCAATCACAGGCTCATTATTTATATAAAGTATTTTACTATATGAGATTATGGCATGCTTATTACTCACTTTATCTTTTAAAGTGGCATGATCTTTTCAAGTCTGAAATCTTATTTATTTTATATATTGTTGGTGTTAGAACTTATCCCACATCGGTGGGAGCAACGAAAGAGTTCCTCCTTGAAGGCTATATAAAGAGCCTTAAGGAGAAGTATTAAAACCATCCCAAGAATTATCTCTTCCTCTCTTGTATACTTTCTTATATTCTTTGTGAGGTTGTTCTCTCCTAGTATTTAGAGAGAGGTGTTGTAATATTTTCTCATAGTGAAATTCTTCTAGTCTTGCCCCGTGGTTTTTCCCTTTATTCATTGAGGGTTTTCCACGTTAAATTTTGTGTGTTCAGTTCCTATTTTCTCATCTCTTATTTTAGTTGTGAGACACTATTCCGTCACTCTGGTACCTAACAGTGGTATCAGAGCCATTGGTTTGTGGTCCTTATTCCGCTGCAGTGAAAGTGTTGGTTCTTAGTATGCTCTGTGGTTGCAGTATTGTCTGATCTTCCACATCAGAAAAGAATTATTCTTGTTGCTGGAAATAAAGTGTGGTAGTGTGAAAGTGTCTAGGGAAGTTCTGGCTAGGAAAGACTTGGTATTTAAGTGTGTCTATCAGTGACCCACCTCTCTTTCCTGGGAACCTACCTGGTGCACTATTCACGGGCTACGGTCACTGTTCCAGTATATGGGCTATTCAATTGTAATGTACTATTCACAGATACGGTTACTATTCATACGTGTGGTTGTATACTTTTGCAGTAATTGTTAACGTATACTGGATTTGTTCTAGTGTACGACATACGTACAATACTGTTCACGTATACGGTACTATTCACGGTGAAATAGTGTAACTCGCTTCAGTTCGTGTACAACCATGGCAGCAAAATTCGAGATAGAGAAGTTCAGTGGGAGAAATTTCTCCTTGTGGAAATTGAAGATAAGAGCAATTTTGAGAAAGGATAATTGTCTAGAAGCAATTGAAAGTAGACCCACAGAAATGACTGATGAAAAGTGGAAAGAGAAGGATGACAATGCTGTTGCCAATCTGCACCTAGCAATGGCGGATTCAGTTTTGTCAAGTGTTGCAGAGAAGAAGACTGCAAAGGAGATTTGGGATGTTCTAAACAAATTGTACGAGGTGAAGTCACTTCACACCAGAATATTCTTGAAGAGGAAACTCTACACTCTTCGAATGAGTGAATCCACGTCGGTAACGGATCACATCAACACTCTGAATACGCTATTTGCTCAACTCACAGCATCAGATTTCAAAATAGCGGAAAATGAACGTGCGGAACTTCTACTTCAGAGTTTACCAGATTCGTATGATCAACTCATCATCAACATCACAAATAACAATGTTAGTGACTCTCTTCACTTTGATGATGTTGCCGGTGCTATTCTTGAAGAAGAATCCAGGCGCAAGAATAAGGAGGAAAGGTCAGAAAATTCAAAGCAAGCAGAGGCTTTAACGGTGATGAGAGGCAGATCAACAGAACGTGGCTCCAGTGGGAGTCAGAATCATGGTAGATCAAAATCTCGAAGAAGGAAGAATCTTAAATGCTACAATTGTGGCATGAGAGGGCACTCGAAGAAGGAGTGTTGGCATAATAAGAAGGGTGGAGAAAAGAATTCTGAAACATCAACCTCCCAAGGTTGTGTTGCAAGTACCTCAGATGATGGAGAAATCTTGTATAGTGAAGCAGCGACTAGTTCTAAAGGCGGAAAGAAACTCAATGATGTCTGGATAATGGATTCAGGTGCGACATGGCACATGACTCCACACCGAGATTGGTTTTGCACTTATGAACCTATTTCGGAAGGATCTGTGTTCATGGGAAATGATCACGCCTTAGATATTGCTGGAGTCGGTACCGTCAGATTAAAAATGCATGATGGTACTGTTCGCAAAATTCAAGGGGTACGACATGTGAAGGGCTTAAAGAAGAACTTATTGTCAATTGGACAATTGGATGACCTCGGGTGCAAGATCCACACTGAATGTGGAATATTGAAAGTAGTGAAAGGAAACCTTGTGGTGATGAAAGCAGAGAAGATCACAAGCAATCTATACATGCTTTTGGGAGAGACGTTGCAAGAGGCAGATGCATCAGTTGCAGCAGCCAGCCAAGAAGAAACGACGATGATGTGGCATCGCAGATTAGGCCATATGTCAGAGCGAGGCTTGAAAGTCCTTGCAGAACGCAATCTCCTGCCCGGGCTCAAGATGGTCAATTTACCTTTCTGTGAGCACTGTGTGATAAGCAAGCAGCATAGATTGAAGTTTGCTAAAGTAACTACAAGAAGCAAACACATACTGGACTTAATCCATTCTGATGTGTGGGAGTCACCAGAAATATCCCTGGGTGGAGCAAAGTATTTTGTATCATTCATTGATGACTATTCCAGGAGATTATGGGTGTACCCAATCAAGAAGAAGTCAGATGTGTTTCCAGTATTCAAGGAGTTCAAAGCACAAGTAGAGCTTGAAACTGGGAAAAGAATCAAGTGCTTGAGGACAGACAATGGAGGAGAATATGTAGACGGTAACTTTCTAGCATTCTGTAAGAAAGAGGGTATTATGAGACAATTCACGGTTGCACATACGCCTCAACAGAATGGTGTAGCAGAGCGGATGAACAGAACTCTCCTAGATAGAACAAGAGCCATGCTGAGAACAGCGGGATTGGCCAAATCTTTCTGGGCAGAAGCAGTCAAAACCACCTGTTATGTGATAAATCGATCACCATCAACGGCGATTGGTTTGAAGACGCCTATGGAGATGTGGAAAGGAAAGCCAGCTGATTATTCTTCTCTACATGTGTTTGGATGTCCTGTGTACGTGATGTACAACTCCCAAGAAAGAACAAAGCTGGATCCAAAATCCAAAAAATGTATATTCTTGGGTTATGCTGACGGTGTTAAGGGGTATCGCCTGTGGGATCCCACTGCCCGCAAGGTTGTTGTCAGCAGAGATGTAGTTTTTGCAGAAAATGAACTGCAAAGTGAGCAAACAAATGACAACACTTCAAAAGAGACTGCTACAGTGCAGATGGATAGAAATTCTCAAGAAGATGATTCTTCTGAAGCAGAACCAGAGCATGAGGTACCAGAACCAGTTGAGTCCGAGGCTGTAGAAGTTCGACGGTCAACTCGTGAGAGAAGGCCTCCAAATTGGCACACGGAGTATGTTACGGAGAGCAATGTTGCATACTGTCTTTTAACAGAGGATGGAGAGCCATCAACTTTTCATGAAGCTACTAGTAGCCCAGATGCTTCTCTGTGGATGACAGCAATGCAGGAAGAAATTGAAGCTCTTCACAAGAACGAGACATGGGAACTGGTGGAATTACCACGTGGCAGAAAAGCCATTGGTAACAAATGGGTCTACAAGATCAAGCGGGATAGCAATGATCAAGTAGAACGATATCGTGCTAGATTGGTTGTAAAAGGATATGCTCAGAAAGAAGGTATTGACTTCAACGAGATATTTTCTCCAGTTGTCAGACTTACTACTATCAGAGTAGTGTTGGCTATGTGTGCTGCATTTGATTTACATCTTGAACAACTAGATGTAAAGACGGCTTTTCTACATGGAGAGCTTGAAGAAGAAATTTATATGCTCCAACCAGAAGGTTTTGTTGAAACAGGCAAAGAGAACTTGGTTTGCAGGTTGACCAAATCTCTGTACGGTCTAAAGCAGGCGCCCAGATGTTGGTACAAGAGATTTGATTCTTTCATAATTAGCCTTGAATACAACAGACTGAGTTCAGACCATTGTACGTACTACAAGAGGTTTGATGATAATGATTTCATTATTTTGTTGTTGTATGTGGATGACATGTTGGTGGTAGGCCCCAACAAAGATCGAATCCAAGATTTGAAGGCACAGTTGGCTAGGGAGTTCGATATGAAGGACTTGGGACCCGCAAACAAGATTTTAGGGATGCAAATTCACCGAGACAGAAAAGACAGGAAAATTTGGCTTTCTCAAAAGAATTATCTGAGGAAGGTCTTGCGACGCTTCAACATGCAAGACTGTAAGCCAATATCTACCCCACTTCCTGTCAATTGTAAATTATCCTCAGGTATGAGTCCTAGCAATGAAGCAGAGAGGATGGAAATGTCTCGAGTACCGTATGCATCAGCGGTGGGAAGCCTTATGTATGCTATGATATGTACAAGACCAGACATTGCACAAGCAGTGGGAGCGGTCAGTCGATTTATGGCAGATCCTGGTAGAGAGCATTGGAATGTTGTTAAGAGGATCCTTAGATACATTAAAGGAACCTCAGATGTTGCATTATGTTTTGGAGGATCAGAACTTGTTGTCAGGGGTTATGTTGATTCAGATTTTGCAGGTGATCTTAATAAAAGGAAATCCACTACTGGCTATGTGTTCACACTTGCAGGAGGAGCGGTAAGCTGGTTATCTAAGTTACAGACTGTTGTAGCTTTGTCTACTACAGAAGCTGAGTACATGGCAGCTACCCAAGCATGCAAGGAAGCAATATGGATACAAAGGTTAATGGAAGAACTCGGGCACAAGCAGCAGAAGATTATTGTGTATTGTGACAGTCAGAGTGCCTTGCACATTGCAAGGAATCCAGCCTTTCATTCCAGGACAAAGCATATAGGTATACAGTATCACTTTGTTCGAGAAGTAGTAGAAGAAGGAAGTGTGGATATGCAAAAGATTCACACCAAAGATAACCTAGCAGATGTTATGACAAAGCCAATCAACACTGACAAGTTTATTTGGTGTCGATCCTCATATGGTCTATCAGAAACGTAAGCAACATGGAATGGCAAGACAGAAAGAGTGGTGTGAAGATATGATTGGTTTAATCAAATCTTCAAGTGGGAGAATTGTTAGAACTTATCCCACATCGGTGGGAGCAACGAAGGAGTTCCTCCTTGAAGGCTATATAAAGAGCCTTAAGGAGAAGTATTAAAACCATCCCAAGAATTATCTCTTCCTCTCTTGTATACTTTCTTATATTCTTTGTGAGGTTGTTCTCTCCTAGTATTTAGAGAGAGGTGTTGTAATATTTTCTCATAGTGAAATTCTTCTAGTCTTGCCCCGTGGTTTTTCCCTTTATTCATTGAGGGTTTTCCACGTTAAATTTTGTGTGTTCAGTTCCTATTTTCTCATCTCTTATTTTAGTTGTGAGACACTATTCCGTCACTCTGGTACCTAACAGTTGGTGAATTTTTTTTTTTTTAATTTTACAAATAGATTAAGAAATTATCATATGTTTCACTTATTTTTTTTTTTATATCTTAAAAAATATGAACTTGAGATTTTGGCATGGTTTTGTGACTTGATCTTTCACTTGTGGCGTGATCTTTTCAAGTCAAAATTCCCTTTATATATATATATTTATAAAAAAATTCTTTATGGCATTTAAGAACAAAGATGAATTTGTCCATTCATTGTTTCTTTTTGATTATCTCATACGTATGAGTGTTCTCTCACGGACCCCCACAACTCTTCTTATCTTAAGAAACCAAATTTAGATATTTATTCGAAGATATTTATTCGAGTACTATACTAAATTACTAACCTTACATGAGAACAATTATTTGAGAATATTTCAATTTACTTTTTTCCGTTGAGCGTCCTATATTCTTGCATAGATAATTATCGAAAAACATATAATAAAAAACAAAAAAAATGGAAAAATTTTATATTATATAATCAATGAATTTTTTATTTTTAGATTTTACAAGTGAAATTGACACATATACTTTTTAGAATATATTCTTAAATAAATAAATAAAAACTAATTTAAAAAAATTGAATATGTGACAATCTCTTAATCCCATTTGTAAAGTTAAAAAAATTGAATATGTGACAGTCTCATAAAATTATACTTGTCAAGAAAAAAAATCTTAAAAACCTTTTATTTATTAGCTAAATCTACCATAGCATAAATGAATTAGCTGGGATTTTCATTCAAGTATTTGGTAATACGAAATTTGGATTCAATTTTTTTTTTGTTACAAAATTTGGATTCTATTATTTGTAATTTATAAAAGAAAATTAATAGAAGCATGTCCAACCGAACTTAATTTTTCAATTAAGGGTACTATAGATGACATGATTTCTTTAATTAGACCTCACATATACGAACGCCTTCCAATGTGGGGTTTTTCTTAAGTTGTGTTTGGATCAATTACCAAATTCTATTTCTCAAATTTAAAAAATTTCGAAACATTTTCTTATCCTTACCTTCGAATTGAAGAACACGCCGATTAATTTTATTATTATGGTTTTTTTTTTAATTATTCAATTTTATTAAAAAATAAAAAATAAAAGCATCAACTAAACGGAATCAAAGAGCTTGAAATGCAAAATGTCAATAACCGTGGCAAATGATCCTTCAAATTCACTCTTCTCCCTCATTATTTTTCATTTTCTTTTGTGTATGTAAAACATATAAAGTGTTATCTATTAAATTAACGCTTCGTTCGAATTAATCATAGAATTCAAAAATGATATGATAAATTTTTTTTATTGACCATCCAAACGAACTGTAATATCAAACAATGTCTTATCCCAAATGCATAGAATGAAAAGAAACAAATTGCCAATTTGGTAGATTACCATTTCATTTGAAAATTGGGATCACTAATGATGATTCATGAATTCGGTCTTCTATCAACTAATTGGTAAAGTTGAATAAATTTCGCTACTATAGTCTATATCCAACAATGTTTGATGGGATTGCTTAGTCATGTACCTAAAATTAATCTTATAAATATTCAACCACAATTTACATGTGATTTTTTAGTAAATTTGGCCCATAATTTACCAACACTCCACAAATAAAAACATTAACACTCCTTCCTTGAATTCTCTTCAATATATATCCTTATTTTGCATGAGTTGATTTTATTCATCTTTCATTTATATAAAAAAATGTTTAATGCTAATTTGATTGGGGTTATTTTATTTATATAAATGAAAATAAACTATCATGGTTGAAAAAAGAAATGTAGATTTTTTTCCATAGTAAAACATGAGTGAAAATTATTTTTTGGTGATAATATCATGCAATAATTCTCAAGGTGTTTAAATGCATAGTTTTGTTTTCTAATCAAGGGTTGGCCGACCAAAACCAAACTCCATTGCTATAATTAGGGCCAAACTTGATATCAACATGTCTCATCCCTACTCTACATACCTAAGCTTTCATGAGTTAGGTTTTTCCCCAATTATTTGTCTTTCATTTGCCATTTATTTTATTTAACCCTTCCCCTTATATTTTGTAAAAAAAAAAAAAATCACAATATAATAAGCAAACTAAATTAGACAAACCCAAAGTAACAAAGAATTATTCAAAATAAAAATATATAAATAAGACAAATTAAATTAGTAAAAAATCACTCGAAAAATTGAGACAAAGAACATGGACATAAAAATAAACAAAATTTAACAGATTAGATTTTAATTCACTATTAATAATTGTACTTCTTGGCTTAGTGGCAACAAGAACGTTAGAGAGATATGTAAGTTTGGATTCGATTCCAAGCAACCCTCTCCCATCCTCATTATCAAAAAAAAAAAAAAAATGTACCATATTTATCATCACATAGAAAAAAGCATTATTCAAATTAATTACCTCACTAGAAAAATGTTGATCACCAGGGTCCATGAGTAACAATTAAAGCATTAAATAATCAAATACTATAGAAAATTAAAAAAAATAAAAGAAATTGATATTATAAAAAATTAAAAGAAAATGATAAGACCAAAGAGAGAGAGTGTGAAAATGAAAGGGAAATAAAAAGGAAAGAAGGAGGTGGGTTCCTTGCACCCAACGCATCTCCCATCGACGGCTTAGCTTCGGGTTTAGGTTGGTGTGGACTTTGTGTAGATAATAAGAACGACGTCTTCCCTTTTCTATTCTCATTTTTTTATTTTCTTTCTCTCTCGCCGCCTTCTATTCTCTCTCTAAAATCCCACTCAAACCAAAAACAGAGTAATATTCTTTGAGTTTTTCACTTTTCAATTAGTTCAAGCTGGCGATCGAAAATCAAGAATCCACTGTCCGTGAAATCAAGCCCAAGAACAGAAGAATCATGGTATCTTCATTCACCGAAAAACTTATTTTTTCCTCATTGTTCTGTTTCTTTTTTCTTTTTTTTAAAGCTTTTTTAAGTAAGTTTTTTCACAATTTTCTCTTGGTTTCTTGATCTGGGTATTGATTAAAAATGTGTGTTAATGAAATAGTGTTTAATGTCTTTGGTGTTTTGATAGGGAGCTGGTGGGCCTGATGAAGAAGACAACAGGTTGCCGCCATGGCTGAAACCTTTGTTGAGAGAACAATTCTTTGTTCAATGCAAGCTTCATGTTGATTCTCACAAGAGTGAATGCAATATGTACTGCTTAGATTGTATGGATGGCGCTCACTGCTCTATCTGCCTAGCTTATCACAAGGATCATCGTTATATTCAGGTTCAATAATTCCCCTTTAAAATCACATTTCCTCTTTTATTTTTTTTAATCTATTCTTTTCATCTTGGTTTGGTTTTTGATTCATTTTTGTCAACAAATAGTACTATTAACTATTTTACCGTTTTTTCGTTTTAAATTTGTGTCATTTCCTTTTATGGGATAAGAGGAATCCTGTTATTGCAATCCCCTTTTCTGGCATTCAGGTTTCCAATTCTGGGATTCTGTTCTCTGTCCTTTCTTGATCGAGTTTGTTTCCAATTTTGATTTAAAGCACATTTCTTTAAAGCTCTCCTGTAAGTTTCCTTGTTTTTGTTCTGTTTTTCTAAAATGTACTAAAAAGATTAGAACTTTAGTCCCAGTCCAGGGCAGGTGTTTGTACTTTTACAAGACTATATATTTTCTTTTTTTCACACATTTTCTCAGCATCCAAGCAGGCATTGACTCAATCTTCAAGGCCCTTTCTCGGTTTTGTAGAAGGCTTTTTAGCAGAATAAAAAAAAAAAAAAAATCTCCTCCTTGTCATCCAAACAATGGTGGTTTTCCGATCTATAACCAATCCCACAAAAACTCCCTAGTTTTGTCCTCTGTTTCTAACAACAAAGCCAAATGTTTTTCTCGTGAATGCGTGTATTCTGATTTTGCATCACTTGACAGATAAGACTAAAACTCACAAAATTCTCATGGGATTTGTCTGTTATTTCTCATTCATCACAAAAGTTCCCACATTTATTTCGATTTGCTAATGTGATTTGCTCTGTTTTGTTTTGTTTTGACAGATTAGGAGGTCTTCATACCATGATGTAATAAGGGTATCTGAGATACAGAAATACCTGGACATATCTGGAGTCCAAACTTACGTTATTAACAGTGCTAAGGTTGTTTTCCTCAATGAGAGGCCACAGCCAAGGCCTGGAAAAGGTGTCACCAACACCTGTGAGGTCTGCGACCGTAGCCTTGTGGACTCCTTCCGCTTCTGCTCTCTTGGTTGCAAGGTAAATCCGCTGTTTTCTTTAATTCATTTTCTTGGTAGTCAATGGTGCTGTTTGGTAGCTGAGAAACTGTAGGATAAGTGAAGGTTCTAGTTTTCCTAGCAAAACCCAAATGGTTAAATTAGCTTAATTTTGTTTGGTGAAACTATGTTAGACTTTTTTTTTTTTTTCATTGCCTTGGTAAGTAGCCAGGAGAGGCAATGTGAAACAATTTCTCAAAGAATTTATCTAAATTTAATTGGGTTTTTTCTCCTCTTGTTTTTGGTCAATTCTGATTGTTGTGAATTCTAATTTGTTTGCACATTTACATTAAATTGCAGATTGTTGGCACATCAAAGAATTTCCAGAAGAAGAAGAGGCACCTGGCCATGGCATCAGACTCTGAGGATTCATACAGCTGCAGTAGCCATGGGAAGCTGAAGAACAACAACAACAACAACAAAGTGCAGAGCTTTAATCCTTCAACACCCCCTCCAACTTCGGTTAATTACCGAACTGCCAAACGAAGAAAGGGGATTCCCCACAGAGCCCCAATGGGAGGACTAATCATACAATATTAGCCATAGCCATAGTATTACCCCACATACACAAAAGTCATCGGTCACAATGCCCAACCTTTTTTCCTCAAAAAGAACCGGCATTCTAAACTCCCTCCCACCTCTCTCTAGTATTGTGTATATAGAAGCAGCAGTAGCAGCAAAAGATGAAAGTGTAAAAGGATGGTAAAATAAGCCCCAAATGTTAAAGGAGTTGAATTGCTACTATAAGCTTTCTTTTTAGTTTTTAGAAGATAAAATAGGGTGGTTTTCCTGTCTAGAGTTGGATTATACATAAGTTTTTTTGGCAAATAACAATGGGGAATGAAAGATGTAAATAGGGTTTTTCTGTTTTTAGAGAACAAGGGCAGTGGAAAAAAAAAAAAAAAAAAGGGGCCTGTGGATGTACTGCTTTGTTATAGGAGGGAAGGGATATTTATATTTACTAAGGGTATGGATAATAGAATGAAATAAGAAGATTTTACTTTGTACTATATATTGTTGTTTGATTGATTGCTGCTTTCCGTATTTAGAAGGCTGTTTCTTTTTCTTTTTTTGTTGGTTGGGTTATGAATGGTGGTGATTAACTTCCAAACTTCCTGGGCCCCATCTATGGTGTGCGTGTGGCACGTGTGAGATGGGTATGAAATTTTGGGTTTCACACGTGTCCAATGTGCAATGGTTAGGTCAGCCGCCCCTTGGCGAAATGTGTTTTATCTTTCTTTCTTTTTTTTGTCTTTTCCAATACATCGTGGGCCCATCGAGACCGTGATTAGATTCTGACCCTTGGATCTTTGTAATTGCTCAAGTACTACTGATTTGATGATGGACTCTGAACGAGTTGAGTTGAAGACGGCATGAATTTACGATTTAGGGTTAATTTAGTATGGCTGTGAAAAAGTATTATAGAAAATTGAAATATTAAAAAAAAATATGTTTAAAATAATAAAAGTATAGAGATATGAGGATAATAAAATTATTTTATCCAAAAACCAGCTTTTAAAGTCCAAAAGTTATATTTTTTGGCTTATTGGTTTGGCTTTTCAAACCATGATTTCAATAGCAAAAGTCAATTTTTTTTATCTGTTTAGCATTGCGTTTGCGGTGTAAAGCAGTTTTTGACCTCAAAAACTGTGCCAAAAGCAATGCTAAACGAGGCCTCAGTAAGCATTATAATGTAAGATATATGTACGGTTTTTTTTAAGGTTGCATTTAGTAAGAAATTAGTATTATTATTATTTATTATATTTGAGACATAAAATTACGTTTCAGTTTAACTTAAGTCATAATTTTTTTAAAAAAATGGGGAATAATAGATAAATAAATATATGCAAAAGTGTCATAAATTTTACGTGGTTAAAAAGTGTGTTCTACACGTGACTTTGCCATGTGGTGCACCTGCCTTTGGTACACACGATTTAAATATCCACATAAAAAGAATAAATTAATTTTTATATTATAAAAATGAGTAATTTAATTTATGTATAATTAAAATATGTGTAAATAAATAAAATTGATAACAGTTTTAATGAAAAATTATTAAAATGCTGACGTGTATTCGTAAAATCTAACAAATTTAGATATATTTTAAGTCATATTTTATTCTAAATCATTAATTCTGTTAGATTTTACGAGTTTACATCATTATTTTAACGATTTTTATTAACATCGTTATCAATTTTACTTATTTACACCTATTTTAATTATAAAAAATTAAATTATTTATTTTTAAATTACAAAATTAATTTTTTTTATTTATTTTTTATTATAGTATAGAAACTGTGTGATATTTAAACCGTACGTACACAGACCCTTTTATCTTGTTCACTTTGCATGCTGTTATTTTTAGTTTTACCACTCACGTTTTATTATATATTTAACCCAAATCTTTGACCCCTTATCCCCAAAAATTAAAAGGGAAAATATGAAAAACATGCAGTAAACAATAGAATTATTGTGAAATGGGATAATGAATAAGAGTTATTTGAAAAAGAAAAATGAATAATTAGAAATTATTAAAAAGGATATTGTAAAGATAAAATTATCCTTGATAAAAAAAATTTTCTTCTCTTTTTTTCTTTTATTTTTTAATTTACTTTTTAATTAAAAAATAAATATTCTGAAAATAAAAACTTTTTAATTTTAAAAAATGAATTTTTAAATTTTTTATTTACTTTTTTTTAATTAAAAAATTTAAAAAAATAAAAATAATATGCCTAAAATTAAAATTTTTACATTTTTTTAAAATTTAAAAAATATATATATTTAAATATTTTATTTTTTAAATTTATTTTCAATTAAAATTTTAAAAAAATAATATTTAAAAAAAAAGGAAAAATAAGTTTTTTTCGTAATTTTGTCTTTACAATATCTTTTATAATAATTTTTAATTATTCATTTATCTTTTTCAAATAACTTTTATTCATTGTATCATTTCACAATAATTCTTGGTAGACTGCATGTTTTTCATATTTTCCCAAATTAAAACCCCCAAATCTTTGACCCACCTTTTCCTTTTTACTTGCATATTTCCTTATACTAATTAGAAATTTTTATCCTTAAAACATATTTTTATACTTTTTATAGAATTTTTAGAAAAACAGCAAAATTTTTAGTATTATTATTTTCTTTTAATTCATAATTATTTATCTTGATCGTAAGTTAAATTGAAATTTTGTTTTGGATTTTTTAGGAAAGAAAGGTAAAATGTGTATTTGCATATATATATATATATATATATATAACAATAATTCTAAGATTTAACAATTTAAATTTGATGAACAATAACAATTCCATATTTTTTTCTTTATATGAAATAATATATTTAAAATTATTACTAATTCAGATGGAATACATGTTAGACAAATTTTTAAAAGATTGTGTACTTGAAATAATTTAAACACGTAATATTTTTTATAAGTGAGTTAAGTAAATAAAAATTGAAATTAAAGATAGATTAAAATTTTAAAAGCATTTTTTTGGAATGATTTTGTATTTTTCATTTACTTTTTCTTTATAAGAATAATATTTTTTTCAAAAAAAAAACTAACAATTAAATAGAATCTAAAAAATTATGAAAAGATAAATCTAAAAATGAGCTTAAAAACAAGAAGAATCAAGAATGAAGATAGATTCAAATTAAAAAACTTTTATATTCCAATTATATTCTCATTCTCCTAGAATAAAATAAATAAGAATGAAATTATTAAAGATCATCTAAACATGTTATTTAGGCGACACGTGAGCATATCACACGTTTTGGTTTCATCGGTTTTCTTGGGGACATAAGCAAGCAGCTCTCTTAGTTGTATTTGTCGTTTTTGAGATTAATTGGTTGTTTTATTTTTGTTCTTTCGTTTCTTTGTATTTGTCGTTGGAAGATTGAAGAATATCTTGCCACGTTTGGGTGAAAGCGTTAATGAATTCAATGTGAGTAAGGCCACGTTTGCTCGAATGGAAGGTACGCTATGTTTTAAGTTTACGATAGAAATTCAAAGTATTTGATTTCAATTTGCATTCATTCTCCCATCTAGGTCTAGGTCTAGGCCCTCCCCACTTAACAAATTCTAGCTTCGCCAATCCCTAATCAGCTAATCTATTTGTTTAATGATATTACTATGGTACGGCCTATGTTAGACTTAATTTTGTACTAGTTGCTTTTAAAAAAAACATATTAATACTATTCAACATTTTAATAATCTCTATAAAAAAAAAATTAATATAGAAAAATAGATTCAAACTTTGAATCTTAATTCTTTCAATAATGTGTAACAATCGATAATTCATGTATGAGTTATAAAGTTTTTTTAAGTTTAAATATTTGCTCTTTGAATTTAATAATTAAGAAATATATATATATGTATGCAACAAAAATTCTTTACGCATATGTTATATTAATATTTTTCGAGAGGTGTTACATACACCTATTTTATACACGAAAATTGTGCACATTCTGTTTCCACACATAAATTATCTATTTTTCCCTAAATAAACTTGGAGGGTATATGAAATTAATGCCATTTTGGCAAATTCCAATAATTTCTGTTTCTACACAAATTCCAACTCCCCCCCCCCCCCCCCCGATGTTTAGCAATAACCTCCCACCATGTAATATTTTAGACATATGTATATGATGTCCCTCATATTTAATTAAAAGGCATTTTATTTATGAATTATTACCAATTTGCTAATGTCTCCTTCCTCCTTTTGCAACGGCAGAGCTCAGGCCAGATAATAATGGAAGATCGTGCAATGTGCATTTTGGTGCTGGAGCTGAACTGGCAGTACTCCGGCATTGTTAGCACTTGAAGGCCTACTTCAATGAGGAAGTCAGTTAGGACTTAGCAGGTTGAGACCATGTGACATAAACCCATGACTAAAATCACATGAAACTGCTGTCTGTCTATTCACATAAAACACGTGGTATGTTTCCAGTGGGACTTTTCTATATATGTAACTGACCAGCAAAAAAGGAAATATAATAATCTAAGCTCATAATTGATTCGAATCAAATCTTTATTTAGGAAGTGGAACCTCTTAACATGATGAAACCATAGCGGATGTATATAAAAAATAAGTAGATATATATGTTAAATGGCTGTGGTGGTGGCCTCGTAGGATAGCACATTAAGGAAATAAGCTCAAAAGAAAGTGGGCACTGGCCACTGGGGATATCATGACTCGACCTTCTTTTTGAGTTGATTCAATGTTTCTTTTTATATGAAATCCCCATCACTCCTTTTTTTTTAACCCATCTCTCAAAAAATAATAAATTAATATTCTCTAAAATAACTTTCCAAACTTTTTTTTAAAGAAAAAATCGAAGACAAATAGGTTGATCGATCCAACCCTCAAGTCAGGATAATATGTGCGTCCCAAAAAGTTTCATTGACTGCATTTGAGATTAACAACAACGAGGACCATCAACAAGATTTGAACCCAAACATTTCATAGCAAAGAATGAGAGCCTTTCCAAACTTTCTATTTACATACCAAATGCATGATCTATGATGCTATATTATGCCAAGTGAAAATCTTCTGAAAGAAATAAATTAGAACACAAAGATTGCTGAAAGAAAAATGGGGTTGAGTTGAGGTATGACAGAACGAAAGATAGCTCCTGATCAATGAAAAAAATGGCCTAAATGCTGTATATATATATATATATATACAACATCATAGATATGTAGTTTGCCTTGAAATCACTGTTCAATATTGAAAGGCAATTTAGCTAGATTTTTCTGATTTCATTGACAAGGAATTCATTGCTAGTAGTAAAAAAAAAAAAATTATATCATATTCACATATTGTTTGTATAGAAAATATTGATCTAAAGATATTCTTGTGTATCTCTCGTCCCTGTCAGCTAGTTAATTTTCCAGTCTCTTCACCAAAACTTAATTTATCCACTATAAATATGATCATTTTATCTCTTTCTCTCCTCAAACTTCTGGAAACCCAAATTAATCATGTTGAATTATTGATCAAGACAAACACATCGATGATATATACTTAATGTAAGAACATTGATAATTCTATATATAACAATGATAATATAGTATCCAACTCACCAACAGATTTGAATTTCCTTGAGGACATACTATGAGATTGTGGAGGTGTCCATCCATGTAAAAGATGGGCCAAGTATAGTTTTTTCTTAATAGTTTTTTGGTCAAGACCAAGAAGATTATGATTATTAAGTGGATAAGAACGGATGCTAGTTAGACATAACTGATGTTAGATGATGCAACCCCTTATCTCTACCCCACGGTGTCTGGGATTGGGGTCACATTTTTTCAATCATCAGTTATGGAAATAAACTTGGGGGGACCTCCCCCTCTAAATGAAAACTCCTTTCGAATTGTATATGATTTTGAGGAACAGTCATATATATGTGTTTGATTATTTGGATTTGGATGGATTTTGCCTTTTAGTTTTTGTTCAGACACTTTGGATATTATTCGATAGGGTTAGGGTACTGCCAATATCTGACCAACAAGAGGCTGCAAGAGTCATCCCCCATAAGTTGTCCCACTTGAAGTTAATTAAATGGCAATTTTACTATAATATTATGATATTATTAAATAGATGATGATATTTTCAAATTGTTAATATCTCAATTATGTTACTCGAATTCTTTATTTTTTTTAAAAATCCGTATTCAATATCTGTGTCCGACACATATATAAACATGAGTATATAGATATGAACCTCCAAATTAATATATGAAAAAATTTATAAAAAAATTGAATATATCCATATCAGACATATACCGGTATCTAACGCTTATCCTCGAGTTCGAGTAACATAGTATATCAATACATCCATTGATAGTTTGATACATTTTAATTTAAGGAATTCGTCAATTTTGATGTTAAACATCTTTATTTAGGTAAGCCAACCTGTTTTGTAAAATTTGGATGCTTGTCCATTTCAAGCTTTGATTATTTTATGCTTAACATCGTTTTCTAACATAGCCTGTTGTTGACATGTGTGGCTAGAAATTAATTGAAATCAATTAAATTTCTTCTAATTATAAATGCCAATTATTTCACTTTGACATCATTCCGTAAGGGGCAACCAAATGAATTTAATAGAAGATTATATAATATCAATATCATTTTCTTCACCTTTAAGAACATATATTACTTCTGCCTTCTGGTTAGTTGTTGAGTTGGCAGTTGATTTCTTCCAGCCTTTAAATTATACAAGAGCCAGCCAGTACTGCAGCCTGCCTATCCGAGATTGCTTTCAGAGGAGACAGGAATCTAGTTTAATGCAAGAACTGGTGAGCAAAATGCTGTTATGGCGGTAGAACAATTAATTCAGATTTCAGAACAATGAAAAAAAGTCAACTCTGACTTAAATTAGTCAAAACTGGTATATAGATTTAACAGTCTATAACATTAAACTCTCTTGTGAAGAGCCATATAGCAAGTTCTTGGTACATTTTATGACTGGATTTTATCTTAATTCCTTCGGGACCATGAGCCTTAGCCTTTGAAAGGAGTAGAAGCAGTCACATCTTGACCAAAATATCTCTTATTTAAAACCCTGTGTCTATTTCAGCTTTGAGGCATGGAAACTTCGTATCATCATTCGTGTTCATTGACAGCCACATTTATATTGATCTGAAAATAATTTGTAGGAAGGAAGTGGGGTAATAGTTTTAAAGTCAACTTAGCTTGTTTATTTCATTGATGAACTCATGATTCCCCTTTACCATTGCTTTACATTAAGAAAGCCTTGAAATTTTGAGTCTTTTAGTGACCACTGACCCGTGCAGTTTAAAACAGTCCACTCCCTTCCAAAATCCAAACCAACCCCCACACAAATTTACGCGTGAAGTGCAAGTTGTGGCGAGGAAATTTCCCTTTCCCTTTCCCTTTGCTTGTGCGCTCTGGCCAGTGGCTAGTACGTAAACAACGAGGCTGCTTCAGCCTTCAGCAATTGACTTAACTTTACACGAGTCAAGTCCCCTGTAAATTGCCTCGATTTTGGCAGACAATATGAATGACATTTTGTTATGAGAATTTGCAAGGGCATCAGCTTCGGCAACTCAGTTACCTTCATTGATTCTCTAGTTTAAGAATCCTATTCCTAGGCCTGTTAAGAGGAACATAGGACTCAAAAAGGAAAATTTGTCTCATTGAACGCTAAGCTAATCCTGAATTTCTTTCTCTGTAGACGTGACCTTCAAACTTGTAAGAAACGGGATTGTTCAAACATATTTCCGGACATGGACTCTTTAATGTCCATTAAGTTTCATCAAATTCGTCTACCAGATGTTCTTTAAAATTGCTCAATTTGGGATATGTAGTCTTCAGTGAATCAAAACAAAGAACTTCTCAGATTTAATTTGTAGCTTGCTGGTGATTGAATGAAAATCTATTTATGTTATCAAAGCAGTAGTTTCATTAGAATCTGGAAAATTGCTTCTTGACCATAACATTTTCGGAAGACAAGTCCAAACTAGAATGATTCGTTGCTGAATTCTCTGGAATGAGAAACTGAAATATGGCCAAATATACAGCACGAGGAATACTATATATACACCGAACTATCCAGCAAAATTCTCCACTGTTGGGAATGCTTGCTGTTTCCTTGGCTTCTGACAATGAGCGAAACAAAACATAATTATTGCTATTCTCCATGTATAAAGCAGACAATCTTATTAAAAAAAGTTTCCCAAGATTCAGCTTATTTGATTTTTCTACTGGAAGTCGAAGAAGCGAAAGAGCAGATGTTCTGGTCTGGAGATTGGGCTGTATTTAGATCCACTTAAATGAAAAGATCTGATCAGTATAGCAAATGAAAATGGGTCATAGGTCTAGTTTTATAGTTTTGGGCCTCTCAGATGTTTAATATTCAAGTTTGTGATGGAACGTGAAAAGCCCAAATCCTCTTTCGCTCGTCTAGACTGAATTTGCTCAAATTAGCAAGTAATCAAGCTTTGCATGAATCGCAATGGAAGCAAAGCTGCATCTGGTCATTGCTCAACTGCAAGCAATCCATACTTGCTACTAAAGCTACTAAAGCAAAGCAATTGATAACAATTTTTAAAGTTTTATTTAGGTCTTCAAGTCTAACAATTGATAACAATATACAAACAGTTCTTTTATTTACATTTTATTACTCTAATCGTCTTAGTGACTTCTCTTCAGATCAGGAGTCAGAACTATTAATATTGCAGCTGCAGCAATCCTTTGTGTTGAGGCTTTGAAAGTTTCACCATTTCAGCTTTGCTGGGAAATACTGCAATGTTTATTGAATTCTGAAAAACTTATTAATCAACTTTGAAGACGAAACAGCTGACTGCTGAGTAAGGCAAAAGGAAATGGTGAAGTTACCTTTGCAATGAGGGATTCATAATAAGGTTTGACCTCTTCAACATCAACCAGAACTTTTTTTTGGATAAGCAAATATTTTATTTATCCAAGAAAGCAATTAAACTGCTACATCCAACTACAAATTCACTACAATTCAGTTCAAACGATTAACATGAGAGCTAAAAACAATTAACAGACAGAGGTCCTAGGTGAAGAGAGATAGTCCCCAGGATTTGTCAAGACTCATATTGATGGCATCAGGACAGATATTTTTTAGCCCCATCATCCTCATTCTGATGATCTCCTTTATATGCTCGGTAAGTGCTGCCTCTGTAGATTGAGTTTGGTTGAAGCATATGTTATTCCTCTCCTGCCAAATCAAGTAAATGTAAGCACTCCATGCTAAACGCAAAATGACAGAGATTAAAGCTTTTCCTCTGAGCCTGCTTGCTGCCCATTGTAGTTCTGATTGCCAGTTACTTATTCTTCTGTGAAGTTGACATAAATGGAGGATATTTCCCCATATTTCCTTGGAGTAAGCACATTCAAAGAATATGTGGCTCCGGGTCTCCTGCTCAGCTTGACATAACTCACATTTGCCATCAACCTCCATGCCCCATAATATCAGTCTGTTCTTGGTTGGTAATCTATCAAGAATGGCCATCCAAGCAACCAGTGCATACTTGGGAATATATGATGGAAACCAAATCAACCTATCCCAGTCAACCTTTTCCTGTCTTATCCTGAGCTCATCAACCAGAATTTTGCTCTTACTGTAGAGATCATATTTGCTGTCAAGATTTTGTGAAAAGCTAATCAATAAGTTAATCTTTTACCGAACAATTGCAAAATTGAATAAGGAAGAGGACACTTACTTGAATACTTTAAGCCATTTCATGTTCGCCTTATCCTCCTCATTCATGAACTGGGCATATGCTCCATACTTGTGCAATGCTGTAAGTAATTAAGAAGGGAAGGAAATCAATATCGTTAGCTAAATTGATCAAAAACACTTATGAGTAATAGCATGATCAGCAAAATATAAGTTTCATGAATCCGGAGTTTAACCCAATTGATTTATGCAGATTGCATTCAGCAGATTTGGAATTCGAATATTAACATTTGTAACTTTTTTCTTTATTTCTAGATTGCGGCTTCCTTTGAAAAAAAATATGAATATAAGTTTCATTCTAAATTCTTACGATAGAAGGAATGGTATCGGATGATGAACAAGCCTGCAGGAGGCAATGTGGTTCCATTTTCCTTGATCACCTAAAAATCATGAGATAGATAATAAAATAATATTTGTTGATTTTTGACTCTCGGTACCAATTGTAGTTTTGTGCTACAGTACCGATTTGCTACAGTAACTTTATCTCGGGATGCTACAGTAACTTCCGAAAAACAACTCTTTTATTAATATGAGAAAAGACTAAATACAATTGGTGTGAACACCAACTAACAATAGAGACAACCTCACACAAACTCTTTCTCACTTTACTATTCACTCACTATTCATTCATACACCTAACACCACTCACGTGCTCACTTTCTTCTTCAATTTCTGCAAATTTTGCAGCTTCCATGCTCTGGCTCTCAACACCTCTTTTCTTTCACCCAACACTCACATCTTTTTTTGTTCTTTTTTTCTCCACCTATTTCTTCCCTTTTTATCTCTACACACACTCTTCCTTTTCTTTCTCATCTACACAACACATAACACCTAAGGCTCTATTTATAACCATTTATGTCGGTTCCTTACAACATTCTAGTATGTATGTTGGCTAAGCTATAATGTTCTAGAGAAGGAAATATGGAGAAGAATATAGAAGAAACTAGGGAGAGAAGTTTCTAGGAAGGCGATTGAAGAATAATCTAGGGAGAATTATGTAGACAATTCTAGAAAAGGGGATGAAGAAATTTCTAGGAAGAAGATTGAAGAATAATCTAGAAAAGGACAAAGAAGAGAACTCCAGAAAATTTGAGTAGTCGGTGACTTTCAACACTCCCCCTCAACGACTACTCTCTCTTGATGCTCGCTTTGGTAGTCATGCCAAGTTGTCTTCTGAACTTATCAAATCTTGCATCAAATATCTTCTCTTTTTCTTTCTCTTCTTAAAATTCATCAGCATCATTAGTTCTGCTTCATCCATCGTTGATTGTTCTCTTCTCTTTTGATCCTTGATTTTGTTCACTTCCGTCTTTGCTTCAACACCATTGTTATCTTCTTTCTTCTTGATTTTCTCTGCTAGCCTGTCTCTGACTTTGGCATACTCGACTTTGTCAACTACCATTAATTTGTTGACTTCACAATCGATCTTCATATCTTTCACGCCTTTGTAAGTCTTAACAGTGTCGATGACCTCGTTGTCATCTTTCTCAATGTTGACATCAGCTGCAAGCTTCTTCTCGACTTCTAGAAATAACCTTTCTTCTTCAAACATATTTTCTGGTGGCTGAAATAGAGACTCGTTTCCTTCCTTTGACGTTTCTTCTGTTACCTTCTGTCTTGGTTGAATATTCTCAAAATCAATTTCTTCTTCGTCTTCATGAACATTTTCTTCTAACTCGGTGGTGCAACCAGATACGAGTTCTTCGCATTCTTCAATAGTAAATGCTGTCTCAAAATCCCATTCTTCTTCATAGTTATTCTCCTGTCGTGAGAACATTGTTGCATAGCCTTGCACTTGTCTATATCGACAATCTCGAGCATAGTGGCCAAGCTTGCCACACTTGAAACACTGAACGTTTCGACGATGAGACCTCACATTTTCGCTATCGTCTCTATCTTGAACAATTTGAGCTCCCCCTCGCTGAAAGCTCCTCCGTTGCCAAGCTTCTTGTTTGTTTTGAACTTCAATGTCTTCTATTCCTTGCCTCATAGCAACTTTACCTCTTCTATTGCTAAAGAGGGTTTTCTCGTCATCTTTTATCATGACTTTAGACATTTGGTTATCTAAAGCCTCTTGATTTGCAAGGATATTTTCCAACTCAGTTAAAGTTGGTTCTTTGCTCCATCCACGAGTTGCAGTAACAATCCCGTTGTATTCAGGTCGCAAGCCATGGATGATAATTCTTCTCATCCTTGTTTCGGTAATGGCATTTTCTGGATCTAATTTTGAAATTTCATCGCAAATAGTTTTAACTTTAGAGAAATATTCGCTTACCGGCATATTTTGCTGCGATATTGACAGAAGTTCATTCTCCAATTGTTGGAGCCTAGCATCATTTTTCCTCGCGAATAGCATTGTGAGTGTGTCCCAGGCTTCCTTCGGTGTCTTTGCATCCTTGACGCGTTGTAATAAATCATCCTCAATGGTGACTGATAACACGTACATGGCCTTACCGGCTTTGATCTTCCATTTTCTTAGTTCTCCGGCATCAGTTGGTGGTGTTGAAGCTTCACCGTTAACAATATCCCATAAATCTTGCCCGAGCATGTAATATTGCATCCGGATGCTCCACGTATTATAATTGCTGTTATTGAGCTTCTCGATGTTGCTAGCGGAATTAGAAATATCTGCCATAGTGTCTTGAGAGTGCCCTCCACTTACCTCAAATTTGATTCTCGTTCACTTAATTTCACAGTCCCTGACCGTGTACCGGCAGAATTTTCACGTCTCCACGAACTACGATCCTCGATCGTCTTGGTCCCAGACCAATAATCTTCACAGTCCCAGACTGTCTTTCTCCGATATGCGTACTCCGGTCCCTGACCGTCTAGCTCTTTTTTCTTGCGGTGGCTTTCACTCTGATGGTAGGTAGCCCTTTTCACCTCTTCTCGTGACGGCTCTCACTCTACTCCAAGTAGGTAGCCTTTTGCACCTCTTCTCGTGACGGCTCTCAAACTACTCCCAGTAGGTAGCCTTTTTCACCTTTTTTCGTGATGGCTCTCACACTACTTTAGGTAGGTAGCCCTTTTCACCTGTTCTCGTGATGGCTCTCACACTACTTCAGTAGCCCTTTTCGCGACTCGATCTATCGTCGATAATTATAATTCTCGATCATCTGATTTCGAGAAACTTCTGGTTTCTTGTCTTTTCTCCGATGCGCATACTACGGTCCCTGACCATCTTGATCTGATATTCCAATCCTCTGGATCATACCGCTTTTTAAGTTGGTCCTCTGGATCGTCCCGTTCTGATCGTCCAACTCTGATACTCTGGTCCTCCAGATCGTCTGACTCTAATACTCCGGTCCTTAGGATCGTCTGGCTCTGATACCAATTTGTTGACTTTTGACTCTCGGTACCAATTGTAGTTTTGTGCTACAGTACCGATTTGCCACAGTAACTTTATCTCGGGATGCTACAGTAACTTCTGAAAAACAACTCTTTTATTAATATGAGAAAAGACTAAATACAATTGGTGTGAACACCAACTAACAATAGAGACAACCTCACACAAACTCTTTCTCACTTTACTATTCACTCACTATTCATTCATACACCTAACACCACTCACGTGCTCACTTTCTTCTTCAATTTCTGCAAATTTTGCAGCTTCCATGCTCTGGCTCTCAACACCTCTTTTCTTTCACCCAACACTCACATCTTTTTTTGTTCTTTTTTTCTCCACCTATTTCTTCCCTTTTTATCTCTACACACACTCTTCCTTTTCTTTCTCATCTACACAACACATAACACCTAAGGCTCTATTTATAACCATTTATGTCGGTTCCTTACAACATTCTAGTATGTATGTTGGCTAAGCTATAATGTTCTAGAGAAGGAAATATGGAGAAGAATATAGAAGAAACTAGGGAGAGAAGTTTCTAGGAAGGCGATTGAAGAATAATCTAGGGAGAATTATGTAGACAATTCTAGAAAAGGGGATGAAGAAATTTCTAGGAAGAAGATTGAAGAATAATCTAGAAAAGGACAAAGAAGAGAACTCCAGAAAATTTGAGTAGTCGGTGACTTTCAACATGTTAAGAATCACCGACTACTCACCTTCATGGAAAATTCTTCATCTCCCTCTAGAGTGTTCTTCAATCTTCTCTCTCTAGAAAGTCCTTTATCTCTGTAAAAGGTTCATTAAAATTCTAGGTTCTTCATCTTTAGAAATGGTAGTCTAAACTTACTCTAGAATAATCCAACCGACAATGTTAAAGTCGGTTTAGCAAAGCTATATAAGAAGTTGTTGTGTGTGTTGTATGATGTAGTGGAGGTGAAATAGAGAGAAAGAGAAAAAGAACAAAAAAAAAAAAGATATGAGTGTTGGGTGAAAGAAAAGAGGTGTTGAGAGCCAGAGTATGGAAGCTGCAAAATTTGCAGAAAAATTTGAAGAAGAAAGTGAGCACGTGAGTGGTGTTGGTGTATAAATGAATAGTGAATGAATAGTGAGTAAATAGTAAAGTGAAAAAGAGTTTGTGTGAAGTTGTCTCTATTGTTAGTTGCTGTTCACACCAATTGTATTTGGTCTTTTGTCATATTAATAAAAGAGTTGTTATTTCGGAAGTTACTGCAGCATCTCGAGAAAGTTACTGTAGCAAATCGGTACTGTAGCACAAAACTACAATTGGTATCGAAGGTCAAAAATCAACAAAGTGGTATCAGAGCTAGACGATCCTAAGGACCGGAGTCAGACGATCTTGAGGACCAGAGTATCAGAGTTGGACGATCAGAACGGGACGATCCAGAGGACCTGCGTAAAAAGCGGTATGATCCAGAGGATTGGAATATCATATCAAGATGGTCAGGGATCGTAGTATGCGCATCAGAGAAAAGACAAGAAGCCAGAAGTTTCTCAAAATCAGATGATCGAGAATTGTAATTATCGACGATAGATCGAGTCGCAAAAAGGGCTACTGAAGTAGTGTGAGAGCCATCACGAGAACAGGTGAAAAGGGCTACCTACTTACCTAAAGTAGTGTGAGAGCCATCACAAGAATAGGTGAAAAGGGCTACCTACCTGGAGTAGTTTGAGAGCCGTCACGAGAAGAGGTGAAAAGGGCTACCTACTTGGAGTAGAGTGAGAGCCGTCACGAGAAGAGGTGAAAAGGGCTACCTACCATCAGAGTGAAAGCCACCGCTAGAAGAAAGAGCAAGACGATCGGGGATCGTTTTTCGAGAAAACTGGTCATCATTGCACAATCTGGGATTGTGAAATTAATTGGTCTGGGACCAAGACGATCGATGATCGTAGTCTGTAAAGACGTGAAAATTCTGTCAGTGCACAGTTTGGGACTGTGAAGTTAATCGGTCTGGGACCAAGACGATCGGGGATCGTAGTTCGTGAGGATATAGAGACTGACAGAATACAACCTTGAGAAAAGTGAGGCACTCTCAAGTCAGAATGGAAGATTTTTCAAGTCCAGTTGGTAAGCTCGAGAAGCTCAATAACAGCAATTATAATACGTGGAGTATTCGCATGCAATATTACATGCTCGGGCAAGATTTATGGGATATTGTTAACGGTGAAGCTTCAACACCACCAACTGATGCCGGAGAACTAAGAAAATGGAAGATCAAAGCCGGTAAGGCCATGTACGTGTTATCAGTCACCATTGAGGATGGTTTATTACAACGCATCAAGGATGCAAAGACACCGAAGGAAGCCTGGGACACACTCACAATGCTATTCGCGAGGAAAAATGATGCTAGGCTCCAACAATTGGAGAATGAACTTCTGTCAATATCGCAGCAAAATATGCCGGTAAGCGAATATTTCTCTAAAGTTAAAACTATTTGCGATGAAATTTCAAAATTAGATCCAGAAAATGCCATTACCGAAACAAAGATGAGAAGAATTGTCATCCATGGCTTGCGACCTGAATACAACGGGATTGTTACTGCAACTCGTGGATGGAGCAAAGAACCAACTTTAACTGAGTTGGAAAATATCCTTGCAAATCAAGAGGCTTTAGATAACCAAATGTCTAAAGTCATGATAAAAGATGACGAGAAAACCCTCTTTAGCAATAGAAGAGGTAAAGTTGCTATGAGGCAAGGAATAGAAGACATTGAAGTTCAAAACAAACAAGAAGCTTGGCAACGGAGGAGCTTTCAGCGAGGGGGAGCTCAAATTGTTCAAGATAGAGACGATAGCGAAAATGTGAGGTCTCATCGTCGAAACGTTCAGTGTTTCAAGTGTGGCAAGCTTGGCCACTATGCTCGAGATTGTCGATATAGACAAGTGCAAGGCTATGCAACAGTGTTCTCACGACAGGAGAATAACTATGAAGAAGAATGGGATTTTGAGACAGCATTTACTATTGAAGAATGCGAAGAACTCGTATCTGGTTGCACCACCGAGTTAGAAGAAAATGTTCATGAAGACGAAGAAGAAATTGATTTTGAGAATATTCAACCAAGACAGAAGGTAACAGAAGAAACGTCAAAGGAAGGAAACGAGTCTCTATTTCAGCCACCAGAAAATATGTTTGAAGAAGAAAGGTTATTTCTAGAAGTCGAGAAGAAGCTTGCAGCTGATGTCAACATTGAGAAAGATGACAACGAGGTCATCGACACTGTTAAGACTTACAAAGGCGTGAAAGATATGAAGATCGATTGTGAAGTCAACAAATTAATGGTAGTTGACAAAGTCGAGTATGCCAAAGTCAGAGACAGGCTAGCAGAGAAAATCAAGAAGAAAGAAGATAACAATGGTGTTGAAGCAAAGACGGAAGTGAACAAAATCAAGGATCAAAAGAGAAGAGAGCAATCAACGATGGATGAAGCAGAACTAATGATGCTGATGAATTTTAAGAAGAGAAAGAAAAAGAGAAGATATTTGATGCAAGATTTGATAACTCCAGAAGACAGTCTGGAATGACAACCAAGCCAGCATCAAGAGAGAGTAGTCGTTGAAGGGGAGTGTTAAGAATCACCGACTACTCACCTTCATGGAAAATTCTTCATCTCCCTCTAGAGTGTTCTTCAATCTTCTCTCTCTAGAAAGTCCTTCATCTCTCTAAAAGGTTCATTAAAATTCTAGGTTCTTCATCTTTAGAAATGGTAGTCTAAACTTACTCTAGAATAATCCAACCGACAATGTTAAAGTCGGTTTAGCAAAGCTATATAAGAAGTTGTTGTGTGTGTTGTATGATGTAGTGGAGGTGAAATAGAGAGAAAGAGAAAAAGAACAAAAAAAAAAAAGATGTGAGTGTTGGGTGAAAGAAAAGAGGTGTTGAGAGCCAGAGCATGGAAGCTGCAAAATTTGCAGAAATTGAAGAAGAAAGTGAGCACGTGAGTGGTGTTGGTGTATAAATGAATAGTGAATGAATAGTGAGTGTATAGTAAAGTGAAAAAGAGTTTGTGTAAAGTGAGAAAGTTACTGTAGCAAATCGGTACTGTAGCACAAAACTACAATTGGTATCGAAGGTCAAAAATCAACAAAGTGGTATCAGATAATAATATAGTATTAACTAAAACTTGTGGCAAGAAAAACAATATGTTAAGTGATCAGTTCAGTTAAGCTTGGAGGGTCGATTAATGGAGTCAAATGTATATACCATGTACATGTAGTCATCATGTCCCCATGACATAAGCACACTGTCTAGTCCACTCCTTCAGAGTAGACCCCATTTTTGGTGTTGTATATTGGATTATTGAAGTCAGGATTTTCCTGAAAATACTGCACCAGAAAATTTTGTGAATTACAAATTCATCTTTGTTGGATCATAATAATTTTAATTGGTAAATTGAGTAAAGATCAAAGCAAAGATTTAAAAACCTTGTGATGAACATTGGACTCATCAAAAGCACATCCAACAGGGAATGTATCACCTGTTATATTGAAATTAATTTGTCAATTAAAATTCTAAAATTAAGGAAATATGTAAATATAATTTTTACTTTTTTAAATTCAAAATAAATACTACTTACCAACAACAGCCCATTGAGGTAGCTCCCCAAATTTTGGAAGAACAAGTATTTTTCCAAGATCTGAAACGCATTGGAATCCAAAAGTTAATTACAAAAAAAAAAAAAAGAAAGGGAAGTACAGTGACTTTGTTCTTAATATAAGGGGTTCAATTTTACCATGAATGAGTGCAGTCAGGTGCAACCAGTCTTCATTAGGATAGTCTTTTCTGATTGCTTCAGCACTTTGTAGCAAATGCTGAATTTGGGGTTCATCCAAGTCAGGATCACTGTCATCAACAACCTCATTGAGAAGTTCACAGCATTCCCATATTCCCATTTCTGCCTTATCAAGCTTCTTGTATTCTTCCCTCATCCGCTTCACCTACATTTATTTGCATTAATAATGTATTAAATGTCAATCAAATCATGAGTAATAACTTACACCATGATTCCTTATTAATTTGTCTGTTAATGTATATAAAAAAATTTCCTTACAAAATCATATGTTTGGTTAATATGACTTGATTTGTAGTGTTGCTCAACAATGTCTTTCCTCCCACCATCTGCTTCATAATCCCTGCCAACCATTTGACCAAATATTGAGTATTTTAATCGGATATTATAATATCTAGGAAACCAGCAAAATATGTTTGAGAAATAGTTTACCTAAATGAATTTCCGAAAGCATTGTTTTCAGGCATTAATTGAAAATTCTTCATTTGATACCAAGTGATTACCATCAGGCTGCATCTTCTCCCTCTTGGCTTGAGTGACTGAAAACCAAATAATTAATGCATATGCTAAGATTAAAACAAATAATCATCCTTGAATTTTGAATAAGAATTGGGTTGGAAATGAAAAGCAGATCAAATACCAATTAGTTGATCAGAATTGTCAATGCAAATAGTCATCTTCACTGCAATAATAAAGGTAGTCGACGAAATCAAGAGAAGCCAATGGATGTTGGGATAAAATGAGACTATTAGGGTGGGAATTTATAGCCAATAGAAGAGAGTCCTTGTCAAGATATTTTAGAAGAACTAGAGTCCTTGACTGAAAATCTTACTTTCCATTTACTACAAAATTTAACTATAATCCTTAAAATTAGAAGAATTTTGTTCAAGTACTTTCGGATTCTTCCCGTTTGGTTTTGTATAGTTAAAAGAAAACCTATTTGCATCCAGCTAAGTTGGGCAAAATTTTCTTAAAAAATTAAGTGGCTTCTATATCAAGTCCCAGATTCTATAACTAAACAATTTTTATCCTTGGCTGATTCAAATTTTACGTGTATATCTTATCTTTTTCTGTATGTTGTGGCATCTAGTTATGGGGATAAAAAAAGATAATTTTGACTGTATCGTAATTTAGGTGTGAAAATTAAGGTAAATTTAGAATTCAAAGCATCCAAATTAAGAAGCCGAAGAAGGGAATGTTTGTTGCCTTGCCTTGTTTGTTTGTTAAGACCATAAATTGCTAACTTGACAAAAAAAAAGGGAACATAAAATGTTATAGCACAAATTTCTTGATTATTCTTTATTGTCAATATATTTGATTTGGAAGGTTTTGACATTGTTTTCAGCGTAATTTTGGATAACATAAATGATATAAACGAATTGAATTTGAAATCATAAATAAATAAATAAAAATCATGATTCATTTCAAGAAGTAAAGATATGAATAATTTTTTTATTAGAAATATGATGACTCCTCCCCTAATTCCAAATTCACAACGGAAATTTTAAGATAATAGAAATGTACATATCAAGTAAAAAATATACGAATTTGGGCTTTTTTTTTTTTTTTTTCTTTCTTCATTTTCCCCTTAATTTATGTAATTTCATTTTCTTCTCTTTTTCCTTTTTGATCGAAATTTTCATTTTCTTCTCAACTATCACTATCTTATTATTTCAATAAAAAGAAAAGAAAATGACCATGTTATTGTTAACCCGTAAAATAAAATCTATTATTCACTCGTTCAAAGTAGAAATCTTTTCCATCAAAAAAGGAAGTTTAAATCTCTGCTATTGACCAAAACTCAAAAACAATGGCGGCCGTTGAAGCAGTAGCAGCACTCTCCTTTTCCCGTTACCCTTCTTCTTCCTCTAAGTCCCTCTTATGTCCCAAATCCACAAGACTCTCTTCCTTAACTTCCCACATTTCCAAGTCTACCCCTATCCTTTCCCACAATTTTTCCATCTCTCCATTAATCAGCACCCAAAAAAACGCTGGGTTGTTTACTCTGCTCTACAGTGCAAGTAGTAGGCTTAGAAGCTGAAACAGAGAAAACCCAGAAATCAAATGTGAAAAGAATGCTTTTTGTGTTGAATTTACCATGGGCTTTTATGGTTTCTGATATCAAAGACCTCTTTGGCCAATGTGGGAACGTTAAAGATTTTGAGGTTCCTTCTTTCTCTATAAAACTACATGCTTCTCTTTTTTTTTATTTAAAAAAAAAAAAAACTTTTTGTGATGATTTATGATATGGGGTTTTTGCTATGTGGATTGGTTTTTAAATTATAAAGAAAAAAGATGGGAGAAGTAGGAACTTTGCATTTGTGAGTTGTGACAATGGCTTCCAGTGAAGAAGCTTAGGTTGCTGTCAATAAACTCGATTCTCATGTAAGTTTTTTTTTTGTCCTTTTAAAAAAAATTTATTTATTGTTTTGTTTGGCTTTCGTGATTAAAAGGTAATTTTGTTTTCTATCATCTTTATTTAAGGTCTGTCGTTTATTCTCTTATAGGCAAATCAACTTGGTTTTTTACTTAACGAGGGAAAATATAAATCGTTTTACACTTTCTCATTGTTAGTTTGTTACATTGGACTAAATGAAATCTTTTGAGACAGTCTTTTTTGAGGTGGATATAAGAATGATTAATAAGTTCTAAAAAGTTCAAAATGTCCTGTGAAGTAATTAGCTCCTGTTCTTCTTTTAAAAGAGAGATACTTTCAAAACTCTGGGTTTGAGCTGGTGCCATAGGATTGTTGGTTTCCGCATAGGTGAAGGTTACCCTCGTTGTATGAACTTGTGGTGGAGCAAAAAATGAAAAAAAGAAAGAAAGGAAGACATTATCATCAAGGATAGAAGAAGAGAATTGCTTTCCGTTGCATGCATCTCATTTTTCATATTTATGTATGATTTCCGGTACAGGAAGTGTAAGTGAGAATTATTAGGGTAGAGTTTGCAAGGAAATTCAAGAGACCTTCACCACTCTCCTCAGCCAATTGTTCCTTCTCTGGAGACACGCCATAAGATTTATGTGTCGAATCTTGCTTGGAAAGTTAGGTCGAGTCTTCTTAGAGAATTTTTCTCTGCCTTTAACCCAGTTTCAGCTACGGTTGTTTTTGGTACAGCTTCAGGACAGTCTGATGGGTATGGCTTTGTTTCATTTGCCACAAAGGAGGAAGCTGAGGCTGCAATTTCTACTCTAAATGGGAAGGTAATCAAATTTAATCTATCTTTTTTGCACTCTGCATCATTTTGCACTATTTTCTGCTAGTACTTGGAGAGCACTGTCCATAGACCGTAAAATGTTGGTTAATATGATTACTAGGCTAACTACATTGGTGTTGAGGCTTATGAACGTGATTACTGACTAGAACTCTTTTGTATTATGAGATTGTCTAGGACATAAGTTTGATGTTCCTCTCAATATATAAAAAGTTTTACATTTATATGTCCACAGAAACTTATCTCTGTAGTCATATGAATGCATTCATGACTTATATTAGTTCTGTTCCCTCACTCAACTGTCACCTTGTTACAATTCTTGCTAGATCGCTATAAGTTCGTCTCCTTTCAAGTCTGAGGGTAAACCTGAATCCTTCCCTCTAATACAAGTAGTGCTGATGTAGTAACTTAAAACAACCATAATCAGTAAAGAATCTTGAGAATGTTGCTACGAAATTAAATTGTTCCTGCACTCTATGTCAAATAGCTTATGAATATTTGCTATGGATTTAAATTGTTAATTTATTCTTTTGTTACTTTTGATTTTAAGTATTTATGCATTTTGTTGATAAATAATTTGTCCATAAGTTTCTTTGTATATCAGCTTGACTGAAAACATTGTCATACATTCAATTGTTCTTCATTTTGCAGGAATTGATGGATCGGCCACTACGTTTAAAATTCGATGAAAAAAGTTGATAAATCCAGAGATGAAAAGAATGAGGAAAATGAGCCTGATGGTCTCATCTTTCCATCGTTTTTCAAATTAGTGTACAAATGTGACTTTAGTCAAAAGTTTTGTCACCTGCCTAAAAAAGTGGCCTATAAATTTTCATTTGATTTATTATGCATATTACATGTATTAAATTGATATAGATGGAAATTACTTTGTCTTGAATGATTATTTAAAGAATGGTCTATTCCAGTTTTCCATTTTAACACCTTGCTTTGGTCTCTTTATGCAGATATGAGGTTATTTTGTTTAAAAAATGAAATGTAGCATGGAAGCTAATCCATTGACATCTAGTGGGAGCTAAGGAGAGGGGTTAGAAGAAAGAGTAGGGGGAGCAATGTTGTAAGGGTGATTATTTTAAGAGCAATCTTGTTGTCATTGCATGATAAATTGACTTTCCTTGAGATGCAATTTATCTCCATTTACTCAAGGTCCATCCAATTTTTGGAATAACAACAATGAAGCCATAATCCTTGTCACCTGCAACAAATTGTCTCTGTCAAGGTTTGTAATATATTTTATTTTATTTATTTTTAAGTTTCCATTTACAATCTGATTCTTGGGATGAGAAATACAGTGTTTACTTCCTCTAATTGTTGGCGGCTGGTGGTAGTAGGATAAAATAAAAATGCTTCTTCATTAGCCTATAGTCAGCTTAATTTCACCTAATAATTCTTCCATTTTCATTTGTATACTTTACCTAATTTCTTCACATTTCAACAGAGTTTGGTAAATCTCTCCCCTTTATATTGCAGGATTTCATGGAAATGCTTTTCAAGTTGCTTCTGGCTCTTGGATTTTAAAAGGTCATATTAATCTTTGGAATTTTAGTTTATACTAATGTTACAGAAATTATAAGGTAAGACATACAAAGGATTAACCTTTTCTGTTCTTGTGACATGTTTGCATAATAGTTGTGCCATAAAGGATCATGAACAAATGCCTTGAAACCTTCTCTTTATTGTTTTATCTGTGAACCATAGCATTTTGCCATTATTTATTCCAATGCCAATGTGTTACTTAGGTTTTTGTTATATTAGATGCCAATGTACTACTAGTATTAATTTTGATTTTATAAACCAAAACCTGCTGAAAAACCTGTATAAAGTTGTTTCAGATTGGCATTAACATGCGGCTTTATTATCATTGTACCTTAAATTTTGCCTTTTGGTGTCAATTACTGTTGGGTTGTGAAGAATTTTTTGCAGCCACAGTTCTTTATAATGTAGTACTTGAGCAATACAAGGTGCTTTTTAGGTTCAGCCTTTTTCATTTTAGCTTAATCATGCAATATATGAATACCAAGAGCAGTTAACTTAGGCCATGTTTTGACTGGTTAAATGCTCAGCCACAGCTAGAGATCTTGCATCGAGTTCATCCAAGATTATACTCTTATTGGATGTCCGAAAGCAGTGAGTGAAATCTTCTTGTTTTTCAATTTTCATTGTCTATGTCTAAACCGAAAAGTTTGTATATATAATTAATATACGGCCTTGTTTAGCATTGCTTTTGACACAGTTTTTGAGGTCAAAAACTGCTTTTTACCGTAAACACAATGTTAAACAGATAAAAAAATTTTGTTTTTGCTGTTGAAATCATGGTTTGAAAAGCCAAACCAAAAAGCCAAAAAATATAGTTTTTGGACTTTAAAAGTTGGCTTTTGGATAAAATGACTTTATTATCCTCACATTTCTACACTTTTATTATTTTAAACATATCTTTTTTTTTTTACATTTCAATTTCCGACAACATTTTTCACAGCAATCCTAAACACTTAAAAGTTTTTAAACCACAGTTTTTAAACACATTTTTTTTAACTCAAATTTTTTCCAACAGCAATGCCAAACTTGTCTTACCTTGTCGTTCTTTCATGGTCAAGTGGCCCCTTGCATTAATAAGGAAATCATGTTCAATCAGGTTGTTGAGACGGCATGAACAATGAGGTTGTTGAAGCCATAAAAGCTGAAGAAAGGGCTTTCTAATTTATGATCGTTTTGATGCATAATCTAATTAATAGGGCGAAAATAGTAATGGCTAACTGCCAACTCTCCTGGCCATTTTAAAAGCTTGAAAGTAATCAGTTTTAAGAGAGATGATGTTACTTTAACTGTATGGGGGTCAGGAAATTGGTTTCAATGATTTGTAAAAGCAGATTTCTTCATGTCATCATTTAATTCTTTTTTTTTTTTTTTTAGACTCAATTTTAATCGTCTCCAGTACTGACCCTTAGATTACAAGTGATCATAAATTCATTGCTGCAGAGTGGCGTACAGAAGGCCATTGAATGCTGAATTATGCAGGAATAAGCAATACACATTTCTGTGGGATCATAGTGTTTCCTACTTTCCTTTGCATGTGAGTCAAGGCACAAGTCTTGCAACTTGCAGCTTGCAAGCAAGTTCATCATTCACTCTATCAATGGATTTTACACTTAATTTGCATTAAAGGGTTCAAGATCAAATGTACTTTGACAATGTAATTTATGAAATGGTAATTTTACATAAATCGCAGTTGTCTTTATTTGGCATGGAATTACCGTTTCATAAGATACTTTCTTTTTTTTTTCATTTATCTATATCTATACTATATATAAAAGCATCAACTCCAAAATTACAAATGGTGAATTACATACATACCCTTATTAATTTTTAAAATTAACTATGTTATTCTTATGTAGAATGAGAAATTTTTGGCAAATTAGAAATTGACACATGTCAAATGATTTTTTTTTTAATAATTTTTTTTTTGTCTAATCAAAGTTTAACTATGAGTCATTCAATTTATCTTTAAATTAAAATAATTTAAATAAATTCATAATTTTAGCCAATCAATCAAATTGCAAGGATTCATGAATCATCCAATTAAAGTTCTTTTAGAACTCTTTTGTAAACAGTTTAAATTTTTTTAAAATTCTATCTCACTTAGTAGGCTAGCACATATATCCTAACAAATAGTTATCATTATTAAAATTTTATAATTAGACATATATTACTAGAAACCATGATTTTAAATATTTATATATTAAAATCATGATTTAAAGGGTTCCGATCCATATTTTAATGATACCATATATAATAAATATTCATTAATTATATATGACTTTGCATAATAATAATCAATTAAATTATAACAAATATATAAAATAATAATTACATAAATGAAATTAATTCATGATAACAAATTATTACCCTACTAAAATTAAAATAATTAAAATTTATCCTTTAAAATAATAATTATATTTTAATTTATACAATATAAATTTTCTTAGAGGCTACTACGAATCATTAATAATGATTTATTTATTTTCTTAACAATTTTATCATTGATAATGATTTATTAATTCTTTTAATAAAAATCTAATTTTCTTATAGGCTACTATAAATCATTAATTAATCCTAATTATTTTAAGCCTAATTATTATTTGTAACTTTTTGTTTTAGGTATAATTCTTATTCTTGAATAGTTCTGGCCAACACTTTTTGACAAATATATGTTATCGAAGAAGCTGAAAAAAAAAATCAGTCCACATATTTTTTTGGTTGGCTGATAATCACTCGGCCAAGAAATGATTTTACAATTTGAAGTTCTTTGTGTTGAAATTTGAAATGGTTTCAATCGATCTTTTTTTTTTCTTTTTTTTTTTGTGTATAAAAGAGGTTATAAATTAAAATTAAAAAATGGATTGAAAATACTAGGATTTGAACTATGAGATAATTGATGTTCTATTATTTGTTTGTTTAAGTTTACAAATGTCATTAAAGATCCATTTTTGATTCGTGGATCTTGAATTTGAATTCACTCTTTATTTTTAAATACAAAAAATAAATAAATAATATTACTATACCTTGCTAATTTTTAAAATTAATTATTTTATCCTTAATGCTAAAATTTAATTATTTTATTCTTAAAAAAGATTTATTAATTTAAAAAAAAAAATTTATCCTTGATAATGGTTTATTATTTTTTTCTTAAAAAAATATATTTTCTTTGAAGGCTATTACAATCATTAATGAAACCTAATTAGTTTAGGCCTAATTATTATTTATGGACATATATACTGATTATAGACATAAAAAGAAAGTTGATTTTCAATGCACATGACGCTTGAAAACTTAGATTTCGTTATGTGGTTAACATTTATAAATTAGTTGAAGGTATGCAGAAAGTTCCAAACTTTCTCTATAATTGATGCAAAAACTTTTAAGAAACTAATATATATGCAATTTTTTGTTTGTGTTATCGGGTGGAAACAGTTTCTCTTATGCTTTTCCTAATTTAATTTCACTAAAGATAAGTTGGTTTAGAAGTTGAATTAATTTAATTTTAAGTACAAAATTTCTAACGAATTTTATTATGCTTTACTGCATGTATTGGAGGAGACTATTTGTTATAAATTGTAATATCAATATAATTACGTCTCTAAAATATATAATTTTCCTTTTTTGTTATCTGACTTGCATCCATGAAAATCTCAATTTCTTACCAATTTCATCAAGAATGCTAGCTATAGTGATCATATCATATTAAGGCTTGGAATATAATTTCACGAACTTATAAGTTAGCTAATTGTGGGAGCATTACATTGGTTTGTGATTTCCTAAGAGCAACTTTTTTCTCGATTAACACATACTCGAAAAAGCTTAAATTGGAGAATTAGGCAAGATTTAAATTTAGTATTTTTAGAAAGAATTATTATCAATTGCCAATTTAACTATGAAAATTGGATCCTAAAGTAGTGGTTAATTATTACATGAATAGTTTCATAAAAAATGGTGTGAAATAAGCACAATCATGAATTATTATTGATCATTCTTCAAACTATTCAATAGAGGGAATTCAAAATATAAGGTGATTGTATCTATCATTGCATGATTAATTTGATTATATAATCCATAAATCATTATTTATTTTGTCAACTTCCTCCTATACATAGTTATATGTCAATTGATAAAGCTAAATGAAAAATCTTAAGTTTTTTTAAAATTATTAATTACACGATATATCACCCACATGCAACGCACGTATAGCTAAACCTAGTTCTCAATAAAAGCACTGCATAATCATCCCTTCTCCCCCTTTTCCTTTATTTTTTTTTTCTTTTCTGATTAAGCCTTTTTTTTTATTTTTTTTTTTATTTTGCAGAATGAGCCATCAAACATTTCATTACTGCTTGAGACTCAGATGTCAACATATTTCTATCATTTGTATTGATTGCTTTTGGCTGCACATCTGATCAGGAATGCACTTATTATCACTTTCTACTACTAAATGTTATCTTCCATTTTAGCAACTGATAGTAGTTGTGGATTGTGGAACATGATCATGTTAAATATACCTACCCTTTAAACAGAAAAAAAAAAAAAAAAAAAAAAGAAAAGGACATCTATAATTCTATATTCTAAGTCGGTAATTAATATCTTATTATTAGTAGTATTCTTCTTGTTATGATTACATGTTTATCAGAATCATTTTAACACAATAATGATCTTATGCTTTTCAAATTTCGATGATTCGATATGATTAATTTATACTACTTTCTCTTCTCCTAGTTGATTGGAATCTTATGCTATCTCAGACCTCTCTCCCAATCATTTGTATTGATTTTCTGACAAAACCACTTATTAAAAAAATTAGTGGATGAATTGAGGGGAATGAGGCTTATGTCTATAACAAGATTAACAGTGATAGAAACCCAACCTATGTGATATAGCGCTTATTTCATTTGTAAACATGTCAACAAAAAAACAAAAAAAAAAAGAAGCTCCCATCTCTGTTTTCTAAACTTTATTTTTCTCTTAAATTTTTTTTTTGCTTCAATAAAAAGTGGTTTAAGCAATTCATGGAGTTTTTACATAATGAGTGTACACTTGCAAGAAAAGAAATGGTTTCGTATCCTAGAGGGTAATAGCCTCCAAAAGGCACGATTTACTCTTAAGGATAGTGATCACATGCCTCAACCAATCTATGATAAGTTTACTTTTTATTATTTTGTATCTTATTTTTTCAACAAGAGTGACTCTAGAGAGACTCGACCACTGAAAAAAGTAGAAATGAAAAGAAGAGAAAAGGTAAACAACAGTTCTAAGGGTTTGAGAGAAAGGGGTTTCTTGGTCATCACACTTTGACTAAAGAAAGCTTCTTCATTGACTAAAAACTGCCTAATTCATTGATCTACTGTATATATATATATATATATATATATTTAGTTTTGGCAACAACTTTACCTTGTAAAGAAAGTCATTTCATATCTTAGAATGGACCTGGAAAATAGTTTTGTGTCACTTGTTGGTTAAACATTCTAGGTGTGGCTTGAGTTCCAGCTTTCTTTTACTTGTACTTAATCTTATAGCAAGGAAAACAAAGTCCCTTGCTTCAATGGCAAGGAAAAGAATGTGGCATTTGGATTATGTGATGTGGGAGAATATATGCTCATTTTAAGTCGAATTTTTAGACCATTTTCTGAGGCCCCCACAGCTACAATTTGATGAATTTAGAAGTGACAATGGAGCATTAAGTTTTATTTTGATTGGGATAATTTTGTCTAGTGTCTCAGGAAATATTCCCACTTTTTTTTATTCTCTGCCTTTTCTATTATAATAAAACAATTAAAAGGCTATTAAATCATGCCAAATCTATACATAGAGGTTCATATTTCACTAAGGTCAAGAAATAAAAAGATGCAAAGAAAGATTATATTTCCCCCAAACCCTTGCAAATATTTGGTCTTGTGGCCTACCTTGGGAGACTGTGACCAGTCTTTTCATGATTCATGTAGAAATTCTGTCATTGCAAAAAGCTAGATTATCACTTTCCTTCATGAATTTCCGTCTGGTATACCTAATCTGACGGCTCACTCGAGAATTTAAGATTTTGGGTTAAATTTATCTTTATTTACTTACGGTAGGGAGTACATGAAAGTCATATAATTCACTTCAACTGGCTTAGACAATAATAAAAGCATTGATTACTTTAATGAGAAATATGCAATATAATTCACTTCAACTGCAACTGGCTTAGACAATAATAAAAGCATTGATTACTTTAATGAATTCCCAACCAACATCACCTCCCTACCCCTAGTCAACATATCATTATCCTCACACACAAAAAGATAGCTAAAGAAGAAAAGAAAAGAAAAGAAAAGAAAAAGAAAAAAAGAGAAACCCATTAGTAGCTCTATTGCTATTTCCCTGTCTTTGCTTTGCTTTGCTTTCCATGTAAGCCCCTTTGGGCTTCGCCTGCTTTTCCACCCCTTCTTTGTCTCTTCAAGAAATTTGCTTCACAGGCTTACACTGTTCTTTTGCACATGTATCGTCCAATTGCAATGCATTATATTTTGCTCTTTCGGTTCTTGCCATATGCTTAATTAGTCCATCCTATTTGCATTATTTAAAAGGTACTCCTTTTGATGCTTTCTTTACTAACACATTTATATCATCTTATTATTTCTGAAGAGTCTCTAGAAACAGGTTTTTGTAAATTTCAGTTGGTTTTTATTTCACTAAGCGGTCTAAAGGGCTATTCCAGCTTTTTGTCTTTGTTGTCTAAGGGGTTGGATGCCAATGATCTAAATTGTTATCCTTCCTCTTCATATAGGAAGAAGAGAGAGATTCTGTCAGAAATGATAGTAAGTTTAATTCTGTAGAGTTTTTCTTGACTTGTCATGGGGTCTATTGATATTCCAAAAACTTGGGTGCCATACATGAACACCAAAGACTGTTCTCAAGGTTTTTGTAGCTTGTATTGTCCACAATGGTGCTACATCATCTTCCCTCCTCCACCTCCCATGGAATTCCCTGATGATGATTCAGGCCCAAATTTCTCCCCTCTTGTGATTGCAATCATTGGCATTCTGGCCAGTGCTTTTCTTCTAGTAAGTTACTATACAATAATATCTAAATATTGTGGGAACGTGGACTCAACTAGTAGAAGAGACTCAAGAGAGAATCATGACACTGATGAAGTAATGGAAGACAATGAGAACCCATCTGCCCATGAGCCATGGCAGATTTCAAGTACCGGTTTGGATGAGGCTCTGATCAAGTCCATTACAGTTTGCAAATACAAAAAGGGTGATGGCTTGATTGAAGGAACGGATTGCTCTGTTTGCCTCAGTGAGTTCCAAGAAGATGAGAGTTTAAGGCTCTTGCCTAAATGTAGTCATGCTTTCCATGTCCATTGCATTGATACATGGCTTAGGTCTCACTCAAATTGCCCTTTGTGTCGTGCTAATATAATCTTTATTACTGCTTCAGCACTTCCATTGCCACCTCCAGTAGTGACAGAAACTCCTCCAGGGAATGAATCTTTGCAGGATACGCAACCTGTGATAGATGAAAATGTAGCCGTTGAACGAGACTCAGGAAGAGTTCAGAGCGATCTTGGTGGAATATTGCCAAAGACTCCATCGCTGCGTGCTTTCAGCGATTTAGGCAACGTGCAAGGAAGAGATTATGCCGTGATTCAGATCAGAGAAGAAGGTTATCAACAGGTGAGAAGATCAGTTTCCATGGATCATTTCTGTCAAAGCCAACTTTCAGTTGCTGATATTTTGCATATGAATCAAGAGGAAGACAGTAGAGATGTTGAAGAGTGCCACTTCTCATCAGGTATTGCTGGATCATCTAAACAATCAGCAGAAGCCAGTAAGATTAGCAATAGAATGAGTGTCTTGCACTGTGTAATGAACCCTGTTGCAATGAAGAGATCCTTTTCGAGTGGTAGATTCTTTCTTACTAGGCAAGGAAGAGTAAGAGATCCATCTATTCCTCTTTAAATATAGCCTTTTTAACAGAAAATGATCATATTCATAGCAGTATAATTTATGATTCTGAAAAGATAGAAAGATTTTGTGTGACTGTCTTGCATTTTATATCTGTCATTGGTATAGATACTTAGTTAAGCCTAAGTGAGAACTATAATCTTCTTATGAATCCAAAATATATTTCAATGTTAATTTTTGAACTTTCCCATTTCTCTGGTTTATTAATTAGATCATGAAAAACATGTATTTTTGTTAGTAAGTTTTCTTTCCTTTTCCAATTGCCTCTACTTCCTGGATTATAATTTGCTTCCACATTCTATTTATCCATACAAGATTTCTTACCTAACCTTTGGTTTGATAGAGAACCCTAAAGGCTGTTTTAGCACTAATTTTGCAAAAGTAGTTCTTGCTCTACACTCTACAGTTGATATATCTAAATGGGAACTGAATGAGGAAAGAAATAAAAAGTAAAAGAGAAATCAGGAAGATACCAAATTAAAAAAACCCTATCATCTATGAGGATTCAACCATACAAAAGAACAATTTTTGAGTTTTTATATCGATGAACTTCAAAGTAATGGTTCTAATTGTTCTACCTCCCAACAAATCCGAAGAAAAAAAATGTGAAGGAAATTCAAAATGGCCCTACAAAAATAAATCTACTCAATTGATGGGCACCCTTTCCAGTCTCCTAGTCCCATGTATGATTATGATTTATGAAAATGATCATCTCAATCTTAGTTAAAGATGTTTTGAGACTGGGGCTCTGCCAAAAACTTGAACTGACCATCTTTAACGAAGTCCACTAGACAATGGGTTCAAGAACATTTTTCTCCTCCTGGCCGAAAAATTAGAAAAGCTTTAGCCCAATTTCCCAGATTACGGACCAAAAAATGGGCTTTTGTTGGAACAAACGGTCCAAGTCCATAGACGCATAGCTGGGCTAGCTCAATACCCAAAATGCTTGTGAAAAATAAATGTCCAAGTGCATGGGATTATATATTGTATGATTATTTTTGTTACTAGTATCATAAAGATTGAGGGATTTATATTTTTACACATAAAAATTTGAAAATTTCCAACTTGCATGAATTTACAACAATCAAGAAAAGTTTATGAGTGAAAACATGAATTCTCTGGAGAACTCTCCCTCGAATCCCGCGAGCGAAAATGAGATTTTGAAACTTGCTAAGAAGAAAAATTTCAACGAGGAGATCGACTAATAAAGTTTTGGATTGTATGATGGTTACTGATGACCTTGCTGGGAATATGGCTTTGGATAATGGGGTTGGGATAACCCTTGGCGTAAGGCGCTTATTGTTAAGTTGCTTGGTAAGGTCCTTGGAGTGTTGTTCACTCAAAAACATGTCTACAGAGAAGCGAAGTTTTGTACAAATATTTTACCGAATGACATTATTGGAGTTGCAAGGCCAAATGCCCGTATAGTATAAAGCGGGAAACCGCTGTTAAGCACAAAAAAAAACTTACATCAATCAAGAAGAGTTTGCTCCTCCTGGCCCAAGTGAGTTCCTAGTTGAACAAATTGAGGCCCAAAAGTATAATGGGGGAAATTGTCTCATAGCAGGCCCAAGATTTCTTTTTCTCTCTCTCTCTTTGTTTCTCTTTTGTTTGACTGTTGAGTCCTGTTTGCTGTATGTTTCAATTTGGGATGATGATATTAATTACATGCTCATACAAAAAGGTAAAGTACAAAGGAATAAAAAGTTTTTGTTGAATTTGCCTTGCCAGAGCCATTACAAGATGTCATGTTTTGGTATTGTATTCAAAAATGAACATATGTACCAAAAATCAAATCAAATTACAAGATATTTTGGGGGAAACGCATGAAAAATACTGTGTATGTATGCAGCAGGAGTCTACAAAACCTAATATTAATGTTGTGTCGCATCCAATATAGAGACAATCAGAGAAATGGGCCACCCTTCTGAGTACAAGTTAACTCGGACAGTAATCGGTGAATTAGGTTTGGGTAGCTTTGTTTTTAATTTGTAAGAAAATTTAGCACCTTCAATTTCTTTGTTTAATTAAACCGATTATTAATTATATAATAATATATCAAAGCACAGTAGAATTACCTTGGTGAAATAAATTTCTTTTATATTCTACAATTATAGATCTAATTCGTCTGTTTATTTGCCGACTGAATGTATATATTTTTCTTGCTGTCCTGGATTCAGAAATTAAAAGAGACGTAAAGATTGATCCCCACGTCCCTGTCTGGTTTACACAAGAAGACATAAGTCTTAATTAAGGTTCAGATTCATGCTTACACAAAGAAACAAAAATGAAGGCTGAGATGAGAGATGATACATCGAATCCCAAAAAAAAAAAAAAAACCATCTCTAAAACTCTCAACTTTTTTGTATCTCTTGTAAAACTACAAAAAACCCTATCACTTTTTCCAATGCCCTTCCCGGCCCTTGCACCAACTTCTGCAATGTCAACTTTCCATTTTTCTTCATCATCTAAACCAGCTGAAATGAAAATTTGTCTACTCTGTAAGAAGAGAAAGAGAGAGAGATAAGATTCATTAAAACCAGCCAATCAAGTGCTTGTACGTTCTTGGATTTTCTTACAACTATTGAAACAACAAAAAACAGGTTTGGCAGATTTATTTTTTTCCAAGGTGTTTTACTATACAACATATGACTATGAGTGACAATGGCCTGCGCCAGCTGCTGAAATATATCAATATATATGTATATTATTTAATAGTTTCACGGGCAATTAATTATAAATTATAAACCAATGGAATGTCATATTAGAGTCTTGCACTAAGTTAATTTCTGTAATAATAGACCTAGCTAGTAATTAATAACTTAATTTTGAGTGAAAAACCATACAAGAATCAAGAACTGTGGTTAATTTGGAGAGCTGGGGAGAGGCATATGTTGCCAGCATTTATTCATCATATGCAAAAGAAAGCATGTTAAGCATGCATGGGAGCTCAACAATGATCCCATTGACATTTAAAGAAAAACAAGTAGTAGTAATAAAGTTTCTATATATTTCATACACTCCCAATATTAAACATCCTGAAAAGCCAGGCCTAAGAAAAACTCAAAACACACTACTTTCATTGACTGAAGCTACATACATACAAGAGCAGTAAAAAAAAAAATGCAGAAACTCTAAACAACCAAAACCCAGAACCAAAAAAAAAAACCCTAAAAAATGAAGAGAAATGTGGATTGCATTTTGGTGATTTGACCAAAAAGGTAATTTGGGTAGCTAGATAGCACAATTGATCAACATAAGGCAGTAACATCTTCCTCAATTATTCTGATCATGTGGTGAACTGCCCCTGCAATGTCATCTACTGAACTGAGTTGGCATCCTTCTTCAACCTGCATGCAGAATGTTTCAAATTTTAGCCCAAAACTCCATAATTTTCTTGAATTATATAGAAAAAAAATATTAACTTCAAAAGGTCGTCTAAATTTATGGAAAATGACATTTTTCCTTTCCAAGGGAAAAACAAAAGTATATGCGAGGAAAAGTACAGTATCTGCCCACTCCCCCCATATGACAATAATTGAAGACGACCATCTCTAATAGAATGTCTGAAACACTACCCCGTGTAATATATTATTCTAAGAAAGCATACTGTGTGACATATAAATTAATATTTGCTAAAATTAAGGAACTCACATTTTTAATTTCTTATAGAGTGCATTTTATATATTTATTCGATAAAATATATATATATATATATATATATATATATATATATATGAAAATTTAGAATCCTATGATAATGTTATTCCATGAGCATACACAATGGGGAAATTATTTTTCTTAAAAAAGAAAAATGAAGCTGCTGATTGATAAAAAAGTGCATATTATTACCTTGGCACTGATAGAATAGAGAACTAATGGATCCATGGTTGTGACATTGAGGTGGAGGATGGAAAGGTAAAGTGAATGAAAACCAGCAACAAGCTTGGAAAGCTGCCTGAGTCGACCTTTTCGTGAGAGAATTCGAAGATTTGCATGAGTTTCAATCAATGTCACCTCAATATCCGCTGTTGATGCCTTAGTCTTTGATGTATATTTGTTAGGGATTTGAGACCAGGTGTACTGAGGATACATAAAAAATTGTGCAAATGGTGGTGATGATAGCAATTTGAAGTTGGTGGTAATTTCTTCAATGGCAGCAGCTGGTCTTACTTGTTGCAGTACTCGAAGCTTTTCAGCTTCAAGGGTTTGCAGAAGATGCTCAAGTTCCTTGACAAACTCTATAGCACCACCAACTATGGATGCTTGATCACCCTACACAAGCAAATAATTATAGGGTTAATTAAATTAATTAAACTTTAATTTTAAACTCTTGCTTTGATATATGGGATAAAAATATATATATTCAAACTGCAAATTCAAGTAACCATGAGTTTGCTTTTTCCATAATTTTAGAGGAACAGCTTTTTCTTCTATAGTTTCAGCTTTTGCATGACTAGCAAACAAGAAAATAATCCAAAGAATAGCAAAAGGCAATAATAGAATTCTTTTAATATTTACCGATTCTAGCTAGCTGAACTTTTTACCTTGAAAAGTTCTGATAAAATTTTGCTGGAACGTTATGTCAAACTATTATTGAACCTTTTTTTTTTGGTCGGAATCATTATTGAACTTTTGAATTCAATCAGTCCAGCTTTGATCAGAACTATACTGAATACATCAGAATTCTACTATTCTAAGTATATCAATTAGTTAAACCTTCTCTAAAAGTAAAGGACTCAGTAATTGATCAATAAAATATGGTAATACAGTGGAGCTAAGAGGAAAAAAAATAAGATTCTAAAGCCATGAACACTATAAATGTTTTAACAATCCAGAAATATCGATACATCAATTTAATTCCAAATCCAATATAAACCCTCCATTTTTGTTAGACACTTCATCATAAATTCATAATCAGGGTTTCCCAATATAGAACTTAGTACTGTCCCTTGTCTTGACCCTTTAATTTAGTCTTAACCAGGAACCTGAAACTCATTTGAGGAGAGAAGAAGAGAAGAAGGAGAGAAAGATAAAAGAAAAAGAATGGAGAAGACAAACCCTTTGGACATAAGATTCAGGCATGAGGGAGCGTAAAACAGCCAGATGCTCATTCATTTGCTTTCGCCTGTTTCTTTCCACAGCAATGTGAGTCATTCTTTGAGTCTCAGCCTCTTCTTTGTTCTTGCAAACCCTTGCCTTTCTCCTTCTCTTTTTCCTCCCTTGAGCTGCCAAGTTCGGCCTCCGCTCAACAGCTTCCCAATTCAAAGCACTACCAGCTTGTTCTTGGGAACTGAAATTATTTTCCATTGAGAAATCAGTCACCAAAGAGTCATTGCTGCTATATGGGATTGCAGATATAGTATCATAGATAACGAAGTTCAAGAGCTCGTTGGAACAAAGGGTTTCAAGTGCCATTTCTCTAAAATCTGCAAAAGCACAAGCTACACCTCCAAACAATATGACTTGAAATACTGGAATTAAACTTGCAATTCTAGTTTCACTCTAAAGACAAAAATCACTTTCTAGCATGAACCCCAGAACTTGAAAATTTGAGAGAGAGAGAGACTAAGAGAGGTTAAAATGAAGTTAGGGAGAGGGCTTTGGGATATTGATAGGGTAATTTATAGAGAGAAAGATACGGTGCACGTGAGAGGGGCAGGAAAAGGAGAAGTTCTCTTTTGTGCTAGCAAAAAGTGAGGGAAAAAGAAAGAAGCTCTTCACTCAGCCTTGTTTTTAGATTTGGGTTTGTCTTCCCGATTTCATAGACGCTGTCAACACTGGCATAGCCACTGCAATGGAGAGTGTGGTGGGGGGACCCAAATCTATATAGAAAGATGCATACCAACAACACAACAAGCTGGGTATAAAAGCTACTCTTCACATTCAAATATGTGTTGTATTATGCAGGAAAAAAAAAAAAATTGGCTGGCTCACGTACTTTAGATTCTCATACACATTATTTTACATACTTTAACATGTGCTTGACAACCCATTCAATGCAGTATAATTGGCAAATTTTTTCTCTGAAATTTCTAATTTGTTTTCATGGAAATTAGATTTTACCTAGGCAGTTTATCATTTGATTTGCCAATGATCAGAAAATGCAAATAAATATGAAAATGTGAGAATCTGTAGAGTAGGATATTAAGAGTGCTGCAATCCCATGATGATTAGGCTTAAGTTAAAAAGACCTATTAGAGTTATTAAAGTGATTTTTTAACATTTTCATGAATCATGATCACTACTGGAAACACCCCCGGTGATGTCAATTATCGACCCAGCTTTTTTTTTAAAGTGATCAGAAAATCCATGAAATGGAAGCTGCACCAAAGACTAGCTATTTAGCCTCTCTCGTGCATCCCCTATCCCCTCTTTGATTAGTTGCATCGCATCCCAAAAACTATCGTGACAAACAATCTATTTAATTTTGATTTAGCAATTGCTATTCCTATATGAAAAGGTTGTAGTTTAAAAGGATTCAAATCCTCTCTTCTATATCAATTATCTTCAAATGCACCAACAATAATTATTGAGATAAATATATACTTAACTATTGATATTGTCAAAAAATAAGGCATTAAACTACAGTTAAAAGTATTGGCCAAAAAAAAAAACTACTGTTAAAAATATAGGCAGAAATATTTACACAAATATACCAATGAGTTGGCTGAAGATCTCGAATTTCAATCAGTCTTAACCTAAAGACAAATATATATATATAGGTATATCCATCTAGTAAATTCACTTTATGAAAAAATGAAAATAAAATACAGAAAGAACAAAAAAGCCAACAAAAATCTTATAATAGTAAACCTTGAGAGAAAATTGGTAACAGATATTTAATAATTAATGATTGATGATGTGCTGAATGTTACTTATTATAGCTTGTCATTATAGATCAGTCTTAGTGGAATTGTAACTTTGCGCCAAACATCAAAACATGCTGATCCAAAATTCCAAATCATATTTACTTGGCTTACAAAAATGCTAGCTATCATAGTACATATTAACAGAACATGAAAGCAAAGTATGATTTTAGTACAAAATGCCTTCATTAATAATTACGATGTCGATTTATCAAAACAATAATGTGGTCCCTTATTTTCAATTGAAACCCAATTATTAATCTTCAATTTTACAACCAAAAAAAAAAATCCGAAGTCTCAACCTACTTTTTTTTAAAAAAAAAACATTAAACAATGTTTAATAAAATTGGTTAAAATAATATTTAAAAAATATAATTAATAAATTATTTTTTTAATCAATAAAAATAAATACATTAAATATAAAAAATTTTTAATTTTTAATCGATGTACTCTTTAAAATCTATACTATATATAAAAGCACCAACTTCAAAACTACAAATAGTGAATGACATATATACCCTTACTAATTTTTAAAATTAATTATTTTATCTTTAATACTAAAATTTAATTATTTTATCTTTAATAATGATTTATTAATTTTTTAACTATTTTATCCTTGATAATTTTTTATAATAAAAACTCTAATTTTTTATAGGCTACTACAAATCATTAATAATGGTTTATTAATTTTTTTTAACAATTTTATCCTTGATAATGATTTGTTAATTCGTTTAATAAAAAATCTAATTTTCTTATAAGCTACTACAAATCATTAATTAATCATAATTATTTTAAGCCTAATTATTTTTTGCACCTTTCCTTTTTAGGCCCATATAATTCTTATCCTACTATAAATAGTGAATAGCATATATACCCTTATTCATTTTTAAAATTAATTATTTTATCCTTAATACTAAAATTTAATTATTTTATCCTTAATAATGATTTATTATTATTTTTAAACTATTTTATCCTTGATAATTGTATTATTAAATTTTTCTTTAAAAAATCTATTTTCTTTTAAGGCTACTAAAAATCATTAATGAATATTGAATCCTAATTAGTTTAGGCCTAATTATTATTTGCATCTTTCGTTTTAGGCCTAATTATTTATTAGTTATTATTATCATTTGCATCCTAATCAAAGTAGAGAAACCTCTTAATAGAAAAACCCTAATTATGTCTCCGTATATAAAAATGGAAGTTATGCTTGATTTACTTTGTGAACTTTTATCTGTATTAGCATTCTAATATTGCGTTATTGCTTCTTTTACACAGTAAGCTCATTCTATTGATTTTATGATCTATATCTAAATTTTAATTTCTATTTAATTTTTAGCCTTATTTGTAACATACTTCTTTTACACAGTAAGCTGATTTTATTGCTTTTATGATTTATCTAAATTTTAATTTATATTGATTTTCTAATCCTATTTGTAACAATCTATTATATTCTATTTTTTATGGAACCCTGCTAAAGATATATATGCGTTTTCTTTTGTTAGCAAGTACATATAGTGCAAAACAAATAGTGAGACATTATGTTTTTTTTTTTTGACATGTTGCTTAGCCAATTTGTACTACTTGGATATGGGCATATATATTGATCACAGATATAAAAAAGAAAGTTTATTTTCAAACCACACGGAGCTTGAAAATTTAGACTTTGTTTTGTGGTTAACATTTATAAATTAGCTGAAAGTGTGCAAGAAAACCCAAACTTTCTCTATAATTGATGCAAAAACTTTTAAAAAAACTAATATATATTATATAAATATATGCAATTGTTTGTTTGTGTTATTGGGTGAAAACAGTTTCTCTTATTCTTTTCTTAATTTAATTTCATTAAAGATAAATTGATTTAGAAGTTGAATTAATCTGATTTTAAGCATAAGATTTTGAACGAGTTTTATTTACTGCATGTATTAGAAGAGCCTATTGCTATAAATTGTAATATCAATACAATTACGTCTCTAAAATATATAGTTTGCCCCTTTTGCTATCTGACTTGCATCCATAAAAATCTCAATTTCTTACCAACTCCATCAAGAATGCTAACTATAGTGATCATATCATGTTAAGGCTTAAGATATAACTTCACAAACTTAAAAATTAGCTTATTCTGGGCACATTACATTGGTTGGTGCTTTTCTAAGAGCAATTTTTTCTCGATTAACACATACTCGACAAAACTTCTATTTGGAAATCAGGTAAGGTTTAAATCTAGTGTTATTAAAAAGAAATATTATCAAGTACCAATTTCACTATGAAAGTTGAATCCTAAGGTAATGGTTAATTATTATATGAATAGTTTCATCAGAAAATGTATGGAATAAGAAAAATCATAAATTATTGTTGAGCATTCTCCAAGCTATTCAATAGAGGAAATTTCAAAATATAAGGTGGCTACATCTACCATTGTATGAATAATTTGATTATATAAATCATTGCTTATTCTGTCAACTTCCTCTTATGCATAGTCATATGACAATTGCTAAAGCTAAGTGAGCTGATTTTTTTTACTTTACTACTTATTAAATTTTAGATTTTTTTAAAAATAGTTATGAATGTTGTTTTTTATATTTTATATACTTATTAATTCTCATTATTGTTAAATTTAGTTATGATAATTTATATTTGAAGCTCCAGTTTATTGAATCAAAGATCACATTCATAATTTTGGAGAAAAAATGCCAACAAACCAAGGATCGAATCCTATTATATTTATCTAATTATTTAATATTTAAAATTCTATATATATTTGTTACACATCTAAATTGTGTACTACAAATATTTTTTAGAAAATACAAAAATTTATCGTACAATTCGTAAAACTTACAACTATATTTAGTAAGATAGTAAATAACCAAGCTACACAAAGGAAAAAAATTGAGTGATTATGTGCAGCTTTATCTACTCCATATGAGAAAGAAGGTTACTGATGTATAAAATTGATTTCAATTTAACTATGAATTCATATAACTGGAGTATAAAACTATTTGTAACTTCGATTTCAATCTAAATATGAATAATTCAAAACTAACAAAATTATTTTTTTTCAATGTAGAAAAAAAATGGAGAACCAAACTACTACAATAATATAATTTCAAGTGTAGCCAATAAATATCTATTCTTTGTGCATATGGATGTGAGACAAGAATCTGAACGAACTCAAAGACGTTTGGTGGTAGAACAAATGAAAAAATTTGAAGAATCTAATTTGATATCAAACATAAAGATAGAAAAAGGAGTAAACAAAAGATGAAAAAAATCATTTCCATAAAACATGATGGATATGCATCAAAGAAAAATAAAAGGATTTAAAAAAAAAATGAAGAGTACGATTTATCATTAAACAAATTGGTAAAAAAAAAAAATCAAAGTAAAGAATAATAGGTTTCAATTTTTTTTTAATTTTTAAGTAAGATTTCAATAATATGTTTCATAAAATTTAATTTAATTTGAATCTTTATTAAAAAGATAACAATTATATTATTTTTAATATTAATGATATATTATTATTTTGATATATACTAATTACATGATTTATCATCAACGTTTAGCAAAACCTAATATTATTATAAACGCAACAATAGCGGTGCTTTCTAATATTGTATGTTAAAACCTATAATAGCACAAGAAAGATGTCGAGAGTCGAACCATTGCTATATGCTACGTGTAGTTTACTAATAGTACTACTTTAATTTTGCATTTGCATGATATACATGTATGTCAAATTTTGATTAAAAACATAAATACAAATTCATATATATACGTATATACAATAATATATAGATGGTGAAAGAAGACTGATGGAGGTGGAGAGTGGTGGACCATGCATGGTCCAATTTGTCAGACACATTGCAGGCTAATCCATGTGACCGTCAGCTTTCCTACACTTAAAAAGTACTACAAATTTTTGCAATCTTCCACAATCTAATTTCTACCCCTTTTTCCAGTTTTAGACTCCATAATTCACACTGATTGGCTAATTTTTTTCCTAGATTTTCTTATTTGATATTATTCTTTTTAAGGGATAATGTCATGTAAAGTTTATCAAATTAATACCTGTACTATAAAAATATCTATTTTGGTACTTAAAGTTTACTCTCTGTATGCTATTGTAGTACCTATCAGTAACACCGTTAAAAATTGATGACGTGACTTTTGTATCTAATGAAAACCTGACACGTGGCATCATATAACGATGCCACGTGTACTAACTAAAAAATTATTTTTTTAATTTTAATTTTTAAAATAAAAATAATATTATTTTAAAAATATAATGATAACACGTGGCACCATATAATAATGCCACATGTATTAACTTAAAAAAAATTTAAAAAAATTTAAAAAAAATTTAAAAAAAATTAAAAAATTTTAAAAATTTTAAAAATTTAAAAATTTAAAAATTTAAAATTTAAATTTAAAAGTTTAAAATTTAAATTTTTTAAAAATCTAAAAATTTTAAAAAAAAATAAAAAAATAAATTTCATATTTAATTTTTGTAATTTTTTAATAAATATTTTTTTAAAAGAACTAAAATAATTTCATAATTTAATTTTTTTAATTTTCAAAAATAACTTCTTTTTTAAAAAATATTTTTTAAAAAATTTTAGATATTATAAATGATTTAATATTTAATTTTAAAATATTTTATATTTTAAAAATAAATTTAGTTAAATATTTTAATTTTGTTATTTTTAATATTTTGAATTTAAAAAATATAATTTAATTTTAAAAAATATAATTTTAAATTTTATTATTATTTTAATATAATTGTTTAAGTTTTTTAAAAAAATTAGATATTGATTTTTAAATTTTTTTATTTTATTTATTTTTTTTAGATATTTATTTCTAAAAAATCAAGTACTGCAACGTGTCATCATCTGATTGGTCAATGTCACATCATCATTTATATTTAACAGTGTTAAGTCAAAGTACTACATTGATACACGGTTTGATAATATAAGTATCACATTAAACATTTTTAAAGTACAAGTACCACATTGACAAATTTGATAAATTAAGAGGCTATTCATGATATTTTCCTTCTTTTAATTCTTTTGTACAAATAAATGTCAATATCTACACCTCATAAACTCCAAAACTACATACGATAGCCATCTATACTATGAGTTGTAACTTGTATTTATCCATTGAAATGTGCCAAATGAGTATATGCAGAACCTAACATATGTATATACATGCATGTGCACATCCATCTGCATGATCATGGGCATGCTCGATATTTTCTTGATCTTTAAGGGATCATAACCAGACTGGCATTACATCAATGGATGAGCCTTGGTAGCAAGGAGACGTTTAACGGTTTAAGGAATAACCTATGCCATAATGTATTGTATGAGTAGAGTTTCTTTAATAGAAATATATATATATATATATATATATATATATATAAAAGAATAATTAATAATCAGAAAAAAAAAAGTTCATGCAAATTGAAGTTTCCCACATTTTAAATTATCCTATCACTATATCCAATTATCCATATAGTACCCCATATCCTATATTCATATCAACTAGAATAATACCCACGCGATGTCGCGAAAATTAAATGTTAAATATACGATGATAATATTTTTAAAACCAAAAATTAACAATTAAACAAAAAAATAAATTTATAATTTATAAAATAACAAAAGAGAACTGTCATAACAATTTAAAGTTCTAAACAATTTATAAAATCAGCTTAAAAGATAAATCTAAGTGAAACAAATTTTTTCCTAAATTGAATCACAATGACAAATTATGTAAAATATAAAATCAATTGAGACACGACACAGACACAACATAGGAAAAATAATTAAAACGCAACACGAAAAATAACATAAACTCAATAAGAATACACAAACATGTAAAAATATACATAAAATAAATTATTAACGTGTAAAAATGTATATATATTTATAATACTTTATATAAATTATTAACGTGTAAAAATTTATATAAATGTATAATATTTTGAAAAACACAAAAAAAAAAAAAAAATAACACGAACACGTCAAGAATACACAAATCTTTTTCTAAATTGAACCACTATGACAAATCATGCAAAATATGTCATGAATTGAGATACGACACGAACACACAAATTTTTCTCTAAATTAAATCACAATGACAACTATGTAAAATATTAGATGAATTGAAACACGACACTAATATTACATAGAAAAAATAATTAAAACACAACACGAAAAATAACATGAACACGACACAAATATACGAATGTGTAAAAATATACATAAAATAAATTATTAATGTGTAAAAATTTATATAAATTTATAAAATTATTAACGTGTAAAAATTTATATAAATTTATAATAATAAGAAAATACAAAAAAAAATAACATGAACACGTCACAAACACATAATTTTTTCTCTAAATAGAATTACTACGATAAATTATGCAAAATATGTCATAAACTGAGACACGACACGAATACACAAATTTTTTCCTAAATTGATTCACAATAATAAACTATGTAAAACATAAGATGAATTGAGACACGACACGAATACAACATAAAAAAAGTAATTAAAAACAGCACGAAAAATAATATGAACAAAACACAAATACATGAACGTGTAAAAATATACATAAAATAAATTGTTAACATGTAAAAATTTATTTAATTGTATAATACTTTATATAAATTATTAACGTATAAAAATTTATATAAATTTATAATATTTTGAAAATATTAAAAAATAACACGAATATGTTTTGAACACACAAATTTTTCTCAAGTAATTAAAAACAGCACGAAAAATAATATGAACAAAACACAAATACATGAACGTGTAAAAATATACATAAAATAAATTGTTAACATGTAAAAATTTATTTAATTGTATAATACTTTATATAAATTATTAACGTATAAAAATTTATATAAATTTATAATATTTTGGAAATATTAAAAAATAACACGAATATGTTTTGAACACACAAATTTTTCTCAAGATTAAATCACTATGACAAATAATGTAAAATATGAGATGAACACGAACGTGTAAAAAATACATAAAAAAATTATTAACGTGTAAAAATTTATATAAATTTATAATACTTTTTATAAATTATTAACGTATAAAAGTTTATATAAATTTATAATATTTTGAAAACAAAAAAATAACATGAACACATCTTGAACACACAAATTTTTCTCTAAATTTTATCATTATGAAAAATGATGTAAAATATGAGATGAATTGAGACACGACACGGACATAACATAAGAAAAATAATTAAAACACAAAACGAAAAATAACATAAACACAACACGAATACACGAACATGTAAAAATATACATAAAATAAATTATTAACTTGTAAAAATTTATAATACTTTAAATATAAAAAAAAAAACACGAACACAATTTTTTTCTCTTTTCCTTCTTCCTTCTTCCCTCTTTCCTTTCTTTTTTTTTTTTTTTTTTTCTCTCTCCTGCCCTTTCTTTCTCTTTCCTTCCTTCCCCAACCCTTCCACCAACCGGGGGGAAAACAAATGAGGTGAACAGTGTCAGACGACGTGGACACCCCCACTGAGCTCAAAAACTTCCTATATTTATATATAGGATTTTTCATAGATGCTTGCATTATATAACCACTTCATGCTAAAAAGTATGTAATTGATGTTAGATTCCTCTATTGTAAGCTGTTTTGAAGACAATTTGTTTCAAATGCACAATAAAACAAGATTACTTCCTTAGAGCTTTCAAAAAAACATTTTTTGCACACAGATATAAGGGTCAACCTACCAAAATTTTAACCTAACACCATAAAAATCTATAATCTATAATTCCAATGACAAAAGACAAAGTCAAAGCATAGACAATCAGGATTAAAAGGGATGATGCAGATGAGGCAAACAGGGTATACACAGACAAGTTTACTAGCCATGTGAGCACATTTGCCTGCATAAATAAAGCAAGAAAACCTGTTGTATTATTTCTTTGAGCTTAAGGAGGAAAATAAAGAAATGAAAGAGGAGGATGTTTTCTTTACCAGCAGAAAGGAAGCCAATAAATTCCGGTCAAATGCTTTTTCAAGAGCTGAAATTTTGCTCCCATGGACATAATCAGATAGCATTAGTATTGCTAAAAGCTGAGGCGAGGGTAAACCTTTGGTTAGCCATGATGTGACAATAGATAATAAAACTATAAACATCCATCACAATTCAAAAGGACCGTGACTTTTTTCTTTTATTTGGATTTGCAAAGCTTCATATAGAATGTGAAACATCAGTCATCAGCAAACGTTTCTCTTCTCTTTTGTGATTAATTGCATCCATGTTGACTGATCATACCAAAGAGAGAAAAAGGTAAACAGGTATGGATTCAGTTTGGGTAATAAAGTTTCCGAAATATGAACTTCTCTTGAGAAACTTATGGAGAACAAACATGGGTAATTTGGACCCAAAAATTCCTATCCATGTCATATTGATGCATTGCCGACCTGTGACTCCTATCAATGTTGGGATGAGGAGTACTAAGTCAAAACAAACAAATTTTCCCTCAGAGTCTTCACCATATTGACTCACCATTTCTGCACAACATACTGATCTAGAAATGTCAAACTAAATTTAACAGATCCACCAGATTATACCTATCTTAAAAGGAAAGGAAACTTCCTCAAGGAATGCCCTTCACTTTTCAGTCAAACTAGTAGTATCCAAGCCTCTTGTTAAACACAAAAAACCTACTAGAGTTGTACATTTTGAGATTCCATGTTGGTTGAAAAGAGATACTACAACTAAATAAAGAAAAAGGAAATGTTGATAAAAGCAAACAAGAAACATAAAATTATTCTGTCAATGATTAAGTCCTGACCTTATATATTTTAGGAAAAGTAATTTTTCACATTGATGACAGCTTCTATATGTCATGAGCTTAATATCACATCGATGATGAACACTGCCATTAAATTCTTGAAATATTTAAATAAGGGGGGGAAAAGAATAACCTGCAGATTTTGAGCCAACACCCAAGTAACATAAGCCAGGTTGCACTACAAAAATTGCACTGAGTGCTTTCATTGCAAGATAGTTCTACAAATTAGTAAATCTAATTGATGAATATATCTTACCATTCTACGTGAAATTCTTTCAACATACCTGTCTAGAACCAATGTTAGAAACCTGCGAAAGACATTTGAAAACTGATCAGTTCACCTTCTGAGCAATCAATTTATCGGATAAGGAAACAAGCAACATTGGGGTAATAAAAATCATGTGAGAGTTAATATATACCAAAACATAATAGAAAGAAGCCAGACTCTAGTTTGTGTTCCATTGGTGCTGCTCAGTGCTCAGCACGCCAGAATAACGATTTCCAAAGATGAGATAGTAGCTCATCTGAACACCAATAAGATACATACCCCAGTATCCTGGATATGATCACAAGTAATTACTTGACAAAATCTTGCATCAGATGATGTGATGAGAAGCAGTAGTAATGAAATCAAAGGGATTGCAAAGATTGCAACACCATTTTACTCTCTTTAGATGAAAAGAACAATGAATAGCCTATTATTTTGTGGAAACGAGTCAAGAAGACAGATCTCCAATGGGAGAAATCGTACTCAAAATTAATCTATAAACTTCCTTTTTCCATCATTTCCAATTTCCTTCAAATCAATACAAGCTGTTCTTTTTGCTAGGTGAGATTTGAATCAAAGTTCAATCTCATATGCAAAGAATACAGTTTATTTTTTGCTCAGGAATTGGGATCACAAGAATCTTACAAACAACATATCCATGAATAAAGTTGCAAATAGAAACCAAAGCTACGATCCCTAAACCGAAGTTTCTTTTCAGATTAAAAAGGGTCATCTAATAATTCATATTTGATAACAAGGTCAAAGTCTACAGCAGTAATACAAACGTCATATTCCCAGCCAGGGACGGAACATTCATACATAAAAATTATGCAGTCAATAAGCCAGGGATCCACTAAAGACTTGAAGTGAGCAAAGAAAAAGATTTCCCTAACGCATAAGCTGAAGGGTACATGACCCAATTGTCCTAGGAATATCTAAATTATTCACTTTCCCAGGAAAAGCTTCTTACTGCAAAAAGTTTCAGCTCTCATCTCTTCTTTCCTTTTTTTTTTTCTTTCTCTAAGTTCATAAAAGAACAGAGTTTATTCAATATCATCGATCCAGTCACCATATATCCGACTTATTTTATCTGGACCCTTCCATTTCTGAAGAGTTCTTTGTCCCGGCCTCTGGAGTACAATTGATGTCCTCTGTGAAGGAACTCCAAGATGATAAACATCTGAAAGCGGAACTGAAGGGCCTGATGCAGCCACAGTATCTGCAGGAGTCTTTGAAGGCACTCCTCCCCCTTGCTTTGAATCAGAAGGGGTAGCAGAAGAATCCTTAGCTTCTGTATCCGCAAGGGCCCCTCCAAATCGGTGTAACTCTGCAGTAACAACAAATATTCATCCCTATCGTATGAAAAAGTAAAAGGAAAAGGAGACCAAATTAAACAACTCCCCATATAAAGCTTGTTTCCATCAAATAAAATATATGCTAAAGCACAGACGATACTCATGACTAGCTGAAAAACCATCTTTGTGTGTAATACTAAAAAACAACAAAAACATCTATCTTGCATCATCCAACATGTTAGGTACTAATCAATGGAGCATTGGCTTTACGCTAATTCAAAAGTAAAAGTGAGACAAAAGTTCTCAAATTTCAAAGGCATGATAACAGCATGGTTCTCACTCGCCCAAAGTAAGAGAAGAGAAAAAGGGTACAAGCATATGCACTGCAAGTTCATGATTCTCACTTAACAAATGCAAATTACCATGATAACAGTCCCGCTTTAAGTAGCATCCAACTTGCCAGATACTCATTAGAAAATTGGATGGTTGCTGTCAAGGAAAAAACTAAAATATCACTGGTTGTTTAATTGGAATTCTAGCCACTTAAAGACAATAGCTACACGGAAGCATACCCACCAAGCAGACAATTCCAGCATACTCATGGGAATTGAACAATTACAGGTACACTTCCTTAAATTGGAGCTTTTCAGTTGATATAAACTCTTTTCAATAAATAAATCATGTGAATTCTAGTATTTTAACTAAATAACTAACACCGATAATAACAAGTGAAAACCATAAATACTTTCCATAATCTAAACCAAAAGGGGATAAAAAGAAAGTAAATAGGTTAATCAATCAATAAACCATACCTCCAACTCCATGAGCAAAATGACATTTATTTCCAAATGGGCAGTACCCAGTAAGTTCCCACTTATTACAAATCCTAGTCTTCCAGTTAGACGGCTTAGCATTCGATCCATTCCCACCACCACCACTAGCACTAGCAGCACCTCCTCCTCCTCCTGCCCCACCACCACCATATCCTCCAGGCCCCAAACTTATAGCTACACTCTCTCGATTCTTCGACTGCTCGTCGTGCAAAAACGTGCAATTATCACCATAAGGACACCCTTCCTCTGTATAAAACTTCTTGCAATGCCTTCCCTTATATGACCTCTGTGCTTCCCCTGAAAAACTAGAAGACCCCAAAGAAGGAATTTGAAATTCCTCTATTGACTCTGACAAAATCCCTTTCTCTTCTTCATGAGCAGCCACTATTTCTTGCCAATTAGGAGGTGGGCGTCGAAGCTCTTCAAGGCTATGAGCAAAGTTGCAGTTTGTAATATAAGGGCAAGTGCCAGCCCTGAACTTGCAACAAAGCTTGGTCTTGAAAAACATTTTGCCTATGGCTTTGGACCTGGAATTTGAATCCTGGGAATTTCTAGGTTTCTTGTTTGGTGGATGTTCGGAGTTGGACCGTGATTGAGGTTGTCTTTGGTCGTAGCTGGAATTTGAAGGTGTGTCGGTGGAGGTTTCTTCGTTGTTCCAAACACGGTAATCTTCTTCTGTTGCCCAAACTGAAGGGTCTGTCGAATTTGGAAACCAATTATCAGGTCCATTTGTCGGAATTACATGAACTACATTTTCTCTACTGTAATCCATTTTACTTTTCAAAAAGGATGATCAAAAAGGAATTTTTTTTTGAAAAAAAAAACCCTAATTTTAGTAAGAAAACATGAAGAAGTAGATGTACCCAGAAGCTAAAATTACACCAATTGCCCAATTGGATGACAATTGAAGTTAAACTGTGAGATTTTAATGATTTGATAAATGGGTATTTGATTACACATCTAAAGAAACTAAATTTAACAGAAAATTTTAAACTTTTTTGAAGGAAGACAACAAGAAGAAAAAACAGCTACAACAGATCAAACAAAGATAGAAATGAAGGAAAAGAAAAAGGGTTAGTTGAAAGATTTGGAGTTAGATCTACAACCTTAAAACATCATAAGATAATTAAGAGGGAAAAAAAGTCGGGAAATGTTGGAAAAGGATATATTTATTAAGGATAATGAACGTGGAAACATACAAATATTATTTTTATATATGTGGAATGAAATTTAGAGAAGATATCAAGAAAGCAAAGAAGAAGATTTTCAGCACTATCTTCTTTTTTTTTCTGGAAAAAAAGTGAAAAAAAATGATTAAACTCTCTGCAAGCAGAGAAGTTGGGAGAAGCGGTAAACCGGTAAAGAAACCATGCGTAAACTTGTTGCCTACATTTTTTTTTTTGTCCTTTCTTTATCTCAAATTGATTTTCTTTCCGCCAATTTCCATGGAAAAATCTAAGTACATGACTTGAATTGTACACCCACATCTTTCTTTTTAAATTTAAGAAATATTTAAAAAAATGAATTATTATTTAGTACACTAACATTCTAATTTACAAATTTCATAAATGAATTTATATAATTGTAAGTGCTCATGTAATGGATTTATTAATTTAATTATTGATTTTTAATAAAATAAGTAATAGTTTGATTTTCTGACAAAAAAAAGTAATAATTTGATGTTGCTTTTTTTTTCTATTAATAGTTGATGGGATATTTTCATAAAATAAATAAAAGATCTTGAAGATCAAATTAAGTCTTCGTTTTTTGGGGTATTTTTTATTTTTTTATAAAATTTTTAATTAATTAATAATAATAAATTAAGTTGAATTTTAGATTTAATTTAATTTAATTAATTTATGTAACTTTTATAAAAAAAATGCATTATTCAAATTTTAATATTTATAATCCTTTTCTTGTTTTTAAGATGCGATATTTTTTATATAAAAAATATTTAACATTAATTAACAATTATTCTCCTATTTTCATGTACCAAAAAAAACTATTCTCCTATTTTCTAAGCTAAAATAATTAAAGCCCCCAAAACAAGACATATTCACCCAAATTTGCTAGTGGAATCCATATCTTCATATTGAAATCTAAACTGTATATTTGGAACATTGTTGTTCTGTAACCTACTCTGGTGCGAGTGTGATCTTTCCTGCGGTATAGAAGTAGTAATTCTCCTCCTGATTCGACAAGATTCCGTCTTCAGTGGAGTAATGCTTGTTTAAGGGTCTGCGTGGACTGGCTACGAACTGTCATCTCTCGAGCAGTGTTGTCAATGATGCAAGGCGCATTTTAGGCGTTAGAATTTTTATATTGCCTCAGGCGCAAAAAAAAAAAAAAAAACTCGTCTGAGTGAAATAAGACGCAATATATATATATTTCTGTTTTTGTATGTATGTATGTATATATATATAAATATATAAAATAAATTTAAGATATATAATTATGATAATAAACTTTAAAAAGTGGTCCAGTTTATCTACAAAACGTGAATTTTTTTGTTGCTCAATATGCATGATTTCTTTATGGTCCCATATCTGTTGTTGAATACTCAAATATTGAGAAATAGAGAGTTTGATACTATCATTTTTCTTACTAATAAAGGTACATCTAATGAAAAAATTAAAATAAAAAAAATTAAAAAGAATTTCAATCAGACGATCTTTTTATACGCCTATCGTCTTACAAAAAAACGCACTTAAGCGCACCAGACGTGCGCCTGATCAAATGCGTCTCGTCTGAAAGGGTCTAAAGTGCTTTTATTATCTAACGCTAAGACGTAGGCGCGTCTAGGCTTACGCCTTGACAACACTGCTCTGGAGAAGGGGCAGTGAGGTCACTGGTAAAGAATTTTCCAATTTCATGCAAGGCATAAAGCTGCCCTTTGGAGATGCATGGCAAATCTCTGCTCACAGTGGTAGTAGCTGGAACTGGAGAAAGATCTTGCAACTGAGGCAAGTGGCTTCTGGATGTGTCATTAGTGACCTGGGAAGTTGGCCATTCCCTGTCAACAGATATTCTGTGGCTGCTGTTTGGAACCTGATTCGACCAAAAGCTAATAAAGTTCCTTGGCACAGATTGATTTGGTTCAAGTTGAACATTCCCAGACACTCCTTAATTTCATGGATGGCTGTTCTTGATAGGCTTCCTACCAAAGACAGATTAGTAACATGGGGGATTACAGTTGAAGAGGACTGCCTGCTATGTAAGCAAGCAAGGGAGACAAGAGATCATATATTTTTCTCTTGTGGATACTCCAAAGCTGTATGGCAAAAGGTCTTGGACTTAAGTCAGATTCATCGAAGGGTAGGTTGTTGGGAGGAAGAGTTGCAGTGGGCAACCTCAAAGTTACGAGGCAATGCTTTAATTGCAATCATTTTACGCATTGCATGGAATGGCTTCATTTATTTTATATGTGTAGACACTCGTTTTTGGTCAATAACATTTTATGCAGGAACAAATCTTATATGTAGCAGGCCTTAGTAATAGTCTCCCTGTCAGCAGCGCTCTTGACACGTCTCTTGGCACGTCGCTTGGCACGTCTCCTGGCACGTCGCTTGGCACGTCTCTTGGCACGTCTCTTGGCACGTCGCTTGGCACGTCTCTTGGCACGTCACTTGGCACGTCGCTTGGCACGTCTCTTGGCACGTCACTTGGCACGTCGCTTCTTAGCAGCAGGACTTCCTGCAGTAATACACAACTACATTAAGACTGTGGAGCTAACCCGGGAAGGTTGGCAGGATTCTTGAGTTTGCTCCACTCTTGGGATGTCTTGGAGAGCATGGCTTGGAGGCTCAGATATGGAGATTGTTAAGAAGTTCACTTCTTAACCTTTCCCTAGAACACAAGTGCTTCCCTATCCCGCTGAACAGATAGTGCATTCTCAAGCGTGCTCATTCACTACATGTGACTGAAACACTTCTCCTAATGTAACCTCCCATAACTGGCATTTCTCCCATTATCATATATAACCTCTCCACCACCCATGATTGAGATGAAGTTTATATAAAATAACTTCCCACTCTGTTAATAACTTCTCCTGATAACCTCTTTGAAGAGGCTATAAATAGAAGCTCAAATGCTTCATTAGGGATCTTTTGGCCATTTGACAAACTTTCTGACGTTAAGAATTCTCTGCAACATTTTCTCTGCAATTTCTACAACCACCATACTTTCCACCATCATCAGCCACCTATAGCCTTCATCACCACCACCTGCCACCGCACTTGTTCTCCAGGGTCTGCTCCAATCTTCCTCTCCGCCATCTCTCTACGATATCTCGTTTTACTGGTTTGCAACGTTTCCTCACCCGATCAAAAACACCCTCTACATTTTGGCGACTCCGCTGGGGAGGAGCGATTGCAGTTAGTAAAACTTTTCTGACTTTATTTCATCGGAAAAAATGGAAGATTCTGCCGAAGATCAAAGCGTAACAGTTCCCTCTTACATCCAAGATCTGATGAAGATGATGAAGGCTAACGAGGAAAGAATGCAAATGTTAGAAGAAAATAATAGAAAGATGATGGAATCTATCTCTCAATTTACCCCTTCCTCCAATGCTACTACCACCCAGGTCCAACTTGTGAACAACAGAAATGGGAACACCGCTGGTGGAAATACCCTTGCCACAAACGGCAATGGAGAGAACACATCTGACGCTTCCAACCCTGTGCCTATTGGAACCCTCGACATGATCAACACGCTACTTGCTGGTACTTCCACTGTGGTTGTTCCTCCAACCAATACTCAAGACTTGGTTACTAGGGAAGAGCTTCAGAGGTTACTTGAGGAGAAGAATAAAATTTTGAATTTTTCTGAGTTTGACCTCAAATTGCCATATCCTGCCCGCATAGCTGCTAAACCATACCCTACAGACTACATTAGTCCCAAGTTCAAACAGTTCAATGGCAAGACGGGCGATGCTCGTGAACATGTGATGAAATTTGTGGAAACTCTTGGAGTAGCTGGTTTGGATGATGATCTGAAGTTGAAAGAGTTTTCTAAGTCTCTCACCGAAAAAGCCTACACTTGGTATGCCAACCTTATTCCTAGCTCTGTGGAGTCTTGGAATCAGATGTGTATGATATTTGGTGAGAAATTTTTCTCCACTCAAGAGAAGGTCAGTCTTGTTGACTTAGGTAGAGAATATCAAAGGCCAAAGGAAAATGTCATGGATTACATCCAACGTTTTAGGGAGAAAGTATTAGACGTACAAGAAGCTCATGATGAGAATGAATTGGTTAAGGTGTGCATCCAAGGAATGTTTGATGAATTTCAACTTTATTTACAAAATTTGTCATTGCCTTCTTTTTCTACTTTAGTGGAGGCTGCAAGGAGAACCAACAACACTATCATGGGAAATAAGAAAAGAACCAATCAATTTAACCAGAGAGAAGGTGTTTTCTTTGCTTCACATGAGGAGAAATCATACAAGAATCCCAGACTTAACTATGATGAGAGAGTCTCTCCAACGTCATTTCCATGCTCTATGGAAAAAGTTCTTGAACTCTTGAATAAATGGGTGAATGAAGGCAGTGTACGTCTACCTAATGTTGAGCGTCAACCTACCAATGAAGAAAAAGCAAGTCATATGTATTGTCATCTTCATAGAACTGTTGGACATCCCACCAAGGAATGCAATACGCTAAGAAAAATTTACCATGGAAAAATGAAGAACAACTAAATGCTAATTAAAAGGTGTGTATTTAAATTTAGTGAAGCATATTTCATTTGTATTGTTCATATGTATTTGAAAGCAATTCTCTATTGATATTTAATTATATCTTTGCAAGTTTGAATTGTTATTATGCTTTACACACATGTGATATGTGACTAATTCAATTAATTATTCTCTATAACATTGACTAGAGAACCTATCATAAGTTCTCTTAAGGGAGAAGTCGACCGTTGTGGTCTCATGCGCCACTTCCGTCACTCTCTCATTCACAAGTGCTTTCAAAGGAGAAGTCGGCCGTTGTGGTCCAATGCGCCACTTCCGTCACTCTCCCATATACAAGCGCTTCCAATGGAGAAGTCAGCCGTTGTGGTCTCATGCGCCATTTCCGTCACTCTCCCATATACAAGCGCTTCCAATGGAGAAGTCGGCCGTTGTGGTCTCATGCGCCACTTCCGTTACTCTCCCATATACAAGCGCTCCCAATGGAGAAGTCGGCCGTTGTGGTCTCATGCGCCGCTTCCGTTACTCTACCATATACAAGTTCTCCTAATAGAGATGTCGACCGTTGTGGTCACATGCGCCACTTCCGTCACTCTCCCATTCACAGGTTCTCCTAATAGAGAAGTCGACCGTTGTGGTCTCATGCGCCACTTCCGTCACTCTCCCGTACATAAATTCTCCCAATTAAGAAGTCGACCGTTGTGGTCTCATGTGTCGCTTCCGTCACTCTCCCATACACAAGTTCTCCTAGTGGAGAAGTCAGCTGATGTGGTCTCATGTACCACTTCTATTGCTCCCATTGAAATACAAATGCAGGTGCAAAATACAGAACAAGCACACTACGTAACTCACTGGCGAAGCTCTACCCTCCATGCTCTCTAGCGACACAGTGCAATATCCATGTCACGTAGTGCGCAGCAGAAATAGTCCGAAATATTTGGCTTGTGTAAAATCACAGTCTTTATCATGAGATCTTGCAAAACAACACCAGAAAAGCCAAGTAAGTATTCTTATTCAAGTAGCATAAAAAATATATATATATATTATTTATTGCTTTTAATAAAGTATGCTTGATTTTAAAAAAATATACATTTATTTATTAATCTGATTAAAATATATATATATATATATTTTTAATAATTCTTGAAAAAAAAAAAAAAAAATCCTGCAGGCCCCAGCCTGCAGGGCCCGCCTGCAAGGCCCAGCCTGCAGGGTCCGCCTATAGAGCCCAACCTGCAGGGCCCGCCTGCAGGTCCCGCCTGCAGCCTCTTACATAAGAAAAAAAAAAAGTAAGATTTAGTTCTCCCTGCAGGCGGAACTTTGATTCAAGGCAGCCCCGCCTGCAGGCCCCAGCCTACAGGTCCCGCCTGCAGGTCCCGCCTGCAGGTCCCGCCTGCAGGCCCCAGCCTGCAGGTCCCGCTTGCAGCCTCTTACATAAGAAAAAAAAAAGTAAGATTTAGTTCTCTCTGCAGGCGAAACTTTGATTCAAGGCAACCCCTCCTGCAGGCCCCTCTTGCATTAGACAAAATCCCTCCAAACATTGTTATACTTGCATTAGACAAAATTCTCCCTACCTGTAGGCCCCGCCTACATATAACAACCCCAACAAACCCCCCAGCATGCATATAACCCCTTCTCAATTTGTGTGTTTAAAAAATAGGAAATTACTTTAAATATATATATATACTTGCAGGACCTCAACGTGTGTGTAAATGCATATATAGCGTTTTTCTTGATCTGTTATTGCTATTAAAAAAAAAAATTAGGAACGATATTTGGGGGCAATTTATTTATTTATTTATTATTATTATTTAAAAAAAAAAAAACTAACATTGTTAGTATATTTGGAACTATATCCCCTGCATTAGACAAAAAGAAACCCTCCCCCAAAACATATTTTATTGAGCTACGGCTAATTTATACAACAAACTTCTCTTACAAAATTGTTTCTTTGTAGATATCATTAATTATTCATTTTCAAAATAGTGCCTATTTTATAAAAATATCAAATTGTTTTAAATAAAAAAAAAATTGGGGGCAAAATATTTATAAAAAAAAAAATAATTCCAAAACCCTAGTTTATTCTTGATTTAAAAGAAACAAAATCAAAATCAATTCTCATATGAAATTTTTCATCTCGTCTTAATAAAAAAAAAATGAAGATACATGGATGAGAACTTACCTTTTCTCAAAAAAAAAAAAAAAAAAAAAATTGAGGAGAAGAATTAAAATCTTTTTGCTTGGAAAGAGCTTTTAAGATTATTGAAAATAATTTTTCAAGTGACCTTCGTATTTATAGACAACATGTAGTGTCCTTGTGCTATTTGAACTCTAAAAAGATATTTATTTTTATTTATCTCTTTAGATTTTTTTTTTATTATTTATTAATATTATTATTTATTTCTTTATTCACCGTATAATTTTAATCCAATGATTAAGTTACATTACTTCTAAAACAAGTGAGTAAATTCATTCATCCAAAAGAAACCGGTTATAACTCACTATAATGATACAAATTGTTTAGAGCAGTGTCCTAAGAAATAAGAACATCCAAGATTGTTAACTTAAGATTCATTTTCGAGATCTTAAGTCAAGTTCATTCGAATAATGAGAGATGTGCAGGGTCATAAGAACAAGATTTCGCATTAGATATTGTTCATCGGTTTGGCAGCAACATTTGCAAAGATGCATAGCTTTGCTGTAATGCCCCTAGCAATTTAATGAAAATTGCAGCTTCATTTGCAGAATTATTAGTAAACCTCCTTGCATCCTGTTCTCCTGCCTGCATATACGGTGAAAGCTACATATAATTTTATATTTTCTTTAAAAAAAAGAATGTGGGACAATCATATCAAATTTCGAAATTATATATTTTTATACTTGATGTTATTTACAGTGCATAAGAATTTTTTATAATAAAAAATTCTCATGCAGGGGGCAAAATGTAGACACTCGTTTTTGGTCAATAACATTTTATGCAGGAACAAATCTTATATGTAGCAGGCCTTAGTAATAGTCTCCCTGTCAGCAGCGCTCTTGACACGTCTCTTGGCACGTCGCTTGGCACGTCTCCTGGCACGTCGCTTGGCACGTCTCTTGGCACGTCTCTTGGCACGTCGCTTGGCACGTCTCTTGGCACGTCACTTGGCACGTCGCTTGGCACGTCTCTTGGCACGTCACTTGGCACGTCGCTTCTTAGCAGCAGGACTTCCTGCAGTAATACACAACTACATTAAGACTGTGGAGCTAACCCGGGAAGGTTGGCAGGATTCTTGAGTTTGCTCCACTCTTGGGATGTCTTGGAGAGCATGGCTTGGAGGCTCAGATATGGAGATTGTTAAGAAGTTCACTTCTTAACCTTTCCCTAGAACACAAGTGCTTCCCTATCCCGCTGAACAGATAGTGCATTCTCAAGCGTGCTCATTCACTACATGTGACTGAAACACTTCTCCTAATGTAACCTCCCATAACTGGCATTTCTCCCATTATCATATATAACCTCTCCACCACCCATGATTGAGATGAAGTTTATATAAAATAACTTCCCACTCTGTTAATAACTTCTCCTGATAACCTCTTTGAAGAGGCTATAAATAGAAGCTCAAATGCTTCATTAGGGATCTTTTGGCCATTTGACAAACTTTCTGACGTTAAGAATTCTCTGCAACATTTTCTCTGCAATTTCTACAACCACCATACTTTCCACCATCATCAGCCACCTATAGCCTTCATCACCACCACCTGCCACCGCACTTGTTCTCCAGGGTCTGCTCCAATCTTCCTCTCCGCCATCTCTCTACGATATCTCGTTTTACTGGTTTGCAACGTTTCCTCACCCGATCAAAAACACCCTCTACAATATGGAGGGAGAGGAACACTAGGCATCATACTAAAGCTGAACTCCCAGAGGACAGACAACTGGAATTTATCAAGGGTGTGTTTATGATGTGTTTGCACAATCTTGGCAAAGTTAAGATGGATCACGTGAATCTTGACTTATGTAATGCCTGGCAGCTCAATTCTAATATGTTTACTTAGTTTGTTTGGTTTGCTGGGTTTGCAGGTTTAGTAGCAGTAAACCTTGCTTGTTCATGGTGTAAATTTGCTGTCATTTTGTAATTTTGTAACAGCTACTGCTGTTTTTTCTTGGATGAATAGAAAACTACTACTTATCAACAAAAAAAAAAAAAAAAAAAGCTGCCTTTTGTGACATATGGCACAGGTAATACCATTACACGGGTTGTCCATTGAATAGAGCTAACATTGTCATTAAAGGCATAAATCTGTAGATTTTATAGAGCTCCAGATTGTGGCTCCCATATATAACAATGACAAAGCACTTCGAAGAGTAACTGCAGGTACGGTTTGAGGATATAGAGTAATAGATATGAGTCTTTGATAAGGCTAACATTTGAGGTTGTGGAGGGAGAGTTGTAACATCAGGCAGTTGATATCTAACACCTGAAACCAGGTTTGGCATGGCCATCTCTAGTTTGGGGTTCACCATTACGAGCTATCCCTTGTAACTGTAAGACCCGCGACACTCACTCTTCTCAGGAGTGAAAGCAGAGGGAAGTTATGGTGGACAACGGTATCATTGTCGTTGCAGAGCTTGATTTTTGTCAAAGGAAAAAAACCTGGAGGGGTGCAGCGGACGAGATAGAAGCGTTCTTGGAGAGCAATTGCTCTCCATGGTGAACAAACATGAAATCCCAAAGTTGAAATCCCCTATGAAAACCGATTTCCCAGAGAAAATCAGCAGATCCAACTTTGTATTATTGTACAAAACCAGAACCACCAGAAAGGTAGGAGTGAGTATATGAAAAGAAAAGAAAAGAAATATGAGGGATCACTGCGTCAGGAACCATTAACCAAGCGCTAGACACTAGTAGCATATTATTTTCTTGCTTTTTTAACAGTTTTAACTCGTGTCCTTTTTCTTTGTGAGCAATGTTTTAATTCTTAAAGGGTTCTTAAACATCAATTCTTGCAAAGTTTCCTTCTGTCAGTACTGCTCGGGCAATTCATTTGACTAATAAACAAATTACTCGAGGGACAATGAAACGCAGAAAATAATGGAAAAACCTTCACTTGCACTTTATCACCCCCACTAAGCAAGGGTGGAAGTCCAAAGAATAGGATCATGAATATAATCAGAAATATTTAAATGGTTGAATTCTGTGATTGAATGAAGAATGCTTAATTTGGTATCAAAATCCAACCATTTGCTCGGAATTCTTGTTTTTTGTTTAATGGTTGCTAGCATTTCATTCATACATTATTTTGGTTACTGAAGAAAATTTAGAGATTACCCTTTAATAAACATGGAGATAGTTTAATACTCTTAGAAGTTGCGCAACATAGTAAACATCCAGTTTTTCTTCTTTGAGAAAGAAAGTATATTCGTTTATAAGCACTTGAGACAAAATTTGCAAAGAAATTTCTTAGTCATCATCGATATAGATCATCTGAAAGTTAATTTCAATGACTTATTTTATCTATAAAGCAATCATTCCTCTTTAAATAATAAGCTATATCTCCTAACATTCTCAATCTTTTCCCAATATTCCTCCTAGGCTCCTCTTGAGTTACGTGAACGGTTGTTGGGTAAAAGCTTCAGATTCAATGAATCAGCTTCTCTGTTTTACAACTGCACTTTGTCTAATCTTGTTTAATATTGGTATTTTACGTTTTAACTTAAAGGTGATATTTATAGCATGTTTACATATTTGGTTTTTACTGAAATTTGTTTACATTGCAGAAGCTGGATTAGTTGGAGTGAACTATGGTATGCTAGGGAACAACCTTCCACCACCAAGTGAGGTCATTTCTCTCTTGAAATCTAGGGAAATTACAAGAGTTCGCCTTTATGACCCCAATCATGATGCCCTTCAAGCTCTCAAAGGATCTGGAATCGATGTCATCCTTGGAACACTAAATCAGGATCTTCAAAACCTTGGGAGCGACCTATCTTTTGCCAGAAACTGGGTTCAAGAAAATGTAATTCCATATTCAGAAGCTGTTACGTTTCGATGCATATCGGCTGGTAATGAAGTTATCCCTAGTGACTTGGGCGTTCATGTGTTGCCAGCAATGAGAAATCTAAAAGCTGCATTAGGAGAAGCAAATCTGGGGGAAATCCCAGTAAGTACAACAGTTTCAACAGCCGTTATTGCTAATTCATACCCACCATCCATGGGGGAATTTTCTAAAGAGGCGAGTCCTCTAATGAAACCCATCATAGAATTCCTAGCAGCAACTAAGAGCCCTCTCCTTGTCAATGTGTATCCATATTTCGCATACATATATGACCAGCAAGACATTTCATTGGCCTATGCAACATTTAATAGCAGCGAGGTGGTCGTGAAAGATGGGCAGCTTGGATACAAGAATCTATTTGATGCTATAACTGATGCAGTTTACTCAGCATTGGAGAAAGTGGGTGGCAATTCGATTGACATTGTTGTATCAGAGAGTGGATGGCCTTCCAATGAAAATGGTGAAATTGCAACAATCTCGAACGCTCAGATGTACAATAACAAGCTAATTGTTCATGTGAATGGATCATCTGGTACACCAAAGAGACCTGGCAAGAGCATAGAGGCTTATGTTTTTGCCATTTTTAATGAGAATCTAAAGCCTCCTGGGGTTGAACAGCACTTTGGTTTATATTATCCTAATATGACAGAGGTGTACCATGTTGAATTCACTCATTAGGCCGCAAGCATAATAACAGAGATTTATTTTGAATCATATACCCCTGTATTTGGAGGTCAAAATACAGGAAAATAAAATTATGTAAGATACACAAAATCTATATAATACAAATTATTAACGTATTAACATTTATATAAAATATTTTAAACACGATTATAATACGATAAAATATATAAATACAATACGGATAAACGAATTATCAGATCTACTTTAAATTAAGATATGGCCTTTATATAGGCTTATAAAATGCTTTTAGGTTAATTTTTAAAGCCCATTCTTTTTCTTAACAATGAAGGCCGATTTTAGAGTTATTATTCATGGGCTTGAAAACTTGTACGTTTCGGCCCGACCCAAGAAGATCTATTACAATTATTGTCTCTCCCTCCTACAAATTAGTTCTAGGGTTTTCATTTCTATCTCAAACTTCCTCTGCTTGTCGCAACCATGGGAAAGAAGAAATCCAAAGAACCAGAAACGCTGGCCGGAGATGACACCGTTTCATCTCAATCTGATATTTTCAAAACCATCTTCGGCGACGTTTCGGGGCCAAATGCTGCCGCTTCTTCCCTTTTCTCTGATGACAATCCCTTCAAAAGAAAACCCCTAGAATCCGTTGAAGACCCTAAAAAGGTTGATTCATTGGATTCAGATGCACCGGGATTAAAGCATAGGAAGCGGAAGGAGAAAGAGAAAGCTCAAAATCCTAGCTTGGGTTCAATTGAAGAAGCTACAGAGACTCAGAAATCAAAGAAAGGGAGGACCCCACAAAACCTAAATTTGGGTTCTTTGTCAAGCAATGTTGAAAGTTCAGGTTTTGATGCAAAAAGCTTGGTAAGCAAGGAAAAGAAGGAAACTCCCGAAAGCCTAAAAGGCCAAGATGTGAAAAGGAAGAAGAGGAAGAGGGATGAGGTGGAGAACGAGTATGAGGAAAGGAAATATGGGACGGTGGCGGTGGCGTCAGCTGCAGAGGAAGAGGTAGTTGTGGGGCAGAAGAGGAAGAAGGCAGAGGGCGATGGGGTGGTTGCTTTGGTTCCTAAAGAGGGGTTTGATGATGAGAGTAAACTTTTGAGGACTGTTTTTGTGGGAAATTTGCCGATTAAAGTGAAGAAGAAAGTCCTGATAAAGGAGTTCAGTAAGTTTGGAGAGATTGAGTCTGTTAGAATTCGATCTGTTCCTCTAAATGATGTGAGTTTTCTGTGATTCTTTCTTCTCGTTTGGGTCATGAATTTTTCTAGTTAATAATGTTTCTAATTGTTTCTTTTTTCTGTTTAGACTAAGAAACCGAGAAAAGGAGCTATAAGGTTAAAGCAAATTAATGAGAAAGCTGATAGGTATGTTGTTAATCCATTTGAAGGATCACTTTTTTAATTGTTTTTAGTTTTCCTGACTGTAAATTGGTTGCTACGTATGTTCAATTACACTTTAAGATTGCTAATTTTAGGGTAAATCTTAATTTTTCATGTTTTTTTTATTTTATTTAAAACCTTAATATTTTTGCATTGTTCTCCCATGAAATATGAATTACTGGAAAAATAAGTCTGTTCAAAACTATATTTGTATGAAATCTTAGTACATATCTGGCTTCTAATAACTTAATTCTGAATACATGTGATTGTTTTACTTCATCATCTCCTTAGTTAGTTTATTTTGATGTAAAAAAATTTCTGTCAAAACCCCCTTCCCTCTCATCTCCTTTTGTGAAGTCAACTTCCATATATTGGTGATCACTAATGTTGCTCTTTTGCAGTGTTCATGCATACATTGTTTTCAAAACAGAGCAATCTGCTGAGGCATCTTTAGCCCATAACATGGCTGTGGTATGTTTTTTTTATTAGTGCTGGCTGAGCAATTGTAATGCTTAAGGTGAAGATACTATATATTGATTGTATTGTTGTGTACATGGATATAGGTTGCAGGAAATCACATTCGTGTTGATAGGGCATGCCCACCAAGGAAAAAGTTGAAAGCGGAGAATGATTCTCTCTATGATAACAAGAGGACTGTTTTTGTTGGTAATCTCCCATTTGATGTGAAGGTGATCACTTCTGCCTGATATTTGGATCTTGGTTCCAATGTGAGATTACTGTTTCCTGCCTATGTTACTATGATCTGAATATAAGGTTACAACTTATTTCAGGATGAAGAAATTTATCAGCTATTTTGTGGTATCAATAATCTGGAGTCCAGCATTGAAGCTGTTCGGGTTATTAGAGATCCTCAATTCGGTGTTGGCAAGGGTATTGCTTACGTCTTGTTCAAAACTAGGGTATGTCTACTCTTTTCTTAAATTTTTCAAGCCTTCATTTATAAATTGAACTGTGAAACATTTTATTTATAGTTTCAAAAATTGTGTTGGGTTGATCAGTACTTTCTTATGTCATGAAACCTAGTGGCACTGGTGTCTATAGGCCTATATCAATCCATGGGGTCTGTAAGCTTTGCCCTTCTGAAAAAAGTTGATTAATTGACAATATTGAACTGTAAGCCATATCTCCTTGTTGTTTATCCATTGCATCTTTAGAGGTGAACCAGGAACTCCCACTCTATATTGCTGTATAACTTCAATGCAATCTGATCTAGTTTAGGTAGTATAGCAGCTTGATTAGCTGTATCTAGTCTGATCTAAATTTCTCTATCTTCTTTGGTGAGGGAAGAAGAAAGAAGTGGGGAGGGGGGTTCTCTAGATTGGGTAAGTTTTAAGTGTTGTGTTAGCATCACAGGTTACTTATACGTGTCTTACAAGTTATACTATCGTGCATTCTGGAAGCAGGAAGCGGCAAATTTGGTTGTTAAAAAACGAACACTGAAGATTAGGGATAGAGAGCTTAGGCTTTCTCATGCCAGACCAGATGCCACCCCATCTAAGAGAAAGAATCCATCATCTTCAGGGACAAATAGTACCCCAGCCAAGAAGTTTGCAGTGGATTCAAGTACTCCTTCAACTAATGGCAACAGATCAAACACAAAATCTTCTTTGTCGTACCAGGGCTTGCGTGCTAGCAAATCAGGTGTCGAGAAGAAAGTTCATTCAAGGGGCACTAGTGGCCCTGTGAAAATGAAATTTAAAGCTCAAAAAACTGAGAAGCCAAAAGAACGCATGTCCAAAAGACCATCTGTTGCTGCTAGAAGGGCCAAGGCAAATACACACAAGGATGGTGGTGTTCCAAAACAAGCAGGTGTAAAACGCAAGCTGGACAGCTTCAGTCCTGGGAGCGGCACCCATCAGAAGAAGAAAGGCAAAAGATTTAGGTAAGAACAGAAGAAAGATTTTGTACCATACTTGATTAAAAGCTCTCACCCAAGGGAATTATGATCGGGTATTAATAGGCTGCTTAAGGCATATTCATGAAGTCTTTTTCTTTCGAAAATCTTTGGACAATATCATATAGCTATTAGACATTGTTTGTGACCTAAGATATCGTTTCTCAAGGTGAAGAGGTGTTAATTAAACCCTGCTTCCAAATATTTGCAAATTGCTTTTGAAGTTAATCCCATGTCTCTAATTGACTTAGCTTCAAAGCGATTGGATTAGAAGATATTAAGGAGATTGAAACTATCAGTATCTTGTGCATAAAGCAAAGGAAGCTTGCCGTTGGCACATACCTCAGCTTTATTGCCATTAACATAACAACAGAATAGAAGAGACGAAAAAATTGAGAATCAAACATTGAAGAAGTTTAAGCTTTAAGCTACAAAACTGTAGAGAGCATCCTCAGAGGTAGAGGTGGCAATTGGGCGGGTTCGGGTGGGTTCGGGTCGGGTTCATTCGGGTTCGGGTTTATTCGGGTTCGGGCTCATTCGGGTTCGGGCTCATTCGGGTTCGGGTCCATCCGGGTTCGGGCTCATTCGGGTTCGGGTCCATTCGGGTTCGGGCTCATTCGGGTTCGGGCTCATTCGGGTTCGGGCCCATTCGGGTTCGGGTTCGGTCTGGGTTCGGGTTCGATCTGGGTACGGGTATGTTTTACATTATTTTATTTTATATTAGATGTAATCATTTTTACGTAATTTAAATATTTATATCTAAAAACAAATTATTAATTTATTATTATTAATTTTTTATTTTTATACTTTTGCTATTATATGATATTTTTAATTATATTTATTTTTTAAAATTAATATTTGTTAGCACCAAAAGAATAAGAAATTAATTTGTTATATAAAATCAAATTTTGAAATAATTTATTATAAAAAATATGATATATTATAAATTAATATATTGATATTTAAAATAATTGATTTGATGAGCTCGAATTTCAAAATATAAATACATTATAATTTATATTCACTATAAAATAAAAAACTTTTAAAAATAAATCCTGGCCTTCATCTATTCGTTTATATACTTATAAAATGCAAAAAATTTATGCTTATAGTCAAGATATATATATATATATATATATATATATATATATATATATATCGAGTATTTATATTTTTTTCATCAGTATAAAGTATAAATTATAAAGTAGTACTAAAAAATATAATTTATATTTAAATTATACGTAATAAATATATAATTAATATGATTATTTATTAATATATAATAAATATATCCAAAACCAAAAGGCCATAAAACCCAAAACTCCATTAAATCCACCCGCTAAAATAAAATCACATGAAAGCCATAATCCAATTAAACCCACCCTAACCTAACCGCATAAGTATAACTAGAGCTGCTTATGGGCCGGGCCGCGGCCCAGTTTTTTTTTTTATTTTCTCTGCCCAGGCCTGGCCCTGGGTCGGCTCGGCCCGCCCGTTTAGGCCTGAAACACTGTTCATTGGAATAAAAAAAATAATTTTTTTATTTTTTTTTTATTTTTTTATAATTAAAATTAAATAAAATAATATTATTATAATAAAAATTACTGTTTCGGGCCGGGCCGGCCCGGAACACAAAATATCCTGCCCAAGCCCGGCCCGATACGGGCCGGGCGGGCTGTCCGGCCCGTGAGCAGGTCTAAGTATAACCCAAAAGGCCAAAATAATTGAATTATTGTCAATTTTTTTTACCCTTATAGATTAATTGAATTATTGTCAAATTTTTTTTCACATCTTTAAAATTTTCAAGAATTTAAAATATTTAGATTGTAAATTCATCATGATATGAAACGTTAAAGTTATAACTTATAAGTACAAAATATAATTTACTTTTTGATAAAATTATTATTTCATCATATATATATATAATATATTAAATTTTAAATTTTAATTAAATTATTAAAAAAAATTAGAATAAAATTAATAATTGAAGTTATTGCTTTGTAAAAAAAAAAAATTGCAATTTGTTTATTTTTATTTTTAGTATTAAATTCGGGTTCGGGTTCGGGCCGGTCTCGGGTTCGGGTCCATTCGGGTTCGGGCTCATTCGGGTTCGGGCTCATTCGGGTTCGGGCCCATTCGGGTTCGGGCCCATTCGGGTTCGGGTCCATTCGGGTTCGGGCCCATTCGGGTTCGGGTCCATTCGGGTTCGGGCCCATTCGGGTTCGGGCTTTTTCGGGTTCGGGTTTTTGACTTTTTGGTCAAATCGGGTTTGGGCGGGTTCGGGTTCGGGTTTTTCTGGGCGGATTTTCGGGTTCGGGTTCATTTTGCCACCTCTACTCAGAGGTGCATCAATGCCTTCAACAGCACGAAAATCATTTATGTCAGCACACCAGAAAACTCGTCTGTTTAACAGTATGAAATGTTAAGAAAAAAATGTCCTTCTTGCCTATATCAGAGTCCCTTCTATCTGCAGTAGCAGTAACAAGACAGAATTTCCCATCCCCGAAATGGACCTACTCTGTCTCTTTGGACTAGGAATGTACACCGGAGAAAACGAAAAAATCCAACCTCAATTGTTTTCAATTTTCTTCTCGTTGCAAGAAATATCCTAAAAAGTGAAAAAAAAAGCTATCTTTGGTTCGCTTGCTTATTTGATTTTGTGGTGGTTGTACATACATACACACACACACATATATATATATATATATATATATATATATATATATATATATATATATATATATTGTTGCCAGCGGCATAACATAAAAAACAACCATCTTTGAAGATTGTCAGTAACAAGGCAGGAATTCAGAAGGAATTTGGTAGGCGGCGTATGCTTCGATAACGTATGGCTATGGCATGCATCGAATGTAGCAGAAACAGAGGAAATTAAGAAAGTTGTTGTAATGGTAATGGAATGGAACAAAACCATCAGCAAGTATGTGGATTTCCCTCCTTGATTGTATCATATGTCTTGTGAATGTTCTCGAAATCAGCCATTGATGAGTTTTACTGTTACATCTAGCAATAATATCATTGCTGCTTAACAACTACTGTTCTAGGCAGGCAGCCATCCTTTTATTTTCCACACAATATTAAATATTCTAATTCAAACCATTTTCTCTCATCAATTAAAACTCGATTCTTGCATAAAAACTGGACTCCGAATTAGTCTGCAAACTATTTGACCCCCTCATTTGAACTAAAACACTCGCAAATTATATGACCAAAATGAAATAACAATCAATTTTGCAAGAATAAAAAATATCAACAAAATTTTTTTTATCAATTTCTCTTGGCTTTTCCTCCGTTTTCTCCAAAACCAACTGAGGTCTGAGGTCATATCCATAGTAACCATGAAGTAATGGTAAGAAATGCCACTTGTGCAGCATTCTTCAATAAGTGTATGATTATTTTCTTCATATGGAAACAATGGCTCTAATGAAGATAAATTCACATTTAGTGAGGAAAAAAAAAATAGACAAGGGTAAAATATTAAACAAAGCAGCTGCATAAATTGTCTTGGTTATTTGTTTCTTCCTGTAGTTATTGTCTTATCGACATTTGACACTATTGTTCTCGCTGCTGAAGGTTGATTAACTTAAAATATGGCCCGTCTTTGTTTTCTATCAGACTAGAATGAGTCCCTTTCTCTATTATTTTTCCTTCTTGTATAACTGATATTTGGTCTGCATTTTTAATAGTTGAAAGCCTATGTGCCACCATAACTGTTGTTCGATTCCTCATTAATCTGTCTAGAGCTTGTTGCACCACACGCTCTGATTCCACATCTAGAGCACTGGTGGCTTCATCAAGTAGCAAGATTTCTGGGTTCTTCAGAACAGCTCGAGCAATGGCTACTCTTTGTTTCTGACCACCAGAGAGTTGCACTCCTCGTTCACCAACTTTTGTTGAGTAACCTTCAGGGAGGGAACTTATGAAACCATGTGCATTAGCAAGCTTAGCTGCTTCGATTATTTCTGATTCTGAAGCTCCTTCTTTGCCATAAAGGATGTTTTCATATATTGATGTGGCAAAAAGAGCTGGTTCTTGTTGGACTAAGCCAATGTGTTTCCGAAGGGATTTGAGCTTCAGTTTCCTGATGTCTCTCCCTGTAAGGATTTGACAAATAAGAAACCAAACCAAAGAGAGAATTAAATGAATGGTTGGACTAATAGCATATATATTAGACTTGGTTGAAATAAAAAGAAAGAAAAAAAGTTCCCCAAATTTTACAAGTTGGATTTTAAGATTTTCTATGGCATATGCTAAGGATTGCTATTTTCCCTATATGTAAAAGCAGAGCAGAGATTTTTCTGAGAGAAACTTACCGTCAATCATAACTTTCCCAGCTGTTGGATCATAGAATCGAAGTATAAGAGCAAGAACAGAGCTTTTACCAGACCCGCTTTGACCAACTAGTGCCATACTCTTGCCAGAACGCACTTTCAGATCAAAGTCCTTGAAAATTACTACATCTGGTCTTGATGGATAACTAAAGTGAACACCCTTTAGCTCAATTGTACCTTCCACATTTGTTAGTTCTTCTCCGACATCCCCAACAACCTGCGTCTTCCGGTCCATAATCTCAAACACGGATGCCACCATTTGGTTCCCTTTTAAAAGATCTGGAACCAATGCCAGAGTTTCTCCCATGGCTAATGCCGCTATAATCAAAACCATAAATGATTTCATTACAGATTTAAAGCTAGCTAGCTCCTTCCCCATTAAAATAGAACCATACCTGCACAAATTAACAGCTCTGAGTCTAAGCACTGCAATTCACTTTCTACTCTTGAACTAAGTTAAAATCAAACTATTACGTTTAATATAACAATGACATTCCTAAGCAAGCTGAGATGCTGAAAGATTGTGTTGTGACTTGTGAATGTTCATTAATTAATCTATAACTCAAATATTTCACATATGCTGAGGAAAAGGGCATTATGAAGCTAAACTTTCATACCATAAGGCAAGGCCATAAGATGAGAAGATGAAGAACTGGGAAATGCCATAGAATATCCCTGCAATTTGACCACGATTAAATGAACGCTTTGAAGGCTCTACCAGCTCACGGGCATAAAGATCAAGGATCTTCTCCTCAGCACAAAATGCAGCAACAGTTCGCATGTTACTGACAGCCTCACCAGCAAGCATGTTTGCCTTTAGATATGCTTTGATCAAGTTACCTCCATATCCTTGCATGAATAGTTTCTGAATGATAGGAAGAATATCATTATATATTCCTAATTAAATTTTGGGTTTATATAAATTAATGTTGGGAAAGGTGCAAACCTCGCTAATATGACCACTTATGATCAATGGATAAGTGGCCAAGACAACAAGTGTGATTCTCCAGTTTAAGACGAATGCAATGATGAAGGCAGCAATGACCAAACCTATATTCTGAATGAGAATTGATGAGCGGTCAACAACTACACCTCTTAAAAAAGTTGCATCAGTCTCTAGACGCGATACGAGCATCGAACTTCCATTGTTTAGCTCGTCAAACCATCCAATCTCATTCTTCAAAATGGCTGCAAAATTAAGTCATAATAAGACAAGATTAAGAATAGAAACTATATACCAATTTCCAGGTGGCTAAGAAAAGAAAAAGCCCCAACAATGTCAAATGATTGCTAAGATTAGATCACATATTACCAGAAAACATCGCTTCACGCACACGAAGAGTGAGTCGCTCTCCCATGATACCGAAACATAGATGCTCAATTGCATGAACAATGACAGTTATAACTGCAGCACAGCAAAACAGGATGGTAATTTTCTTGACTTCACGGCATGTTGTCTCCCAGTCCATGTAATAGGCTACAAGAGCTTGAGAAACCCCAAGAGCAAATAGAGGCATCTGAGCTCCGGCAATTAATGCAGCAATGGTGCCAAAGACCCCATAATACCAGTCAGGTCCTATCATAGAATACAGTCTTCCTGACGAAACATATTTTGGCTTCTCAGTATCTATTGCTTCAGCACCCGCACGGCTAATTACCGAGTCCTTTTCAGAACGAAAACTTGCACCAAAGCTTGTCCTTGTTCGGGATAATTCTCGTGAATAACTCAAGCTTTAAAGAAGTTAAGGGGGAAAAAAAAGGAAATTTCTGATTAATGAATTCTTACTAGAATAGCATACAGGAAACATGATAGAATGCCTGATGCAAATTAACTCCTCTATGAACTTTAACTTTTGGCATAAATAATGGGGGTAGCCAGCAAATGTCCCAGAAGCACAAAAATGTTTTGTCAAAATGATCCTAACATTAGTAATTGTATGATGCAACCATGGCATAGTGAAATTCCCCTGAATTTTCAGAAAGCATATTAACTAAACCATTTTTCCACATTCTGAAAGGACAAAAACTTCACATGATTTAATTAAACACATATTAGTATCTTCCAGTGCATAAAAAAATTCACCAATGTTAACGTACCTGAGTGGCCTACTCATTGTAGGACCTTGTGAGGGGTATCGTTGCAATGATGCTGTCTCTTGAAGCTGAACGAGTGAAGAATAGGCACTGTTAGGGTTAGAAATAAGCTCATCATGGCTGCCAGTTTCTACAATCTTCCCACTTCGAACAACAGCTATCACATCTGCATTCCTAACAGTAGAAAGCCGATGAGCTACCACAACTGTGGTTCGTCCCACCATCACACGATCAAGTGCCTCCTGCACACTCTTCTCAGATTCTGCATCAAGTGCACTTGTTGCTTCATCAAGTAAAAGAATAGACGGATTTTTCACTATTGCCCGAGATATTGCAATTCTTTGCTTCTGTCCACCTGATAGTTGTATTCCTCTTTCACCAACCTGCAAAATCCAAACCAAACACTTATATTTTCATGAAAAAACCCACCACCAGCACTTTCTGTTTATTTAATTCTCAGTAAAATTGCTCATTAATTAAAAGAAACTGAAATTAAACATTAGACTCCGCTAGGGAATCTGTTTGCTTCCAAAGTGATTGCTTAATGATCATAGGAGTTGGTTCTAAAGAAACTCATGTTAAAGTGACTGACAGCGGTAAGTGAATACCTGAGTCTCAAATCTATCAGGGAGATTATTAATAAACGCAATGGCCTCTGAAAGTTTTGCAGCACGAGTTATCTCATCAAGTGTAGCATCATCTTTTCCATAAAGAATATTCTCCCTAATCGTTGTTGCGAAAAGAGCAGGCTCCTGATTAACCAAACCAATTTGTTGTCTAAGCCACTTGAGGTCAAGATCCCTAACATTATTCCCATCCAACAATATTTCCCCGGCAAGGGGCTCATAAAATCTTTCAATCAATGATATGACTGTGCTCTTCCCAGAGCCACTTCCACCCACAAGAGCCACAATCTTGCCAGCAGGTATGTTGAGGCAGAACCTATTGAAGATAACTACATCTGGGCGAGATGGGTAACTGAAAGACACGTCCTTGAATTCAATGTGACCCTCCACTTTGCCTAGTTTATAGCCTGTTTTTGAGCTGGTTTTGCTAACAGTATTCCTCTCTATCATCTCAAATATGGGATAGGCAGCTGCCCTTGCTCGAATAAATGCAGAGATGTCTGGTGCTGCCTGTCCTAATGACCTGCAACAGAACAAAACCGAGTAATTACTACATGTTTTCTGAAGTTACAATATCAAAATAGATATAAGAATGCTTACAACTGAAATTAATATTATCTAACAAGGAATCAGTTAAATTCAACAAAGATCATGAAATTGTCACTCTAATTCCAAAATTGAATGGGTTGAATTGAGATTTCACATAAGGAGAAAGGAACTTACAGGCCAGAGATGACAACATTAAGCATGGTAGTGAAAGAATCCCCACCATTTGCAATGTTCTTGTGAACAACTATACTGGTGAACCAAACAAGCAATGCCCAGGAAACGAAAAGCACACAATGCATAGAACCCAGTCCCAGACCTTTGGTTAAGCCAGCTTTTCTACCATACTTGTATGTCTTCATCAATGCTTCTTTGTATGATTTCACTGCCTTTTCTTCCCCTGCAAATGCTTGGACTGTTCTAACATTCCCAATCACCTGAAAGTCACAAATATTAGTAAAGCAGGGCTGTCAGATAATCTCTTCCAATCGTTTTAAGTAACAAAGTCTTAATGGGAGATTGAAAAACTGACCTCTTCAGCAATTTCACCGGCCTTGACATAGGAGTTTCGAACTCTAGCAATAAGTCCCGTGGCAACATAAGCATAAATGCCACCGGCAAGGGCAATCAAGGGAACTATTGAAAGTGTTACCAGACTGATTTGCCATACTCTAGCAAAGCCTATGCTGAAACCTGCTATAAATCTGCTTATATAATGCATGAAATTCCCCACCTGACATCGTTCATCACATTTCAGATTAAACTCAACAGCGATAAGTATTAGACCTGCTCACGGGCCGGGTAGCCCGTCGGCCCGGCAGGCCCGACCCGTATTGGGCTGGGCCTAGGCAGGATATTTTGTGTTTCGAGCCGGCTCGGCCCGGAATAGTAATTTTTATTATAATATTATTATTTTATTTAATTTTAATTATAAAAATAAATAAATAAAAAATTATTTTTTTATTCCAATGAACAGTGTTTTGGGCCTAAACGGGCGGGCCTGGGCGACCCAAGGTCGGGCCTGGGCAAAGAAAATAAAAAATAAAAAATCGGGCTGCGACCCGGCCCGGCCCATGAGCAGCTCTAATAAGTATGCACCATAATAACTTTTTTTTTTTGTATTTAAGATTGTCAAAAATTAAATCTAATTATTGAAATTAGAAGTCTAATATTTTAGCAACAAAAACGTAAGCTATCGGCAATATGCACCACAAAATTAACGAAAACGAAATCAATACGGGTTTATATCCGTAAGTAAATATTTCTTTATAATTTTTAAAAAAACAAAAAAATTAAGAGGTACAGAGGAAAAATATTATTCAAAATTATCCACAAAATTACATGACTTTTTCTAATCTTAAAAAACAAAAAATTGTATTTCACCCTTCCAATATTTGTTTATAAACGCCATTTAAGAGGTATAAAAGAAAAAAAAAAAAAATCAAAATATGCGGCGGGTATTTAATTGCATTTTTTTTTTTTGTGTATTAAACTCAAGGTGTCCTTCCACCCCATTTTATGGTTGATGGAAGATTAATCCCTGTCGGGCTGGGAGTGTTGGTATTCCAACCAAATGTTGGTGGTATTTAATTGCACTTATAACATGCAAATATTGATTTTCATTTTGTGCTTAAAGAAAAATTGACAGCGAAAGGCAATAAATAGTCTACAACCGTCTCTGTCCTTGGACCATTTGTATTCCATAATTTTAAATACGATATGAATATAATATATTTAATATTTAATTTAATATTTATATTATATTTATATTTAAAATTTAATAAAGTTAATAATTTATATAATATTTATATTTACACATTAAAAAACGAAATATGACATTCATACGCGAATTATTTAATCTAATTGAGACGCTAATGACCAGACAGGCTTTATTAAAGGCATACTGCCTCCAAAATTTATCCATTACAGCCAAAATGTTTTCCTATTTGTCAACTCTAGTTTTAGAGCTTGGAGCTGTCTGTCGCTTCCAACAAGAAAGCAATTAGACTACCCAAATTGGCTCTTACAACTTGAGCCAAAAATACACTACCATATAAAATATTGTATTTTAGACATTTCAAACTTGAACCCCAAAAATAAAATTATCTATAGGCTTTATAAATTAACAAAAAAAAGAGAAAATCCCATATAATTTTCTTGTTTGCTGTGAACCAGCTGACAAATATCTGGGGCTAAATATACATAAAACCCCATTATTAGAAAGACACCGAACAACCAACCGACTAATAAATGGTAGTAAATCTTTTCATTTATTTATAAAGGCAAAGCTTACAACCACTTTTTTTTCACTTATTTGCTACTTAGGTAGTTGCAGACACATAAAAGCTGCGTCAGATTATAGTAATTCTCTTGGAAGTCGGCTCACCCACACCGTTTTGACTTTTAACTTCTTTTTTTTTCTTTTACATCACAACTTTAATTTTGTTCATGCTTGCTCTTACATTTCCTTTATTTCTTTTACAAAAAAAATCTTAGTTTGAGATAGTAAAAGAGATTGCCGATTTTGAATATCATTTTTTAAAAATAAATGCATGAAATAACTCTAAAATCTCCTTTATTTTATTTAGTTTTATTATTTTGCTGTCTTAATCATATATTTAATAAAGAAAATTAACTGTCTATTTAATCTAAACATTCCAAATTTTGATGTTAATTAAGTCAATAAAACTCCAAGGTCACCAGCCGAAAAATTGTATTCAGAATTTTAATTTTAATTTTCATATATTCTCCCATGAGACTGAAAACAAAATTAAAAAAAGGACAAAAATTAATTACCTTCTCAGAAAGGGCATCTTGAACAACAATAATGTCACTTGTAATTGCAGAAATGACTTCTCCAGTTGAAGCTTCAATGTCAAATAAACTTATATCTTGATTTAGCATAGACTTTAGATATGCCATCCTCATTTTTGCTGCCTGTCGCTCTCCAGTATGCATCCAACAAGCCACCTCTATATTTCATATTCAAGTTATACATATATATACATATATATCATCAAATTTCTAATCAAAAAGTAAAATTTGATAAATTAAGGAAGTTTTCACTAGAGGCAGAGAAATTGTCACTAACCTATCCATGAGGAAAATAAAATAGCCACACTGAGATAGACAAAATCCAACGAGTACTGCAAAAAAAACAAAAAAAGAATGCAAGAAACGTTTAGTTTGTCTGTAATAGATTGATTGAAAAAGTTTAAGTAACCAAAATGTCTAGAATCTAAATTTTGATAAAAACAAAAAAATAACCCTTTTATCCGTAATTTCGGAAGAGAAGTTTTTCAATACCTTTGCAACTTTGTGAGAAGCTTCTTTGGGGAAGAGATAAGCCATTCCAATAATGTTTATCAATTTCCCAAAGAAAATGAAGAAAACAGGAACAGATGCACCATGCACGCATGCACCAAGGGAACCCAAAGCCATGAGCACATAGTCGTAAAAATCAGCAAATGAAAACAGCTTCAACAATGGAACTTTGTGTTGCTTCTTTCCTTCTTTCTTCTTTGTATCATCACTATCTTGGTTACCGGATAATGAACCCGGAGGTGTCATTTTGGCCTGAAATACGGCCAAGAAAAGAAAAAGAAAAAAAACGAGACCAAGGAAAGTTTATTAATACAAAGTTAGTCTCGACCAACAAAAAAAAAAGGAGTAACAGAGAAGTTGCAGAAGATGAATGAAATATAGTAAAAGAGGAGAAGGTTTGAGGAACTGAAGCAGAGAAAAAAAAAAAGGATGGATGTGGGAATTAGGTTAGAGGGGATGTGAAGTAGATGGGACCTTTTATTGCAATCTTAAACTAAGCTGTAAAAATCTGTTTTAGTGATTTTTTTTTCTTGTGACAGATACAGTTGAAGTAATGATGAAACAATATAAAAGCAAGCCAGAGAGGAGTAGAGTTAATTCTCTTGAGAATTGAGATCTTGGAGATGGGTTTTTTTTTTTTTTTTTTTCCTTCTTCTTTTTTGAATATTTTGATGGGTAAGTAAGTAAGTGAGTTAAGTCTCTTATATTCTCTCTCCGAAATAAATTTAGCATTTGGAGTTAGTTGGATCTGGGGTTTGCTCTTAGTATGATTCAGTGCCCACATACACCTTGGTTGCCTTCGTCTTAAATGTTCCTAAAGAAAACGGAAATATAATTATATTATGTAATTAAGAATTAAGACCCAAAATGGGTTAATCCAGTTGTAAAGGAAAAAGTTCTTTTTCTCCGACCATATAGATTCAATTTTCTTATCTTTCAATGTCTTTAGAAACTTTTTTAAGTTTAATTAATATATTATTTATAGTAAAAATATTATTTATTTTTTTATAAGATAGTAAAAATATTGTATTAAATGTAGTAGCTAGTTGATAATTTTATCTATTATTTTTAATAGATTGAATGAAAATATATATTACTATATATAATAACTTTAAAAATTGTTATTAGCAAAAAAAAAAAAATTGAAAAGCATTTTGAAATTAAGTAAAATCATAAAGAGTTTTGTTAAATGATGACTTATGGATACTTTATAAGATTTGTTAATATATTATGTATAATAATAATTTTATATTAAATGCAATAGATAATAACTTTATTCATGCTTTTCAATACATTGGATGAAGTTATTATTATATATAATAATCTTAAAAAGTGTTGAAGGGCATTTGTTAGCAAAATTCAATTATAAAACATTTTGACAACAAGTGTTCTAAGAGTACTATTTCTAGAGTAATATTTTCATTAATGTATTGAAAATCATGAATAAAGTTGACAATTATTGTATTTATAATATAAAAATATTATTATAAATACAGTAAGTATATTAACTGATCTTAAAAAATATCTTAAATACACTTATTAATAAAACCCATAAATTTAAACATGCAAATATGAACTATTAGTAATTCTTTACTTCATCAGATTTCATTTAATCCAACTAATGTGTGTTCCCACATGTTAATAATGTAGAAAAGGAATATAAAAAAATTCCTGATAAAATCTTGAGAGAATTATATATTCTGGTTAATATATGTCAAATTTTCTTCCATTTTGGAGCTTTAAGGCTCTCACAGGGTTCTCAAAGAAAAACTAATAAAGAAGGCTTCCTTTATTATTAGCACCGATCGACCACTTTGATGTGGATATCTACCGAACTATTACAAAAACCCATTTGTTTGCATTTATTTCAATCGGGTTTTCATAAAATAGCACAGCTATATAAGCACTTTCATAGTACCCCATTAGAAATTTGCTCATACAGTTATAAGTTTTGATAGACTACACATTTGTATGAGCAAATATAATTAATAAGAATTCGTTTTTATACACGGGTAATAAAATTATTTAACTCCACAAACGGATTAAAAAATTGTCACATATCTCATTTATTTTTAATTTTTTAAATATACCCTACGAGATATGTGTAGTCTATTGATAATGAATGAGATATGTGTAGTCTATTGATAATGAATAAGATAATTTCTCAACTAATATTGCATGCCTAAGCAAAAACTATAATGGGTAATTTGATTTGTAATCAATCATGAATTATAGCATGGCAGTAAATTCTTTGAAAATGTTTTTTATATTTAAAATTATCAAGGATTAAATCATGATTATTGTTGAATTTTGAAATTTATACCATTGTTGAATTTTAAAACTCTACTAACAGATCATATCATTGTTGAATTTTGAAATTTATATACTTTTTTATCATATCATGTTAAGACATGTGCTTAACGAACTGTGAGAGATAAAGGCTTGAGTTTGAGATTAGCTTAGGTTAATGTCATTTAATGTCATTTATTGCTTAATCTATTTAAAGGATGCTTATTAAGAAGGAAAAAGGGGCTGAAACAAATTAAATAAACTCGTGATTACGCTTGACCTTTTGATATGAGACATAGCATAGCATTATCCTAGTTTTTTTTTAGGGGAATTAAAACTCCTAAAGACAAAAAAAAAAAAAAAAGATAAAGATAAAGATAAAGAGAAATTAAAAGAAGAGCAATTATAATGGGGGAAAGAAACTCTAAGACGAGATATTGAGAAATTATACCGCCGCGTGAAGGTAATAAATTGCCAATATCTAATTAATATTAGGAAGAAACATAGGTGAAAACAGTTGAGAAGTGGAGAGTTGGCCAATGAGGTCAAACACTCAAACTACTTGCATAGATCTTAGTTAATACAGCCAAAGGTAATAGGAAGGAGAAATCAATAAAGATTTTTTCATTTCAATTCGTATATTTTTTATATATTTTTTTTATATATTTAAAAAAATTTAATTTCAACATCCGAGCATTTAGTTCAATTGGTTGGTACATGATCCTCCTGCTCAAAAAGTAGAGTTCGAAACCTCTTCCTCAAAATTATCAAAAAAAATTGTAATTTCATATTTATATTTAAATATATATTAAATATATGATACAGATATTTAAAAAAAAATAAAGTTGAATAACGTATCTCAGAACCAATTTCAAATACCATTAGTTCTCACTTTAAGTGGAATTGATTTTATTGAAAAGAGAAATAAAGGAAAGGGGCCAATAAAAGCTGGTAAACAATTATTTCTAAGAGTGAATTCAATGTTTTTAAGCAGTTTCCATTAAGGGGGATCGTGTTAATAAAATTCAACTTGGCCAGTTGAGAGTTGGGAGCATATATATATATATATATGTTGTTGTTGTTTTTCATGTAATAGTATTAAAGTGGAAGAAGCATATATTATTGTTTGTTCAAACGCTATGGATAGAATACATCAAAGGATACGACCGATCGATATCAAATTATCAATGATTGCTGAATTCCAATGAGATGGTCAAAAATTGGATAGGAATAGAGTGGTTAGGTGACGAATAGAGTGCAGCCAATGCTGTTGTAAAGGTTGAATTTCAACCCTACTTTGGTCAAGGACAGTTAATATGGCTCATGCTATCAATTAATGTCACCAATGTCATCTATCTACATTCTACCGTGTACCATACGTGAAATCAAGGTTTTTTTATATATATATTTTTTGTGTCTGATTAAAGTGCAGTTTCACGTGAGAGAAAAAATTGTATAAAACGGTTATTAACATATATTTTTTTTCATTCAAATCATGCTACATAACCAATTTTTTTTTTTTAAAAATAACTATTTATTACACATTATGATAATTAAATGATAAATATTTATTTCAGTAATTCATTAATGATTCTTGTAATAAATAATTGATTTTTTCTTAAAATTTGATTACATGACATGATTTAAATGGAAATGATATATGTTGACGTTGAGTAACCGTTTTATACAATTCATTTATGTTTCAAGCCAGAGAAATTCATGAAATTAACATTGTTTGAAAACTAAGAAATTTTCAATTTATTGAACTATGATTTCCAACCCAAGAGTTACCTCCATAGTCAAATCTCATCGAATTTGTTCATAGACAGAAGATGTGTAGACGATAGGCCATCGATGATCTTGTTTTGCCAGGGAAAGGACAGGAAGGACAGAATTACAGGGGAAAAGCAGTGTAGATCGAATAGGAAAAAGGATGGTGTTTGGGCCAGGCTATGTATGGGACAATGGGAGCTTTTTCTGTATTTGGTCCAGCCAATTCAGTGGGATGTTAAGATCAAGACGTAGTAGTACTATCATTCATTCATTTCTGGCAGCTCATTCTAGCTGGTTAGGAGGTCCAATGGCAATTCAATTTGACAAATGACAAGCGATGCTTATCCCCCCCTCGTGCAATGTCGTCTTACTGTCCTTTTCAGAAGAAGGACAATTCACACTACATACTTTAATTGGATAATTCCAAATTTAAATTTTTTATCTTAAAGAAAACAAATTTTTTTTTTTATTTGAAGCCGTCTGAAATTGAATCTCATACATATCATACATAAAGGAATGAACTTATTACGCTGAACATATCAGGATTCACTACCTTACCCATTTTCTCTTCAAACTTATCCAAAGATGCTAAAGATTTAATGTTCACCATATGTATTTTACAAATCTATATGAAACAAAAACTGACTTCAATGAAAAACAGGGGAAAGTTCATATAATTCCCTAAAAATAGGATGGAAGAAGCAATCAGCTAAGGAGATATGACATCTTCAAGTTCATTGGGTTGGACCTAAAAATGGATAAAGCTTAGATCAGGGGAAACTGGCTTAGAGTCCATTGTTTGCTTCGAGTTTAGGAATTAGGTCACAGCTGTATCCATGAAATGGGCCAGTTTAGCCAATTTTTGTACTCATTTCGAAAGTCGAAAAGGTATTTGATATAGCCACTGCCATAACCAAGAGGCTTATAGATCCGCGAAATTTAAAAAGTGATGGAGCTGAGATTAATTATTATAATGGTAAGATTAAATATTATAGCGATGAAATTAAATTCAGTGGTGGGTTATATGTTTGGATGCAAAAGCAACGATAGCGGTAAGGTGAATTATAGTGAGAAATAAAAATGATCATTAAGGACATTAGATTAAAATGTATATATAATAAAACTTTTAAATTATTTGATATTTATAAAATTAATAAATAATTAAAAATTATCAAATTATATTTTGGTGAAATAATTATTTTATTAATAGATAATTAAAAATAATAATAATATTTTAAATAATATTTTTTATTTATTTTTTATTTTTTATATTTATTTTTAATTCATTCTTATTATTATATAATATATTTATTAATTTATTATAAAATTTATCATATATTTATTATATAATAACAAAAAAAAATTGGACTAAAAAGTAAAAGAAAAGGAATGTCTTTCTCCACTGGAGCTTAGTGGAGAAAAGAGGGGTTAACACGGTTCTCTTCGTTCAAATGCCTCATTTTGTGCTCCAATCACACCTAACTAGGGGTCCTTTTGTATCCAAACGGACCCTTAGTCATTGGCTCATCTCCATGTATAAATCCTTTATTTCTTTGTTATTTATTTATTTTTTTTGAAAGTCGAATAATAATTCACATATAAACAAACATTATAAAAATAAAGATGAGATTTATTTGAAAAGATCTTTTATACATGTTCTCTTCAGTGTTTTAGGATATCCAAATAAAGGGATCATAAAATAGCAATGTTTAACCCAAATTTGCAGCCTGCTTGAGAGAGATTAATGAAAAACTAACCTAAGATAATAAGATGGCGAGGAGCCCTTACATTGGTAGCTAGGCTGGGCTGATATTTGTAAGCTGAAATAATATGCTCAATGGAAAGCTTCGTAAAACTTGAATCCATAGCTTCAGCCACAGCATCAATGTTCCATGGATTTACTCGAATTGCGCCACTCAGAGATGGTGAGCATCCAATAAATTCAGAAAGAACCAGCATGCTCTTTTTTTTTTTTTTTTGTGCCAATGGATTTAGCCCTAGTGTCTCATCTAGCTTTTCATTTCCTTGTCGGCATATAAAATACTAATACTGTAACCAGACAACACTCAGCAATAACATAATAAGCAATTCGCTCATAAAACTGAGGTATCAATAAAAACCACTGGATCATATATATCCTGGTCTTCCAAACGTATTGTTTATCCTCTTCACTGTGGCACAAGTTTCAGACTGGACCTCCTCTACATCTTTCCCTCGGCCTCTTGCAGGATTTGCAATTTGAACCAAAACAACTTCACCAGTATTCTCAGGATGTTGCATGAGCAATTATTCCAACTTCCATGGCCAAAAGCTTCAGGCTGATTCCCTTAAAGATGTCCATGTCATCGACCCCAAGCATAACAGTTTGACCCTCCAATTGATTGCGTAACTCAGCCACCTTAGCTTCAGTCTCAGGAAGATTCAGCACAGATTGGAGCTGTCTTATATGAATCCCAACTGGAAGGATTTTAATGCTCACTGTGCGACCATAATATTCAAGCCCTATGTAATTGATAAGAAAGACCAAGCATTCTGCTACAACAAGAGAGGAAGTGCCTAGCATAATCAAAAGTATGAAACCCAATGAGGTCAAGAGTTGAGTAGTGAAGTTCATTTCTTACAGGAAGTGTCCTATATTATTTCAGACGATGGAAATGGACTATGGAGGAAGAATCCAAGCTTCAACCTATTAAACCTCTTCCTCAAAAACGTCGGTAAAACTATCAAATGATAGTTCATGAACCCACACATAATCATCATCAGGACTGATTACTTCCATCACTTTGTCAGCAAAAATTCTTGTTCACAGAAACATAAGCTTTGCCAAAGGGAGCGATCAAACCGACCACCAAGATCTGGTGATAAGAGGAAGCATGTAGTGAAATAAAGGCCACAGATGTTGTTTAACTGTCTGGTTCTGAATTTGGTGATTCTTCCACTCCTAACACGCTTTATTTTATGTTTGTTATACCTTTTTTTTTTTTTTTTCTTTTTATTATACTTTATATAAGAATTGACAAGCCTTATATTGCATGTAGCGTAAAAAGATGAAAACCCTGAAATTTTTTTCTACCAATTCAAAAAGACTGTTTTAATTTTGGTGAAAACAAAATATATAGTATATTAGTAATAATTTCGATATGAGAGAGATTATATGAACCTAACAATATACATAAATTTTATACACATATATAAAAATTTGACAATAAAAAAGTAACATATATATATATGCTCATTCCTTCAACATTTTTTTTCTTTAATCTTCTTTTGAAGAATATAATTATTGGTGTTAGTCACCAAATTAAGGTGGGAAGATTGAAAACTATTTCTTTTTATTTGCTACAACCAGGTCCAGCATCCAATTTGGAAACTGAATTATTACAAAGCCATTTTCTGGAAGGAATTTTGATACCAAGAACAAAAATTTTAGTAATTTACAACAGCCAAGAAAAGAAAGTGTCTTTAAGGATAATAGGAATACAAGTAGCCCAACCTATGTCCTTGCCCAGTGCCTTTTCAATTAGGTTGGTCAATGGTATTTGTCACTATCCCTCAGTGTGCTGCTTGCAACCTTTAGGTCCATAGTGTTGAGCGCTGCGCCTTACAATTTTTTTGCACAAGTAACAATAGTGCATTTGGCATGCCCAGCAAAAAATGTGATTGTTGTTGCCTACCTGTTAATGTACAAAAAAATGGGGAAAACATACATAAAACACAGTCAATATATGGAGAAAACTGAAACAATCAAATCTTAGATCAATATAACAATGCCAAAAGACTCCAGTTTGTTTATCAAAGAAACTTTTGTTATCATATGGTCATATGGATGACCTTAATTAGATGGACAACATAACTAAATGAAAGCCTGGACAGCTGGACATGACTAGTGTAAAAGTATCATTTGCTGGAATTGTTATTTTAAATCGGGATGCATGCTTATATAACATGACATTTATACTTCAGTGGCATCTAGCTAGTTTCCATTAGATAACATTAGAAGATAAAAGGAATACCTAGGAGGAGAAAAATTCAAACAAATCGAACAATTTTTCTCACCTTTGCATTGAACTGACGACAGTTGGGGCATGGCAGCCCACGGTCAGCAAAGAGTTGAGCGTGAACTTGACCTAATACCTGGCGTGCATTCATCCTTTCCTCCCAGTCCCGTATCATTTCTTGTGGGAACAATTCACATGCCCCATCCCTCCAATAAGGAAAAAAGGCAAAACCTCATTAGCTAAATACTGAATTACTGACCAATCCACACTCAAGTTGAACCAAGCCAATGATAAGACTTGATCTAGAAATTTTGTAAGTTGCATACCTGAAATGATCATATCCACTAATAGCATTGTTACAGCGGTAGCAGAAATACTGCCCGCAGTTCCCACATACCATCTTGTTACATCCCTCAGTTCTTGAGATTGCCATCTTACAAGATGGACATTGCTTGGCATCACGCATTATTTCCTTCATGCTAACAAGTTCGTTGATCATTTCACGCTCCCTGCGCTTTTGCTCTTGATTCAATTGGGATGAATTTTGGCGCTCCTGTCAGCAACATTAATTCCATGAATGATGGAGAAAAGTTTCTATAATACAGGAAGTAGGTGATCATGGGATGAGGAAAATGCTGAAAATATCCAAAAGCAGTGAAGGAAAATGAGAACAGCCAAGAACAAGACTTTGACAAACATTGGTCTAATTTTATCCATGAAATCCAAGCTAAAACTATATGCAAGAACAATCCCATTAACCTTTAAAGACTTTATCCATTCATGATCTCATCATGTTAAAATAGTGTTTTCTACAGCTATTTCCAATTTCTACAATTTACCAGGAAAATATGAGAGCAATTGCAGACGAAACCTACTTTAAAAGAAATGATAAGCCTGTCCCACTAGACATGAAGAGAAAAAAAAAAAAAAAAGCACTGAAGAAAATGACAGAGATAATACCTGCAGGACAATAAGCTTCATTTCGGGTGTCATACATGCTATGCCAACATGACGGCGCTCCCTACAAAGCGTACAAAAGCTAAAGAAGCACTTGGAGCATTGTGCATGTTGGTCTTCATCCTCTATGCAAGGTGTTTCACATCTTGGGCAATATGCAACATCTGACATTGATTCAAGTGTTTTCTGTAGCATAAGGGACTCCCAACGTTCAAACCCTTCATCACCAAGCAACCGTTTCAACAAACCAGGAGGGACCATGACTCCACATTTAGCTTCAGGACAATGCAGCTTGCTTACGGTGGCTTCAGTGATATGCATGTTAGAATAAGTCTTCATGCATTTCCAGCAGAAGAAATGCTGGCATGGCAGCCTGATAAAGTCCACTCCTAGTTAATAAAAGAAAAAACAGAGAGCAAGATTCAACATAGGACCATAAATGTAAAAACTTAATGATCACAATAGAGTGCACACTATTATCTTCAGAATAAAGTCAAAATCATAATTTATTTTAATTCTTTTACTAAATATACATAGAACATATGCTTAATAGCTATCCATATTCAAATCCTACCCCCCAAAAGTTGAAAGTTCCTAGAGCTATATAGCATCATCCTAAACCATATAAGCAAATTTCTCCATCCCTAATCCTAATAATATTAGATCTTTAAATCAAATCCAAGGAAACCCTGGGTAATAAATAATAATACATGTTTCCCTAGCATGGTTAATGCAAGTTCTCCAAACTTATTATAGTGGAAAAATCATTAACTGAAAATGATATTACTGATACTAAGAATCCACCATGTTAATCAACCCTAGCATAACAAATAAAATCATCTAAAATTAAGACACTTAAAGATCACAACATTATTAAAGCCTTAGCTTCTATTTGAGTCATGTCCATCATTCCCTATTTTCTTATGCTTCTCTGGTAAAGCACAAAAGAGGAGCCCAAAAGAAGTTCACAAAAGGAAATGCTCACGATAGCAAAACTTTTACAATTGAACAAAACATAATTGATCAACATACAATTACCTGCATACTCGCTAAGACAGATTGAACATTCATGCAAGCTTTTGAGGAAGTTCTCATGGAATTTCTCGTCATTGTAACTCCTAATAAATGGAACATCAACATCTGGGGAGACACTTCCTGAAACTGCACGCCTCTCTCCAGTGTTCTCAATGCCATAAGGACCAAGCATTATTTCTTTATCAAACCCAAGATAAGAAAGAGAGAAATTTTGTAGCCATTCTGCCCATTGGTATATAACTTCCTGCCCTTTTTGCTCCTTCCATATTGAGTCAAGCTGACCACAAAGATCGGAAATTCTAGCTGAATGCAACCACTGAACAGAGACTGTAAAATAAGGAGGAAGATGGCTGGGGTATGCTCTAGGCAGTAAACAGGTCAACACAATTGGTGGAAGATATTGGACTTTGAATGAGTATGAAAAGTCATCCGAAGTCTCACTTTTTACACCAATATCATTAGATGAATTTAGTTTTGTCGTTATAATAGTCTCTCCACAGCCTTCAAGATGAATATGAATCTGTAAAATAACACAAAAGATATCAGCTTACTTACTTGGCTGTAGCTACTAGCTAGCGAAAGAAAACATGAACTTATAGAGCAAAAACATAACCTTCAAGGATCGTAAGCCCATCTGTCTGTCGAGGATGAAGACATTTTCTCCATAAATAGACTTCATCACAAGTAACTACATAAAAAATAAAAAATAAAAAAAAGGATCAGATAGGCAAATTGGCAAAGATGAAAAGGAACTCTTTTTAATGGTAAGAAAGTTAAAGAATAAAACTTTTCATATCATCACATTCCTTTGAGACAGATTTCGGGTTTTTATTAGGACAACGATATTACACCACATTGTTTTCAAGAATATGATTTTTAAGAAGCTAAGCTAAACTCAAAATCATCCTTAATCGATAACCAAGATTATAATGCCTTTGTCTACAAAATTAATTGAATAAAAGAGGTGCACAAATTTAAAGAAGGCGACATAATTGGTTAGAACAAAGTCCTAAAAATCAAAATAAACATCAAAATTCGATGAATTACCTCGTCCTCCTGCAACTGATTATTGATTCTCAGCTGTTCCTCCAACAAATGGGGTTCTTCCTCCCTTAACCGCAGCTCCTCCAACCTACTCACAACAACATCCGCACCGTTTTGTGATTCATCTCCTTCAATTCCCTCTCCATTCTCTTCAATCTTTGACTCCAAAACCTCTCTTCCTTTATTTTCATCTTGGTCCTCGTTTACTTCTTCAACTACACCCAAACTCGCTTTATTATCCTCAGAACTAAACTCAGGTTCCGAAGAAGTGAGCTCGGATTGTTTAACGAACCAGGTTTTGACCACGTGCCCACGCCGGTATTTCGAGTTGGAATTTCGATGAGCTTTGTGGGGTTTTTGGGTAAAATCGGTGAATAGTTGTTGATTAGAAGTAGATGAGGTTGAAGGAGAATTAAGATTCAATTCCTCTTGTTGTTGTTGGGGATCGTATGGTGGTTGTTGAGGAGTATCGCCCAGAGGCTTGACGGACCAGGTATCGTCGGTTTGGTGGTGGTGGTGGCCTTGCCTTGATCCTCTTCTTGTTCTTCTCATGGCGGAGGCTGAAGTTTCAACGGAGCGTCGTCGTTGGCGATGCTTTCTTGAAGAGGAGACGGAATTTTTTTACATATATATAGGGTTTTGAATTTGATGTTCGGGTCAAATTCAATGACTGTTTCGGCTTTGGGATTTGGAGCTTATCTTACCTGGCCGCGTTCGGGTTCATCCGAATACGAGTAGGATTTCTATTATGGATTTGGGCCCTTATTGGGCTGTTATGGCCCAAAATAAGTGAGAAAACGATCCACCCATTGCGGCTTGTTTGGATATCAGGTACTACTTTTTTGTCCTTTTCTTTTAATAATGTTCCTTTAGGTATAAATATATTGCAACTCCTTGAACTATAGCTGAATCTTGTTCAATTTCTTCACTTTAATTTGACCCTTGTTATCTTTAGATAATTAAGCGGAAATTAGAAATAAAATAGTGAAATTTCTGAAAAATGTCTTTGTTATCAAGTTATTTCCTCATAAATTAGTTTTATTGGCTAGAATTTTTCTGATTATTTTATAAAAGGTTAAAATAATAATAAAAAAAACCGTTAAATTTTATCGCTTTACTTAAAGTAAATTTTATATTTTTATTGCATTCAAATTAGTCAATAACCTTTAATTTACATCTAAATACGTCATTAACTTCTAATTTATATCCAAATAAGCTTTAATTTTTAATTTATACCTAAATAAATCCTTAATATAAATCAATATTTCTTTTGAAAACGTACACTAAAAATCGAGAAAATTCTCTCTGCCCACGACTGCCGGACTTTCTTGGGCAAAGGATTTTCTTGCTCTCTACTCATCAAATTCACCGATTTCACTCCATTATTCTTGATTTTTTGGGGGGTTATTGTGATTTAGAAGAGATAATTCTGCTTTTGGTGTCTGATTGGGGATTTTAATGACCTAAATCCTCTCTTGAGGCATGGAAACTCAGAAAGGGATTGATCGCGAAACGGCACAGAATCAGACGCGATCCAAATGGATCTCCCAATTCGCAGAGGATCCAACAATTGGGATGGATCGGAATCAACCTATCGAAGTGAAAGGGGGAGAAGGAGGGCCGAATCTGCAGGAACACAAGCTCAATTGGAAGAAACTCTTCACTTGCTCAAACGACCAGTCGTTGTCCTTCTACCCTCCTCAAGCTGATAAGGGCAAAGTGCTAGTTGAGCCACCAAAGGAAGTTTTCGCGAAAGGGATTCAGCTATGGCAGAACACGTTGGTTGCACAATTCATAGGACGACTGCCAAATTTTAGCCAATTTCAGAGGCTTGTGAATTTGCTTTGGGGCAAGGAAGGAAAAATTGAGGTAATTCCTACTGGAACTAATCTTTTCATTTTGAAGTTTACTTCTGAGCAGGATAAGGAGAGAGTGTTGGAACAAGGGCCATGGCATATTCAGAATAAGCCAGTAATTGTGAGGAAATGGGAGCCGGGTCTAAAATCTTTAGAGTTTAAGATGAATAAGCTCCCAATCTGGATCCAGTTGAGTCATGTTCCTTTGGAACTCTTCACCAAAATTGGCTTAAGCTATGTGGCTAGTGCCATTGGGACTCCATTGTACATGGATAGAGTAACAGCTAATCATGAACGATTAGCCTATGCAAAAATCTGTGTGGAGATTGAGGCAGCTGTGATCATTCCCAGGTTTATTGAGGTTAAGCTCCCTGACGGTTCTATAGGTACAATTTCAGTTGATGTACCTTGGATGCCACCAGTTTGTTCTCATTGCAGGGTATTTGGGCATTCTGAACGAACTTGCCAAGCAAAGCCTGTGGCCACCATGGCCAAGGTATGGCAACCGAAGCAGAGACAGGAGGGGGCAGTTGAAAGTAAGATCGAGACGAGTAAGCAGGCCAACACTGTAGAGGTGGGAAGCAAAACTGAAGTACAGGCCAGCAAGAAGATAAATCTCGATGAGGAAGAGGCTATCCTGAACAAAAGGAAGGCTACCTCCATGAATAGGTTTGCTATACTTGATTCAGTGGGGGATTTGGAGAGCTGTAGAGACTCAGAGTTATCTGAATGTAGCAATGAAGGTGATATCATACTTAGATCACCAAGGAAGGCAAGAGCTGCTGCAGCAGGAGTGGCTGATTTAATGAAGCAATTGAAAAGCAAGAAGAAAGGGCTGGTTGACAGAGGAAGACCAAAGCAGAATAAAGGGCAGCAAGCTCCCTTTGGAGGTTCGTCTTCCTCCCCCTCTCTATGAATTTACTGATCTGGAATGTCAGAGGGCTAAATGCTCCTCTGAAACAGAGGGAGGTTGTAGGTAGGATTAGGAAGTTAAAAATTGACTATTGTTGTCTGGTTGAAACTAGGGTTAAGGAAAATAATATGCAGCAAATAATCAACAATTATTTTACTGGTTGGACAATAAGTCATAACTACTCTTCTGCACATAATGGAAGAATATGGATGTTATGGAAGACACTGTTGAAGGTGGAAGTTCTGGCTACCACGGATCAAAGCATTACATGCTCCATATTGCTGAATTCACAGAAGGTACACCTCACTGCCATCTATGGAAGCAATAGTGGAATGGATAGAAGAAGACTATGGGAGCATCTCCTCTCCCTTAAAGATTCCTTTGAGGGACTTCCATGGCTGCTGGCAGGGGATTTCAATGTTGTGGGTCACCCAACTGAAAGCTCTGAGTTTGATGGCACCCAAGTGGCAACTGGGGATGTAAAGGAATTTCGAGAGTGGATGCAGGAGACTGCTGTCTTTGATCACCCTTATACAGGGCCTCTCTTCACTTGGAGTAATCACAGAATTTCAAGGAAGCTGGATAGAGTTCTTATCTCCAATGAATGGCTTGTGCAATTCCCCAACTCCACTGTTGAGTTTCTGGCTCCTGAGGTCTCGGATCACTGCCCAGCTGTGGTCAGAACAAATGTACCAAGTCAATCCCCCCCGAAGCCGTTCAAGTTTTTTAACTTTTGGACAAGAAACCAGAGATTCATGAAGCTAGTCACTGAGTCTTGGCAAGTGCCAGCATATGGAACCCCTATGAAACAAGTCCTCATTAAGCTTAAAAGACTGAAGATTGCACTGAGGCAGTTCAACCATTCCCAGTATGGTGACATAACAGGCATGGTGAAGGCCAAAAGAGAGGAGTTAGGGAGAGTGCAACTGGCAGCTCTGGCAAGTCCAAATGACGAAGGGACTAGGGAAACTGAAAGAAAGCTCACAAAGGAGTTGCAGGAAATGCTTAAAAATGAAGAGAGCTTGCTGAAGCAAAAATCAAGAATTAGATGGTTACAAGAGGGGGACCAGAATAGTGCCTACTTTCATCGGATAATGACTTCAAAGCAGAGGCAGAACTCTATAAGAATGTTGGTTGATGCAGATGGGAACAGACTCGAAACCTTTGAAGCAATTTCCAAGAAAGCTACTGAGTTATTTAAGAAATTGCTGGGACTGAAGGATCCAAATGTAGAAGGATGTTCCCAGGAGCTGCTAGCTGCCATCCTCCAAACCTCCATCTCAGAGGAAAACAGAGAAATGATGGTGCAACCTGTTACTGAAGAGGAGATCAGGTCTGCAATGTTCTCACAAGCAGATGACAAAGCACCAGGACCTGACGGGTATACTGCCCATTTTTTTAAGGTGGCATGGAGTGTAGTGGGGAGAGAAGTTACAGAGGCTATCCTTCATTTCTTTCAAACAGGAGACATGCTATCTGCTTTCAATTCCACAATAGTGGCACTGGTCCCAAAAAGACAAGCATCAACAAGCATCACTGACTTTAGGCCTATCTCGTGTTGCACAGTAATTTATAAGTGCATCACTAGAGTCTTGGCAAGTAGACTCCAGCAGATTCTCCCATCATGCATCAGCAACAGTCAGAGTGCGTTTATTAAAGGAAAGAGCATTACTGATAATATCCTGATGGCTCAGGAGATGGTCAGAGGATATAGTAAGTCTACCTTGTCCCCCAGATGTGCCATCAAGGTGGATCTAAAGAAAGCCTTTGATTCTTTAGATTGGAACTTCCTTTTTAATGTACTGTCAGTAATGGGGCTGCCAGAGAGGTTTGTGGGCTGGATCAAGAGTTGCATATCTAACCCTTGGTTCTCTATTGCCATCAATGGAGGGCTGGTAGGTTATTTCAAAGGGGGAAGAGGAGTTAGGCAGGGGGATCCATTATCACCCTACTTATTTGTGATTAGTATGAATGTTCTTTCCAGACTCCTAGAGCTTGCAGCAGATCATGGGGTTTTCTCCTTTCACCCAAAGTGTAAAAAGGTGAAGCTTACACATTTATCCTTTGCTGATGATCTTCTCATTTTCACCAAAGGTAACCTGGATTCAGTACAAGGTGTTCAAAGGGTCCTTCAACTCTTTTATACTTACTCTGGTCTACAATTAAACTGTGCAAAAAGTGAACTTTACTGCACTGGGATTCTGAGAAGGGAACTGGATGCGATTCTTGATGCTACTGGGTTTAAACAGGGATCACTTCCTGTTCGCTATTTGGGAGTTCCCTTGGTTATGAGGAGACTCACCATTCGAGACTGCACTCCCTTGGTTGAGCGCATAACAACAAGAATTACTTGCTGGACTGCAAGGCATCTCTCCTATGCTGACAGACTGCAGTTGATCCAGTCTGTGCTCTTCAATCTTCACAATTACTGGTGTAGGATTTTCATTCTTCCGCAGCAGGTAATTAAAAAGGTGAACCAGCTTTGTTCCAGCTTCTTTTGGAAAAGGCAAGCAGGCACAGCTCAGGGGGGCAGAGTAAGCTGGAGTATTATATGTATGCCTAAGTCTGAAGGAGGACTAGGACTGAAGGATCTCATTTCCTGGAATCGAGCTTGTATCCTTAGACATCTATGGACACTTTTCACACAATCTGGATCCTTGTGGATTGCATGGACTCAAGCTTATATCCTAAATGGGAGAAGCATCTGGGATATTCCCATTATGCAAAACAGTAGCTGGGGCATGAGAAGACTGCTCAAATTAAGGGGCATTGCCACTGGGTTCCTACAGCAAACAGAAGAAGGTCTCATCTGGAAAACTAAAGGTAATACCTACTCTGCAGCTGATGTATGGGAAAGTTTGAGGCCAAAACAAAGGAAAGTTTCTTGGCATAGACTTGTCTGGTGCAAATTCCATATACCGAAGCATGCTGTTATTGCTTGGATGGCCATACTGAACATGTTACCTACCAGAGACAGATTAATTGGGTGGGGATTATCACTGGATGGTGCTTGTGTGTTATGCAAGCAGGAAATGGAGTCTAGGAATCATCTATTCTTCGATTGCTGCTACTCGAAGACCGTGTGGAGCAACATTCTGCAGATGTGTGGGGTGCAAAGAGGAATTGTGGAATGGAATAGAGAGCTGCAGTGGGCTGTAAGCAAACTCAAGGGTAAAGCCTTCATTTCGGTTCTGCTGAGAGTGGCATGGACAGCAACAATTTACCAGATTTGGCAAGAAAGGAATCGAAGAGTGTTTTCAGCAGGGGAGATGAGTGAAATGCAGGTACAAAACCTGATCATAGAGGTAATTCGAATGAGATTTTTTTATCTAAGAGGTATAACAGATGATAGAGTGAATAGGAGTTTATGTGTAAATTGGGGGCTACAAATTACATTGTTTTCATAACATCCTTGACAATAGTTAAATGTATAGAACTGACTGAGATTGTAATACAGTAGCAGTATTTTGCTGCTTTGGATAATAAAATTCATCACTTATCCAAAAAAAAAATATTTCTTTTGAAATAGAGCTTATTTTGATATAAATAAAAATAGAGCTTGTATTTGATGCAGTATCAGTGTATAATTATATACAAGTAAAATCCTACGGTGGCACCTCAGTAAAAAAAAATAAACCCTAAACCTAACTTTTAATAGGGGCATGATGTGGTGCACGGTCAGTATATAGATTTATACACTGACAATGCAGCAAATAAAAATCCATTAAAATATGAGTCTATTTGGATACAATAAAAATACAAAACTTACTTAAAAAGGCAAAATAATTTAGGGTTTTTTTTTAATGTAATATTTTAGCCTTTATAAAATCTATACCGAGTTCAAAACTAATTGAAACTTTAGAAGATAAATGAAATGGGGCAATTATTTAATGTGTCAAGAATTAAGGAAAATATATGCTAAGTTATATTATTATTTTAGTTGCCTTGGTTTTTAAACATGATCAGGATACTGACATCCTGTCTCAACTTAAATGTGATGTTTATACGTACTGGGGATTTGATGGATTTGTTCCATTGTCTCCCAAGTCATGGAATTGCGTGATTTAAGGTTTTAATTGTGCTTCTTCCTGGATTTTCTCAGCTTGGAAAAAGAAAGCAGATCGCATGTTTGTTCATGACGACGTGGTCACAAGGTTATCAAAGGAACTTAATTTTATTTGTCTTTGTTTCATTTCTATTATTCCTCCTAACTGGAAATTTTCTTTCACTTTACCTTTGTCAGTCCGAAGAACTTGTCAATTTTGTAATTGGTGGTGTTAAGCAATTGGTTTTACGTATCTTTTTTCTTTTTTTTTTTTTGCTTAAAAAGTCTTTGGTATGGGTTTCTGTTATTCTCTAGCAGGCTGCCATTATTTCGAAGGAATAAGTATAACTATGACTTGCTTTAAAAGGGATGTCGTTCTTTGAAAATTCATTCTGCTTATTCTTTTGTTTCATTATATTTATATATACTTTTCATGCAGGCTACTAAGTTGACATATGCCTGATGGAACAATTTTATGAAGGCCTACCACTCTGAGAAATTTACTTTGATATGTGATGTGCTGCGAAGAATTTGTTGTCCATTGATATCAACTGGTTTGGAGACTTTCAGATCTTGCTCCTACCTAATTTTAAGTTTAGGCATGAGTAGGACCTGAGTATGGTAACCAACATGTATTTGGCTGATGATACTGTAAACTAAAGATAAAGTGAAACTGGAGGTTTAAGGTTGTTGAGATTGATTGGGATGATTGCTTTCTTGGATGGGGAGAATGGTAGGGCTGATGCCGGTTTGTCAGGCCAGGCTTGTTCCTTAATTTTGACTTGTGAAGGATTGATTGTTTCATGAATATTGCTCATATCAATTAACGTTAATGATTACATTATTTTGTAGATGATCAGAAAATAAATAAGGTGGGAGATTTGGCTAATCCAATAATGAGTCTTAATGAAGGCTTAATCGTATATGAGATATATATTTTGCTCGAATAACTCGAATCAAAACTGAAACAAAAATTGTCAAAGCAAAGCAGATGTTAAAAGAAATATGAAACCAAATGTTTTGCTTCTGCTAAAAAAGAACAAGCGAATTGGTATTACGTCGCCATCACTATCCTATCCAATTCTAAGAGCGGCTAATAGGCTGTGAATTGCTATCTAATGAGTAACATTATTTTATAGGCAAAAACTGAATCTAGAAAGAAAAAAAATCGACATAAAAGTAGTTAAAACAAGCACATTGTCAAATTCTACTAACAGATTTCTCCGATTTTTTTTTTTTTTTTTTTGGAAACCCAAAACCAAAGCTAAAGCTTGAACTTGACTTCTTGCTTCTTAATTAGTAGTCTTTTAAGTTTGATTCATTTGGTGAGCAATGCCATGCATGCGCCCATGCCTATCTCTCTATTCTCTAAAAAAAAGGGTTAAACGTATATAATTATGGACGCGCACGCTTTTTGTTATTGTGGCTAAGGCGAAAAGTTTATTTTTGATATTTTTGATAGAATTTTTTAATTTTATAAATGATTTAAAAAATTATTATATGTTTCATTTAATTAATTTTTTATTAAATTTTAAGAAATAATTGTGACCGTGAGAATCTGTTTATAGAGTTTAATTAATAATTTCATTATCATTTATCAATAAATATAATAATTGTTTTTAAAGTTAAATACGGCTGTTACATGGCTTGACCTTCCATTTCGCATTGTGATCCTAATAACTCGATTTGCTGATATGATAGCGCCGCGCCGGCACATTCCCTCCCCCTTTCTTTTCAACTGATCAAATTGCTTCTCTCCCCACTACTCTTATCTTTTACACTCTGATTTTATCATACATTTCTCAAACCAAAGGATTCAATCAATCTAACGGCTTCTCTTTTCCCCCCTCATTTCGCAATTGAAATCTTAATTTTAGAAGCACATGTTTAACGATTAGCCCCATGAAAATTGGCATCTTGTTACCAGAAAAATACATAATAATTTAATTTTAAAAAGACACGTGTCAGTCCAAGAACTAACAAATGCTGACATAATTCTAAAGTTCCATAAATATTTTTTAAAAACGAATAATAAAATTTTAAAATCGTTTGTTTTTTTTTAATTATTGCAAACTTTATTTATTTTTAAAAAAATTGTAAACTACTACATAAAAGCAGAAGGAAGAGGTAACAACAAAAATAGAAAATGTGTAAATGACACTAGTTAGAGAGAGAAGGCACCAACAGGGACTCCGTCTATCCCTACCACCGCCATTACCGCCAGCTGATTTCCGGCAACGGTCTCATTATGCAGCGTTGCTCTCAGCCATTGGTCCAACATCCCCAGACATCGAAAGCCTCTCCGACCTTGAGAAACTCACCGTTATTGGCCATGGCAATGGTGGCACTGTCTATAAAGTCCGGAACCGTAAAAGCTCATCCATTTACGCTTTAAAAGTCCTTCGTTTCGATCAAAACACGGCCGTAATACGGCACCAGGCGGCGTGTGAAGCTGAAATCCTGAAAAGGGTCGATTCACAATTCGTTGTGAAATGCCTCGCAGTGTTTGATACTATAGGAGGAGAGCTCTGTTTTGTTATGGAGCACATGGAGAGAGGGTCGTTGTACGATGAACTCTGTGTGAGGGTGAATTTGGCTGAAGATGTTATTTCAGGGATTGCCCAAAGAGTTTTACGAGGGTTGCAGTATCTGCATGGAATGCAAATTGTTCATGGCGATATAAAACCATCGAATCTATTGATAAATGGGAAAGGAGACGTGAAGATTGCAGATTTTGGAGTGAGTAAGATCGTTGTTGGCACGCGTAACGCCTGTGACACGTGCATGGGAACGTGTGCTTACATGAGTCCTGAAAGGGTTGATCCAGAGAGGTGGAATGGGGGCAATGCAGATGGTTTCGCTGGTGATGTTTGGTCGCTAGGTGTGGTTCTATTAGAATGTTTCGTGGGTTATTATCCGTTGATTGGTCTCGGAGAAAAGCCTGATTGGGCAGCTTTGATGTGTGCTATATGCTTCGGGGAGAGGTTGGAGATGCCTGAGACGGCTTCGCCGGATTTTAGAAGCTTTGTGAGGAGGTGTTTGGAGAAAGATTGGAGAAAGAGAGGGACGGTGGATGAGCTTCTTGATCACCCTTTTATGAATAGGAGTTGTGGAGGTGGTTTCTAAATGAAGGATTCATGGATTTTGCTTTGCACCATTGAGTTTCTTCTTCAATTTTGCTACAAAAACTAAATTTTGTTTTCATCTTTAGCTTTTCTCCATCATTAATTAATTAGAACTTTTTTGGGTTTTCAATATTTGGAGTTTGCAGCTAAACTCATTGTTGGAAAATGGCTGGTTATAAATCAAGAGCATAGAATTAAAAGCTTAATTATTTCCATTTTGACGTTGCTCAGGACAGAAGGTGAAATTAACCAGTGAGATTGTGGCAAATGATCCGCACCAAGAGTGAAATATGTGTTAGTAGAGGTGATACTATAGTACACGGCGTCGAAGATGATGAGTTAGTTTTAATTAGCATAAGAATTTGGATTTGTAAACTAATCTAGCAGTTCTGATGGTGTTTCTGTTGATAATACCTGGATTTTTCATAAATTTTTTAGGCTTAGCTGAATCTAAAACAAGATCTCATTAACTAATCAACTTACTTGTAGCAGCCAAGGCAATAGCCTTAGCTCATTTTTCGTTCCTGATCAGGTAATAACCCAATGGTAATCACAACTTCAGAAAACCAAGACTTAAATGATTAGCACAAAAGCTTCTAAGTTCAATCTAGCAGTAGCGGTGTTGATGGTGAAATACTAGTTAGATTTTTTATTAAAAAAAAACTCTTCTTAGCTACTCCTTTTCTTTAGTGTAACTTACTCAGAATCTGGCTGTAAACGCAAATTGAATTCCACACTGCAACAGGATGCTATATAAATGATCATTTCAGGAGTATTCGAATATCAAATGGAAGGAAAAAAATTTGTCTTGTTTATTAACAACAGTTACAAAAGTTATACTTGTAATTCTTCAAAGGCCCCATAAATCCATAATGAAGTTCAGCAATGTACAGATATAATCAAGTTGTTGAATCAAAGCCAGATCTCTTAGCTATGAAGTCCACTCTCAAGAAATCCGAAATCATTTTGGCGGGGCCAAGCTCCGATTCTTTGTGAACTCCTTCTGCTTCTGTATAAATCCACCTGGTGGAATCCATAAACATCAAATGAATAAATAAATTTCCATAAATATACAGAAACAATTGCAATCCAGTTGCAGTTAGAAAGGCACATAGATTGAAACCATGAAGAGTTGGAAATTGGAGTCCAATACCAAAGACAAGTAGCAAAAGAGATACGGAGAAATTACTACTTTTCAAGACCTGTCAGTTGCTTTGCCACTTCCATTTACTGGCAAATCAGATCTGATGCAGAACAAAGAATAGAGAACAGATAAAAAAAAACAGAGAGAAAGGGGAGAAATAGAAGAATGACAGAGAGAGCCAAAGGGGAAACCTCAATATGCAAAGGTCTTGAAAGGGGAATACTGAGGGAAAGTGGAAACGGAAAACGAACCAAAAGATCCAAATTTAAGTCATGCATTAACTGGAACTCGAAATTTAAATGGTTCACATTATAACCTGACCCGAGTAATAATCGATATACAGGATGTAAGAAAAGTGAGAAGGCAATTGGTGTCCAATAAATTGAAGAACTAACCTGGTCTTGATACCAGGTGGATGCGGGAACGAGGACCTTCAAACTTCCAGTTATCTTCATCCAATGATTTAACCACTTCATCGAGTGCAGCCATCAAATCAGATTTTAGAACTGCAATGTAGAAGCAATAAGAGTTTTATCTATGACCTATACTCAAGTAAAAGGGGGACAATTACTTTTCAATGAGAGGACTTGTAGAAAAAGCATAGAAATTTGGCCTGAGAGGCTGCAAGGCAACTGCAACTTGGCTAGTAAACTTTCACATTCAGAAAGCCTAAAGATGAAGGACTTAAAACTTAAGAATTCTCTCTTCACATTCATTGTCTTAGGCCTTAGCAAAGCAAAATTAATGTTAAAAACAATTTAAAATCACACCTGAAAACAACTTAATAAGTTTTCAAAATAATCTTCCAACAATCTCAAGAAGTTTACAATAATTAACCAAATAAATCAACCCATTGAATATAATGGCTGTAAGAATAATGAAACCCAAAAGAAACAACCAATTTTATTATCATAAATTTCATTATTTTGATGTCAAAAAACCCAAATTATCCACCCAAAGCCTCATAGAACAAGACTATAATCATCCAATACTAAAGACATCCACACGTATTCTAAAAACCCGCAATAAGTAACGCAGATATATAGCAAAAACTCTGAAATATCATAAGTAAAGAATTCCGCAAATATAATTAAAACCTGAATCTTAATGCAGAAATAAAATCACCCAAACGGCTAAAAGCACAAACTTTACACTAATAAATGCATAGTCCAAAGAGAAAGGAAGACAACCCAAAAGAGAAGAAAGAAACAAACCAAGCATGGCCTCATCCTTGCGGTCTTGGATAGAAATAAGATCAGAAGGGAAATGGAAATCCTCCAAAGCAGCATTAGTACCACTTGCTCCTCCAACGATTGCTGTAGTTGATATTGATGAGTTCGCTGGTGATGAACTATTCATTTTTCTTATTTTTACCTTTTTCCTTTCAGAGGTGAAAATAATTGAGTTTTTTGGATGAGCAAGAAAGAAAAAAATTCAACTTTTCTTGAATGTCAGCTTTACAGTTCAGTTCTCAAACTTTGTTTGGATGTTTGGAACCTGAAGGTGGTTGTTTGGGTCCTTGATTTGGGATTTCAAAATGGAAGGAGAGAGTACTGGGTGCAAGATTTCTTTTTTATTTTTGGTAAAAAGGCCTAGGGAATTTCATATTTCTTAAAAACAGAGTGTAAATGGTTATGGACTATGGAGCTTCTGGGCCTCATTTACTCTAAAAGCCCAAATTTCTGTTCTCTGAAATAGATCTTCTAATTTTATTTTGTCCTCTCTAAACTGGGTTGCTCTTCCTCCTCCATAATTGATTGAGTCACATTAAGCAGCGTGGTGATTGCTTTTGTTGAGAAAAAACAAAAAAGGAAAATTAAGGTCAGCTCTCTCTCTTTTTCTCTCTCAAGTTTGTTTTTGTTATGAATAATAGATTGTATGCTTTGCGTCTGCATCTTCTTTTTGCAATTGAAATCTCTCTCTGTAAGTTTGATAAGTTTTGGATTGGGGTATTGGTGTAGCTAATAGAAAATTAAAATTTGTAATTTGAGTCATTGTTCTTGTTCATAATGGAATTGTTAATGTTGTTGCCTGGGGAAATGTTAAAAATGAGTAAAGATAATTTTAAATATGGGAACTGGTCCTTATTTATTGCAAGATTGATAGATTTATTAATTCTGCATCAATCTTTTCAGAATTCTCATGTTTGTTTGTATAAAGTATTTAATTTAAAAGTAGAAAGTGTCCTACCTTGAGATTTTCATGTAATTTCTCATCCACATTGTTTCTGCCATTCAGTTACTCTATGTCAACCCGACAATGTAATCGATTATGCTTTTATCAGAAACTGGTAATCCTATGGATGTTCTTTTCTGATGCTGTCTCTTGCATGCATGTCTTCTTATCTTCAAGTGAGGTTAGTTGGCAAGATACTTGTTCCTGAAAGGCTGAAACTTTATACATTGGCTATTTCTACTCTGATGGATGTTAGTTGTTAAAAAATTTTTTTTTTTTTTGCCTTGCTTGAGCCAACAGCTAAGTTTTCTAGGAATTTGACATTCGTAATTTTCAGGTCGAAATAAGCGGACCATCTGATTCCCAGAACTCAGATGCCAAGAAATATATAATGAAATCTTATTTTGACAAATATGAGAACCTGCATGATTCAAGTTTTGAAGATTTTATGGCATATGAACTTTCTTCCAGTTTGTGTGAAGTGTTTCCTGATAACCGGAATCTTGATGTGAGGCTATCAGTTTTAGAGCTCTCTCTTGTTGGTGAAGGTTCTCATCGTCATTTATCTTCATCCATCAGATTGCAGATTGGGGCAGAGTCCATTCCTATATTGCCTGCTCATTTTTGTGAAGTTATAATTATACAAAGACTACCCCCTGGAGTATTTGCTGATCCGTTTGAGCTACAACATCTTCACAAGCGGGAGGGTAAACAGCAATTGATTTTCCTTGTGATAGAAACAAACTATTTGTTTTTGTTAAACCTAGGCTTACTGCATTATCTTCTGTTTTTCGAGGTTAATTTATTCATTCTACTTGTTGCAGCGTTTAGAAATGTAGCTGTTTTTGGAGACACCAACTTAGAATTACCTTCATTTCGGTCCAATCGATCTGTTGTTGAAGTCCACATTGATGCCGGATCCAACATCTTGTCAGGGGCGCAGAATAATGGACTGGAAATCAACATACAGCTTCCACTACATGCACGATATCAGGTAAGTGAGAGGAAATGATTTCAATACCATCACTTTTCAAATACTTTGTAATAGATGCAACTATCAATATGAACTTTTAGCATCTGCAATAATTGATCTTTTTCATTCACTTGTGCCAAATGTGGGTATTTGGTGAAAATTCATTTTGTTTTTTACTGTTTTGCAGCCCCTTGATGAAAGTAGCTATTCTATTGTTGAAATTGGTGAACCTGATATATTGATGAGCTGCAGCATAGAAGGAAAGCAACATAAACAGAGATGTTTGTTTATGTCACCCAATAATGATAGTGCTAAATCCAGAATCGGTGTTGTAGCATGGAAAATACCTACTGGAATGAAGGCACATGCTGGATATGTATCAATTTTTACCTTTGTTACAGCCTTCTTATCAACTCTTTCAATTGTATTGACATCTATATTTTGGTCAGGCACCAAGGTGTCCCAAAACTTGAAACAATCTTAGCCAACATCAATTTCTACATGATAAATTTGTTTTTATGGAACAAATTGCATACCTGTTCTTAAAGATTTTGTTTAGAGCACTCGTTTAGAACTGAGTTTAACTTTTTTGGTGACGCTATTTAATATATTAACTAGGTGCTGAATCGTTAAATCATCAAGTTGAGAAATATTAGTCGTTAGCTTAACGCAAAAATGATAAAAATAAATTAATCTAAAATACCAGAGAAGTTGCTTGACAATTGACATTATAGGCCAGAATCAGAATGCCATGGAAATAAGGCACTATGTAAATGCATATATATTGAAAAACCAAAGAATTAATAACTCTTATTGCAGTAAATTTCAAGAAAACAAAAGGGGCAACACAGGAAAGCTTGTAACACAGCCTCAACAAACCCAAACACCAACTTACAGAAAAGAGACACCCTGCCTAAAGATCAACCAAATGTCGTAAAGGATGACTGATAACCACATGCTATATACTAAGACTAGAAGTGAACTCCACTCAGCCATCATGCCTCACGAAACAACATAAATCAAATACATTAGCAAAATGATCACCCTCTTGTTGCTGAGAAGATCTTTAAATTGTTCTATGATAAAATTGGACGAGTTCTGATCAGGCTGCCAGTACTATGATCACGATCAGAATCACAATTCCGAATATCACCAGGAGCAAGCAGGTCTGCCCAAAAAAAAAAGTAATGAAATTAATTCCTTGGAAAGATGGTGGATGGTATCTTTCACTGGTGAAAGCAACCGTCTAAGATGGCTTTAAATAGGCAGGTCACTAGTGACTAGACAATTTAGTTGTTGTGCAATCAATCAGGATTCCTAGACCCACCAAAGGAAGCCCCAAACCATGTCCCACTACCCCAATTAGAAGGGGGATAAAGAAAGTGGGTATTTCTGTCGTGATGGTACTTTACATCCAGTCCGCAATTTTGTATAATTAATAAAACATAAGAATCAGAGCATTTTTTGTTACCAGAGAAGAATTTGATCTCTGGGTCTTTGCAGCTTTCACAAGATGGGATTTTGCCTGTACAGTGGCAGCCTGTGAATTTTCAATATGGGTCCCAATGTCATCTGCAGCATAGATTGACTTTCAGTACTTTTCAACATGACCCAGAAGGTCAGAACAATCATAGTGATTTCAATGCAAAAGATGAAATTCTTTACCAATTATAGTTCCTTGCTCATGAACTAGCACAGCGAGATCTTTGAAGATCTCGTTCACCTCACCAATTTGCTGCTGAATTTCTTGAATTCCTTGTTCTCTTTCTTCAATGATAGCCTCATTAAATGCAATCTCATTATCCAACAGCAAGACCTCCTGTCTGTAAGAAAAAAAAAAATACTCAAAAGCTAAAGGGTGTAGTTTGATAATCAAATGAATAAAAATCAATAATAAGATAATACAATAGATAAACTGTCTATAATCAAATAGCATCCATGGAACACATAAAGTTTTGTTCTGAAAATTCTGGGAACAAAATATAGACGATATATATTGTATCAATGCATGGCTTGGGGGAATGAATATGATCAATCACCCTTCCAGAAGTATTTAGAATCCACAATTGCACCACTTGAGATCTTTTTGATTAGTATGATACCCCAATCTAATATATGCATATATAAAAAAAAAGGCAAGCGAGCATGTAGACACACACACACTCACACACACATAATACCAGGAAAAACTGGCATGGAGATTCATACAAGTCCAGAATCTATTTAAAAAACTTATCCAAGCTGCCTAATGAACATGAACTACAGAGAGGAACAACGAGAAAGAAAATTCATGTCCAAATTCCATAAAAAAGGGAAAGTGTGCACCTTATGAAAGGGATAAGAAATTGTAAAGCAGAACTTACCTTCTTGATTCCACAAGAAGGGCTCGCTGTTCGGCACTTTTATCTGATCCTACGTCTATCTCACTGGCTGTGTAGCTGCATAAAACAGGAAGAAACCTCTAGTATAAGAATAACTGTAACATGCAAAAGCCTACAGCAGATTTGAAGTATAACACAAGGATAACTATCAAACATTTGCATTTGCGACCAGTAAATGGCCGAAAATTCAGTAATCAATATAGATGTTTTTTAAAAGATGAGTCAAAACCATCTTGCTAATGACTCGATTTTCCATGTATATGCCATGACATAAAAGCATTGAATTCACTCTCCTACCCATCTATGTACATGTAAACCCTCCTATGATAAATACCTTGAAGGAAGAACTGCCTGGGGAACAAAAGGAGTGTATGCTGTTTCCCTTTCAGCTGCAAGCCGTTGAGCCTTCTGAAACTCTTTCAAAACTGCTTGAAAGTCTTTTGCAAGTTTAGCATCTGTTATCTTCTTGCTTGCCTACAATTACAAGGAATTAAAGGGCATCAAGTACTTCCCGAGGAAAAAGGGGAGAGAGAGAGAGAGAGAGAGGGAAAAAAAAAAGTTAAGTGGTTTTAGCAATAAGTTTAATAACCCATGTATGAATTACCATGAGTTAAAAAAACAAAAGAAACACTATGAATAACAAACAGTACAGCCATCATCTCCTCTTTGTTGACTTAAAAAATAAAAAAAGAAGGCAGCTTGGTCGACATAATCAACCAAAACCAAAAACAAACTTACGCTAACTTCAGCATTATGATCTGTTTCACTAGCTTGTTTAAGTTTAGCCGAAGTGTCCTTCACTAATTGCCCAATATGTAGCCTCGTTTTATGCCTGCCAAGTGAGACTTGTCAGCTATACTCGCCACTCATAAATCTAATTACCATATAGTTAAATTCACTCAAGAAATTCGAAAGACAGCAACTCGTTGCCCATGCAATACAATGATGCAGACCACTAAATGATCAAGAAAAGCCAACATTAAATATCAAGAAACATATAGACTTTTTCAGAGGATTGTGACATTCATCCAAAACGAAAATGAGAAATTCTCTGAGCTTTCACAAAAGGAAAGTCAAATTGAACTTGACGAATGGCATTATTTATCATCCCTAATCAAAACTCCCAAATAAAAAAGATCGAAGCTAAAATCAACGCAATTGAACAAAATTAAACCAACAATTTTGTGTATTTTGATTCAAAAGCAAGAGACGATCACATTGAAATTACTTGATCAGTTAAAATTGCAATCGAAACAATTGAATTGGGCAAAGACTCACAGCTTTTCTCGGAGCTCAGGCGTGTCCTTAGGAGTCCCGAGGGTATTGACGAGTCGCTGGAAGGTAGATACAGCGGTGTTGATCTGGAAAATGCCAGAAGCCACTGCTTGGGTGGCGTCTTGCTTGCCGTTGATCAGGTTTTGCCTCGACGCCAATGGCCGTCCAGCTTCCAGATCTTGAAAGCTCATGATCGCTCCTTCTCTATATCTGTCTTTGTTATAAACCCTAACTTTCTCGAGAAAATTTTTGAGAATAAATTTTCTTGAGAAAGGGATTGGGAAAACGAAAAGAACATGCGACAAGGCTGTTTGGTTGCACGGTTGGAGTAAAGAAAAAAAAAAACGGAACCTAAGAACAGGGCGAAAATTAAGGGGCCGCGACGGAGAGAAAAGAGAAAAGAATTTGACGTTTTTAAAAGAAAAGTTCCAAAAAAGAATAATAATAGATTTAATAATTATCGTGCGAAGCGGTTCGTTTGGGTTTTTTCTTTTCTTTTTTGTTTTTTTTTTTTTGTTTTTTTTTTTTTTTGAGTTTTGGCGCGTGGATGATTTAAAATAAGAATTAAGAAATGGAAAATTAAATTTATTTTTGTTTATGTTAACATTTCCCTTTGGTTATTAATTATTCGGTTTTGTTTTGTTGGGTACGGCAAAGCGATGTGGACGGGAAAAGGGACACGTGGGTGATGGAGAGACGGCAGGGTGAGTTGCCACCGAGTGGGCTCACAGGTTTTATTAATTAAACTAATTTTTGGCCTATGCACGAATTTTTAATATTTACAGTAATATTTAATTGATTTATTATTTTATTATAATTTTTTTATTTAAAATTTTGTTATTTAACGATAATATTTAATTGATTATCAATTAATATCAAATTTATTGAACTTTTCAATTATTTTTTTTTCTTTTAATTTTTTATTGTTAGTTTTAAGAGTCATTATGAATTTTAATTTTAATAATATTTACAAATAAAATTAAGATAAAGAATAAAAAAAGAAAAGTGATAAAAAAATGTTCTTTAATTATAAAGAGTAGTCAAAATCTGAGAGTATAATATTAAACTAATCTTATTAATTATAAGTGATAATAATAATAATAATAATAACAACTATTATCAATGTATATAGCATAAAAAATATTCTCAATAATATGAATCTAATAGAATGAATCATGCATACAAATTTATATATTCCAAGAAAATTAATCCAAAAAAATTAAAATGTGTTAATGATTTCCAATATTTTTTTTTATTTTTATTTCAAAAGTCAACAATACAGATAACCAACATTAGTACTTAACAAAAATGCATTGTTGAACAATATACAAATGATTGAAAATAAAATAAAAAAACAAAGAGCCCATCATACCAAAAAAACCTAAAGCAAAAATGTAACTTATATTATACAAAATATTACGAAATAACTTTGCTTTCGTTTCAAATTCTAAATAGCTTTTTTTTATAATTTATAGATAAATATGTTTTTGGCGTAAATATATTTTTTAAATTAAAATTCTTAACATTAAATAGTTTATATATATTTACTTAAGCTAATATATAATTGTTTTTCTTAATTAAATACTAAAATTACATCTATTGAATAGTGATGTGTTCAAAATAATCTGTTGAAGTTGAAGATTTAAAATTAATAATAGAGAATTTAATAGAGAACAATTTAAAGTAAATTGAATTATCTTATTAATGGATTATTTAAAATTTAGATTTATATTTATAAATTTTTTAATTTTTTAATTTTTTAAAATAATTTAACAATACTATTATTTCATTAGACTATTATTCATATACTCTTTAAGTAACTTGAGTTTGTTTTGTTCCACTACCATCTTTATATGTTTTCTGTTATTAACATTTCCCTTTGGTTATTATTTTTTTTTTTTTTTTTCAAACCTTTGGTTATTAATTATTCGGCTTTGTTTTGTTGAGTACGGCAAAGCGATGTAGACTAGAAAAGGACACGTGGGTGATCGAGAGAGGGCAGGGTGAGTTGCCACCGAGTGGGCTCACAGGTTTTATTAATTAAATTAAGGATTAAACTAACAAGTGCCTGAAGGGCACTTGTTAGGGTTACTATATATATAGTAATATTTCCATCCAATGCATCGAAAATGATGAATAAAGTTGTTAACTTTTGCATTTAATATAATATTATTACTATAAATAGTATATTAACTAACCTTAACAAATGCCCTAAGGGCACTCGTTAGCAAAACCCTAAAATTAAATAAGATATATATTTTTTTTTTACTTTTTGGTGGATCCAAATCGAAAGAACATAAAATGACTTTTCTTATTACTTATTTATAAAAGCTTTGGAGATAAAAAAGCAAATAAATAAATAATCGCTAGAAAGAAGAGAGTTTGAATCAGCTATGCAAATGTCAAAGTAAAGCGATGGTGTATTATAAGCTTAGTTATATATATATTTTTAGGATATGTCTATGAAATCTTATCTTAATTAGTTGCAACATGGAAGTTATCTACTATTATATAATATATATTCTTAGATATGTATTATTATCATTATATATAATTTATGTATATTTTTTTTATAGAACAATATAAGGTGGTACGTAGATATAGGTTTATTAAAGTTCAAATTCACTTTTTTCTTCTTTATTTAATCTATATTATTAAAGTGTTTGAAAGAATTTGATGTCCTAAGTTAATGACACAAACTCATTCAATAAAATTATCAAAAAATAATAAAAATTAAAAATATAAAAAATAGTGATAGATTTTTTTAATTTATAATTTTTTTTGTTTCACATGTATTAAAACAATTCTCACTTAACACATAACTTCTTTAAAAAAAACTATCACTCATTAAATAATTTTTTTTTCTTTTAAAATATAATATTTTTTCACTGAAATTGTGAATGTGCCAATATATAGTATCCTCCGCGTGAGACTATAAATGATAAATTCAACTTGTTACTATCTATTTTTAGTTTTTTTTTTTTTTTTAATACTATGTTACATGCATTAGCAAAGACATATCAATTCACAAATCTTGATTTTGTTTAGCTTTTGATTTTTTTTTTTTAATTTGCAATACTTAATTGAAAATTGAAGTTACTCCCCTCATTGTCTTTTTGTTTCCTTAGTAATTACTATAATTTAATTTCTTAATAATCTTTAGATAAGGTGCCTAAGGTGGCAAATGGGACTTGTAATTAATTTTTGAAGTAATGTTTTTGCAAACTTCAATACTTCAAATGTAATGGAAAAATTTTAAATTAAGGTATATGTCATTAGGATTTAGGAATCAAGTATTCTATTTTTTTTTCTTTTTAAGGAGGGCCACAAAGACAATTAATCATTCAATGAAATTGTTTTGCTTATTTTTGTAAGAATAAGGAAGTGGAGCTAGAATTAGCATTTGTATTACTCTTGATTTTCTTAAATATGATAATTTAATGTTCAATATTTGCTTCTCTTTAGATAAATAATTTGTTTCCACTCCCCTACTTTGAACATTGGGGAAAAAGTAAATTAGTTTAGCTTTTTCCCTTCATAATTTTCTTAAAAATTGATGATCCAACTCAAGCCTATACCATTTACATGTTTACTTTAAACATCTTTTTTACACAAAAGAAAAGTATTAAGACTTGAATATATACCTTACATCAAAAACTCATCTCATTAATTTTATCATTTGATATTTTTATTCTTTTATAAATATAAATTGAGCTTGTATTTTATTTTCATCTTATTGAAGTCTCATATCTAAGCTTTCATCATCTATGCTAAAATAACAACAAAAAAAAAAAAAAAATTAGCATTTGTAACTTTACTTAGTAACTTTGTATTTTTATTACATTCAAAAAAGTCTTTAATTTAATTTGCACATAAATAAATCTTTAATTTTTAATTTACACCAAAATAATTTTTTAATTTATTTCAAATAAAACTTTAACATTTAATTTATACCTAAATAAATTTTTAATACAAAATAATTTTTTATTTAAAATAAATGCTTATCTGAACATAAAACAAAAGATAAGATTTATTGGGTATAATAGAAATATAGAGTTTATTTAATAATAAAAAATATATCAATTTTTTTTTATATATAGTTAAAAAGATAAAGTTAGCTAATTATGTATTAGTACTAGTAAATAGGAGTAATTATTACTATTTACTTTTGTTTTTTTTAGATAATTAAAATGCTTTTGTTTGTCCGAATGTAACGTGTGAGGTGGGTCCAACCCAATCAATTAAGATTTAAGAAAACGGAACCTGTAATTATTGCCTTAAAACAAATTCTCCTTTGCCAAAAAAAAGGAAAAAAAATTCTCCCTCTCTTTTCTCCATCGCACGTGCTAGGCATTTCCATTTTCTCCGCAACCCAACCCTCCCACGTGCGCCCAAAACCTCTATTGTCTCTCTCCTATTCAGTAAAATCTCTCCCTTATTTGGTTACCCTCGAAATCCTCATTTTTTTCCTTCTTCCTTAAGACAAGACTTTATTGATTGGCTGAAGTTCTCATCTCTCTTTGATCACTCGGATTTTGACCATGTCGTCGGTTAGTTCTTTTCCTTTCGTTTGATTGCTTCTTCTCTGATTAGTTTTTGGTTTTGATTGAGGAATATTAACTTGGTTTTCCTTTTATTGATTCTTTCTTTGCAATCTGAAGTTGGTACATATTTGCTGTTTCTTTGTTCCAATCTTTGAATCTTCTTCTCTTTTGGTATATATGTTTGTTGATCCAATAATTAGTATAACTTTGTGCATAATGTAGTGTGAGGTTCAATGGATTCTTGGGGAGGACTTAATTAATAAAGGGTAGGGTTAATGGGTTATAGTTCTTGAGATTGCCTTGTGCATTTGATTGTGTTTGCTTATGTGAAAAGAGTAAAAAATTAGTCTTATATTAAATTAGCTAATGCAGTCGAAATATGTGACTGTTAGATATGGATAAAGAATGTAGACTTGGATTGTGGGAACGGTGAAAACCATTCAAGTAGTAACTCCAAGTAGTATTAAACGACCAAGCAGAGTAAAATTAGCCGACAAAAATAGCAAATTAGGAATTAAAGGTTTTGATCCTTTTGGAATTTAGGTAGCAAGCAGCTTATTGAATGCATGTGATTTCGATATAAGAGATGCATAAGAGAAAATGGTGATTTCGTAGTCTCCAAATAAATGATTTATGCATAAGCATAAGTTGAATCATTCTAGATTTCCCATTTAATTTCTTTGATTTTTTTTTTTTAGTTGCGCATGTGTTTGATTGCTTCATTTCTTTCTACGAGTTGTTGAGGTTGACTTGTGCTTACATGATAAGTCAATGGAGTTCGTAGGTTGATATTATAAGCTTGATGAGAAATGGTTATTTGAGGTTGTTAATTTGCATATGTTTACAGTTATTTCTCTAATGCTAGTTATTATGAAGATTCTATTAGTCATGCTTTCTCTTGTCATTGTAGATTAAAACCATTAAAGTCTGCAATATTTCTTTAGGAGCAACTGAGCGAGACATCGAAGAGTTCTTTTCCTTTTCTGGTGATATTGCATATGTTGAAATGCAGCGGTTGGTTGCACCTTTTAGTTCCTAGCATCTTTTACAATTACTTTTCGATGGGTGTAAAGCTTATTATATGTTTATGCAGGGACAATGGGCCCTCTCAAATTGCTTATGTTACCTTCAAGGATTCACAAGGAGCAGAGACTGCTGTTCTTCTTTCGGTAATTCAACTGCATACCATCAACCATTCCCACTATAATGTGACTTTTTTCATTTGATACTTGGAAATGATTGTCTTTTAGTTTCTTTGTTGATATTCTTAATATAAGACAATCTGCAGTGTGATTCTTGTCTTGCCAGATTGTTCAAATGTTGAACAACCTTTAATCTATTGACATGTGGATAGCTTTTATTTTCTGAATTGAATGCCATATTTTTTGGGACAATTTAAAATAATGGATATCTTCCTATCTGGAGTCTACTTTTATTTTTACCTTTTTTTAGAGCCTCAGAATCCATAAAACTTTAATATGAGAAGAAATATCAAAACTCCAATGTAAAAACGGGCAGTAAAAGGTTTCTCCTAAAACTGCATGACAATCCATAGGTAAACAGGACATCAATTTGGGAAAAAAAGTAGTACCATAGTTACATAACTCTGAAGTATATGGCAATATGATATGCTTTAATAGAAATTTTACTTACCAATATATTAAGTTATAAAGGATTGCTTGACAGACATGTATTCATGTTGCAAATGTGGATTGGCTTAGCCAACATTAACTTATTCTCTATTGTGGCATATGACTTAAATAAGTGATTAAGTACTTGTGTTTCAGGGAGCAACAATAGTCGATCTGTCTGTCAGCATTACTTTATCTCCAGACTACAAGCTGCCTCCTGCTGCTTTTGCACCGCCCCCTGTAAGTGTCACGCTCTATTGTTAGTTTAAATGCTAGAACAAAGCTTACATTGTTTTCTATTTTCTGCAGGCAATACAAAATAAAACTCCTGCTGGTGCTGATTGTGCTATTCGAAAGGCAGAGGATGTTGTTACTGGCATGCTTGCTAAGGGCTTTATATTGGGCAAAGATGCAGTCGGCAAGGCAAAGACCTTTGATGAGAAGCACCAGTTAACATCAACAGCCTCAGCCAAGGTAGCATCTTTTGACAAGAAAATTGGGTTCACTGAGAAGATAAGTGCTGGTACTACTGTCGTTGGTGACAAAGTACGAGAAGTGGATCAGAAATTTCAGGTTTCAGGGAAAACCAAATCAGCATTTGCCGCTGCCGAGCAAAAGGTCAGCAGTGCAGGATCTGCCATAATGAAGAACAGGTATGTATTCACTGGAGCTTCATGGGTAACTGGTGCTTTCAACAAGGTTGCTAAAGCAGCAGGAGATGTTGGCCAGAAGACAAAAGAAAAAGTGGGAGCGGCTGAAGAGGAACGAAAAAGAAAAGTGGTGGATGACTTTGCACAGATTCATCTATCTGAGTCCCCTAAAGCTTCTGCATCAAGTCAGCAACCCCCCTCCAAGCCTGCACCAGCTCAAGGATTGATCCTTTGACTTGCTGCTTCTGTAAATATATAGTTGTGGAGCTTTGGAATTGAATTCTGTCATCTCTTAGTTACTCGCTTTGTATTTCCAGTGTGGAAATGGTGAATGTGGGAAAATCTATCCCATAGCAGTTCATATAATTAACTATCTTCTTGGGCAGACAGAATTTTGAGTGAACTGAACAGTTATTTGTTGTTGGTGGTTCCTTTTAGTTTTTAGCCTTATTTGGTTTTATGGTTTTGGTTTTATATGGCAATTACTTTCCTTTTCCTTTTGGTTGGATTTCTGTGCTCAAATGATTAACTCTGCAATGTCCATGGTATGAATGAATGTGATTTTTTCCCTTGGGTGCTCAGAGAAAAAATAAATAAATTGGCTTTGAACTTTGAAGCCCTTTGAACATGTGAAAATGAAACCAAATGAAACCATTAGATGATGTCTAGTGCTTTGTAAAATGAGTTTAATACTAGTTTCAAGTTTCAACTAATGCTATTTATATGAAAAACTGGCTAACAATAAACCATAAAACTAAATATAAATGAAAAAAATTCCGAGTTTTAAGTTTGTAACCCCAGTTAAAAGAAATAAAAACAAAAATATAATATAATAATAACGTAGTTCCCTTGGGTTATTATTATATTTTTCCTTTCCTTCTAGGTTTTTTGATCTTGAGGTTCGATCAGAGTTTGGTAATTGGCTTTTTGGGTTTTTCTTTAGGTCACTAAAATTGATTAATCAAATTGTTATTTTTCTTTAATCAGCTGAATTTGGATATATTTCTTTTTTAATAAACCAAAAATGTTTCAGCTTCATCTGCATGCGGGGCCTTCCAATACTTTGTCCTGGACTAAGGAAAGGTAAAAGACAAAAATGATGGAATCAAATCAAATGTTTGTTCAAAACTCAAAAGATGAGGTGTTCGTCCTTCCAATATTACGGGGGAGTTATAGGGTAACATATTTAAGGTGAATTTAAAATAAAATTATTATATATAAATTATATAAAATTATTATATATTTATATATAAATATAAGGTGAATTTAAAATAAATTTTATTATATATAAATTATATAAAATTATTATATATTTATATATAAATATAATAAATTATATATATACATAATAAATTACATAATAAATATATCATATATTTATATAATTTTATATATATATAAATATAAATTAAATATAAATATAATAAATTATATATATTTTAGAATCTACGAAAAATTTATTTTAAGAAGCTTTTTTTATGATTTTCCAATGTTATGTATTCGTTTGGTTTGGTTCCATGTTTTGTCTCTCTTTCTTCATAATCATACCGTTGCGCTGGCCCAGTTAATGGGCTCCTTCCATTACTATTTACTACAACTTTCTAGCTGGCATCCCAACCGCAACACGAGGTCCCAATTTTCTACTCTAGAGAGGCGCGCCCATCACTAACTTACACCTCTATGGCCTCACGTTACTCCATTTAAATCCATTAAATTAAATAAATGTATTTTTTAAGTTTCTTGTAATTTATATTGTATTTTTTTTTATCTGAACAAAAAGGATTAAACAACTGAACGTAGCGCCAGCTAAGATATTTGCTTCACAAGCCAACAAATTAACATGCAATTTTTTAAAATTTACACGTGCAATAAAAATAATTTGGCACAAAATGCCTCGCACGTGCAAGTATGGCCGGCACGTGCGGGCTACTGGTTAGAGCTAAGAGAACGAACGGTGGAAGAGAGAGAGAGAGATATAGAAGAAGAGTGAAAAGAGGTAAACCGAGAGAACGCCGCCCTAGAAATCGGCTATTTTTCGGTGGGATCGAGACTTCGGGACGTATTTATCAACTTCTTGCAAATTCCTCAGGCTTCGAATCGCCAAAACATCGCCCTTCCGAAACTCAATGAATCCGCCGACATCGCTGATTTCACTTGACTCTGCAAACAACAAAATAACCAACCAAAATATCAAACCAAAATTTCAAAAAAAAAATATTTTCAAAAAGGTGAATTGAAGCTGCATTGTACCTAAACGCTTTGCGGGATGCTTGAATCCATTAAAATGAGCCAAGTCTGAAACACATAAATAAAAAAGATTAAACTTTATTAATAAAAAAGATTAAACTTTATAAATAAAAAAGATTGAGAACACGAAAAACATACCCGATTGTGAAGGACTGTGGGAAGTTAGGTAAAGAACGAGGAAGCAAAAGAGAGTGAGAACAGGAATGAGGTGAATGAGCTTCTCAGGCTTAGGAGGCGATGTCAAGGAAGACGTTGGGAACGACGATGAAGGCGAAAACGACAAACGGCGAGGCTTGGTGTCTTTGCGGTCGTTGTCGTCGTCGATGATTGGTCGGCGTTTCTGATCTTCGGCGACGGAACTCTCCTCTCCTCCATGGATGTGGAGCTTGGAGCTTGGCGAGCCTAAGGATTGTCTCTGCATATATGTTCTAGAGAGAGAGAGATGAAGAGAGACAAAGGTTGTTTAGTGAAAGTGAGGTTTAGTTGTACTTTGGTATTTCTTTAAGAAATAGGAGAGTTGTTTTTTTCTTCGTTGGTTTTAATTTAGGTTTTCTTAAGCCGTCGCTGTTTAATAGTGTAGTAGTATTACTTAAGCATTAATTAATCCCCGGTAACCTTTTATAAAAAATAGAGTTCGTTTTTATGAACCGTCAGTATACGGATTTCATAGTCTGACAGTCAATTTTTTATTAATTTATAAAAAAATTAATTATTAATTTTAATCATTAATTTTTAATTCTAATCATTAATTTTTAACTTTAATCACTAACCCCTAATCCCTACAACATAATTTTAGCACGTAAAATACACTGAGAGTGTATAGGATTATATACTATTACTGCATAAATATTAATCCTAAAAAATATATTTTTTTTATTTAGATTTTTGAAAGGGAAAGAAGATGTTGATTTGAGCGCTCTTTTTTGCTACGGTATAATTTTACCGTTGGGAGTGAGGATTTGTGGACCTGAGTTAATAAATAATACAAAATGATTATAATTAGTATATGAGTAAACTTTACTCTTAATAATAATCATTTATTAGCTTATCCATATTCAGTTCACATATTATACATTTTGGTTGGGTCAGTATCTGCTATTATACTAGTACTTCATTTTCAATCTATTTTTTTGGATAAATCAAAGTTTTATTCATCCAAAAGCAAAGTTTGCTACAGTTTAATACAAATTGCATCATTCTGCCACATCAAAGTTTGCAGCCTAAAGCACAACATTACGAATCTTGGAGTACTATAGTGTCTCTTAGCCCCCAGGCTTCACAAAGTTGTCGATTAACACGATCGTTGGAGATGTTCCTAAGACCTGTTAGCCTATCCCAGACTGCATTGAGGATAAAGCTGAATAAATCATGTGGTTGTCTTGCTGGTCCACCATGATGTCTTCTATTTCTTTCCTGTAAGAGGAAGTAGATGTAGGCGTTTCAGGCTAATCTCAAGAGGACTGAGATGAGAGCCTTACCTTTTAATCTCCTAACTGCCCAAGTTAGCATCTCTTATGAACTTTGATTGATATTTCTGATCATTTCTCATGACTCTAAAATAAATCTTTTGCTTTTGGGTCATGTCTTGATGCCGCTTTACGTTCTGTTCTTACAACACTCCAAGGGTATAGCATTTCCTTGTTTTTTTCCCTTACAATTCCAATTAGAATTTCAGTTTTGAGATTGAGAATTGTGTTCAAACTGTCATCATCTCTAACAATATTACTTTTTTGCTGCATACTTTGTAGCTTATAGTAACATTAATGCCATTAATGAGTTTCTGTTCTGATAAAAGATTAATTCATACTTAATTTGTTAATTCTCTCTGGTGGTGTTGCTTCAATTCCTTTTGTGCTATTTGAAATTTGGCATATGATCTTTTCCACTGGAGAATAAGGACTGAGACTCATTAATGGCAACCTGAATACTTTTGTGCTCCAAACAGATACTTAAACCATCAAGCTTAAATTAGCTTATACTATATATATATATATATATTCTATTTTCTACAGTTTGTGATTGAATTTGAAGGTGAAACGGTTGTTTTTCTCAGGTAATTAAACGCCGTTTTGTCTTCCCACAAACATGTAAAAATCTTTGATGGGAAACAATTTAAAATCCAGCAAACTAATTTCATTAATTCTTTTCTCCTGGAGTAGTACTCCTCCAGGCTCCTTTGTCGTTCCAGTTAGATGCTTTTTAATCTATTCCCGTCCCAATTCTACTTTTCTGTGAGAAGGTTTGATATAAAAGAAAAATATTGAGCTATAAATAAGCATCACAAATAATAATGCAGCAATATATACTTTATATATATATGCAACAGATGGAATTAATACACATTCCCAGTTGGCTAGTTCCAAATTCAACTAGATAGAGCTACATCTCCTAACAACGACGATGGTCCAATGTAGAAAAACGTGAATAATTTTGGCACAATGGCAACAGACTGATGTCAAAACAATGATCACCAAAATGATTTTGAATTTTACAAGGAATCAGCCTGCTAATGCTATAATCAAATTCTTGCAGCAGAATGAGCTCAAGCTTTGGAATGCATTGCATAGGAAATAGGAACCGTCTCCGCCCCTGCAACAATTTTAACAGGTACATATAATTTAATCTCTGATCCATCCAAACAATAATTTATCTGATTCAAATTAGATGCTCAAAAAGAATATATATATATATATATATATATATATATATATATAAAGCATTTAGATAGTTTCAATCATGAAATCATATATATAGACAATCAAGAGGATCAATGTTAAAATTACATCAATTAGAACAATGGGAAAATTCAGATCTTGGGCATTGAAATAGAAAGACAGCTACTTATTGAGAATAAAATAAAATTCTTCTGCTTTCTCATCATTTCATGTATACAAAGCTTGTTGACGCTTCCAAAACCAAGATCTAATTATCTATATATTGTCAGAACATAAACTTGTTGGCCGTAATTAACACCAAAATGTTGAAAAATATTGCTCCACCATTAATTGCAAAATAATTATATTCTATAATAGTTTAATTAAGAACAACTATAATTAAACAAAGATCGAAACAGTACAGAAATATTAAAGCCAACATACCACAAAAGTACTCCCATAAAAATATATATATGCCTTCAAGCCCAAGAATTATCAAAAGCAGCTGAAGTAATCGCCTGTGAGAACTCTTCAAAACTGATCCTCCCGTCACCATCCGTATCGGCGTCCTTGATCATCCCCGTCAACTCCTCTACCGTCAGTGCATGTCCAAGTTTCGCCATAGAATGTGCCAACTCAGCAGCAGTGATGAAACCGTTTCCATCCCTATCAAACATCTTAAACAGCCGCTTCAGTTGCTCCTCGCTGTAGGCTGACTTCTCCGACACAAGTTCCGGAGCTACCACAGCCGCCAACTCCGTGAACTCCACCAGCCCATTGCTATTCGTATCAGCCTTTTGTATTAGGGCTTCCACCTGTTCAGAGCTCGTTTTTAGGCCTAAGGACCTCAAAAGCGAACCCAGTTCCAGCTGTGTTAAGCTAACATCGTTGTTCCGATCAAAAGAACAAAAGATTTCTCGTAATTCAGCGATCTGCTCATCGTTTAGCTTCGCGGGTTGCTTTTCGCTCATGTTCATAAGAAACCTCAAACCTTTAAAGTCAAAAAGAAACTACTTAGCAAACTAATAACTCGAACAAAAATTCTTGTACTTTGCTATGTGAGGTAGCTTTGTTCATCACTTCCATTAACGATCTCTAGGAAAACAGGATGATTGTTGTAGAGAGTGATTTTGATCGGGTGAGGAAACGTTGTAAATCAGTAAAACAAAATGTCGTAGGGAGATGGAGGAGAGAAAGATTGGAGCAGATCCTAGAGAACAAGTGCGGTGGCAGGTGGTGGTGATGAAGGCTGTAAGTGGTTGAGGAAGGTGGAAAGTATGGTTGTTGTAGAAATTGCAGAGAAAATGTTGCAGAGAATTCTTATAATTATAAAATATATTAATATTAATATAAAAAATATTTTTTAAACAATAGAACAGACTTTCGGACCGGTCCAGATCCAGCTTGATCCATAAACACCTCTAAACTTAACTATGATAGCTTTATATAAACGTGATCTCGATCATGGGTGGTAGAGAGGTTATATATGATAGTGGGAGAAGTGTCAGTTATGGAAAATTACATCAAGAGAAGTGTTTCAGTCACATGTAGTGAAGGAAGGCTATTGACAGCACGCTTGAGAATGCACTGTCCGTTCAGCGGGATAAGTAAGTACTTGTGTTACAGGAAAAGGTTAAGAAGCGAACTTCTTAACAATCTTCCCTTGATATATATATATATATATATATATATATATATATATATATATATATATATTGAGCGTGCGAGACAACATGTTGCTTCACCTCGCGGGATTGAATACCGCGAGGCAACCAAATCTCCTCGCGGGATGCAATCCCGCGGGGCAACCAATTCACCTCGCTGGATGCAATTGCATCCCGCGAGGCACTTTAAGAATATATTATATATATTTTTTTGAAAAATAAATAAAACATATATATGCTGCTCCCAATAAAAATCTCAAGAGGCACGAGTATGATAAAAGTATGCAGTTACTTATGCAGTCTGTAAGTAACATATAATCATGGGCTAATGTAAAAACTAACAAGAATTCTTAATAGAAGAGTGGGATCCAACAAATTATTACCTTAACAAGAAAAGATGACATATATGGGATGTGTGTGATTTTTTTTTTACTCCACATATCACGTAATCAGCTTCCATCCTTTAGCTCGCGGGTATGTTTCGCGAGGTATCACCTGGCGAGGTGTCATCTAATGAGATGCTATATCCGTGAGGTGTTATCTAGCATGGAGTTGTGTCACAGTAGATATATATATATATATATATATATATATTATATATATTTTACAAGAAGTGTCTCGCTTTCGGGTTATTTTAAAAATAAAATATAATAATAGAATTTAATAAAAAATTTTACTCAAAATACAATCAATACAATGAGATATATATTTTTTAAAAGGTTCTCATGCATTGCAAATAATATCGAGCCTGTAAAAATATAATTTTGAAATTTGATGCAATTGTCCCATTTTTTTTAAAATTAATATATATATATATATAGCGTATGAGGATGAGGCGCGTGCAGGCGGCTGCCTACATGATGGCAGGGCAGCAACCCCGCCTGCATGTAGGGCGCATGCAGGCAGCCCGCCTGCATCTAGGGGCGCCTGTAGGCAGCCCGCCTGCATCAGGGGCGCCTGCAGGCAGCCCGCCTGCATTTATTTTTTATTTTTACTTGATTCAGCTGCTTTTCTTCAAAACAGGTTTCCTCAACTTGATCTGCCACCTAATTTCCACTGCACAACGTTTGTTGGACTTTGCTTCACCATGGGTAATTCTCAAAGGAATTAATGCTTCCTTGGCCCTGATAACACCAAATAATAGAAGTGCAACATGATATAGTACAAGATCAACATCAAAGGTTCCAACAAAACTATTCATATATTCTTATTCCTACATCAGCACAAGCCTATTTCATTGGTGAGCAATCATGGTTGGCAACAGAAAGTATCATCATGAAGATCTGAAAAAATTAGGCAGACAAATGTCATTAAAAACCTTCCCTATATCAAATGCAAAATCTAACAATGCAAGGCTAATGGGACAATCTACAATGGCTTGAGCAATTTGATTTTGAAAAGCTGAATTATTCATGTTTGTCAAAACCCATCACAAATTCACACATGTACAAAGTATATATATTCCATTTCCTAAAGTAGTGTCGTTGGGCAGTTGTAAAGTAAATAAACAGATAAAATGACAAGAACAATTGCAAAGGAGAAGCGCAGACAACAGATCGGCCATTGATATCACCCATATATATTCATAGAAAACAAATATAAACATGAGTGACTTTGATAGGTATCACTGGACAAACAACAAATAATTAGAACACTAACTTCAGTTGAAAGTAGAAAATGGAGAATGGAGAATGTAGTAAAGTAATAATTAAAAATTCTACGTCAAGATAAGTCGTTAACAAATGAAGTTTTTTTTTTCCAGTGAAAATGCTTCAAGTCAGTTAGACAATATACCATCCGCTGAAATAATTAGCATTTGTCTTTTCTTTTTTTTGTTGAAATAATAACTAATCATAAAAATATATTATTATATATATTTTAGGCCTACAGGCTGTCGGAACATACAAGCAGACAGCTCCTACGTGTCGGTAGAACGTACGCGAGCAGAACGCGCGTAGGCAAAACGATTGTGCAGGCGGGACGCGTGAAGGAGGGACCTGTGAAGGTGGGACGTGCGATGTAGGTACGCATGAAGGAGGGACGCACGATGTCGCCCGCGTGCAGGCAGCCCACATAGTTGCTTGCGCCTTTTTTTTTTTAAGCTACTTAAGTAAAAATACTTACTTGGATTTTTTGGTGTTGTTTTGTAAGATCTCGTCATGATGAAGACTGTGATTTTACACAAGCCAAATATTTCAGACTATTTCTGCTGCACACTACCTGACATGGAGAGCACGGAGGGCAGAGCTTTGCCAGTGAGCTACGTAGTGTGCTTGTTCTACAGAAAATTATGATCACACCATCTTGTAGTACTTGTCAAGTGCAGACTTATCTTTCGCATGCTTGCCTACACTTCTCACTGCACTTTTATTTTTAATGGGAGCAATAGAAGTGGTACATGATACCACATCAGCTGACTTCTCCACTAGGAGAACTTGTGTATGGGAGAGTGATGGAAGTGGCGCAAGACCACAATGGCCGATTTCTCCATTGGGAGCGCATGTGTATGAGAGAGTGACGGAAGTGGCACATGAGACCACAACGGTCGACTACTCTATAGGGAGAACTCGTATATGGGAGAGTGACGGAAGTGGCGCATGAGACCACAACGGTCGACTTCTCCATTGAGAGAACTTATGAACGGTAGAGTGACGGAAGTGGCGCATGAGACCACAACGGACAACTTCTCCATTAGAAGAACTTGTATATGGGAGAGTGACGGAAGTGGCGCATGAGATCGCAACGGCCGACTTCTCCTATGAAAGCATTTGTGAATGAGAGGGTGATGGAAGTGGCGCATGAGACCACAACGGCCGACTTCTCTATAAGGAGAACTTGTAAATGGGAGAGTGACGGAAGTGGCGCATGAGACCACAACGGTCGACTTCTCCATTGGGAGAACTTGTATATGGGAGAGTGACGGAAGTGGCGCATGAGACCACAACGGCCTACATCTCCATTGGGAGAACCTGTGAATGGGAGAGTGACGGAAGTGGCGCATGTGACCACAACGGTCGACTTCTCCACTAGGAGAACTTGTATGTGGGAGAGTGACAGAAGTGATGCATGAGTCCACAACGGCCGACTTCTCCATTGGGAGCGCTTGCATATGAGAGAGTGACGGAAGTGGCACATGAGTCCACAACAGCCGACTTCTCCATTGGGAGCGCTTATATATGGGAGAGTGACGGAAGTGGCACATGAGACCACAACGGCCGACTTCTCCATAAGGAGAACTTGTGAATGAGTTCTCTAGTCAGTGTTATGGAGAATAATTAGTTGAATTGGTCGCATATCACGTGTGTAAAGCATAGTAACAATTCAAATTTGCAAAGATATAATTAAATATCAATAAAGAATTACTTCCAAATACATACGAATAATACAAATGAAGTATGTTTCACTAGATTGGAATACATACCTTTTAATCAGCATTTAGTTATTCTTCATCTTTCCACGGTAAATTTTTCTTAGAGTATTGCATTCCTTGGTGGGATGCCCAACAGTTCTATGAAGATGACAATACATAGGACTTGTTTTTTTCTCCATTGATAAGTTGACGCTCAATATTAGGTAGACGTACACTGTCTTCATTCACCTATTTATTCAAGAGTTCAACAACTTTTTCCATAGAGCATGGAAATTACGTTGGAGAGACTCTCTCATCATAGTTAAGTCTGGGATTCTTGTATGATTTCTCTTCATGTGAAGCAAAGAAAACACCTTCTCTCTGGTTAAAATGATTGGTTCTTTTCTTATTTCCCATGATAGTGTTGTTGGTTCTCCTTGCAGTCTCCACTAAAGTAGAAAAATAAGGCAATGATAAATTTTGCAAATAAAACTGAAATTCGTCAAACATTCCTTGGATTCACACCTTAACCAATTCATTCTCATCATGAGCTTCTTGTATGTCTAATACTTTCTCCCTAAAACGTTGGATGTAATCCATGACATCTTCCTTTGGCCTTTGATATTCTCTACCTAAGTCAACAAGACTGACCTTCTCTTGAGTGGAAAAAAAATTTTCTCACCAAATATCATACACATCTGATTCCAAGACTCCACAGAGCTAGGAATAAGGTTGACATACCAAGTGTAGGCTTTTTCAGTGAGAGACTTAGAAAACTTTTTCAACTTCAAATCATCATCCAAACCCGCTACTCCAAGAGTTTCCACAAATTTCATCACATGTTCACGAGCATCGCCCGTCTTGCCATTGAACTGTTTGAACTTGGGACTAGTGTAGTCTGTAGGGTATGGTTTAGCAGCTATGTGGGCAAGATATGGCAATTTGAGGTCAAACTCAGAAAATTCAAAATTTTATTCTTCTCCTCAAGTAACCTCTGAAGCTCTTCCCTAGTAACCAAGTCCTGAGTATTGGTTGGAGGAACAACCACAGTGGAAGTACCAGCAACTAGCGTGTTGATCATGCCAAGATTTCTATTAAGGCCAGTTAGGGTATTGGTGGTGAGGGTGTTGGTAACACGAAGGTTTCCAGTAAGTGCAGGGTTAGAAGCATCAGATGTGTTTTCTCCATTGCCATTTGTGAGAGGGGTAACTCCACCAGAGGTGTTCTTGTTTTCATTGTTCACAGGTTGGACTTAGGAGGTAGTAGCATTGGAGGAAGACGTGAACTGAGAGATGGTTTCCATCATCTTTCTATTGCTTTCTTCTAGCATTTGCATTTTTTCCTCGTTAGCCTTCACCATCTTCATCAAATCTTGGATGTAAGATGGAACTGCTTCATTTTGATCTCCGACAGAATCTTCCATTTTTTTTTTTTGTGAAATAAAGTCAGCTTTTTTTTTTTACTAAATGCAATCGCTCCTCCCCAGTGGAGTCGCCAAAATGTAGAGGGTGATTTTAATCGGGTGAGGAAACGTTGCAAACCAGTAAAACGAGATGTCGTAGGGAGATGGCGAAGAGGAAGATTGGAGCAGACCCTGGAGAACAAGTACAGTGGCAGGTGGTGGTGATGAAGGCTGTAAGTGGCTGAGGATGGTGGAAAGTATGGTTGTTATAGAAATTGCAGAGAAAATGTTGCAGAGAATTCTTAACGTCAGAAAGTTTGTCAAATGGCCAAAAGATCCCAAATGAAGTATTTGGACTTCTATTTATAACCTTTCCAAAGAGGTTACCAGGAGAAGTTACTAAGAGAGTAGGAAGTTATTTTATATAAACGTGATCTCGATCATGGGTGGTGGAGAGGTTATATATGATAGTGGGAGAAGTGCCAGTTATGGGAGGTTACATCAGGAGAAGTGTTTCAGTCACATGTAGTGAAGGAAGGCTACTGACAGCACGCTTGAGAATGCACTGTCCGTTCAGCGGGATAAGGAAGCACTTGTGTTCCAGGGAAAGGTTAAAAAGCGAACTTCTTAACAATCTCCATATATGAGCCTCCAAACCATGCTCTCCAAGACATCCCAAAAGTGGAGCAAACTCAAGAATCCTGCCAACCTTCCCGGGTTAGCTCCACAGTCTTCATGTAGTTGTGTATTACTGCAGGAAGTCCTGCTGCCAAGAAGCGACGTGCCAGGGAGCGACGTGTCAAGTGACGTGCCAAGTGCGCTGCTGACAGGGAGACTATTACTAAGGCCCGCTGCATATAAGATTTGTTCTTGCATAAAATGTTATTGACCAAAAACGAGTGTCTACAATTGTCTTCTGAGTTAATTAATTTGTTTCTTTTGAGATATAGATCGTCACTCTTTTCTCTGTGCGCAAAAACAGTCTTGTAGGATCCAAGATTGCCTTGAAAATAGTTTTTGAAATTCCTCCACTTTTGATGGATCTTTCCTTTGTTTACCAGCGACTAACCCAAATGTCGCTTCACACTAAACTAACAGAAAAAAAAAAAAAAAAAAAAAAAAAAAATTGTTTAGAAGAATATACCTACTTGTTTAAAAGATGATGAATAGTCATCATTATGAAGACAAAATAATTATTAGAAATAAATAATTGAAATCCTAATGTCTTGTTTTCCTATGATCTCATCAATTCATTAATCTTCATTCCATTTTATTTGAGGAGAAAATTCCAAGAGGAAAATACGTGAAAAAATGGCTTCAATTCCATGATTGGTGCACGTCTTTGTTGCTGGCTGGCTGGCTGGCTGGCTAGACTCTGTAAACCGTTACCACTCATGATCTTAATTAGTGAACGTGGACTAATCGTATGACGACACCTCATGATCCAAACGTTAAAATTGTATTAGGAGTTCATTTGTTACATGGTGATGGGCTGATAAGATTGTTATTAAAGTGATTAATTGTTTGGTGAGTTGACTATGGAGGGTGGGATGCTGGTGATTGTTTTAAATTATGGGAAATGTTAACTAATATATGATTAAGATGATATTTAAAAAATATATGATTAATGATTTTTTTTTAATTTAATAAAAATAATGTATATATTAAATGTAAATAAAAAATTAAAATAATTATTTAATAATCATTAATCAATGTCTATAGATATCAGTTAATCGGATCTTTGAATTATTTAATTTGACTTGTTGTCTTTTTTTTTTTTTAGGATTTTGGTAATAAGTGTTTAAGAGCACCTCTTAAGATTATTATGTATAACAATAACTTCATCCAATGTATTAAAAATTAAAAATAAAATTGTTAATTACTTTATTTAATATAATGTTATTATTATAAAATATTTAGAAAACAAGTATCTCAAGAACACTCTATATGGTTATTATATATAGTATTAGAAATAATGAATAAAATTATCAAATACTATATTTAATATAATATTCTTTTTATAAATAATATGTTAACTAATCTTAAAGAGTATTTTTTTAAAATATCATTTTGATCAATGTCATTAAACACATGTTCACGTTTATGTTATAAAATATTAGTTATATGTGGTGATAATTTTGAAAGAAATTTGATGTAGGCAAACGGCAAAGCCTAGTTTGCCAAACTGCCATTTGACAGAGGAAGAAATAGAGGAAACCAAATAGGCCCAAAAACCTTTGGTGGTTGAGTTGAGTGCTTGGCAGTTGGCAATCTGGTCATATAGACTTATTATGACCCAGCAACAGCAAGGGAGGGCCCTCCTAAAAAATGGATTTTGATTTTTGATCTTTGGGAGAGGTTATTAATTTTTGAAAAAAATTTACTCACGGATGTTTTTAATATATTTTTTAAAATTAATTAATATATTATTTATAATAATAGTATTGTATTAATTATAAAATTTAATAATTTTATTTATCATTTTTAATACATTAGGTGAAAATATTATTATATATAATAATATTAAAGATTAACAAGTGTTATTTTATAATAATATTTTTATGTTTGATTTATGACACTTGTTAAGATTAATTAAATTATTATTTATAATAATATTTTATATTTAATATAATAATTAATTTAAAAAAAATTTGATTGTGTTAGAATTAATAATTTATTTAATATGATAATGTTAAAAAATATTTTTAAAATATTGGTTAGCAAAATTCATATATCAAATTATCAATGACATGATATGACAAGTTGACAACTCACTGACTTAACATGGAAATTATAATGTTCCTCTGTTTTTTTTTTTTTTATAAATTTTTTCTTAGGTGAAATTCTATTCCTTGAGACTCAAGGCCCTCAACCAAGATGCCCCTGTTTAAATGAAAGTAAGAAAATTTATGCAGCATTAAAAGCCAGGCTGCCTCTCTTTTATTCTGTAGTGAAACTGCCAACAAATTTTTGCACTTTAAAGTCTTCGTAAGTAGTGATGGGTTTAGACTTTAGAGTCTAACTTTAAAACCTGCTGAAGTAGTCATCCCAACCGGCCATTTCAGGCCGATATTCCTATCCTAATTAATTAACTTGAGTTTGTTGTAGATCAAAGCTTTGAATCTCATAGATTGGTCTTTGGCCCAATGGACCAAGAAAATTCTAACAACTGTTTCTAAACAAATAGGCCAACTTTTACCTACCTGTGTTGGGTTGGCAAGTGAATGTGAAATGCATATTGACTATGGATAATTCATATGTCATAGTATAGTAATAGTAATTGAATATATATTATTGAAAGAGAAATTATTTCATTTATTGTTAATAAAAATTTTAAATTTAATAAACAGGTTATAGATTGAAATATGTATTTAAGATATATTAAGAAACATATGTGATAATCTTTTAATTTTATTTGTGAAATAAAAATTTTAAACTTTCAGTTTATCAATAAATAATTTTACAACTGTAACACATTGTGGGTCAAAGACCCTGTACCAAAAATAAATGTTGCGGGGCATTGCAATTGAATATAGCTAGCTTGGTGTTTGTTCAATTATTTGAAGAATTAAATATAAATGGGATTTGAGAAGTTAAGGGGGAAGCAACTTTGGGAAGGATAGGGATACAACAAGCAAGTCAACAGAGCAGCCCATCAAATGTGACAGTTGTGGGCCACTTCAACACCCACATGTGGCAGTTGGACCATATAATGTTAATTTTCCCTTTGTTATTAATGATAATGAAAATGAAAAAGAAAAAAAAAAAAAAAAAAAGAAAGAGAAAGAAGAAAGAATAGAGAAAGGGTTTTAAAGCGAAATCAATTGGAAATGTAAAGGCTGTTATGACTTTTGCAAATTTTCAGCGATAAAATAGTTTGTGTCTTTTAGTTCTCGTAAAAACTTGGTAATATTGAATTCGGGTTTTAACACAATCACTTCGTACAATTATTTTAAAAAAATTATATTTAACAAATTTAAAATTCGAATTAACATCTATAATTTTTCCTCTTATTTTTAACTTATGACCTTCTTTGTATTAATTTTTTATTGTTGTTGTAATATTGGTGTTGCTTCTTTCTAAAACCAAAATGATTTGATTTGGTTTGCATACTCCTTTTTAATCATGACAAAAACTTATCCCGTTTTAGTTAATTTAAACTAGACAAATATAATTAGGTATGATAATTTGTGTATTCATGTTATTTTTCGTATCATAATTATACTTAAGGTTTATATACTTATATAAACTTGATACGTTAATAATTCATGTTATATAGATTTTGATATGTTCGTATATACGTATCGTGTTCGTATTTTTTTTGTCGTATCAAATTTTATGTCATGTTTTAATTATTTTTTTCGTATTATATTCGTGTCATATAATCGTATCATATTCAAAATTATCAAATTTAAATATAACTAGATGAATCCCTACGCTTCGCTGCGATGCAAAATTTTTTATTACTTTTGACGTCAAAAGAATATATCAATAAATAAATATAAATGATATACAAACAAAAATATATGTATATATGATATATGTATAAATAAACCAAATTAATATGCTAAGAATAGATATAAAAAAACAAACTAAAGACATATTAACACATAAATATCATTAAAATAATTAAGGTTATTGAGAAATTATTGATAAAAAATACCAAAATTAAATATAAGAACGATTATCAACCAAATAATAGTAAAAGATGACAGACATAAAACAATTTGAACAACATTGAGGATGGAAAATCAATATAACACTTCCCGATAATATTTTTTGTTAGAAAAAAAGAAGAAGAGAGAAAACGATTACAATAACACAAAAAAATACGTGGTTTGATCATGGTAGCTTACATCCACGAGAAAATACCTAAAGGGCTGCATTGCTAATATTATTGAATTGTATAGAAGTTTATACAGGAGTGTCATATTTATATATGAGGGTTCTCACCATCTAAAAAAAGAATCACCACAGTAATAATTATAATAATATAGGAATAATAATCTGAATCGTAATCAGAATCAGAATCAAATCAGAATCCCTAAGGCTACTCTAATTATATTTACTACTTTAACACTTCTAATGTTTTGAGAAATATTTTATTTTCTATTGACAATAATCGGAAAGCACCTGTTAAAAAACCAAAATTTTAGTTTAGTAGATATTGGAAAAGATTTAAAAGCAATTAAATTAATTTGACAAACCTATGCCTATGGTATTTATATGGACAAAATGGGAGATGAGATTAATGAAAAAGAATTCGAACCCAATAAAGAATCATCAAGAAAAAAGATTTCTCCCTCAATACATTTTCAAAAGGCAGTGCGAAATTTTATTTAAGAGAGATTAATAATTATATGATTCCATCAAAACAACAAAAAGAATATATATATATATATATATATTTACCAAGATCCAATCGGAATGGCACTTAACCTGTTAAAACTTAATACCTCATGCTCTTTTTAACTAAAACATATGCATCCTAAAAACTAATGAACAAAGAATACCAGCCTCCTAATCATGTCATCAATGTTAGCAAATCATATCATAGAATATCAGGAGGCATACAAAGAGATAAATAAGAACTAAACATCTAGCAGACAAATACCCTTCAAGTAATAGACCAAAGTAATCCTGGGAACTAAAAAAAACCCCTTTGGTCCCTTAAGACTCAAAATGCCACTATCAAACAAAACAAAAAAAAAAAAAACACATTTTAAAAAATGTCAACTTAGTCTCTCAGGAATCATGACTCAATTTTAATAATAAGAGATACAACTTGAATGTGATATGAAATCATGGAAAGGAACCCAAATTCAATGTTATACAAACAAACTCGAATATTCATAAAAATGACAAAGTAAAACTTTATATTTTTTTCCAAAGAAAATAATTACGTTTTGATTCATATTGAAGATATATTCTATATTTAAACTGAAAATGGATTCGAACATGATTTGTGATTCGAATTGTCATTTTAAAAGAAATTAAACTGTAAATTTTTATTTAAAAAAATAATATATGAAATTTGGGTAACATAAATTGTGGGTGCAAAATAATCACCGTTACGAGTAGACTTGTTAATGAACGGGTTGCAGTCCAATTTTTTTTTCTTATTCAAACCCGTCCGATTCATTGTTCAAGTAATAATAAAATTTTAAAAAAATTAATTTTTATATTAATATTTTTATAATGAATTTTTTTTATTAGTTAAACAGTGATTTAGGCCGGTCCGACCTGAATCACTAAAACTTTTATCCAAACTCGACCCAATACGGACCGGACGAGCTACCCGACCCTTAAGCAGGTCTAGACACTACTGCATTAGTACTTATTATTGTTGATTCGTAAGATATATATATATATATATATATATATATATGCTATATACTGTGAAATTAAAAATCAGAAAATAAAAGAAGAATTTGATCTATATATATAGAAACAGATTACAACAAATATGTAAAAACGAACAAGGACACTTACAGAATTGATTTGAAAGAAATCAATATCGAGTCAAGGTTGGACCTTTTAACCTTAAGACGTTTTTTGCCTGTCTAAGGTGCTTACAGTATCGATGCAAATCGTCTCCCAGGTTTCCTCGATATACGTTGCAAATGAGAGCACACCCGGATGCAACACAGCGAACTGAAGAATATTGAAGTCTCTCTCTCAGAAAGGAAGAATATTTTCGGTGAAAATTAAGTGATCAAAAACAGATAGAAACAGACCTATTTATAGATACATAGAAGTCTGTTCGGTCAGACACAACTGTTGGACATGAACCGGTTCGGTCAAAAGACAAGACCCTTCCATTGAACCGGTTCAATCCAATAGACAAGACTCAACAGGAAAAGGCAAATAACCGAACAGACACATTCTAGAAGAAAATTATTCGGACATAAAGCTGGTTGGAAATGAGCTGGTTCGGCTGCTTGGTGTTGAGCTGGTTCGGTTTGGACAAAAAAATAATCCGGTTGGGCAGTAAAAAATTATTTACTGACCCAAACCCAAACCCGACCCGACCCAACCCAACCCAGCCCAGCCCGGCTCGGCGGCGGCGGCGGCGCGCGCGTGTGGTCTAGCCCAAGTTGTGTAGGTCCTCACCCTCCACAAAAACTTGGGTGCCCCTTGGGGCCCAACCCATCATGACACTCTAGCTTATATAAACTATAAGCTAAAGTCATTCTTAGTCCTATGTGGGATTGACTACCACACATACCTTCAACCAACTTTACTTCCTCTTCAAGTGGGTAAATAATGAGACTAATTTCTCATTCACTTTGATATCATTTGTGTACGACAACCTACGTATTAGAATACGTATTTCGTATATATACATACTTAATATATACTATGATATCTAACAATCCCCCACATGAATGGAAATTGTCTGAATAAAACGACAAACTGACTCGGAGTAAGAGAGAGACTTTCTTTGAAGAGTAATTGCATCAAGATAGGTAGCTTTTGGCTTTGAACCTTCCATAGTGAATAACTATCGGATTTACTCGGCTAACTAGTGAACATGATGTCTTGAACTATTCAGCCTTTGGTGTAAACCAAGACAATAATTATCACACAATTCCCCTTCGAACATCTTCGGTTCTCACGGTTGTGTCCATTTTGGCCTCGGACACTTCCTGGTTTCTTATGAGTACTCTAGAGGATTTAGCCTGATCAATTCTCATAGAAGTGGCCACGTTTCTTACTCATAATAGGTGATTGCTCATTAAGAGTATCCTGCAATACCCCACTTGATCATTTATCAAGCTATAAGAATCATTAAAAGCATAGCTTATCCTACCTTGCAGGCAGCACTAAATCATCATAGGAATGGATAAGAGTGTTTAACTCTTTTAGTGCTTACATACAGTTACATAATTTAGTTGTCCCTTTTGAACCTAGATCTTGGGATCTCCAGTCAGCTAGGTTGGGTTTCCACTATGTAACTTTAATTTATAGGCTTAAGACCCATTCCCCTCGATGATGTATTTACTTGCTCTCTCGTTAAACCTTTAGTAAGCGGATCCGCAATATTATCCTTTGATTTTACATAATCAATAGAGATAATTCCATTTGAGAGCAACTGTCTAACGGTATTGTGTCTTCGACGAATGTGTCGAGATTTACCGTTATATAAACTACTCTGTGCCCTACCAATTGCAGATTGGCTATCGCAATGTATACTTATTGCTGGCACAGGTTTCGGCCAACATGGAATATCTTCTAAAAAGTTCCGAAGCCATTCTGCTTCTTCTCCAGCTTTATCTAAAGCTATAAACTCAGATTCCATAGTGGATCTGGCAATACATGTTTGTTTAGAAGATTTCCATGACACTGCAGCTCCTCCAATAGTAAAGATAAATCCGCTAGTAGATTTAGAATCTTTAGTATCGGATATCCAGTTTGCATCAGTGTACCCTTCAAGTACAGCTGGATATCTTGTATAGTGCAGTCCATAACTTGAGGTGTATCTCAAATATCTAAGTACCCTCACAATGGCCTTCCAGTGATCCTCTCCAGGATTACTAGTAAATCTACTCAGTTTGCTAACTGAGTAAGCTATATCTGGTCTTGTGCAGTTCATAAGATACATTAGACTACCAATTATTCGTGAATATTCTATTTGAGATATTGCGTCACCAGTATTTTTCTTTAGATGTAAATGAACATCTACGGGTGTTTTGGCTATATTGGTATCATTCTTACTGAATTTCTCAAGAATATTATTTACATAATGATCTTGAGATATTACCAGGCCATCTTGTGTTTTAGAAATTTTAATTCCTAAAACCACATCAGCTACACCCATATCTTTCATATCAAACTTACTGGTCAACCAAGTTTTGGTAGCTTTTATGATCTCATTGTTACTGCCTAAGATCAACATATCGTCTACGTATAGACAAACAATGACATATCCCTTATTCGTATCTTTTACGTAAACGCACTTATCACATTCATTAATACGAAAACCATTTGACAACATTGTATTGTCAAATTTTTGATGCCATTGTTTAGGAGCTTGTTTTAAACCATATAATGATTTAACAAGTCTACAGACCTTCCTTTCCTGTCCCGGAACTTTGAACCCTTCGGGTTGTTCCATATAGATTTCTTCGTCTAAATCTCCATTTAGGAAAGCTGTCTTAACATCCATTTGGTGTATAACGAGATTGTTAAGAGCTGCTATAGCTATTAACATTCGAATAGATGTTATTCTCGTAACTGGTGAATACGTATCAAAATAATCGAGCCCTTCCTTTTGCCTGTATCCTTTTATTACAAGCCGGGCTTTATATTTATCAATCGTTCCATCTGCTTTCATCTTCCTCTTAAATATCCATTTGGATCCTAAAGGCTTATGCCCTTGAGGAAGATCCACCAGTTCCCATGTATGATTTTGCATGATGGATTCTATTTCATTGTTAACGGCCTCTTTCCAGAATTGTGTTTCTGGAGATGACATAGCCTCGCTAAAAGTTTGAGGTTCATTTTCTAACAAATATGTTAGAAAATCTGGACCATAAGTAGTCGGTACTTTAGCCCGTTTGCTCCTTCTAGGTTCCTCTTGTTCCTCTTCATCCATATGTGGATTACTACTCGAGGACTCATGAGTTCTCTTTGCAGTCTTGTTTTCTTGTTTTTCCTTATAAGGAAGAACATCTTCAAAGAACGAAGCATTCCTTGATTCCATTATCGTATTGATATGAATATCGGGAATGTCCGACTTAAATACAAGAAAACGGTAAGCAGCACTATTGTTTGCATATCCAATGAATACGCAATCAATAGTTTTAGGTCCTATCTTGACCTTTTTAGGTGGAGGAACGGCTACCTTTGCAAGACACCCCCACACTTTCATGTAATTGTAGTTTGGTCTTAGACCTTTCCACAATTCATACGGTGTCTTGTCTAATTTCTTATGGGGTATTTTATTTAAAATATAATTAGCTGATAAGATAGCTTCCCCCCACAAGTTCTGAGGTAACCCTGAACTTATCAACAAAGCGTTCATCATTTCTTTCAACGTTCGGTTCTTGCGTTCTGCAATACCATTTTGTTGAGGTGAATAAGGAGCAGTGGTTTGATGGATGATTCCATTTTCCGAACAGAATTCATTAAAAAATGAATCATATTCACCACCTCTATCACTCCTTATTTTCTTTATTTTCTTGCTTAGTTGATTTTCAACCTCATTCTTAAAGAGCTTAAATGCTTCCAAGGCCTCGTCTTTGCTTTTTAGCAAATAGACGTAACAATATCGTGTGCTATCATCTATAAAAGTAATAAAATACTTTTTACCACCTCTAGTTTGCACAAATTTTAAATCACAAATATCAGTGTGAATTAACTCTAGAGGTTCACTACTTCTTTCTATTGAATAGAAAGGAGCCTTAGCTAATTTGGATTCTACACAAATTTCACATTTGTGATTCTTGTCAATGACAAATTTCGGAAGCAAATCCAAATTGCTGATTTTCTGCAAGGTCTTGTAATTTACATGACCTAATCTACCATGCCATAAAGTAGGGGACTCAACCAAGTAAACAGAAGAAATATTATTATTAATAATCTTATTCTTGGGTACAATTGTCATAACATTGAGCTTAAAAAGCCCATCACAAAGATATCCCCTTCCCACAAATATCCCACTCTTGGTGAGTACAAATTTATCAGACTCGAATACGAGCCTAAACCCATTCTTGCTCAATAAAGAACCGGAAACCAAATTCTTTCGGATTTCGGGAGCATGAACAACATTATTCAATGTGAGTTGCTTCCCGGAGGTCATCTTCAGTACCACCTTTCCATGGCCTTGTACCTTGCAAGCCGTAGAGTTTCCCATATATAGTTGCTCATCATTAGCAGCTTCTTTATATTCGGAAAAACTCTTCCTTTCAGAACATACGTGACAAGTGGCCCCGGTATCAACCCACCATGTCTTAGGGTTTTCCACCAAGTTCACTTGTGAAACAACAGCAGCAAGCTCAAAATCATCAACTAGGTTGACTTGAGCTTTCTTCCTCTTGTTCTGTCGGCAGTCCTTTGCACGGTGTCCGGGCTTGTTGCAGTTGAAACAATTTCCCGTGAACTTTCTAAAATCCGTTCCCTTCTTTGCTTGGGAAGAACTTGAACCAACGAATTTCCTCTTGTTGGTCTTTTTCGAACGTTCAACAACATTCGCTTTGGCTTCCATGGTCTGGACCATGACCCTCTTCTCTGAACTACGATTATCCTCCTCGATTCTCAATCGAACAATCAAGTCCTCTAAAGACATCTCCTTACGTTTGTGCTTTAGATAGTTCTTGAAATTCTTCCACGAAGGAGGGAGTTTCTCTATCAAAGTTGCCGTTTCGAATGATTCACTAAGAGTCATTCCCTCGGCAAAGATCTCATGGAGAATCAATTGAAACTCTTGAACTTGACTGATAATGGTTTTCGAGTCCACCATTTTAAAATCTAGAAACCGGCCAACCACAAATTTCTTTGTGCCGGCATCTTCGGTTCTATATTTCCTTTCCAAGGACTCCCACAGCTCTTTCGCTGTCTTTATCGGACTATACACGTTGTATAACGTGTTGTCCAAACCATTGAGAATGTAGTTCTTGCATAGGAAGTCAGAATGCTTCCATGCATCTACCGAGGCTACCATTGTAGTATCGGTCTCTCCCTCGTTCAAAGTCGGGGCCTCCTCCCGTAAGAACTTGGCTAGATTGAGGGTGGTCAAATAGAACAGCATCTTTTGCTGCCATCGTTTGAAGTCCTGACCATTGAACTTCTCGGGCTTCTCACCATGTGTTACATGTAGAGGTTGTGGCGCTACGGGCGCTCTAGCAATACCGGTAGATGTTTCGGCCATCTATTATTCAAGAATAATAGGATCAACTTGTATAAAATATACAAATATAATTATACTAAAAATAATGTAACTAAGAATAAACACTTGTAGTATAAAAATATCACAAAACTAAATATTAAAAATATATATAAACTATATATATATTATCACCGAAACAATAAATGTAAAAAAGAATATACTATTCAAACAATATATATATATATAAACAATATATAAGTTCAACACACAGTAATCAATATATTACCAATATAAATATATATATATATAAATAGTAGCAAAGAAAACTACCAATAAATATATATATATTGCTCTCAAATCAATAAAATATATAAATATTACACGAACAACAATATATATATATATATATATATGTAATATAACACAATATATTACAATATATATGATTACAAATAGCAAATAAAACACAACAATCACGTAAGTATATAAAATATATATTATGAAACACGCTCACACATGCATAAGGCGGCTGACATAAACGAAATCAAAAGTTGTAATGGTTGTGAATAGAAATGAAGAAATATGACTTTCTCCAAGGAAAACGTAACAAACAATATATATATATATAGACAAAAAAGAATATACTATATATATATATATATATATAAAGAAACAATGTAAAGGAAGAAAGGAAAAACCCAAACAATGACGTGAACAATGGCAAATAAAAAATATGTATATAAACTATATATATTATAAAAGCAAACAGTATGAACTTAAACAAACGAAACAATATAAATATACTGCCAACTAATAAAATATATATATATATAAATATAACAATAAACAAATATAATAAAACCAAACTAAACAGAATCTATATATATATATATATGTATGTATAAAACAAAAGGAAGTCAGAAAGAGTAGTAAAAATAAACGAAACACTGAAATGAAGTCAGTGTTGTAACAAATAAAAGAAAAAACGCTACTGTAGTATATATAAAAATAAACAAACAGTATAAAGCATATAAGAAATAAAGCAGAAACGAAAGAAGAAGAAAAACGTCTTAAGAATGTTGATTCGTAAGATATATATATATATATATATATATATATATATATGCTATATACTGTGAAATTAAAAATCAGAAAATAAAAGAAGAATTTGATCTATATATATAGAAACAGATTACAACAAATATGTAAAAACGAACAAGGACACTTACAGAATTGATTTGAAAGAAATCAATATCGAGTCAAGGTTGGACCTTTTAATCTTAAGACGTTTTTTGCCTGTCTAAGGTGCTTACAGTATCGATGCAAATCGTCTCCCAGGTTTCCTCGATATACGTTGCAAATGAGAGCACACCCGGATGCAACACAGCGAACTGAAGAATGTTGAAGTCTCTCTCTCAGAAAGGAAGAATATTTTCGGTGAAAATTAAGTGATCAAAAACAGATAGAAACAGACCTATTTATAGATACATAGAAGTCTGTTCGGTCAGACACAACTGTTGGACATGAACCGGTTCGGTCAAAAGACAAGACCCTTCCATTGAACCGGTTCAATCCAATAGACAAGACTCAACAGGAAAAGGCAAATAACCGAACAGACACATTCTAGAAGAAAATTATTCGGACATAAAGCTGGTTGGAAATGAGCTGGTTCGGCTGCTTGGTGTTGAGCTGGTTCGGTTTGGACAAAAAAATAATCCGGTTGGGCAGTAAAAAATTATTTACTGACCCAAACCCAAACCCAAACCCGACCCAGCCCGGCTCGGCGGCGGCGCGCGCGTGTGGTCTAGCCCAAGTTGTGTAGGTCCTCACCCTCCACAAAAACTTGAGTGCCCCTTGGGGCCCAACCCATCATGACACTCTAGCTTATATAAACTATAAGCTAAAGTCATTCTTAGTCCTATGTGGGATTGACTACCACACATACCTTCAACCAACTTTCCTTCCTCTTCAAGTGGGTAAATAATGAGACTAATTTCTCATTCACTTTGATATCATTTGTGTACGACAACCTACGTATTAGAATACATATTTCGTATATATACATACTTAATATATACTATGATATCTAACAATTATTTATTAATAATAATAGCTAGTCATGTATAAATAGGAGAGCAAAGTAGCATATAACAAACATTTGTACTCTCCCAATATTTTGCATCATAATATTTACTTAATAATGTTTTTATTAATTGTTATGCAAAAAGAAATTAAATTAATGTCTTAAGAATATTTGGTCATAAATTTGTACCAAACTTGGCTCCAACAGAATCTTAGATTCAAACACACGAGGATGATGTTCGATATATATATATATATATATATATATATATATATATATATATATATATATATATATATATATATCTTGTGTGCATGTGTAGAAGTAGGAAGCTTTATAGTAATTAATCAGGCCAGGTTTGGTTTTGAATATATCCACTTGTGAAAAATTTGAATCGTTTTATGCATGTTTTCCTCTACATGGAGAAATGATAATTTTGTTTTCTATTAACTTATTGTATCCCCATCAAATATAATTAAAATCAATAAATTTTTAGTAGATTAAATTTATATATATATATATATGGGTTTTGCTAATGAGTGCTCTTAAGGTATTTTTTAAGGTTAGTTAATATACTATTTATAGTAATAATATTGTATTAAATGCAATAGTTGATAACTTTATTCATCATTTTCAATGCATTGAATAAAGATATTTTTATATATGTTAACCTTAAAAAGTACCTTTAGAATACTCGTTAATAAAATCATATATATATATATATATATCTCATAATAAGGAAAACAATGATTGTATTATAACAATAATAATTAATAAATTAATACTACTAATATAATTAACATAACCTAACCATCCATGAAAATTAATGTGCTTTTGACCCATTTAACTTTGGATTATATTTTCTATTTTTCTTGTTCTTTTAACATATTATGATGAACAATCTAATTTATGAAGGGAATGATTCATTTACACTTCAACTATAATTCAACCCCATTAAAAGTAGTAGTGTTTGTTTAATGAAGTTGTTTTCATAAATTTAGTGTACCCGAAAAGGAAAAGAAGAGGGAAAAAATAAAAGGAAAACAAGAGAGGAGTGGTCCTTGTGATAAAGACAACCTTGGCTTTTAGTACAAGGGAGTCAAAACTCCTATTTATATGTTATGCAATTATGTCAGTAGGAGTTGAGTATTTGGTTCGATTCGATAGATTTGGTTTAATCTAATCTCAAATTATTATTTATTAAATAAAATTAATTTTTTATTTAAATTTAATTATAATATAAAAATATTAATATAAAAAATAATATTTTAATAATTTATAAATAGTAAAATGAATTTATGGGTCAATCCAAAATGAGTTTGGACAAAAAAAAAATTCTAACTATAACCTGGCCGGCCATGAACAACAACGAAAAGGGACGAGTGAATTTTGTCATATTCGCCCTGCATTAAAATATTTCATCTTATTTTTCATTTTAATTCGTTTTGAATATTAAAATATAAATAGCATTTTGTTTTAATAGATGTTTGTTATATTTATAATTGTTCAGTCCTACTTCATCTTAATTATATATTTTTTTAATTTTTTTTTTTAAATAATATTATTTAATAATAAACATTATTTGTTTTAAAAAAAAAAATTTATTTAACTCAGATCAATTACTAAATTTTTTTATTTTTACATATAATATATATGTGTATAAGGGTATATATAAAAAAATTAAAAAATATAAAAGGCTAAAAGATAAATTTATAGACAAAAACAGATATTAAAACGAAGTTTACTCCACTCGAAGTCACTCCATTTTTTTTAAAAAATTCATTCGAAACGGATTAGTACGGAATCCGGTTTTGCAATCTTGGGACAAACTTGAAGATTTCTTATGGGACCCACATCACATTAAAATGGACGGCTTTGATGCATTGACCCCTTTGACATTTCCTAGCCCAAATCTGATGGACCTCTTAAGCCCTAATGACGGCTTTGATCGTTTGACAGCTTTGACACATCCTTCCTGGATTCTCCTTTTTTGACTTTCCATCTATCGCTGTAAAAATTTTACAATTTACCAAAGAAAGAAAAATAAAGCACGCGAAAACCGAGAGCGTGAAGTAAATAAGGAATCAAAATCAGCCAGATTGGATTTTAAATTCACGATTACGGCATGCGCGTGTGTTAAGGAAGAAAGAAATTAAAAAGGTTTGACTTACGGCTTTTTTTGTTTCTTTCTTTCTTTGCATTGGGAAACGTATGGAAGGATCCCTTATTACAGAAACGGGCACGTGGTTAAAAAAAAAAAAAAACGAAACAGTAAAAAACCGAAGTGGCGTAGATCGGTTACTATCAAACGCAGTTAAAGTCCGCGTTTTACCACATACGGTAAAATATAAATAAATTTACTTCCCTAAATTTACTACAAAAGAGATAGATGGGGGCAGAGGAGTGACGAGTGAGTGTCTGTTTTGGTTTAGAAATCAAAGCAAAAGCAAAAATAAAAGAAGAGAAATTTTTTGTTTTCTCTTCTTCTTCTGCAAAAGAAAACACCGACAATAGTAGTGGCGGTATTTACTCCTAAATTGTATTATTATTTATTATTATTAACTTTAATTTTCTTGGTTTCATTCAATTTATTTTTTGTGCTTTGCTTTTATTCCTCAAGCTTTAGTTCATGGTGGGTTTTTGATAGTGTTGTCATAAAACCTTCAATCTTTTATATTTCAGTTTTTTTTTTTTTTTTTTTGAGATGGTGGCTTTGAAGGTGAAGTGGTGGTCTTTTTCTCTTTGAAAAAGATCACATCATTCATTTTCAAATTTCCCAACTTTTTGCATTTAATTTTAGAGTCTTTGTGTTCTTTTCTTAGTGATCACAGGCTGATTCATTGCCTTTTTTTTTTTGGGTTGGTGGGGTTTTCTTCTTTGGTTCAATCAGTGCATGTTTAGTTTTGCTTGAAGGTTTAGTGTCTGAATTTTTAGTTTTTTTTTCTTCTTTTGTTTATTGAGATTCAACTTTTGCTTTGGCTTTCTTTTGTTTAGTTGCACCGTTTTTTGTGATGATTATTAAAGCAGGACTGTTTCAAGTGAAGCCAGGAAAAGGATTTTAGTTTACTTGAAAATCTTGGCATTTCAAAAGGAAAAGAGACTGAGAAAATCAAAATGTATGAAGATTGTCAAGTCATTTCATCTATGGGAGGGAATATGGTATCCACAGAAACCCTATTTTCATCACCGATTCAAAACCCTAATTTCACCTTCTTGCCTTTCCAACCTTTACCTCACATGATCCCTGTAAGTAGTTTTAAATCCATCAAACATTCATGTTTCCTTTCATTTTGACATTTCCTTGTTCTTGTCTAAGTTCTACTAACCTTTTTTTGTCTTCTCTTTAATCTCTTCGGGGGTTAAATAGAAAGAAGAAAATGGGCTATTGCTGAGAGGGAAAGACGAGATGGAAAGTGGGTCTGGGAGTGAACAAGCAGAAGAGAAGTTGGGGAATGAGCAAGAGAGTACCGAGCAACCCCCAAAGAAGAAACGTTACCATCGACACACTGCTCGCCAGATCCAAGAAATGGAAGCGTATTTCGCTATCTTTTACTCTCTTTTCTTCATCATCTAAAATCTTTTCTGATCATCTTTTCTAGCAAAAGAGATTAAGCGGAGAAGGATTTTGTTATAAGCAAATGACAAGCAAAAAGAAGGCCATTAAAGGACCAAATTTTGTGAAACAAATTTGTCTCTTTCTTTCATACAACAATGTTTCTTTCATACCCTCTTTTTAAAAGAACAGTGTTTGTTTTGCAGTGTTTTCAAGGAATGTCCCCATCCTGATGACAAGCAAAGGATGAAACTAAGCAACGAACTTGGCCTTAAGCCTCGCCAAGTCAAGTTTTGGTTCCAAAATCGCCGCACTCAGATGAAGGTGAACCAACTAATTATTAGCATCTCACTCTCTCAGAGGAGCTTTCGCTATCATCCCAACCCTAAAATGTATTTTGTACCCCAAACTCTCCTAAAAAAACCCCTTTGAGGAGCTAATTTATCATAAAGCCAAAAACGAGCCCCAAGAAAACGCGTTGATTGCTATGCATTAAAACCAGCGAGCTCAAACCCTAAACGGCTGAACCTGGGTACATGGGTTATATCCACCATCATAGTGCTTAGTAACAGCAGAATAGAAGGATCTTATTTATTTTGGGGGCCACTGCATGTAGTCTTAAATTTGCAATTACAGTCTGTATTCATAAATGTGGACTGGGTTGAGCATTAAACTCCTTTACCTGCACATGTGCTTCCTAAAGGGTTCGCACAGTTAATGCCAAATAATATGCACATTTAGAGCTCTTAAGGTTAATGTTTGCAACATAATGCTTGATTTTGAAGCCTTTTATTTTATTTTTTCTTTTGAATTTGTTAGGCTCAACAAGATCGATCTGATAATGTGATACTTAGAGCTGAGAACGAGTCTCTCAAGAATGAGTTTTACAGTCTTCAAGCGGAACTCAGCAAACTTGTTTGTCCAAATTGTGGTGGTGCAGCTGTGCCTGGAGGGATTTCCTTTGAAGAGCTTCGATTAGAGAATGCACGACTTAGAGAAGAGGTTATTCACTGGATTATATTCTCTACAATCAATCAGTCAAACGCATGCTAACGAACTAATAAATTTTACTTAATTTCATTGCGTATTTGGTGCTATGTGAAGGATTGCAGCCTTTAATTAAAGAACATTGTTACATTTACAATGGAACATGAGGAAGTTAATTTATATGATAGTAACATAATCTTGACAATTGTGAGATCGATGTTTTTACAGCTGGAACGGGTCTGTGCTATTGCTTCGCGATATATTGGGAGGCCAATCCAAACAATGGATGCAGCTCCAGCAATGATGCCACCGTCATTGGATTTGGACATGAACATATTCCCAAGACATTTCACTGACCCTATGGCTTCCTGTGCGGAGATGATGGCTGTGCCTATGTTTCCAGAAACAGCCTCCTTCACCGAGAATAAGAATCTTGTTCTAATGGATGAGGAAAAAACTGTTGCGATGGAGCTTGCTATGTCTTCCATGGATGAACTTGTGAAGATGTGCCGAGCAAATGAGCCTCTTTGGATCCGAAACAATGAAAATGGGAAGGAATTACTTAATCTTGAAGAACATGGTAGGATGTTTCATTGGCCATTAAATCTCAAGCAGAGCTCTACTGAGTTCAGGACTGAAGCTAGCCGTGATAGTGCAGTGGTTATAATGAATAGCGTCACTTTGGTAGACGCATTCCTTGATGCGGTAAGTATCCTTTCCTTAAAATTTTCTTTTATATATAATTTATCTGAATGTTTAAAGTACTTTTTGGATACTTAATATGTATTTTATATGATAACTGTAGTTAAGGACATAAATCTCATTTGAAATGTTTTTCTTTCCTATTGCAGAACAAATGGACTGAACTGTTTCCCTCTATCGTTGCAAGAGCAAAAACTGTTCAAGTTATATCACCAGGAGTTTCAGGAACAAATGGTTCACTTCAGCTGGTATAGACTACCTGCAATGCCTACATTATTTACTGTCAAATGCTCAATTTACTCTTTTACATTCTTTAAAACTAGTTCATTTGACCAGTTTGCTTTTTTAATTTGTTTACTTGAGAGCAGATGTATTCAGAATTGCAAGTTCTATCTCCATTGGTGCCCACTCGAGAGGCTTATTTTCTTCGTTATTGCCAACAACAAAATCTAGATGATGAAACTTACTGGGCAATTGTTGATTTCCCCCTCGATGGCTTCCATAACAACTTACAGTCTTCCTTTCCCCTATACAGGAGAAGGCCCTCTGGCTGTTTGATTCAAGACATGCCTAATGGATATTCAAGGGTATGTGGTATATAAATGTTACTAATTGAAATTATGAATCATTTTACATTCAAGGAGATTTAGAAATATTAGTCCTGAAAATTTAAAATGTGGGATTATTTTTGCATTGGATTTACAAGGTTTCTGCATGTAGGTTACATGGGTTGAACATGCAGAGATAGAGGAGAAACCTGTCCATCAGATATTTAGCCACTTTGTTTACAATGGGATGGCTTTTGGAGCACATCGTTGGTTAGCTGTTTTAGAGAGACAATGTGAAAGGATTGCTAGCCTCATGGCCAGAAATATCACTGACTTAGGAGGTTCCAAAAATACTCCTGATCTTGCCTGCAATCAAAAACCTACTTCTGGTTTTCAATATTACATTAATGGGATATTTTATTTCCCTTTCTTTCATTTTCAGTGATACCTTCTCCTGAAGCAAGGAAGAATTTAATGAGACTTGCTCAAAGAATGACAAGAACTTTCTGTGCCAACATCAGCACTAGCAGTGGTCAGTTGTGGACTGCTCTACCAGATTCCTCTGATGATACTGTTAGAATCACAACAAGGAAAGTCACAGAAGCTGGCCAACCCAATGGCTTGATTCTTTGTGCTGTATCTACTACTTGGCTGCCATATCCTCACTACCAAGTCTTTGATCTTTTGAGGGACGAACGCCGCAGAGCTCAGGTTCCAATTCCATTAATGAGCTTTAATTCTTTGATCTTCTAACCCAAAATGGCAACATATTGGTGCTGACTGCTAAATGTTAATAATTTAATATACTTTTATGCAGCTGGAGGTTCTTTCAAATGGGAATGCCTTACATGAAGTGGCTCACATTGCTAATGGGGCCCATCCTGGAAACTGCATTTCACTTCTTCGAATAAATGTAAGAAATTTCCTTCTTGGCTAATTATTAAAAGTTGAATTTCCACTCTTTTTTTTTTCCTTATTTCTTGCTTGTTATACCATGGCAAAGACATGAAATTAAACCTTCTAATTATCTTAATGTAGGTGGCGAGTAATTCATCACAGAATGTAGAGCTAATGCTGCAAGAGAGCTGCACAGATCGATCTGGTAGCCTTGTTGTTTACTCCACCGTTGATGTTGATTCCATCCAGCTAGCAATGAGCGGCGAGGACCCATCCTGCATCCCACTACTTCCCTTGGGATTTTTCATAACCCCAATGGAACTCATCAGAGATGCTAGTAGCACTAGCAGTGATGAAGGCAAATCAGTCGTCCCCCCACCATTTGAAGAGACAAATGGACATATTTCTGGCAGTTTACTCACGGTTGGGCTTCAAGTCCTTGCCAGCACAATTCCATCAGCAAAGATTAATCTCTCAAGCATTGCTGCCATCAACAACCATTTATGCACCACCGTTCACCAAATCAGTGCTGCTCTCAGTAGTAGCAGCAGTACCCCTAGTTGCCCTGATAATGAAAATGGTGTAGGCTCATGCATTGAGCCTGCTTCTTCTACAGAAAAATAGGTCAGGGTTCTTCCTGAATTACCCATAACATCCCCATTTTTTTTTTATGGATTCAAAGATGGGAATTAAGATTGGGGAAGTTATTGGTAATTTATTAAAAACCAAGTTTGTAGTAATTAATGTGGTAAATAAGGAGTCATTTTGTAACTAAGGGAGGGAGTTAAGTAATTGTTTAGGTAGGGAAAAATTTAAGAAAGATGTGTAACATTAGGTGTGGATCGATGATGTTGGGAGGCTAAAGGCTAAAAAGAAATACTAAATATATGTCTATGTAATAGCTAGAGGGAGTCAAGAGCGCACCAGCTGTGACCCTTGCTTTGTGGTAAGGCCTAAAGATGAAGCCCTCACCAGTCAGCAAGGGTGGTGGTTCGGGTATTGACTTCTGCTTTGTTGCCCCCCCCCCCCCCCCTCTTTTGGTTTTTTCTGCTTTATCTGAATTTAATGCTACTACTTAATTTTATGCCTCCAATTTTAAATATTGATGATTTACATCTATATTTGAAGCAATTCTTGCAATGATGAGTGGGGCTTTTTATTCAAATATTGATTTTTTTCCTTTCTCAAATTACCGATCATTCAATTTTATTTATCGAAATGTGCTTGTTTTGATGATGGTTTCTAAACACAAATAAATATTTTTTTAAAAAAAATACATGGAGAAGCCGCCCCCATGGTGCTTGGTGCCGATCGTGCTCGAGCACTAGAATCCAGTTGGTGCCGATAGTGACCGAGCACCAAGGCTGAGAAGCCGTCCTCCATGGAGCGGCTTTTTCATGTATTTTTTATAAAAAAATTATTTATTTGTGTTTGAAAATCGTCATCAGTGATGATGATTTCCAAACATAATTTAAATCTAGTGCATTTCGATAAATAAAATCGAATGATGGATAATTTAAAAAATAAAAAAAAAAACTTCAGTATTGGGATAAAAACGTCTGATGAGTGTTCTGAACCATCTTTGGGCCTAAACTCGAATTTGTACTGGAGATAAAGCTTGTTTTAAGCCCGTTTAACCCAATCTTAACTTTTTGGTTGGTTCTTAATGAATTTCCCATTTTTGACCTTTTATGTTTTTAATGAATTTTGTAAATTATAACTGGAAAATTTAGGCTAATTTTTGTCCTTGTCAAAAACCAGAACTCCAAAAAGACCCTTTTTCTCTCTTCCCAATTTTTCTGGAGATCTTTTTAAGGTAAAGGAAAATGTTTAATTGGTTGATGGTTATTTGCCTTAAATATTATCATCTCTAATTTCGAAGTTTTATAAGTGACCCAATTTTTTTTTTTTTTTTTTTTTTTAAAGTTATAGCATCTCAATCATTGTTGTTTTTTGAAGTTATAGATGTCCCACTAACATGACCATTTCTACATTAACATTGACAATTTGACAACTTTCCTCCAAATGGACCATAGGGTAGCATTTTCTTCTTTTGAGCTTGAAAACTGCGGTCTAAATCCTTTTAGAAATGGACCCAACAAAGATAAATTAGGAAGATGCAACATCAAAATCTAAGGCAAAGATTCTGTATTTCTATGCAAAGCAAAAGGATCATCAAATCAAATAGAAGCCAAATTCAAAAGTAATTGCTCTGCTTTGGACTCATTCGTTCAAAAAAGATGAGGTTCAAAACTTCAAAGTAGTTTTAACTTAAAGTCATGGTCTTTGCCTAAAACCATCACTGTCCGTTTACTAGGTCAAAGTTGAAGAAGAAGAAGAAAGCATTTTAACACATTTCTTCTCATCTCTGAGCAAATCAAATCATTAATTCTAACCCTTCTAGACCAACATATTGAAAATTGTACAATCTTTTTTCAGACTTGGAAACCCATCAGAAATTAAAGAATTGTGCTTATTTAATTCAGTTACAGTAGTACAATACTTGTAAATAGTAAATAGGATTCGAAGAAATGTAAATCAATTCATTCAGTTTGTTTGAGACATCCTGGTTCCACCCAAAATTTGTCAATGATATATCCCATCCATGCCGAACATGGGTCTACCTTGAAGTGCTATGATTCCATCAAAAATGAATTAATCCGTATTTATTTTAAAAAAAATGTTAATTAATGTTTTGATTAAAGTGATATTTAAAAAAAAAATATTAATTGATGATTTTTTTTAATTCAATAAAATTAATATATTAAATATATATATATTTTTTAAAAATAATAATATAATAATTTTTAACTTATGTTTATAAAAACTCCGTACTTCTGATATAATTAAATGTAAAAGCAAAAATGAGTGGCCAATAAAAAGGTAAAATAAAGTATTTAGGCGAACGAAAGGCTGGCAATGCTGAGGTGTAGGGGGAATCAGAAAAATATAATATGAACATGAGAAGAGAAAAAATAAATAAATAAATAAATAAAAACTAAAAGGTACAACCGACAAGTGACAAAATTGAGAATCTTCATGTTGTATGGCACTAAATCCAAATTTGGCCTCTCATTTTGTGCCTTATCACAAAAACAGTAAGCTGAGAAAAGAAAAGATAAAAGAAAGGAGCCACCAAGATGAGGCACTGAATCGCAGGCCGAGCTCTATGTGGAAACATGGTGGCGGCCATACCCAAATGTGAACTCTCTAAAAATTTATAAAAAAGTTGTTGGCTTTTGCTTTTGTTGCCTTTGCGATTTGGGAGAGGGGAGCATTGTGGAGCTTTCCTTTGCCAATTACCATAAACAATTTTTTTTAATTTTTTTTTTTTACTTTTGATTAGGGAGGAGAACAACATTGACCCATGAGCTGAAATTGAGGGAAAAAAAGAAATTAAAGTGAGAAGTCATTTGGTCAAAATAGTAAATAGAGTAGTAGTATAAAATTTGTGGTGCTTTTTAATTAAAAGCTCTTTAAAATTTAAATTCAAAGGAAATTTGGTCAGTGGATTCGAAATGGTGGCTTGACTCTTTCAAAGCTATTAAAGCCTTTTTTTTTTCTATGAAAATGAGCAAATTAAGGGATTGCGTCCTGATCTGGTTTAGCCGTTTAGGTCACTGTAGAAGTAGACTTGTTTGGGTAAGCGTTTTTAGAGGTGCCTGCACATATTATCAATATTCTTATTTTTTTAAATATTTATATTCGATATTTTTGTTCACATATATTTAGCTATAAATGTAAAAATATTTTTATTTGATATATATTCATATTCAACGTTCATTTGAATCTAAATTAAATAGGTGTCGGCTATGTTTGTTTGGGAGCTTTTTTTTTTTTTTGGTCAAGAGATAAGGAGCTTCTTCTAAACCCTGTACTTTGTCTCCATGCATGAAATCCAGGGAAGTATAAGAATGTTATGTGGTCGCTGTGAAAATGAATTTGTGGGGGGATTTTTTTGACAATTATTTGTCTGCTTTTTCACGTGCAATTATTACCTAATTTGAGTTCACAATACTCATAAAAAAGGGGGGGAAAATAATTTGGGTTCACAATGGACTTGGTCAAGCACTCAATAGAAACAATTACAAACTTTAACTTCCCCAATTAAACTTTAGTAATTATAATCATCCACCAAATTGTTTTTTCTATTACAAATTTGGTCTTTCACCTTTTTTTTTTTTAATTATCAATTATAAATACATGTAAATTGGTTGTTCCTAATTTTGTTGAGGAACACAAGCACATGTTGTCATAATATCTTATGCCCACTTACATTACTTTAAGGTCATGATGCAATTATTCTAACATTGATGCAATTAAGAAGAGGATCCCAAGTTTCCCATTTTAAACATTGTTATCAGTGTAAGCACATGGACTCTGTCAATTCCCATCAATTATATAAATGAATTGATATGTATAAATATTGCCTTTGTGCTTTAATATTGTTTAGTTAAACAGTTGACTTTTTTGAAGGCATAATCATAACATCACATTTTGTTGGGCTTATTTGTAATATAATGGATAAGGATTCTGCATCTTACTTTACCCTTTTTTTTATGTGAAAAAATGTACTTGGTTTGCAGCATCTTCCCTTTGCGGTTTTTTTACTATAATATAGTCCAAAAAAAAAAAATTACGAAAATTATCGTTGGTTTCTGATTATTTCTCAAAATACGGTTTTTTTTCTAGCTGGAAAATCGTCATCGCGTTTTTTTTTGAAAATTTGTAAAAAATACCAAGGGAAATCGCCATAGGGGGTGGCGATTTCCCTTGGTATTTTTTGCAAATTTTGCTAAAAATACCAAGGGAAATCGCCACCCCCCATGACGATTTCTCTTGATAATTTTAGCAAAATTTGCTAAAATCATGAAGGGAAATCGCCATGGGGGGTGACGGTTTCCCTTCATGTATAATTTTTTTTAATTAATAAACAAAAATTAAAATTTAAACAAAAATTTAATTTAATTTGATAAATTTATTTTTAAAAATTATAAATTAAATTAAAATATTTTTTTTATAATTTAAAAAAAATTAAAAATTCGTAAAATATATTTTAGGTTTTTTTATAATTTAATATTTTGAAATTTTTTTTAAATTTTAAATTTGAAAATAGAAAAAAACAAATTAGAAAAAAAAAATTGAAATGGGGGGCAACGGTCATATGACTGTTGCCCCCCCTCCCACGTCCCCCCTCCCCCAAATCCCCCATCCCCCACGTCCCCCCTCCCCCCCACACCCCCACCCACTCATTTTATCTATAAATACCCCCTCCTCTCCTTCAAATTTTCATTCCTCTCATTCAAATTTTCATTTTCTTTCAACAATTTTTCATTCTTCTACCAAAAAAATTTCTTTCTACAAATTTTTTTTTCTACAACAATATTTTGAAATGGCTTCACTATTGAGGTTACAAGAAAATCACATCTCGGAGGTTATATTTAACGAGGTAAGTAAATTGTTATATTATTATTGTTTTTTATATTATTATTATTTTTTATATTATTATTGTTTTATATTATATTATATTATTATTGTTTTTTATATTATTATTGTTTTTTATATTATTATTGTTTTATATTATATTATATTATATTATTATTGTTTATATTATATTATATTATTATTGTTTTTTATATTATTATTGTTTTATATTATATTATATTATTATTATTGTTTATATTATATTATATTATTATTGTTTTTTATATTATTATTGTTTTATATTATATTATATTATTATTATTGTTTATATTATATTATATTATATTATTATTGTTTTATATTATATTATATTATATTATTATTATTGTTTATATTATATTATATTATATTATTATTATTATTATTTTGTTATTTTATAGTTTTATTTATTAATTTTTAATTGTTATAGTTTTATAATATATTAATTTTTATTATTATAACAGGAAACTCGTCGCGTGTTATGTGCGAGGAAATTTACATTGGAGGACCCGCATCCATCTATTATCGACCACTTAAGAAGAGCCGGATTTTATCACGCAAGTCAAATTCGACGACTTGTGATACAACCCGATTTAATCTTTGCGTTGGTCGAACGATGGAGACCCGAGACGCACACTTTTCATTTTTCACGTGGTGAATGCACGGTCACTCTCGAAGATGTTGCGCTGCAACTTGGACTTCCGATCCATGGCGATGCAGTTACAGGCGTAAGCCTGCTAGATTGGAATGAAGTGTGTCAAGATCTATTGGGTGAGGTACCTCCAGAAGACTATGTATCTGGCTCAACGGTGAGACTAACTTGGTTGAAATCGTTTCAAAATCTGCCATTACATGCAACCGAACAACAAATACAATATGCTGCTAGAGCATATATTTTACGTTTGATTGGAGGATTACTGATGCCTGACAAATCGAGCAGTCGGGTACATTTAATGTATCTTCCATTGCTACGTGATTTAGAGCAAGCAGCAAATTATAGTTGGGGTTCTGCGTGTTTGGCGGTTTTGTATAGAGAACTTTGCCGAGCTACAGTTCCAAAAATCCATGACATAGGTGGATGTTTAGTGCTTCTACAATCATGGGCTTGGTATCGGCTACCATTTCTTGCTCCGCGCGTTGATATTTCGGCTGTATACCCCCTTACAAGCAGGTAATAATCTTTACTATTTTATTAATTTTGTACGAACTTGTATTTTTATAGGTCATTAAGATATTATATGCATTTTAATAGGTGGAGTAGGAGTACGAGTAGAGATTTTACAGAGACTCCGAGCGATCTTGCAAGTATAAGACTACGACTAGATCGACTAGGATATGATAAGGTAAATATTTCGATTGTTACATTGAAGTTTTTTTTTTTTTTATTTAATCCATATGAAACTAATAATTTGTAATAATTATTCGCAGTTTCTGTGGATGCCATATTCCTCGAGTGAAATTATGGCATGCCTCCCATCGGATGCCTACAATAATTTCAATATATGGAAAGCAAACACAGCATTGATATGCTTTTCATATGTAGAGTGGCACCAAACTGACCGGGTGTTGCGACAATTTGGGATGCAACAACCAATTCTTGCAGCCCCTGTGAACCTTGATAAGCTTCACAAGGTCGACATGCGTGGTCGTAATGATGAATTCTGGCCTGCGAAGCATGAACATTGGATCCAATGGTGGAACATACGTTTTCAACGAATTCCGACAGGTTACCCGATTGTTGGTAATAATTTCAACCCATCTGCTGATTACATAAGATGGTATAGAAATGAAGGTCGGCCTTTCGTTTGTCCACCGTCGATGCACGCGGATGTTAGGAGTATGCCATTTACCGGACAAACTTCAGCTCCAGTCCCTCCTACACAGGATATGGATGCTCCTAGACCTCGCCGACAACGTGGACGAACGCGTCAACCGACCTCATCGGAGTTCACAGCACCGAGGATGTCATTTGATCATCCTGAACCTGAACGGGATCATGGAGTACCATTCAGCCATCGTTATTCCGTAAGTCACCCTTGATATGACGTTGATGAGTGTTACCGACCATCACCGCCAAGAACGAGGTTAGATGACCAGCTCTCCGTCCTAAGTCCAAGTTCAGCATATTTAACATCCATGTATCAGTTTGGAACCCCTTCGTCAGCATTTGATGCTACATCATTTATGGGTGCATCTAGTAGTCAGGTTTCCGTTATGGGTGAACTAGGTGTTGGCTCATCCAGCAGTGGGTTTTAAATTTTTGATACGGATGAAACGACTGATGACATACAACCGAAACCAGTGGCGGTTATAGCAAGAGGTCGTGGTGGACCGCGAATACGTGCCACTGACGAGGTTGAACGACGGGTGCAACCACCACGCACTAGAAGAGCTCGACACTGTTGCTCTACACAACGCAATAATTAGAATAATTGTAATGTGTTTTAAATTTCTAATATAAATTTATATGTTTTGCATTTCATGTTATTTATTTTAAATTTGTTCGGAAATTAATTGTTATATTTTATTTTAATTTATATCTTAATGTTGTTATTTAATTTTAATATAATAATCCAAATTACATGATAAGTTGCTTTTCTTTTTTTTCATTTTAATTTAATTTTCTTTTTAAATTTTAATAAGAAATAAAATTTTAATCATAAATTAAATTAAAATTATTTTATCAAATATCTAGTTTTAAACTGTAACAATATATACTATTATTAAAAACAATGATTAAATTGATGTCACGAGTTAATCGAATACCAACTCAAAAAAACTAATCAAATTAAAAAAAATTATTTTACGATACCAACTTAAAAATAACTTCTTTATTTAAAAAAGTGACTCGATAAATTTCTTTAAATTTTTTTTTTTTACATTTTACATCATTAAATTATTTTTGATATAAATTAAATTTTCTTTTTTTTAATATTACAAAATTATAAAAAATAAAATTTTTGATATAAAATTTTAATAAAAAATATAATCTTCTTTTTAAATTTTAATAAGAAATATATTTTTATTTTTATAAAATTGTAATAATAAATTAAATTACATTTTTAATATATATTTAAAAAAAATAAATAACCAAACCTATAAAAAAATATTTTAATTTAATTTATAATTTTTAAAAATAAATTTATCAAATTTAATTTAATTTTTGTTTAAATTTTAATTTTTGTTTATTAATTAAAAAAAAATTATACATGAAGGGAAATCGCCACCCCCCATGGCAATTTCCCTTCATGATTTTAGCAAATTTTGCTAAAAATACCAAGGGAAATCGCCATGGGGGGTGGCGATTTCCCTTGGTATTTTTTTGAAAATTTTTAAAAAACACCAAGGGAAATCGCCACCCCCATGGCGATTTTCCTTGGTGTTTTTTACAAATTTTCAAAAAAAAAACGCTGAGAAATCGCCATGGGGGATGGCGATTTCCCAGCTAGAAAAAAATGGCCGTATTTTGGGAAATAATCTAAAACCAACGGTAATTTCGTAATTTTTTTTTGCTATATTGTAATAAAAAAACCTCCCTTTGCCTTGACATCATCTGCATAAAAAACCCGATTTTTATTTGCTTGGTTCATTTAGATTGCATTTTTTAGAACCCAAGTCTCACCCACCACTAATCTCATCAACCTTTGTTCAATATGACCTTGTCCCTGCCCTAGAGACACGACTCATGACCGGTATAAAAATCAAAACCTTACATTATTGATATCGTTTCGTTTTATCTTAAAATCAATACGTATCGATCTATATCGGTACGATACTAACTACCAAATTTAATACACCAATAATTAAAAAATTGATGTAACATGATTTGGATGATCACCAACTTTTTGTTTGCATAATCTGCTTTCCCTTCCATGATTTTGATTGGTGGGTTATTGGGGGTCACCTAATTTGTACTATAGAATTTTAGTTAATTCATGTAAAGGGTATTGAATTTTATCCACAAGATACCTAATATCAACCCGATTCCTTAATTAAATTAGTGGGTTTTGTTGGCATTATTGTTGCTAAATGGGAAAAATACAAATTTTTTTTTCCTAATAATGTGGATAGAGAGAATAGTAGGTAAAATGATGTATATATAATATGATAAAAAGATTCCTTAAAGAATCGGCCATTTAGAATATGACACGCAAAAAAGAAAAAAAAAGATAAAAAGTGATAGCAATTGAGCAAATGTTGGTTTGATTAAAGATTTAAGAGATGGCTTTGGCCTGAATCTTTTATAAACAAGGTTGGTTTTTCTTTGGTTGCATTTCAAGAAACCTTAACCCCTTATCCTATTTTCTTATTGACCACTTTGAACTTAAATTCCCATCAAAGTCAGTCAATACTTCATTTTTGTCATTTGGAAATCCAATTTTGTATCTAGAGTTAAAATGTAAAGACTAAAGTATAAAAAAAAACCTTTAAATTAAAATTAAATAATTATTTAAATTTTTATCGTTTTATAATAATCAATTGAATGCTCAAAATTTTATTTTTATCCATTTGAGCTTTAAAATATTTATTTTTATCAATTTAAGTTCTCGAAAACTTATTTTTACCCAATTGAATCCTTGATTGAAAGAAAATTGATGATGACATTTAATCAATTTTCATTCAATCAAATATTCAATCGGATGAAAATAAATATTTGAGAACTTCATTAATTACAATAAAACAATAGGAATTTGAATGATTTTTTAATTTTAATTAAAAACTTTTTATGCTTAAAGCCAAATGTAAAATAAAAATACCGAATTTGGGTTGGTCTTGATGATGCATCAAAAAATGTATGGTACAAGTATCTTCCCACGAGCAAAGTCTCATCCAACTTTAACTAACCATGGCCATGGATTGGGGTGTTCAAACGGTTAATTAGGTTAATAACCGAACTGAATTATCATTAATCGAATTAACCGAATTTGCTTTTTCATTAACCGTTAAGCGAATCAAAATGTTAAAACGGTGAATTAACCGAACCGAAATTTTTTCGGTTAATTCGGTCGGTTTTCGAATTAACCGAAATAAAAACCTAATTTATTTTTCAACCTATTTTAATACATGATTTTATATCCAAATAATCTATTCAACCAACCAAAATTCAAAAGCAAAGCATAATAAAACTATTATAAATCCAAATATCAAACGTACTAAACAACTAAACATACTAAACAACTAAAAAAGCATGATAAAGCATAATGAACATTACATAAGTCTCAGAGCAAAAAATATTTCGGTTAATTCGTGTAATTCGGTTATTTTCGCTTAACCGAACCGAATTAATCGATAACCGAAAAATTCTAAAAGTATTAACCGATAACCGAACCGAAAAAATTTCAATCGATTAATTCGATTAAAACCAGATAGTGAACACCCCTAACCATGGGTCCCCAAAGCTTGTGAGCATCATACAATTTTACTTTTAATTTATTTTTCATATTTTGTATCAAACATAATAAAACATCCTTTTTTCCTTGTCAATCGTAATGTTCTTTAAGAAATAATTTATCTTCAAATGTTATAAGCACATAGATGCCAACGGTTAATTACGAAGCAATCATCAAAGTTTTGTAGAAAATGGATTGAATAATATTTTCCAATTTCATAACAAAGGGTTGATTAGGAAGGTCTTAGGTGGCCCCCCAAAAAAAACATATAGACATTTTGTACAAATTGAATTATTATAAGACTCTAAAAAACATAAAACCCAAAACAGTGAAAGGGGCATTTGGGCATTTTCATCGATTCCAGAACTTTCTAGAACCGTAATCTTAGCTGTATTCTCTCTTACCAAAAGAAACTCTAATCCCGTATATGAACTTACCGTTATGCCCTTTAATTGACAGCTGTTGAATAAAGAAAGAGCGATGTCAAAACGTAAAGCGTAGACGCGAAGCAGAGAAGGGTTGTAGAGTGGGAGGAGGTAGGAATGATACCTTTGTATTTTTTATATTATTTGAATTTGTAAAATCGTTTTAAATTTTGAATTCAGAAATATTTTTTATTTAATTCGTATATTATTATTTGAATTTTAATTTAAATTAAATAATATTATTCGTCCGATATTCGAATTCGTTAAAAATTTAAATTCAATAAATAATTTTTTTAAAATAAAAACATAAAATCAAATAAAATAAAATTTATGTGTTTTACAAATAAGCGAATTCGAATATCCTATTCCGCAATTCGAATTCGCAAAAATAATACGAATTCGGATAATAATATTCGAAGTTTATATCTGCAACCGTTATGGATAACAATTTAATATCCAAATTTAATTTTTATTTGAATTCATAAAAAATAAATTGAATATTCGTAAATATTTAAATTCGTATTTTAAATTATCAGGAATAAGTGTTTATCGTGGCAGTTACTTGAAATAATAAAAAAGGGATGTTTTGTCGGTTCGTGCCAAAGAATATTTTTTTGCAGAAAAAATTTCCTCCCATAATTATCCACCGAAAGAAAAAATCAATATTGGGAAAATCATGCTTTTGTTTTTCTGATGTAGTATGAAAGAGTTTGACTTTAAAATTTTAAATGGTGTGAACACAATTATTAAGATTTTTTTTTTTTTTTTTCTTTTGGTATAGTAAAACATCTACAAAGATATTTCGTTTGTTGTTAGATTTGCTTTCAAATGCTTTTCTAAACTCTTTAACTTCAAATAAGCCAATCAAATTAATGTATTCTCTTCATTTTCCGATGACTTCAAAATTTTAATTAATCAATGATTTTAATCCACATATTTACATTTAGGTCATTAATTACATAGGATGATTTTGAATTCACTATAATGTTTACAATGGTTTTCATAGTAAATATTAACTTTTGTGGTACCTATTATGTAAATAAGTCAATGAAATATGAATAAAAAAAGATAAAAATAGAAGAATAAATTATTGTCAAGAAGTATATTTAAGGTTAAATCACAAAATTGCATTTGTATATATATACTATATATAACATATTTTTATTGAGTTGATGTCAAGAATAAAGTGACACAAATTCAATTAATGAATTTACAAAAAATATTAAATATAATTATTATAAAATATGAAATCAAATATATATGCCTTTTTATTGTAAAAAATAAATAACCATACAAAATAATACCCAATTTTTTAATATTATTCTTTTCTAAAATATTTTTTTACCTATATAATGGATGTGACAATTGTAGTACATTGTATGCTCCTAGCTTTCACAAATAAAGAAAAAAAAAAGTGATTTTCCAACTTTTTCACAAAGTATTTTAGTTTGAATTCGATTTTGATAAATTGAAAATGAAATTTTTTAATTTTATACGTGGATTATGAAATTATCACATGTTTAATTTTTTTTTTAATCTATACTAATTATAAAAGAGTTGATCGAGTTTGGTGTCATGAGTCCACTGACATTAACTCAATTGATGAATTTACAAAAAAGCTAAATAATTTTATAATACCAAATGATAAAATAAGGGTATTAATATCTTTTAATTCTTTTATATAATATTTTTTGAAAACCTACTAATTTGTTCTTAAAAAAATTATTTGTAATTTATTTTTCTCTTCTAAAACACATCTTTTCTTCACCTAGATGGTGGGTTTGCATCCATACTATTAATAAAGTAACAGACTGAATTTGTGTCACTGAATTAAGTAACTTCAACTCAATTGGTGAAATAACATAAAATATAAATTAGATAACAGTAAGTTTATAAAATAAAAGATAAAAATATAATTTATTATAAAATTTAAATATTTTTAGTTAATTTTATTTTTTTTAAATATTGACACATGAAAAATACTACCCACTATTTTAATTAATTTATTTTATCCACATAATGATTAATGAGTGTGCCAATATTTTAATATTTCTAATATATCTTAAAAAATATGTAGAGTATCATTTTTGAAATTTAAAAATTCATTGAGGGTGGTAAATGGTAAATAATCCAAGATATTAAGAATCCAAGCCGGCTAAATATCGATGCTGAGCTAGAGACTAACGTAGAACGTTGACTGAGTCTTGAGTGTAAAAGCCGAGCCGCCAAACTTTAGCTTTCGCTGACTGGGGGAAACTAATCATTAGATCAACCTCCGCGTAACCTCTCAAAAAAAAGAAAAAAAACCACTCGAGAAAGCGAAATATCTAACCAGAAACCGAAAAACGATGGTGGCTTTGTTGTTATTGGGTTAATATGAAAAATATGCACTCAATAGAAAATTATTGTGAAATGGTATAATTAATAAAAGTTATTTGAAAAAGAAAAATAAATAATTAGAAATTATTATAAAAGATATTGTAAAGACAAAATTATCCTTGATAAAAAAACTTTCTCTTTCTTTTTTCTTTTATTTTTTAATTTAATTTTTAATTAAAAAATAAATATTCTGAAAATAAAAACTTTTTAGTTTTAAAAAATAAAATTTTAAATTTTTTATTTACTTTTTTTAATTAAAAAATTAAAAAAAATAAAAATAATATGCCTAAAATTAATTTTTCTTTATTTTTTTTAAATTTTTTTAAATTTTAAAAAATATATATATTTAAATATTTTATTTTTTAAATTTATTTTCAATTAAAATTTTTAAAAAATAATATTTCTTTAATGAAAGAAAAAAGAAAAGTAAATTTTTTCATCAAGGGTAATTTTGTCTTTACAATATCTTTTATAATAATTTCTAATTATTCATTTCTCTTTTTCAAATAACTTTTATTTATTATGCCATTTTACAATAATTCTTGATGGAGTGCATGTTTTTCATATTTTCCCGTTGTTATTTTAAGTTTTTAACTGAGCATATTATTCCTCGTGGGAGCGTGAACCCAAGGTGCCCAGTCCTATGGTCGCGTGATACTCTGCTGTAACCGCCAACTATTTCCATTTTGGCACCACCCACAGTAACACAGAAAGCGCCTGAACCCGCCGCACCTTCCCATGCCACGTGTCTTTCTGTCCCCTTGATTGGGCCACGTTTCGAGTTCATGCTTCTTTGTGGTTTCACGTCTGGTCACGCTTTACCGGGTTGTTCAGTCACATTACGGAATAATTGCAGAAAGTCGAAAATACCCTATTGCGTACGAAAAGCGAAAAAGGGCAACCAGACGGGGAGGCTCTTGTCTTTTCGTATGGTAGCCTAACTAACTAGAAGGTAGGTGAAGCTGTTACTGTACAACTCAGCTGTTCGAAGCAACATGTACACGCCAGCTAGGCTGCCGAATCCACGGAGTTCGTTACTCTTTGACCGTTAAACATCCGTGATTAAGTTCAATAGACGGTCGGATTCGATTGATAAGCACATTCAGATAATGTGCTTAAGTACACGTGATAATGTCATCCTTCCAGACTTTCTTTTCTCTGACCGAAATAGGGACCATAAGTCTTCGATAACACCGTCCATATGAATTGACAGAAAAACCCTAAGGAAAACATAAAAATTCATCCAACTTAGGTTTTATTTTAACCAATTAACATTTTGTTCAAGGGTACTGAGGTGAAAAGAAATAAAAACGGAAGGTTCCTTATAAACGAGAGAAAGCGCGAGGGAAAGGGAAAAAAAAGCGTTTTGGCCGGCAAGACATTTGGTTGAACCACCTAACAAACAACCACCACATTCCTTCACAACTCCACCTCTTTACTCCTTTCGTAATTTTTTTTTTAATATTTTAATTTAACGTTTCTTAAATATATTTTTATTTATTTAATAATTATTAATTAATAATATTAAAGGCTAAAGCTCATCTAAAGCATTAATAATTGCGTATAAAACGTATAAATTATCCTCTTGCGGTTCTTTTTCGCTTTTCTAAGCCTTCTCTCTCTCTCTCTCTCTCTCTCTCTCTCTCTCTCATTTACTGTTTCTCTCTCTTACCTTTCGTCGGAAAACCGTCTCCCTCCGCCGGGAAACAGCTATTTCTCCTGCGCAGGAAGTTTCTGTTTAGCGGGAAACCAGTAATCTCTTTAGTATTGATAATTTCCTGTAATGTTTTAAGCATTTCTTTTCGTGACTCGGATTTGGATCTCAGAGTTTGACCCGGTTCGGTGGAGTACGTGGCTCGTTGTAAGAATGTGGCGAGTTTGATTGATGTTTGATGCTTTGGTTTGATAGCAAATGGTGAAGATCGTGATCTAGGGTTTGGTATTTCCGAATTTTGCGTTTTTTTTTTCTTTCATTTTTCTTTGGTTTTTTCTTTTGGTGAATTGCGGCAAAACGGTGGCGTGCAAAGAAGCATTGCGGAATGAGATGGTACGTTAATTCTTCTGTTGAGTTCTTTCTGTTTTTTCTTTTATTTTTTAATTTTTGAGATTTTTAATCGATTTTCCACGGTTCTATTTACTCTGTTTGTCGTTTTAAACATTGTTTTAATTTTTAAACCGTTTCTTAATTTTTCCATAGTTTCTCTGGTTTCCTCGATTTGTTCTACTACATCTTTTAAAAAAAATAGAAATTATAATTTGAAATCTAGAAAAAATAATTTTCATCAATGAAAACTTCATGCAATGACCACAGTGCTTCATGCATTTTGGAGCAGACGGATTTTCCTTAACAGTTTTTTTTATTTATTTTATTATCATTAAAATTTTACGGACTTTATTTTCGATATTTCTATTTCCGTGGAGATGATGGATGCTTCATCTTTCTATTAATAAGATAATATACATGTGTATTTGTTGAATTTCATTCTTGAGGTAGAGTTTATTTTTACTACGTTTTTAAATTTTGTGGATAAGATTAAAATTATTTAATGAATTTTATTTTATTACTACTGTTTTTATTTAGAGAGTTGATCTGGTAATACGGTGTGTTATTTTTTAAATTGTCTAGCTTTTGACTAAAAGATTCAACATGGGATTCTGTAATTACTTAAATTTTGACTTTATATTTTCGGCATATGTTACTTAGGATGAATTCAACTGGTCGTAACCTTTGACTCACGATTTTAATGGGAAATTTTGGGGCTATAAATTTAACCTACTCTTGGGTCATTGATTTGATTTAGATTAAGTCAACCATCTGTCTTCTGTATGCTTTAGAAATTATCCTGGTTCAGATTGGTGTCTGCTTTTTAGTTTTCACATTCTCAGTATTCGCTACACATGGTTATGCATGTTTCTAAATATATTCTTTTGACTGTATCATTTCAGAATGAATTTGGTTCCCCTTTTCGATTAATTACTGGACGGAGAGTCTAGTCTAGTGACAGTGATTGAAACATGGCTGTAGATGCTCTCTCATTAACATTTATTGTGCTGTAGTTTGTTCTTATATGCATGCATGGACTGGATTGGGCCTTTGCACCATAATTTGTTACCTGATTTATTACTCTGATTTCTAATGATCTTTGATTGTATGACTAGAATAGTTTTTTTTTTTTTTCCACTTATTTTTGGCAGAGAATGGTGCAAATAAAAATACCCGAATTATCAACAAAATTTGTTTTGTTAAGAGCTCTGTTGAAATCTATGCTTTCTATGAGTCAAGCTGATATTAGTTAATCTGCTGCAGAGTTTGAACTAATATAGCTATAACTTATTGAAAACTTTGTAAACTAATGGTGTTGGCTGTGTGCATTTAGTGTGTTATGAATATTGTAGCTGCATGGACGTGTATGGAGGTCACTTGGATAGCAATTAGGTGCTGACACAGAAATGTAGAAGTATTTAACATTGTATATATGTTGAATACTGAGGCTGTTTTGGTATTGTTATTACGTGTTTCTCAATTATGCTTCTATAGTTGTTTCTATATGCTGATATATGTTTTTTTTTTTAATTTGTTTCTCTGCTTCTTTTGATAGGTGGAAGGAAGGGTGCGTTTGTCCAAGGAGGTAAAAAATGGGTTACAGTCATTGAAGCGTAAAAGGCTTCAACGAATAAAATCAGAAACTGTCTCTGGGACATCTGGTATCACAAATATGATGGCTAGAAGTGGAGGAGATGCTTTGAGAGTTTCAGCATCATGTGGAATGTGGTTACAAGGGAATGCAGAATCATTTTCTAGGTCAAATGGTGTTTCAAGTGAGAAGGATGTCTTTTCTAAGCGCAAGGTTGATAAGTTCGACACTAGTGATCTAGAATGGACTGAGAAAATTCCAGAATGTCCTGTGTACTGCCCTACAAAGGAAGAGTTTGAAGATCCTTTGGTTTATTTGCAGAAGATAGCTCCCGAAGCTTCAAGATATGGTAATACCTTCTGTGCTGTTAGTCTCTTGTCTCTTACAATTTGAATAACCTCCCTCTCTCTCTTCATCCCTGGTTAAAGGAATATAAAATATACCCTTAAAGAAAAGTAGAAATAGAGAAATAGAGAAATTTCAATCTATGTTTTATGTTTTCATATGCAATTTTATGAGGCTTCGGTGCCTATAACTTTTTGTTTGGTAGGGTTTGTGGTTATTTTTTTTTTCTAGGGACTGAATGAATTTATGAAGGGAATAAAGATCTATAGTAGAAATATAAAGCTCCAAGTGCTGTTTCATCTTTGTGGTACTACTTGTCTTGACTGCTACACATCTATTGTGAAAGGTTTTTCTATTAGTTGCAATAATATGTTTTGTTTTCATGTCTTTCACAAATTAGAAAGATGAGAATAAATGGATATGTTTTGAATTAATTATCAAGGCATTTTTTTCAGCAGTATTTATGGAAGAAATGTTAATTAACTTCTTTGACACACTGGTACAAAGAAATTGGTCTTTTTAGACAGTTGTATGGTACCTAGTTTTACTTTTATTCTATCTGATGATATTATACAAAAACCAAGTAAAGAAGGGATATACATGTTTGGGTTTTGAAGGAAATTTTCTAAAAATTGCCTCTTTAGTTTTTTTAATAAATAATTTTGAGTATTTGCTCCTTAATCGCAGGTCTATGCAAGATTGTTTCCCCTTTAATTGCTACTGTTCCTGCTGGAGTTGTATTGATGAAGGAGAAAGTAGGCTTCAAGTTCACAACTAGAGTACAGCCTCTTCGTCTTGCAGAGTGGGATACTGATGACAGAGTCACCTTTTTCATGAGTGGAAGGTGAGCTCACTCTCTTGAAACAAATGTTATTTTGTGCCTTGAGTATTTTTCTGGTTTTGAATGTGAGCATGACTTTTCAGAAATTATACATTTCGTGATTTCGAGAAAATGGCGAACAAGGTGTTTACTCGTAGATATTATAGTGCTGGTTGTCTTCCTGCAACATACTTGGAAAAAGAATTTTGGCATGAAATTGCTTGTGGGAAGACAGAAAGTGTAGAATATGCTTGTGATGTTGAGGGTAGTGCCTTTTCTTCTTCTCCCAGTGACCCACTTGGAACTAGCAAATGGAATTTGAAGGTGTTGAATTCAGTACTATCATCTCTTTAGTTTTTTTTTTTTTGGAATGATTTCTTGTAGAGCTCTGTTTGCTCAATTTTACCATGGTCAAAATTTTAGAAAAGAAAAGTAAAATAACTATTATGTTGCATAGCTGATTGATCTCATTCTTGGGTCATTTTATTGTATATTTGTGTATTTTTGTTGTAGATTTATGGTTGAGAGACTGATCTTCTGTTCTCTCTTTTGATCCTTTCTCAACTCTCTGCTTTGTAAAGTGTAACAAGTCTAGACGTTCTTATGTGTCGGATTGAAATCAAAGCCCGGTGGTTGGTACTACAAGTTATACTCGTGCCTCAGGATAAGTCATTGCTGTACAACAAAGAACCAATGTTTGCCAAAAAGATTTTCTTCTGTTAGTAGAACTGGTCAGTTAGTGGACTGTCCAGAATAAACTAAAGTTCAGATGTGGTCTTAAAATTTAACCCTAGGAGACACTATCAATTAGATTGATAATTGCCTTAATATGTGGTCTTAAGGAGATAGATAATGACAGCCTTAACAATCACTATGCTAGTGCGATAAGTCATCCCAACAGCATCTATTTGGTAATCTCTTAAATGTTTCCTGCTGCAAATTGGTTCCATGAGGGTCCAACAGGGTTGATACCTTTCTATTCCATCATGAAGTTGTCAAGGTCTGTTATAACTGGGAAAGTAGCTGGTTATATTATTATTTGGATAAAGTAATGATGTATGATTCCCAGAATTCTCTTGAAATTTAGTAACTTCAAGGTCGATTTGAATTGAGGAAGCAATTTGATACTAATCCTATTATGATTGGCTGTATCCCTGTTCTGGATTCTGGTTCGATTGTTTTTTATATACTTCCTTTTGTTTGATTTCAGAGACTCTCACGGCTGCCAAAGTCCATTTTGCGTCTTCTTGAAACAGCAATTCCGGTATTGAAACGATCCTAATCTCAATTTGTCACCATGTACATACAGATAATTGATCTGCTCACATGTATGGTCCTGTTCTATTGAACTGGTCTTTGTTTCAGGGAGTAACTGACCCCATGCTTTACATAGGAATGCTATTTAGTATGTTTGCTTGGCATGTGGAGGATCATTATTTGTATAGGTAAATGTTATCAAACATTAAATTCCTTTTCAGTTATTTACTTTTTTAATATTCTGTAATTAATCCTTTTCTTATTCTTTTGTGGCAGCATTAATTATCATCACTGTGGGGCTTCAAAAACTTGGTATGGCATACCCGGTCATGCTGCTTTAAAATTTGAGAAGGTTGTCAAGGAACATGTGTACACTAATGATATCCTATCTGCGGATGGTGAAGATGGAGCTTTTGATGTGCTTTTGGGTAAAACGACATTATTTCCTCCAAATATTTTGTTGGAACATGATGTCCCTGTCTACAAGGCTGTGCAGAAGCCTGGAGAGTTTGTAATCACCTTTCCAAGAGCATATCATGCTGGGTTCAGTCATGGTAAGGCATATTTACTTAAGTTGTTCTTACTTGCTCTTGCCGAATTAATGAATATGTTTCTAATTGTAATCATTTAGGTTTCAACTGTGGTGAGGCTGTGAACTTTGCTATTGGTGATTGGTTTCCTTTGGGGGCTGTAGCAAGCTTGCGTTACGCACATCTCAACAGGGTGCCTCTCCTTCCTCACGAGGAACTTCTTTGCAAAGAAGCTATGCTTCTCTATACAAGTTTAGAACTGGAAGATTTGGATTATTCGCTGGCAGACTTGGCCTCTCATCATTGCATCAAGGTTTTATTTGTAAAGCTGATGCGTTTCCTGCACCGGGCGCGTTGGTCTGTCATGAAATCAAGGGCATGCACCAGTTTATCTCCAAATTATTATAGAACTATTGTCTGCAGTTTATGCAAACGTGACTGTTATGTTGCTTTCATTAACTGCAGCTGTTACTCTCATCCTGTTTGCCTGCGACATGGTAATCTTTCCCAGATCCTGCTTTGTTTTGGTAATTTCCCTTTGATATGTAATTTTGTCTTATGATGAGCCTGATTGCCTTCTGCAGATATCAAGTCACTTGACTTCCCATGTGGGAGCTATCATGGTCTTTTCTTGAGGGATGATGTTGGAGAGATGGAAGCTGCTGCCAAGAAGTTTGAGCAAGATGATGCCATATCAAAAGAGATTGAGCAACAAGCTGAAAATGGTGCTGACTTGTATTTGTATCCACTGTCAAATAAAGTACAGACTGATGTAGAGGACGGATACTTTCCATACTGTGAGATTAATGTTGTTTTGAGTCCTGAGATTGCTGCAATAACTACAACTATGGGTCAACCACTAGAACATAGACCTTCAATGAGCCATGACACTGGAGAATTTCAACCCGAACTGACAGATGCTTTCTCTTCTTTTGCCACATCAACTCTCTGTTCTATTGTGGAGCAAGTCGGATCCTCACCAAAAAATGTAAGATCCAGCTCTCTACCTGCTGAGTCTCTTAGTCTGTTAGGCTGCCACATGAATTATATAAATGTTATGTCTCTACTTGAGCTGCTGCTCCTGCACTAAGTGAACATTTGGTATTTGTATATTTCAAAGCAGGTACAGGGGGTAGCTAACCTAGGAAACATTAATAGTAAAAGGTTCTCTGAAGAAGTCTCAGAAAATACATATGAATCATCTGTATCCTGTTTGTCACGTGAAGATCGTCCAGGTATCCATCAGGATAATGTTCATGAACCAGTGAGTAGGTTTATAGTGGACGAAGACAGTGATAGTTCCGATTCACAGATATTTAGGGTTAAACGACCTTTTTTGAAGGTTGAGAAAAGAAATGGGAATGACACCATGTCATCAAAGAGCTCAGAACACCAGGTATAATTGTAGCATTCCAAAGTTAATTTCATACGTCTGTTATAAAGTTGCAAACTTGACTTTCATGGGTGCCTTTTTTTTTTATTAAAAAAACTGAAAACTATTTAATTATTTATTAGAGTCAAAAGTTGAAATTAATTTAATGTGATTTCTTCATGCAATTTCTATAAGTTATTTGACTATATAAAGAACCTCATTTTAGCTTTAACTTTTGACTTATCATCGGGAGGTAATTTGCCCAAGGAAATTCAAGGTGCAATTCTAAGTTTAATCATTGTGCTAATATTTGTTATTCGTAATTGTGTTTGGGGCTTTTATTTGCCTTTTTGGGAAGTGTTTTGACTTGACAATATTTTTAGTGTATGAAAGAGTTGGACTTATATTTGTTTGTGACAAACATGATCTTTGTTTTGTTTTTTTTTATAAAAAACATTACGTTTTTTTTTCCTAAAAAAAAAAAAAGAAACGATAGAGAGCAAGATGTCACATTTTGCTGTTGTGCTTAAATTTGCCCTTTTTGTTGATTGAGAAAATGATAGTCTTTACTTTGCCACTTGCCAGTTTCTTTCTGTTGGGTAATTGTTGTTCGTGGGTTGGCCCCTGTTATAGATTTTACTTTACAATAAGCATCTCATCACTCATTTGCTTTTGCCTACAAGTGAAGTCTGGTGAAGGCTTGTTAGAGGGGATGACAAACTACCTTTTGATTCAGTATTAAATTAGTTATAGCTGTTGGTTGTGTTTCCACTATTATAGTGATTGTCTTCAATTTGACTATGGTGTTATCATTTTGCATTTTGCTATCATTCTTGCCTTGCTTATTCACTTTTGATCCTTCCATTTCTTTCATGGGACTTCAGTTGTTTTGTCCTAATGCTTTTATTCATATGACAGGGGCTCAAACGATTAAAGAAACTCCAACATGAAGGAAGATATGGGCAATCAATGCCATTTGAATGCTGTAGAAATGATGAACCTAATCGCAATATTAATCGCACTTCTGATTGTAAAGAAGCTCCAGAGAATACTGTGAAGGACAGATTTGGAACAGGCACCCTTCCCATTTCTATCAAGTATAAGAAGTTGGGCAGTGAGGAAGCAATGAGTAGGCAGCAAGAGCACCACAGAAATGATAGGTTCCAGCACGAGTTAGGAAAGAGCATGAAGGAATCTCCTCCTTTAGAGATTGGTCCAAAGCGCCTTAAAGTCAGAGGCCCAACATATATAGGTTCAGAAAGCAGACCGGTTTGAAGTTATAGATGTGCAGAAACTGATGGTTGGTGGTTGGGTTGCCTCTGGAGCATCATCTGGAGCCTGACTTTGCTAACTTCATTCCCCTCTAATGGAAGTTCTAACAACACTGAAATTCCAAATGATTGATTCAGGGAGTAGGAGCGAAGATTAACAAAGCTTAGGACAATATTTTATTCTTTGTGCAGGCCCTCGGAAACTGGTGCAAATTGCACGTCCCAGTGATTCTTGTGGTTCTCAGGCCGGTGTGTTTTTCTGTCTTTGGCAGGAGAACCTTTTACTGCAGAAGCTGAAAAGTAGAATTTGGGTTAGTAAGTTACTTTTGTAAATTTGTTTGTCAGTAAAAAATTAATTCTTACTGAGGAAAGTGGGTCCCACAGCCTCAAAATTTAAAAGTCTGCTGCTTTCCCTGCTCGGTTCGTTATTCTTTTTTGTAGCAAATATATACTGCTTAAATAAAATGCAGAGAAATGCCTCATTTTTTCTCGCAAATCTTTTCCTTAACATCGAATATATATTCCATTATTCTCTAATATTTTATAGTTTTTATTTACTAGTAATTAAATGCGAATGAAATGTCTATTAATGTTCCCTCTTCAGAATGATCTTTGTCTTGGATTATAGGATTGTGGGGGCAACACTAAACTGGAAACCAACTTGCCCCATTTGGCAGTTGCTGCAACTTGCAATGTCGGATGGGCCTGCAATGTTAGTATTTAGCTTTGTGGGCATAAGCCAGAAACGCCCCTTTTTTTTCGCTGTAGTTGTTTGGAAACTAGTGGGAAGCAAAAGGGCCATGGGAGGAGGGTCTTGTTAGATTTCCTGGGGTCGAGAAATGGGCCTCTTCTGTGGCATCCGTATCGAAGCAATTGTGTCAATGCTAGGGTCCTCTATGGACCACTGTCTTGTTTCCATAACTAGTCCAGCTCTAGCAGGTTTCGACAATGCCATGTTGCCACATTCTTTTTAATTCTATCCAGAAGCACATAGGACATTGTTTGTTCCATTCCTTGGTGACGTTGAGATTTCTAATCTTGTTTTGCTTTCCAATGTTTCTAAATGTTTTTTTTTTTTTTTTTTAAAGTGAAATTTCCTTCTTTTTTTTTGTATGTTATGACCGAGTTTTGTCGTGTCAATGTGAGTTGGCAATGTCCATGGTTTTTGAAATTTATTCAACGTGTTGTTTGGATTTAAAACATGTTGATTGATGTGAAATTGTGAATATATGCTTGGATTTTGTCCCTAATCGGCTAGTTCCATTTCTGCGCCCAAAGAGGGGAAAAAACTTATGAGGTGCACGGGCCACGGATTTCATGTTTCTATTGGACAGGCCATAGAGCTCATGGATTGGGCTATTCGATTCGATTCTATCTTTCATTTGATGAAGATAAGATAAGGTCTGTTGGTGTATTGGATATTCGAAAATGCCAACGCAAGGCAACTAGTTCCTGTAAAATTCTGTGGTAAAAAAAAGGCTCTATTAGCCTTTAGTTTCGATCAAGAAACCTTTCAGAGGGGCGGGACAGCCCCTAAAGTTCTTCTGCCTTTTTTTTTTTTTTTTTTTTTTTTTTTTTTTTTTAACTTCTTGCGATGCCAAATGTTAGGATATAAATATATAATTCCCATGAGTTAATTCCTACTTTTTCCACCGACCCTTTTTTTTCACAAGAAGATGAAAAGAATTGTTTTGTACCCAAAGGAAGAAAAAAGAAACAAAGAATTGAGTAAAAGGGCTTTTTCATAATCTCATCATGAATCGTGTGAATTTTATTCTTGTTTATCTGTTGGAATCTGTAAGACAAATTTTTCTTCATTTCCAAAATCCTCTTTATATCATTGTCTTTATTCAACTACATCCTGAGATAGTGAGATCTTTGGACTAAAAGATTCTCCGCCAACCCTGGCCTGGAACACAACAACAAATTACCTTTACATTTCTTTCTTTGCATGTTCTTTGCTGACAGCAACCTTCACCTCTGCTAGCCACTACCCCAAATTTATTTCCAAAATAGGACTATGAAAACCCTTGTCAACCCACAAGATCAGAGTTAAAGCCATGGAATTTAGAGCCCAATTCCATCATTTCCTACTTCTCCCACTCTCACAACATCCCAAAACGTCGAATTTCAATGTTAGAGAATTCACTTTTGGATATTCTCCTTTTACTTCAATTGGATGTAAAATGGGAATGGCGTAGTTAGGATGTAATTCACTTTGTTTTCACTTCTTAGGTATCAGAAGAAAAACAAAATCAGAAACATAAATAAAAACAACTTAAAAGAAGAAAAGGAAAAAAATAATTCAGAAACTCTGCTTCAATATTCACTTAGTGGAAGATGTAATAATTTAATTCGAGACTTCATTAGTTCTATCGCCATGCTTCAAGACGGTATAATGTCAGTGAATATTGGATACATGTATGTGTTTGATACGAGTATATTTAATTTTTTCATATATTTGATAATAATAATCATATCTGAATATATTTTGAATATTAGGATCCGTTTGTTTCGCAGAAATTGATTTTTAAAAAATATTTTCTGAAAAATGTAAAGATTTTTCGAAAAAGTAAAGATTTTCTGATGTTTGGATGACTTTGAAAAATGTTTTTTGTTGTTTGATTATTTTCTGGAAAATCTATTTTTTTTTCAAATATCAATATTGAAACAAATATTAAATATGATTTATTAAAATATTAAAATTAATATTTAATACTAAAATATTATATTGATATTAAATACTTTAAATAATACTATTTATTATTAAAACATTAATTATATTAATATTTAAAATATTATAATTATTATTAAAATATTAACATTAATTATATTAATATTTAAAATATTATTTCTATTAATTTAATTATTATTAAAATATTATTTTGATTAATATAATAATAATAATAATTTATTTATATTAATATAATTATTATAAAATATTATTTCTAGTTTTTAAAATTTTAATATTGATATCAATATTAAAATATTATTTATATTAATATAATTATTATTAAAATATTACTTCTACTTTTTTCAACTAGTAATATGGCATAAATATTAAAATATTTTAAAAAATAATATTATTTCTATTAATATTATTTATTATTAAAACATTAATTATATTAATATTTTAAAATATTTAAAGTGTTCTAATAATTATTAAAATATTAGTTCTATTAATTAGTAGTTATACTATTAAAATAATAATCTTTTTATACTAAAAAACATTTATTATTAAATATTTATAAAGTATAATTTTTATATATTTATTATTAAAATAGTAATATAAAAATATTTTTCAATAAAATATTAAAAATATTATTTAAAATTTAAAATATTTATAGTGTTACAATTTATTATTAAAATAATGATATTGCTATATGAAATAATATTTTTATTAAAATAATAAATGATAGTCATTATATTAATAATTTATTATTAAAATATAAATATTATATTATATAACTAAAATATAAATATAAATATTAATATATAGGTTTAATAATATTTAAATAAAATATTGAAAATTACAATATTAAAATATGTTTATATTAATATTTTTATAATTAAAAAATAAATATTTTTATTAATATAATATTATTTGGCTCGAGTCAAGTTAAATTTCGATCTAAAATATGATGTTCAAATTCCGATTCGAGTAATCTTACTCATGACAGTTATTTTCGGAAAATTGTCTTTCCCTTTTCAAAAGGAGAAGACAATTTCAAAAAAAGAACTCTTATTTTCCGTTGACCAGTAAGTCATTTTTTGTTGATCAATCAATTTTCCGCCAACCAAACACACAAAAATGCAAAAATTATTTTTCGTAAATCATTTTTAGTGAAACAAACAGACCCTAAATGTTAATCACATATATTTTTAAAAAATAAAAAAGATCGAATAACATGGATATAATATCATAGGCAAAGTGCTGGTTTCTCTAAAATTGACAACACATAAATTGGAAATTATTTCCACAATCGTTTCCCTATAAAGCCATGTTTCACTCCCATAACTTTTTAGCTTTTGTAGCTATTTGTAACGCAAATAAATATTTTGAAACCAAGAAATTCCAAATTAACCCCACATTGTTTGTCTTATGGGTAAAGGTTATAAACTAGTAGAATAGTCCCCAAGCAACATGCAAATTTGCAAGGATTGTTTATAAAAAGGAAAAAAAAAAAAAGACAACAAAAAAGCACACAGATAAGTACTAGTACTACTACTATAACGTGTATTTTCAAGAGTTAAACTCATATAACCTATTTAAGTGAAATGTTATCAAACTATTACATAATAGGGTGTATTAGCTGCTAATTATTAGGTCCAAAGAAGTTTTTTTTAAAGTGGATAAGCAAAGAGTACTGCAACTCTGCAAGCCTAAATTGTTATATATAATTAATTTGCATTATTATCAGCTTCTAGAGAAAGTACACCTGCATCCTTTATAAGGTTTTTCTGAGTTTATGTATTTGACCAAGCAAAATTATTGTGGTGAGACTGAGAGTAATTGTGGGATAGGTGATCCCATTGCCTATTGTGGTTTACAATTTCTTGTAACTATCTTTTCTCATTTTCTATACACCCAAATCGATCTTAATTATGTTATTACTACTTTATAGTTTTGTGATTTTTCTTCTTCTATTTTATGGTAAAAAAAGGAATATAAATGCCAACTTATATTATTATTCTTAAAAAGAGTATGTACAAATATAATCATGATACTAGTATAGGGAAAAAAAGAAGAAAGAAAATTAATTACAAATATAATTATGATCATATATTTTATTTTTTTTACTATATCATAAGAATATGTATCATTTTACTAATCTTACTTATAAAATTTAATAATTTACTGCAAAAATACATAATAATTTCTCAATTAATAATACTATACAGCTAATAGTGAGAGGGTATGAGGGAAATGAAATAAAAGCTTGAATATATAAGAGTGGGGCAAAGAGCTCCTATTAGGTGGGAGCCTACATCCTTTTTTACCTTGACCTCCCAAAAAAAGAGCACCCTATTCCATTGTGATTGGATTGAGTGTCTCTTAAGGTTTGTGGGACCAACTCCCCCTCCCATATTAATCATTTCCACCTTTATTTGAAGAGAATAAAATTGTGTAGTGCAAATAATTAAAGTAACCAAGGAAAATTTCATATTGGAACGAGGAGAAAAGGAACAAAAGCACAAATAAATAAATAAATAAAAGCAAATTATGTGAATAGGTTGTTGTCAAAATCTACAAATTTCTTTCAGTCACTCGTCTCTCTAGATTTGTAGGTAACTTATCTAAGCTTCCCTTTTTCTCCAAGTCGTTGGAAAAGATTCAAAATGTTTCCACTTTTCTTTTAATTATTTATTTATTTTGTAATTAGGATCCTATACTTGTTGCTAGCTTCTAACTCAATTAGAAAAAGGAGTCTCTTACTACTTTAAGTCTTGTTTTGTGGGTTTGATTGAGGGAAAAATCTTCTTTTTAAAGTGTGGTCAAGTTCCTTAAGAATATTGTATTTCTTATGAGGAAAGAACCACTCTCCATCATTTCTCCTTTCAGTTCCTTTAAAAGTCTTTTTTATTATTAGGGATAGGGTATATTAATTATTCAAGTCTTCCACTAATTTTACTTTAAATGCATTTTATCCCAAACCTTGCTCTAAAAAGTTGCCAGCTACTCATCACTAATCTACAAGATATTAAGTGTATATAATATAACTATACTCTTAATTAGATGACAGAGAGTAAATCTTATTTATGGTGTGATGGGTAGATAAAGAATAAATTAAAAAGGCTATTGTTGATTAGAAATAGAATCTAAAAATGGCCACTAGTTAGGGGTTAGGTAGACTTGCTTATGGGTCAAGCAGCGATCTAGAATTTTTTTTATTTACCTATATCCAGTTCTGAGTGGATCCGGATCGATCCAATTCATTGTTCAAAATAATAATAATTACAAATTAAAAAAATTATTTTTATATTAATATTTATATATTTTTATAATTAAATTTAAAGAAATAATTTTTTAATAATTGAACAGTGATTCGAGCCAGGACGGACCGACCCGTATTACTAAAAATCCTACTCAAACTCAATCCAATAAGACTCGAATAGGCTATCCGACTTATGAGCAAGTCTAGGGCAAGTGCTATAAGCTGTTAATTTGGAACAAAATCTTGATGTGGAACAGGTGCTTTTTCCTCATATCTAAACCCCAAATAAATTAATGAAGAGGGAGAAGAATCTAAATCAAGGATATCTAAGATTCTAAGTAACACAATCAATATTTAGAGCTGATTATTTACCCTGCAACTTAGAAAGGTGATTGGTATTTTGGTCTTAAAAGAAAAAAAAAGTCTTCTCAAGTTCCTCACTTTGGGGTAGGAACGATATATCTTGTCTGTTCTAATTTTTTGTTTGTATATAAAAAGGAAGAACATATGCTTAATGGAAAACTCCACTGCCTTCAGTAAATTATGGAACAAAAGCTTCTAATATTAATTACACTATTTATTCAGTTAGGTTTTGCAGCAAATTAATTAAGCAATCCTGACCGATCTACTTTGATATATAAGAATGTTATGCAAGAGAAAGAGGAATCTCACTTTGTCGGATGAATATTTGACCACAAAATCAATTGCTTGTTGTTTGTGTGAGATACTGTAATTCTCTCAAAAAAGGAGCAAACATATATAGAATGCTGGCAATTATATAAAGGGAATTAGTACAAAAAGAGTTACTACTATTTAACAGGAGGTAGAAAGAAAAAAGAAAAAAAGAAAACCTTATAATTAATTTTCCCCTTAATTATATTTAACAAAACAGTTTGGCCAATTTCCTTGGGATTTTCCTTTAGAAAAAATTTAGGAAGTAAAAGGGAAACATGTTGACCCATTTGCAAATTTTCAATGACAAATATTGTCCATAAAATATTGATATATATATTTTATGTCGGTATGATTATTTTTCACCCGCCTCTCCTCTATGATTAATCAAAACTATTCTTCGTCAAGTCCCATTGGTCACAATCAATTCATCACATTCTATGATTCATTAACTGGAGATCACGTGATCTTTACATTCATCCGACAAGTCAATATTAGGCACACATTCTTAATTATTTTGAGTGATGATTTTATAAAGCAAATTCCTTTGAAGTTGATGTATATATAATGACATTAGGAGAAACAATCGATTGATCCCACACCAATAGTTTAATGGGCCATTATTTCATCCATTGGGTTTGAAGATCTTGGGACATGTTGCAAATCAAGAATGCTGTGTATTATTTGCCTATTTGGGTATTACATTACATAAGTTAAAGATTAAGAATTAGGATTGATTGAAGTAAATACTTATGTTAAGGATAGATAAATGTTGATTTCACCTTAAGTATTTAAATCGAATTAATGATTCTCCAACATATAGGGGGGCCTATGGTTCAAATCTTGGTATCTTTGTCAAATCCTGATATAAAGCGTAGTTAACATGATTTTGTTTGCATCACATGTTTAAGAAGTGTTGTCGAGGCTTTGATATATATATATATATATATATATATATATATATATATATATATATATATATTGTTAAATTGTCCAATACCAGCCCAAGAAAAAAAAATAAAAGCCTAACAATGTGTGGTTGCAATTGTGTGGTTTAATGTGTGGTTGTAGTTGTGTGGTTTAATGTGTGGTTGTAATTGTGTGGTTTAATGTGTGGTTGTAGTTGTGTGGTTTAATGTGTGGTTGTAATTGTGTGGTTTAATGTGTGGTTATAGTTGTGTGATTTAAATGTGTGGTTGTTATTAAACAATAATGGGTGGTTGTAATTTATTTAGATTTTATATTTGTGTGGCTTGTGTTTGTCTTGATATTGTATAAATACCCCACTCCCTTGTATTTGTAAATCATCAAGTAGTAAGCTTCAATAAGCAATAAAAGTTCTAAGTTTTCCTAAGGAGTTCTTCTCTAAAGAGTGTAGTCTAGAGTGAAGTGTGAGCATTTGTGAGTTTTCCTAAAATCTAAACTTTCTTCTTTGAGTGGTAAAATTAGAGTTATCTACTCTAAGTTTTTCTCAACAATTGGTATCAGAGCGAGGTTGTGAGTTACTACCATAGTTACTATTCACACGTGTCACTATATACTTTTATAGTAATTGTTAACATATACGAGATTCATTCAAGTATATGGTATACGATACTATTCACGTATACGGTACTGTTCACGGTGAAATAGTTATTCAGGTACTATTTTTGGTTTGAGCGTTCTTGAGTCGTGAGGAGTTTGTAATCTACAAGTTTGTGTCTCAAAATCAAGCTTGTTCGGTATTGTTAGAGTCTTGCCAACACGATGGGTGATCTTCAAGTAGTTGGAGGAATCAAGAAGCTCAATCACAAAAATTACAACACGTGGAAGACGTGTATGATGTCTTACCTACAAGGTCAAGACCTTTGGGAAGTCGTTGGTGGTAGTGAAGTTACGAAGCCCGAGCAAGAAGATGCTCAAGGAACCTTGCGCAAATGGAAGATTAAAGTGGGTAAAGCCATGTTTGCCCTTAAGACCACAGTTGAAGAAGAAATGTTGGAACACATACAAAAGCTAGAAACGCCAAAAGAAGCGTGGGATACTTTAGATGCACTTTTTTCGAGAAAGAATGACACAAGACTTCAACTTCTTGAGAATGAATTATTATCAGTTGCACAACAGGATATACCGATTGCTCAATACTTTCACAAGGTAAAAACGTTATGCCGTGAAATTTCTGATTTAGATCCTACAGCTGCTATTGGAGATACCAGGGTAAAAAGAATAATTATCCATGGTTTGAGGCCCGAATATCGCAGCTTCGTTGCCGCTATACAAGGATGGCCAACTCAACCATCACTTGTAGAGTTTGAAAATTTGCTTGTTGGTCAAGAATCTATGGCCAAGCAAATGGGAGGGGTCTCGTTGAAAAGTGAAGAGGAAGCACTCTACACCAACAAAAGCAAAGGCAAATTCAAACAGCACGTCGGTGGTGGATCTAAAAAGTATGGTGACAAGACAAAAAGTCATCAAGGAGAAGGGAGCTCTCGTCCAGGGGGAGCCTCAAAGAATCGTAGCAACAATAAAAGATTTGAAGGTAACTGTTACAACTGTGACAAGAAAGGTCACATGGCAAAAGATTGTTGGTTTAACAAAAGGCCCGCTGAGAGCAATGCTGCTACTTCTAGTACAAAGGAGAAAAGCGAAGATGATTGGGACGCTGAAGCATTTTTTGCTATGGAAGAGGAAGAGTTAGCTCTCACAGTAACAACGGCTGACCGAATTGACTATGAGAATGACTGGATTGTCGATTCAGGTTGCTCAAATCACATGACAGGCGATAAACAGAAGTTGCAGAACCTGTCAGAATACAAGGGAAATCGCATTGTTGTGACAGCTGATAATTCAAGATTACCGATTACTCACATCGGTAAGACGGTAGTAGCACCTCGATATAGTCATAATCAGGTACCACTACAAGATGTTTATCATGTCCAAGGCATGAAGAAAAATTTGCTTTCAGTGGCACAATTAACATCGTCAGGTCACCATATTCTGTTTGGTCCAAGGGATGTGAAGGTATATCGTGATCTCAAAATCTCAGGACAGCCGATGATGGAAGGACGACGTCTGGAGTCAGTCTACGTGATGTCAGCAGAGTCAGCATATGTAGACAAGACAAGAAGGAGCGATACAGCAGATTTATGGCACATGCGGTTAGGTCATGTTAGTTATTCCAAGCTAAGTATGATGATGAAGAAGTCGATGCTTAAGGGACTTCCTCAGCTTGACATAAGAACAGACACAGTTTGTGCAGGATGCCAATATGGTAAAGCACACCAATTGTCATACGAGGAGTCAAAGTTTAAAGCAAAAGAACCATTAGAGTTAGTTCACTCTGATGTATTTGGGCCCGTTAAGCAACCATCAATTAGTGGAATGCGGTACATGGTGACGTTTATTGATGATTTCTCCAGGTATGTGTGGGTTTTCTTTATGAAAGAAAAGTCTGACACTTTCTCAAAGTTTAAAGAGTTCAAAGAGATAGTTGAAGGAGAAGTGGGAAAGAAGATATGTTGCTTGCGCACAGACAATGGAGGAGAATATAGCTCAAGCGAATTCTCTCAATACCTACGAGAATGCAACGTACGTCATCAGTATACTTGTGTCAATACACCACAACAGAATGGTGTAGCAGAGAGAAAGAATCGGCATCTTGCAGAAATTTGTCGGAGTATGCTGCATGCAAAGAATGTACCCGGAAGATTTTGGGCCGAAGCTATGAGAACCGCAGCCCATGTGATCAACAAACTTCCTCAACCAAGGTTAGAGTTTGTTTCACCCTTTGAGAAATTGTGGAAAATGAAACCTTCAGTCAGCTACTTTCGAGTATTTGGTTGTGTATGTTATGTATTTGTTCCTGATCATTTACGTAGCAAGTTTGATAAGAAAGCAACTAGGTGTATCTTTGTGGGATACGACAACCAAAGGAAAGGGTGGAAATGTTGTGATCCTACGAGTGGAAGATGTTACACTTCTCGCAATGTGGTATTCGATGAAGCATCTTCTTGGTGGTCCTCAGAAAAGGAGGTGTTGTCAGATTCAAAAGAATTTGAAGACATGCTACAACAGAAAATGGGAGAGTATATTGTCCAACTTCAATCAACTTCAGATGAAGTAGAAGACCTATGTGATGATGACGATGACGAGCAAGTGTTAGTCCAGAGTCCTTGGAAAACTGGTGTGTATCAACCAGATGTTAGATCGAGTGAAGTGGAAGAACCATCTCCACAATCACAAATCCGAAGGACAACAAGAGCACGGAAGCCAAATCCCAAATATGCTAATGCAGCCATAGTGGAAGAACCAATTGCAACAGAACCTGAGACGTTTGAAGAAGCATCACAGAGTTCTGAGTGGATTATGGCTATGAAAGAAGAGATCACTGCGCTTGAGCAGAATCAGACTTGGGATCTAGTGCCAAAACCAAGAGATGTGAAACCCATATCCTGCAAGTGGGTTTACAAGATAAAACATCGTCCAGATGGGTCGATTGAAAGGTACAAGGCACGGTTGGTGGCTCGTGGTTTCTCTCAGAAGTATGAGCTAGACTATGATGAAACGTTTAGTCCGGTGGCAAGACTTACAACCGTACGAGTCCTACTTGCCCTTGCAGCCAACAAAGACTGGAACTTGTGGCAGATGGATGTGAAGAATGCATTCCTTCATGGAGAGCTAGATCGGGAAATCTACATGATTCAACCATTGGGATTTCAAAACCAAAATCATCCTGAGCATGTGTGTAAGCTGCGAAAGGCACTTTACGGATTGAAACAAGCACCTAGAGCATGGTATGGTAAGATTGCTGAATTTTTAACTCATAGTGGTTATTCAGTGACACCTGCAGATTCCAGCTTGTTTGTCAAAGCTAATGGAGGAAAGCTAGCTATCGTATTGATATATGTGGATGATTTAATCATAACTGGTGATTATGAGGCAGAAATTCTTCAAACCAAGGAGAATTTATCAGTTCGTTTCCAAATGAAAGAACTTGGACAACTCAAGCACTTTCTTGGTCTAGAGGTTGATCACAGACAAGAAGGAATATTTCTCTGTCAACAAAAATATTCTAAAGATTTGCTAAAAAGGTTTGGAATGCTCGAGAGCAAGCAAATTTCAACACCGATGGAACCAAATGGCAAGATGTGTGCACTTGAAGGCAAAGACTTGGAAGATGCAACTATGTATCGACAATTGGTAGGTAGCCTGATCTACTTAACCTTGACTCGACCTGACATTTCTTATACAGTTGGTGTGATGAGTCGGTATATGCAAAATCCGAAGAAGCCTCATTTAGAAGCAGTTCGACGAATACTGAGATATGTGAAAAGTACAATAGATTATGGTCTTTTGTACAAGAAAGGTGAAGACTGTAAGTTAGTTGGTTATTGTGATGCTGACTATGCAGGAGATCATGACACCAGGAGATCAACAACTGGGTACATGTTTAAACTTGGTTCTGGAACAATTTCTTGGTGCAGTAAGAGACAACCAACGGTATCATTGTCAACTACCGAAGCTGAGTATCGAGCAGCAGCAATGGCAGCTCAAGAGTGTACGTGGCTGATACAACTAATGAGTGATCTACATCAACCAGTAGATTATGCAGTTTCGTTGTATTGCGACAACCAGTCAGCAATTCGTTTGGCAGAAAATCCAGTCTTTCACGCAAGAACCAAACATATAGAAGTGCATTATCACTTTATCAGAGAAAAGGTTCTACAAGAAGAGATTGAGATGAAGCAGATCAAGACAGATGATCAAATGGCAGATTTATTCACAAAAGGTTTGAGTATCAACAAATTTGAAATGTTTCGTCGTCAACTCAACATGGTGCAAAGAGGAAGAGCTGGTATTGAGGGGGAGTGTTAAATTGTCCAATACCAGCCCAAGAAAAAAAAATAAAAGCCTAACAATGTGTGGTTGCAATTGTGTGGTTTAATGTGTGGTTGTAGTTGTGTGGTTTAATGTGTGGTTGTAATTGTGTGGTTTAATGTGTGGTTGTAGTTGTGTGGTTTAATGTGTGGTTGTAATTGTGTGGTTTAATGTGTGGTTATAGTTGTGTGATTTAAATGTGTGGTTGTTATTAAACAACAATGGGTGGTTGTAATTTATTTAGATTTTATATTTGTGTGGCTTGTGTTTGTCTTGATATTGTATAAATACCCCACTCCCTTGCATTTGTAAATCATCAAGTAGTAAGCTTCAATAAGCAATAAAAGTTCTAAGTTTTCCTAAGGAGTTCTTCTCTAAAGAGTGTAGTCTAGAGTGAAGTGTGAGCATTTGTGAGTTTTCCTAAAATCTAAACTTTCTTCTTTGAGTGGTAAAATTAGAGTTATCTACTCTAAGTTTTTCTCAACATATATATATATATATATATAACTGATCATCTTGTTAATGCTAGCAAGAACAAAGTATAATTGGTGTCATGTTGTTGTGGTTTAGATCATGACAAAGAGGGTAAAGTTGAGGTAATAATGTGTTTGCCCATGTGAAGAAATCAACTTGTTAATTTGTTTAGAATAGTAGTTCCTCGATAAATTCAGATGAATACATGTCAAGATAAAAATTCAGACTTGAATTAATGGTTGCAATTCAATTTTAGGAGATAATAAGGTTCAAGTTTCAAATCTTTTTATTCTTTGAATTCCCTCACGATTTGTATACAATAAAAACAAAATGTAATTTGGCATGAATAGCTTAGAGATTCAAAAGTTCAAGTTTTAAGCTAGTACATATCTGCCCAAACTCTATCTCTACATGGCCTTGAGCCCAAAATCTTTTGAATTCATACTAATTTAAATATCAGAGCACGTCTCGAAAACCAAACTTCATTGTTCCTCTGATATCTCTTATTCTTGTACATTATTTCCAATTTTAATCTAACAATCTTTCACGACTCACCCAACTCCATCCTTCAAAAGACATCAACATTGTTACATGTATAATAATATCAATCAAAACACCAAAGAGAAATAAGCATACTTAGCATGGAAGACAAAAAAAAAAAAATTATAAAATTGAGGTATTAATGTAAGATTCCTTCTTGACTCTCTAATTATAGCCATGTCCTTGGAAAACTAAAATCAAGATTAGTAAATAATTCGAGTTTACTTTCCCTGACCAAGATAGATGCTTCCAGACTTATAAATCTTTTAAAAAAACTCCTCAAAACACGTATGTTTTAAACCTTTAATTCTCATTCCCAAGGAATATGGTTGACATTCATCCGATTACTTTAATCCTCCCCTTAATGATATATATATATATATATATATGATGGATTTATTTGCTACAGAAAACAAAATTGTCAGTCTTATATTTCTGTTTTCGGTGTCGGTAGCTGTAATATATTTATATATAAAAAAACAAAAACATATAAATAAAAAAATATGCGTTTAGTACATTGCTTCCAATGCTGTCGGGAACCCTAGGTTTTAAAAAAAAATTAAATCATTTTATTTGGAAGAAATTTAATTAATTATGAATTTCCTTGATCCAACGATCGGATATGAGGTGCCACTTGGGGTGGCAGTATTGTTTCTCAATTCTCAATGGATTAGAATTTTAAGATAGAAATGTCTTTTTCAATGGAGATCTCTCCCCCATGGTATCTTGTTGATCTCAAGGTAGGGTTTATGGGCATTATAATGAGAAAGGCTTGAGACAAGGAGATATATGCCTATGGCCATTGAAATGAGCAAGAGTAAAGACAATCCAATGCCTCAATGTTGCTAACATTTATATATAATTTGAATTTATATACAAAATTAATGGTCCTTCTTCTTTATGGTATAGTGCCTAAGTACCATTATGTTTGGAACAATTTGGACCCTTTTCGAACCCACCTTTAGAGGTCTACGACATTATTTAACCAACTCAATGTATTTTCTCCTCTCGAATCACTATATTTGGATACAAAATACATTTTTATTTTTTAAAATTTTGATAATTTTTTGGTACTTAAAGTTGTCAAGGATCGGATTGTGATTACTGAAACTAAAAATCCAGTATTATTAATTAGCTTTATGTCCAATACATTTTTATTTTGAATTTTTATTTATTTATCTAGATTAACTATTAGCTTATATATAGGAACCTATAAATTTTTTAACTAAAGTCATGAAATTGAAGTACATTATCTCCCAATTCTTAACTTATTTACTTGTCAAACTCCAAATTAATATACCGTAAAAGAATCTGTGTAAACCCCAAAGATTAAGTTAGATAAACTCAAGCTTTGTCGTAGGATTTCATAACAACATAATGGCATGAGTGAGATGTACTCAAATTGTTGAAGCAAAAAGGGATTTTGACAGTCTCATAAATGTGTTTGTTGTTGATTAAATGTTTTGCACTGTCTGTTAATATGAATCTGAGTGGCCGGGGACCCAAAGTTTATCCAAGGAAAGCCATGGATATTGGGGGAGGAAATTAATTTCTTTAGAATATTAATTTTACCAATATTCATACAATTAGTTCATAGTATAACCCAATAATAAACAGGGTAAGAAATTAATTAAAGTTTTAAACTAATAAGGTCTTTTTTAAGCTAAAGTTTAAGTTGAGGTCTAAGTTTTTTCAACATGATTTGCAATGTAATTAGAATACGAATTTGGGTAAAAACAATCTTATGCTAAAAAGTCTTGCATAAAGTTTTCAAAATAAAGTAAAAAGTCTTTATCTAAATTTAAGAAGCACCTAATGTCATTCCAATTTGTAATTGTATAGATTGATTAATTAAGAGAGCAAAGTAATTTACCGACAAAAAGAGGACCAACTTGTACCATTGCCTCAAATCAATCTATCCAATTACCTACCTAATTATATATCTCTTTACAACTTCATTCAACTTGCCCTAGCTTAATTGTTTTTTGTTGTCATCATGACGTATTCTTTACCATATACATTTGAGAAATTTCAACTGTAATAAATCCATCAAGCTTATTAGCCCAACACTATATGCTCTCTACACGCAGGATATTTGACTTATTTATTTAAGTTTATACTTTTTCTTTTGTCGTGTTTAAAACATTCAACAATCAGATTTAAAACGATGGGTAAACGTTGATCCAGACAAGTTTTTTAGACACTCGAATTCTCTCATTCACATTCCTTTTGTCTACTAGAAAAACTTTCTGAATCTTCATTGAATTAGGGTATTGAAGCACGTCACGAAGCTCAAACTCGGATACTCTTCTAACCATTTATCTGCTTGCCAAATCAAACTCATCTTGCTCGGACAAGTACTTGAGCTCAACAACTTCAGATCAGAGAAGACATGAACAAAGCTTGAAAAAAAAAAACTTTAAGGAAATACTAAATATCCAATTATAATTTATGTGTATTATGTGATTTACTTTCAATACATAAAAATAATAACTTAAAATAATAATTTATTTTGATATAAATCAAAAGATAAGAGACTTATTTGAGTATAATAAAAGTATATGAATTTTACTTTAAAAAATAAAATAGTTCAAAAACTTTTTAATATTTTAACAATTTTTTTTGCAAAGCTGTCGGTTAATTGTTAATTAACTAATTAATTACTCTTATGATAATATATAATTGAACGTCTCTATTTTAAATTTTTAGGACGAACAAATATGATTTACCTCTCTATAAACATATATATCAAGAATTAGGTAATTCAAATCTATAAATATATATGGACCCAAAAACAATAAAAATAAGTGATAGTAATTGAATAATGCTATATATGGTTGACGTTGGTCCTACATTAGAATATTAAATAATCACATGGCGTTTGGGGCATCATACATTCAAATTTCAAAGCACAGCAAACCTGACACATAGAAAACTACAATACATATATAAATTAATCACCATTACTATCCCATCTTCTAAGCCCAGGCAAAAGGTTAATTTGGAAATTAACTTCGTTAAATACTTAGACTTTTATTTTTTTTTACTACTGTAAATATAATTATTACTGAAATTCCAATTTTTATAATATTAATTAAATTAATAATTAATCAAGAATCTAAGGTTTGCAGTTTCATTAATGAAATAAATAAATGAAAAGTAAAATTCTTTAAGGGGTTTTCATTGAAAAGTAAAGCATCATGAATGGTCTCAATGGAACATCAGAGCTGCAATGTTTCAACAATTTAAGCAATTTGAAGAACCCTAGCAATCCTCAACCTCTCTACTATAGGAAATTCATTACGTGTCGTTTCTTTTTTCATTTCAATTTTTTGTTTAAAACTATATCTCAAAGTTATAATATATATATATATATATATATATATATATAACTATCATGTTATTAAAACATAAAAAAAAAATGTATACTCGAGCATTTAGTTCAATAATTTCTGCATAATTTTTTACTCAAAGAGTAAGTTTTGATTATTCCTTCCTCTTATTAAAAAAAAAGGAAATTAGATGGCCAAGAAAAGTTGAACTCTCATCCGGGCTGGAATTAAAATACAAAATTTCTTTTACTTAAACTTCCTTCGACATGTTCATGAAATTAATTCAAATTGTGTAAGTTTAAATAATTATTTAATTTAATGATTTTTTTTATTTATTGTTCAATTGACATGTGTTAATTATCTAAATCTGCTTACAATTAAATTTTAAATATTTAGTGAGTATATAAGATTATTTTCCTTGGAAAAATATGAGTATTTTCTTTCCTTTTTTACATGATACGAAGAGGGAAGGGGGATTCCGTTCCATCTGCACCTGCAACTGAAATGGTAGTTATTTAATTATGGGTAAATTACATGTTTATTCAACTTTAAGTGATATATATATATATTTTTTATCATCAAATTATGAAAATTTGTAATTTGATCATTAATATTTATGAAATTGTTTTTTAATCACACAATCGTTAAAAATTAACGGCATGCTAATATGATATTGTCCATCATTTTTTAGATGCCATGTAGTATTACTGCATTGTGTCATGTCATCTAACGTACCACGTGACAATATAAATTTTTTTAAAAAAATTAAATAAATTATACATTTGATCACTTAACTTTTAAAAGATTTTATTTTGATCACCCAACTCATTCAGATGACATGATAATGTCACGCTAACATGCTATTAGTTTTAATGGTTGAGTGACTAAAAGTCAATTTAATAAACATTAGTGACCAAATCATAACTTTTCATAATTAAATGACCGAAATAAAAAAAATTACTTAAAATTAAATTACTAAACGTGTAATTTATCCTTTAATTAAATTGATTAAAAGCTTAAGAGAAGCTGGGAGGCAATTTTAATTTGCACATGAAAAGTCCAACAATCCAAACATGTCCTTGTAATAAGAGCTATATGTCTAAAATAGACTGTTGTCTTTTTGAAGATGATTTAATGATTTAATCCACTTACTAACATTTTGTACATAGAACATTTGGGTAGCGACCGGTGTCTCGGGGTGTTCACGTATGAAATGACATTTTTACTCTTAAACTCACTCTTATTTGCTTATGAGGAAAGGGATTAATTTGACTTTTCACTCCCATGCACCACCCTCAATTAGGAGGACCATATATGTAACTATCTAAAATTATTATAGCCTTTAAATTTCTCACGAGATTATATATATATATTTGGAAGAGAAAATGAAAGAGAAATTACATCGGTGGGCCCAAAGTTACATAGATAAAGTAAAATGTGGGAATTAGGGTTTCATTATGCCCAAATGAGTGGTTGGAATCAAGGTATTAAACACACCCTAGGATTTGGAGAAGAGTGTATGAAATCACGTGTATGTTACATGGGAAATGTTAACATGTGTCTATAGATATCGAAAAAAAAATATAATTAATGTATTATTTTTTTAAATTTAATAAAAATAATGTATTAAATGTAATTTTTTATTTTTTTGAAATGGTAACTAAATAATTTTTAATCAGTGCATATAGACACCAGTTAAGCGGACTCATGTTACATAAAGAAAATATTTAAGCTATTCATATTAAATTTAGGATTTATATTTGATGTATTAATATTGTATAAATTTATACACTTTCAGTGAATCATAAGATTCTATCTCATTGAAATTAAAGTTATTTGTATTTGTATTTAGGATTTATATTTGGTGCACTGATATTGTATAAATCTATACATTGTTAGTGAACACATGATGACATCTCATTAAAAATAAAATTATTTGTATTTATTTTTAAAAAATTGAATAAAGGAATATCATGTGATTTATTAGCACTGCCAGTGAACCAAATATAAACCCTTAGTTTTAAAGACTTTTGATGATATGGCATCATATTATTCACTAACAATGTATCAAATATAAACTCTTAATTTTAACATCTATTACTATTATAATTAATCTAATTTAAGTATATATTTTTTTGAAACATCATAAAATTGTCTTTATAATAGGATCAGATGTATTTTAAAAATTTGTCTAATTTAATTTATTTTAGATATTTTTAAAGATGTAATCTCTCGATCTAATGCATTTAAAATTTTAATTATTTTTAAAAAAATTATAAAAAAATAAAGTTCTCTTTAACAACTATTTTGGATCTTAATTAAGATTTCTAATTGATATAAATTATTAATAAAAAAATGGTTTATTTTTTGAATTTAGGAATTGTGAAAAGGAGCAGCTAGGAGTTTGAGTTTAAAAGAAGAGGGCGTGGGGGGTGGGAAGGGGTTATTATAAAGGTAAGAATGAGTTGTTGAGTTTGAGGGACAAATGCAGACGTTAAAGTATTAGTATATAATAACCCATAAAATCTTCCTTTTTCTGCTCTAAGGAAAGGAAAATAAAGAGAAAAGATAGAAAAGAAGAAAGAAAGAAAAGAGCGTAGTAGTAAAGGGGAATCAATCAAAGTCCCTCAAAACTTATTTACTTTTTTTCTTCTCTTTCTTTCTTTCTTTCTCTATACCCCTCCCTCTCAAGTGTCATTTTCTCACATATACTTCACACAAAAGAAACAAGCATTCACTTCATACCTTGTCATTTCTTCTCTTTCTCTCTCAATCTCCAATCCCTGCAACTACTCCCCCCTCCCCCCACAAAACAATTGATCAAACCCAATCTGAAGAAAACCCCAGAAAATTTTTCACCTGAAAATATAAATTGAAAACCCTTTTTTGTCAGGATCACCCAAACGGCCAAACCACACACTTCTCTTCAACTTCAACTTCATCTTCATATATATATATATATATAAACGAAAGAGCTAATCCTTTCTTGGATATATATATATATATATAGTTATTGTTATACCACAAAAATAGTAAAGAGTAGGCAGGAGAAGAAGGAAGAAGAAAGGGAGTGATCAGGAAGATAAAGGAGAGGGGGCCTAAAAGTGATTGTCTGGGTGTTTAAAACATGGAGCTATTCCCAGCACAACCAGATTTATCCTTGCAAATCAGCCCTCCAAACAGCAAACCCACATCGACATGTAGGAGAACGGAAGAAGATATGGATTTGGGTTTTTGGAAGAGAGCTCTCGACTCAAGAAACTCCATGTCTTCAATGGCAAAACCTGATAACTGTTTCCAGCTATCTTTGTCGAATCCAAGGGTTTCAGAGTCCAACTCCAACCACCTTCAACTTCTCCAAAACGGTAGCGCCAACTGCAATGGTAATCTTTTCCACGCTTATCACCAAAACCAGTTCCCATACCATCACAACCAAATGCAACATCCGGTACTGTATCAACATCAACAGCATCAACAACAACAACAACAAGGGCTAGGACAAGAGCTTGGTTTCTTGAGACCCATAAGGGGAATTCCCGTCTACCAAAACCCTCCTCCTCCTACTCCTTTCCCATTTGCTCAACAGCCTTTGGATTCATCTTTAGCTTCTTCTCCTTCTTCTTTGGCTAGTAACAATACTAGTAACACAAGCTTGAGCCCCTTTCAGTCTCAAGGGTTGATGAGATCAAGATTTATGTCAAGGTTTCCAGCTAAACGAAGCATGAGAGCTCCAAGGATGCGGTGGACTACTACACTTCATGCTCGCTTTGTTCATGCTGTTGAGTTATTGGGTGGTCATGAAAGTATGCTTCATTTCTCTTTCTTTCTTTCTTCCTTTCTTTCTCTACTATTCACTTTATAGTCTTTTTCCTTCTTTTTTCACCATTGCTTCGTTTGATTTTAAGCATCTTTGGGAACAGGAAAAAAAAAAGGAAGGATATTATTATGCTAAAGAAATTTAATTGACTTATATTAACTATTATATATGGTCCTCTAATATATATGTATTCTCTATTCTTGTGGGGTTTTAGGAGCTACACCCAAGTCAGTTCTTGAGCTAATGGATGTCAAAGATCTTACCTTAGCACATGTTAAATCCCATCTACAGGTAAATAACTTTCTCATCCTTCTCTGATATAATCTCAGCAAGGTTTTCTAGCTTTTCTACTTGCAGGGTTTCCTCTAAAAATAATCTTGAAATGTTTACTTGAACTCTTGAAGTTATCTGCAACTTGGGCTTTCTCCTTCTCTTACTTAATTACTTCCTCAAGCTGCTAATAGTGCTAGCTAGATGCAGCGGTAATGGCGGTAGTAAGCTGAATTTGCATTTTTTAACAGCCAGCATTACCGGAAGCTGTTAATAACATAGATTACAAATTCCAATGTTTCCTTGCAGAGGGTCTCCCAAATCCTCAGCACTTATTTTTCTACTAGATCTGATGGTTCTGCAAGCTAATAAACAGCTTTTTGCTTGGAAGTATGAACCAGCCCATGTAAAAGAAAAAAAAAATCAATTAAAGAGAGAGAGAAAGAGGAGTAGTAGTAGTAAACATTATCGATTTAAAAAAAAAAGGAGTAAGACAAAGCCCAAGGAATTTGAAAAATGAGTCATAGACTCAAAGCCAAGCCGAGATAAGTTTCTCACTCAGTTCCATTATTTTTTTGTTCTTAAAAAACTATTTTTCTCTTATACTGAGAGAGAGAAAAGGAAACAAATATAACCAAGTACAAAAACATTATCATTTCTCAATGATATCTTCCTCATATGGGTTTCTTTTAATCTCTCTTCCTTAACCATGGTTAAACTCCTTTTCGACATTTCTCGTGTTCAAAGAAGTTCATCAGAATCATCATTTTAATTTGAAGGCAAAAGTTTATATTTAATATTTGGGTGAAATTTTATTTTATTTGAGTTTGTATCAAATTAAATTTTATACAAATATAAAAAAAATTCAAAACTTTGGGAGAAAACCGCCCACCCGCCCCTGAAAACCTGATTCCGCCCTTGCTATTGTACCCCATATATATATATATATATATATATATATATAAATGCTTTCTCTCTTCCTTTCTTTTTTACAGTTAGTACTTGCATGCACTGTATTACACCTTGTCTATGGTATAGAGAACAGTTTATTATTGGTCTACTTTCTGGTTTTTACTTTATTTTTCCATCTTTTTAGCTACCCAAAGGCCTAAAAATGATGCTAATTAAATTTTATTTACCTTACTCTTCAGCTACTCTAATGCATTAATCTTATTTACTCTTTAACAAGTTATCTTTTTAATTTCTATAAATTTGCTTGCAGATGTATCGAACTGTGAAGACCACAGACAGAGCAGCTGCACCTTCAGGTAATTAAGTATGGCTATGGCAATATTTCTTCATCATGTTGAATTTTATATTATACACTATATGATGTTGCTTAAATTTGGGTTTAACATAAACTTAATTGTTTAATTAACCAGGACAATCGGATGCATTTGAAAATGGATCATCTGGAGATACTTCTGAAGATTTGATGTTTGACATTCAAAACCCAAGAAGATCAGAGATATCAGTTCAGCAGGGAAGATCATCATCATCGAATGCTCATCAAGACAAAGACTACCATGGCCTCTGGAGCAATTCATCAAGGTTAGTATCTGCTGTGTACTTTTCTTCCTATATGTTATACCTAATGTAGTACGATCCTTAGTTTTGTTTTGACTTATCATCTTGTTTCCCTTTGTTTGATCGTTTTGTATTGCATTAATATCATATATATGCGTTCATCATCACTGTAGGAATACGTACGGAAGAAAACATATAGTTAATTGTACTCTAGAACAAGAATTTTAATAGAGTAATTTTTTTGTTAATTTTGTTTTGCTTTGAAAATTTCTTAGAAAGATGTCAGCCCGTTTGTTTGACAAGAATAGACAAAAACAGCTTATCTCTTATATATATAGGAGTATTTTCATTGGACCTTTTGCTTCTTGATGGTGATAATTAAGAATGCTTGTAATAAAATCAAGATCAAAAGAACCATTTCTCTCTCTCTCTCTCTCTAGCTTTGTCTAGGCTTTCTCTCTCCAGTCTCCACTATCACATGCAAATACAAACACAGTTACATGCAAGAAATCACAAAAAGAGGGAGAAGTGATTTGGGTGCTTTGTTCTGTCTGTCGAGTGGAGTTGAGTGGAGTGTCGAGTTGTGGACGACCAGAAACGCTGAAACTCCATGATGGAGTAATTATAAAACTACTACAACTACTACTAATTATTTTCTCAAATTGTGATGGGTGGGTGTGGTAAAAAGGAAAGCACCCACTCCCCATATATATCATTCCAAGACTTGAGAATCCTAAATGACAAATCGATCCACCTAAAAAAAAATGGAGATATCTCTTTCCTTTGGATTTTGTGGGCTCAGATGTAGGGCTAATAAATGGGGTCTACAAATGGAAAACTTAGTGTCAAAGCTAAACTCTGAGATGGCCCCATTAGTGGAAATCTTGTTGGTATTAAAGCTATGCACTTTGAACCTTCTTTGTGTGTGGTCTGTTGTTATATATGGGTAATGGGCAATCACATGGGGGAGTGGGTTTAACTTTATTTCAATCAGCATAAAATGTAAAGTGTGAGCAACTATACTATAAACAAGATAGTAAAAGATAGCTTTCTTTTCTCAGTTTGCTTTTTCTTCTGCATGGTTTTCCACTGATAGGAAATATTCTCTCACTGTGTTGGTTTCTAACAGGGAAGCTTGGCTGCATGGGAAACCAAAGGATTCTGCTGGAAACTTACCATCTCTCCAGGTACTAATTTCAAACCCTTTCTTTCTAATAACCTTCAGTTTGCAATCTTTTTTCCTACATTCTGATGCTAATACATATAGCAATGAACCAAACAAAAAGGTATAGTAAAAAAGAGGAACAGTAGTAGTAGTAACTTTTTTGCTCTTCTTCTTCATCGAGCCATGCAAAATTTCAAATTGCATTTATTTCCTGCTATGATTTTCAAATGTTGAACCCAGTTTTCCAATATCCAGATATTTAATTGTAGAACAAAATGAAACAGAAAGCAAAAACCCCAATTTAAGCTGGCTTTTTTTAGTATTGATGATTCACAAACTCAAATACGTGGGCTATTTAGTCATTTTGGCATGCTAAAGAAAAAGGTGTTTTAATGTTGTCTAAAAGCTCTTTTTTGCTCTTTAAAGAACCCTTCCAGCCTTCCTAGCTCAGGCCTCCATCGTTAATTTTACTGCACTTGTATTATACCTCAAAACCTAATCCCTTGACCCATCAAGCTCCTTGGTTTGACCTTGAAACATGCATGGTTGATGGTTGTGGATCAATAAGTTATTAGGGTCAAATGATGAATAATGCTGCAGAGCAGAGATAATGTAATGCTAAAGAATAATAATGGAGAATAGTCTTGGGAGTAGCACACGGGAGAGGGACTGTAGCAGGCTTTCAAATTTGTGTACTCTAGCTCAACCAAAGTTTCTTTTCCACATATATATATATATATATATATATATATATATTTCTAAACATAAATATTCTATTATTCCCGAGTCAAAAGTGTCCTTTGATTGCCCCATAGCCTCAGACCTCAGTTCCTCAAACACACTTCCCTTTTGGCTACTGCTCAATGCATGCTCATACATATTACTAGCAGCTAGTAATTTATTGCTTTGCTTTGTTTTCTTTCATGATTTCCTTTTTTCATCTTTATTTTATTTTTGTTGCAGAAGGATATGGATCCAAAGTGCTTAAGCTATGAGAGAATATCAGATGTAAGCTCATCAAGCCTTTCAGGAACAAGCCCCAAGAAGCCTAATTTGGAGTTCACTTTAGGGGTACTGCCACATTGATATATAAAAAAAAAATTAAATTATATAAAAATATTTTTATATCTTTGTGTGTGTACTACTCATTTTGAAATGATTATAATCTCTGAAGAGAGTAGAAGGGAGATGAGCTGGTGAAGAGAATCAGGTACCCTTTCAGAAAAATTCAGAAAAGAAAAAGAAAGAAAAGGAAAGGAAAAGAAAAAAAAGAAAAGAAAAGAAAAGAAAAAGTGAGCTAAAGAAAGAGAAGGAGACAAGAAAGACAGAAAGCAACAAAAGGAGAGAAGATTGTGGAAAAAAAAGCACACGTCCTTCCCTATCAAGCAGCTGTAATAGATCCAAATCAACATATTATATTCCTACGTAAATATGAAATCTAATTGATTTTGTATGTTTTGGACTTAATTAGAGACAGAAAGAAAGAGAGAGAAGAAAAGGAAAAGAGAGAGAGTGACCATTTAACTATCTTTTAAAGTATGAGTGATCCTTGGTAATTGTAATGGAGCACTTTACATTTTATAAAATATATTTTTTTACCAAAGGGTGAGTTTTTGGGATTTCTATTCTTCTCTATTTTCTTTCCTAGGCATTGTCACATGCTTTACACTTTGTGAACAAAGGAAAAGAAAAATACTAAAAAGGCTTTGAAGAATATGAGCTTAGGAAATATTAAGGTATTATTATTACCTTAAAATTAATTGGGTAAAATATAAAAAGAAAGAGTTCCCTTTCTCGAAATTTTTTTTTTTACATATCCATCAAAGTTTATAAAAAGGTCTAGTCAAAAGCAAAAGGGAAAAAAATAAATAAAGAAATCCTTTTTCTTCATTTTTCAATTAGTTCTTTTGGTTCCAATGGTTGGACTATTTATACAACATGATATGAGTGATTAACCCTTTTCTTTTGTTTTCTTTTTTTGTTAGCTTCCATATGATCTCCATGAAGAAGGGAATTCGATGTTATCTGCCATCAATCTTTATTAATTGCCTAAGATAAATTTAAACAGAATTTTTTTTTTTTTTTTTACAAAAGATATGTAGTCTTAAGATAAGAGAATGGATTGCAGATGTTAAGATAGTAAAATTTAAATAGAATTTTCTTTTCATTTTTTTTTATATAGTGAAAAAAAAAGGGCTTATTAATTAGGAAATTGCTACAAATTACGTTTGAAATTTCTGTCAGTTAATGACGAAATTCTAGTCTAAGGAACAATATTTATCTCGTAATCATTTGCCTTTGTCATTGCACTTTAAATTAAGAATGGATAAAGCATGAACGGACTTTGATGTTTAGCTTTTCAAAAAGATGATTGAAATCTCTGGAAGTTGCAAATTGCCATGTCTAAGTCTAATTGCCGAGGGGAAGCTTCCTTGAAAGTGTAGCTAAATATTTTCTCACAAAGGAGTATTAATTAATGCTTTAAATTGCTTTTAATCCTCTGATGAGCTATAGTTTGGAATTTTCAGCAGTATAAGCAAATAAGACTGGATAATTAATTAATTAATTAATATTATAAATCTTGGAAATTCAGGAAGCCAAAATTTCCATATAGACCTAACTAAGATCTTTATAGAAAATAGATAAATTAAATACTAGGAAGCCAAAGATGATATGGTCTCACATTGAGCTAATACATGCCAATTTGAAGAGAAAATCATTTTATGAGTTGGTTTTTGTGATTTTGAGGGAGAGTATAAAATAATTAATTTTTCCTCAATTAGGGTTCTTAATTTTACATGTATGTATATATTGAAGGATTATTAAGCAAAATTAGGAATCTAAAAGCCGAAAATATTGTTGAAATCAAAAGGGTGTGAAGAACCCCACAACACTCATTTAAACACAAAAATCAAACAGAATGATTGGAAAAGAGCCGAGAAAAAAAGTACATATATAAATATAGAGAAGGATAGGGAATTTAAGACAAGAACATATAGTCTTTCTGTACAGAAAGATTCCTACCAAAAAAAAATTGTTCTCTAATCAGATATATATATATATAAATATACATATATATATTATTAAGCTTCAATAATTTTCAATTTGTGAAGAATGCATGCCTCATGTTCTAATGTTAGCTTTATCATTCAAGTTAAGATTACCAGGTAGCAGAAAATGGGTCCAAATATTTGTCGTTTGGTCACAATCCTGGAAGCATCGAAAAAGACTAAACTACCCCTAGGATTAAGACAGCCATATGATGAAAATCATTCTTTATCAAGCTAATTTTGTGGTGAGCAATTAAGGAGTTTTAGGTCAGTACATTGGATTTTTTTCTCTTTGGAAAAAACCAAAACTGATGCCCCCCTACCAATTGGTCCACAAATGATGCTAGTAATCTTCAATCTCCTCCGAAATTTGGCAATTCTAAAACAAGTAAATCCTTACAAGACTGGCAGCTTCAGATATATATATATATATATATATATATGTATGTATATATGTATATATATAAATAAATAAATAATTTAAGTGCAAGACAAAGTGACATCACTTGGGAAACCATGGTGGTAAGTTACATCCACACTTTCATAAGAAAAATATGTACGGTCCAATAGCTTGGATTGTACAATAATGACATGCTTTTCTTTCAACCATTATTCCTTAATAAAACCATGAGTTCATGAGCAGGGAAAGCTTTGCCAGATTTTGCTATGTGACAAACAAAATTATGTTAAATGAAGCAACACTATTAGAGTAACATTTGTTGGATTTAATCAATTAAACATATCTCCTGAAAAAGGTAACCTCTAAATCTAACTCATGTAACTTTATTTAGTGGTAAACCTTTCAGCTTAGGGTTTTTTAATTTCTTGGCAAATGCCTCAGCCTTTTGTGAGATAATATTGCATATATATAGTCTTACAACTTTTCTTTAGGAGGCAAAAGAGAAAGAAAATGAACAATGGGTTAATTAATAAAACCCTTGAGGGAAACGGAATAATTCTTTTGCCTTGCTTTGGTTAGGTTATTTGAGGACTTTAAGCATTAGCACAAATGGGTGAGGAAAAAGTGATTAGATGAAAAGGAAAAAAAAAAAAAGGGTGGTGGTGTTAAAATCCAGGTGAATAAAAGAAGGAATAACTTTTCCTTTAATTATTTTTTTCACCTTTTATTTGCTTTGCTGAGGTTTTACACAAAGGGAGGTTTGGCTTAAAGCTTACAGGCCCCATTGACACACGAGAGACACATCCATCTCTGCCATTGAAAGCCATATACATGGCAGTAAGATATTAATGGAGCAGACAGATTAACAAATCAAATTAAAGTAATTATTAATTGCTCTATAAAAAAAAAAACCAAAAAATCAAAAATCAAACTGGGTAAGAAGAAAGAGATATAATGGAACTTAGCTTTAACCAGACAACCCATAAGAATCAAATAAAGTCATGGCCAAAAAATCAAAGCAACCAAAAAGTTGTTAGGAATTTAATAATTTTTCAACCGTGCAAGCACCTATAAAACATCAATTCATGCTATTTTTACCGACAAAATTTAGAGTGAATGTCCTCCCTCTCACTCACTATCTCTACCGTATATCTTTATTTGAGTTAAATGTTGGGATGCTGGACATATATATATATATATATATTTATACAATTTATACAATTTCAAAAGAATACTCACTAACAATGTTTATATATGAACATTAATTAATGATTCTAAGGAATCTCGAGCATGCTTAGATTCAAATTTAACTTAACTTGAAAGTCATCTAGTTAATTATTACTACTAATTATTTGTTAGTTAAAATTAATAATCAAACTTAAACAAGTAATTGTACTTAACAACCCTAACTAGCTAGGTACTTGTTGGGAAATAAATTTGCATAAAGAAAAATTGATTTGATTTTTATCAAAGTAAAAACAAAAGAAAAAAGCTTTTTTTTTTTTCTTTCATGCAGGCCAATAACGGGTAGCATGGAATTTAGCTTTATCTTTTGCTTTTGCATGGACAAGTGAAAGGCTGAATATTTCATGGAAAAATATTTTTACTTACAACAAAGAAATTTGTCAGTCTTTCCTTTTCAAAGTCATATGGGACAATATATAAACCAGAGAAATGGACCCCCACTCTTGGCCCTCCCCAGGCGCGTGCAGTGTCCTTCAATGGCGCGTGAAGGGTAGGGGGGGTTCTTAAACTTTTGTAGTGGACAGGACAGAATGAAACAAAGGAAGGACCGGCTGTCTTAATTTGTAACATGATGATTTGCTGCTGCCACGTTGCAATTTTGTGGCTCTCCTCTCTGCATGGTAGCTTTTTAGCAATTATTGCCTTCATGATTACACTTCTCTCCCTTACTTTTTCCTTTGGGTTTCTTTTTTAAATGGAAATTATGCTGAGATATATAATGGATATTTTACTAATATAAAATACTCAAATTTTAGTTTGTAGGGAGCTTGACTTTAGCTCGAGCTGATCTCTTTCACAAGCCATATTGTTGGCTTCAGCCACGTGCGACTCACATGATTGATATTAAGCTAGGGGTTTTTTTTTGCTCTTTGTCATAATTTTGACTAAGGTTTTCATGTGTCAAAGATTTATTAGCAACATGGTTCTTTTGACAACTAATAATTCTTTATTTCTTTTGGTTTTTTATCAATTGGAAAGAAAACTTATATATTTAAATCCCCTAGAGAGATAATAATAAGAGAAATTGGCATTCAATTATGTGTAGATAATTCTGCAAGCACTTTCAAAAAGTCAACCTAACATTTGAGAGAGTTGAGGAGTTTAAATACCGCTCCACTTGTTTCATTTCCTTCCGTTTGAGACAACAAATTTGTTGCATTAATTAGAAAATTAATCATCTTCAAGGTGAAACCGAGTAATTATGTGTAAATAGGCTTTCCATTTTGTTGACTTGCTTTTGATATTTCATACTCAATAATTATTGATGCAATTATTGTTGGTTGCATCCTCAATGAATTATTGTCGCGTTTTGAGATAGAAATAGTTTTCACGATTTTATCTTTTAAAAAAAGAGCTTTAATAGAAAATGATGATTCTTTATTTATAAAGTCACAGTCCAATCTTTAACTATTAGATATGAAATTATTTTTTCTCGTAACAATACTGATCAATACATATATATGGTTTAGGTTTAGGGTAGATTAAGTGGTTTGAGTTTACAAGTGGCCGCTTGTATTTTTTTTATTAATTGAAGAAAAAGGAGTACTGGAATATATAAAAAGATAGAGATAATGTCTCCAATAACCCCTGAAATTTATCAAATCTTTTATTGTAATCCCTGTACTTTAAAAATGTTTATTTTGGTACTTAACGTTTTCACTCTGTTTGCTATTGTAGTACCTGTCAGTAACACTGTTAAATATTGATGATGTGACTTTGGTATCCAATAAAAAGTTGACACGTGGCACCATATAATGATGCCACGTGTATTACCAAAAAAATTTATTATTTTAATTTAAAAAATAAAATTATATTTTTTCTTTTACACGTGGCACCAGACAGTGATGTCACGTGTAATAATAAAAAAAAATTATTATTTTAATTTAAAAATATATATTTTCTCTCTCCACCTTTTAATTTTAAAAATTATTTTTAACAAAAATTAAAATATAATTTTAAATATTTGAATTTTTGTAAAAAAAATTTAATTTTTTTTAAAAATTTAAAATTATATTTTAAAAAATTATATTAAAATTTTAAAAATTATATTTTTCAAAAATTAAATATTTTTTATTAAAATTATTTTAATATTTAATAATATTTTAAAAAAAATTAAAACAATAAAATAAAATAATTTTATTTTTTGATTTTTGTAATTTTTAAAAATATTTTTTAAAAAATTTCAGATATTATAAATTTTTCACAAGTAATTTTAAAATATTTTATATTTTAAAAAATAATTTTAGTTAAACATTTTATTTTTTTAATTTTTAAAATATTTTTTTTTAATTTTTAAAGAATTTTTTTAATTTTAAATTTTTTTAATTTTAAATAATTATATTAAAAATATATATTTAATTTTTAAAAATATAATTTTAAATTTTTTATAATTTTTTTAAAAAAAATAGATATTAATTTTTAAAAATGTAATTTTTTATATTTTTAATATAATTTTTTTTTTAAATTACAAAAATTGAAATATTAATTTCTAAAAAATCAGGTGCTGCCACGTATCATCACCTGATTGGTCAATGCCATATCATAATATATATTTTAACGGTGTTAGGTCAAAGTACCACATTGATACACAGTTTGATAGTTTAGATATCACATTAAATCATCTATTGTAATCTCTGTATTTTTAAAATGTTCAATGTGAGACTCTACACGACTATTGGGGTCATTATCCCAAAAAGATATTTTGGATTGAGTGCATGGAGAATTCTAAACGTGGGTCAATGTTGCCATACCGTGCATAAGAAATTTCAGCATTAATAAGTCACTTTATGAAATGTGTATATACAGTGTTTAGGCCATAAATCAGCACAATTGGATGAATCTAAAGCCAGAAGACAATTTGCAAGACTTTTCTAATTAAACACGAGTAATCACCTTGATCGTGACAAATCAAACAACGCGTTCGTTCTTGAAAGAAATTAATTAAGTTAATTATTTATGAATAATTACCATAAACATCATGCATATTATATAGTTCTAATATTTTAGCATGGAATTTCTTTCCGACAAAATTATGCGGGACATTGGCAGCGCCATGCTTAAATTATCAAACGTCGTCGTCTCAAACATTTCATCAAGTAAGAAGCACTAATTAGTTATATATCACTTATCATGATTAATAGTTTTTAACAACTTTAAGGTCACACAGCAATGCAAATTCTAATTAAAAAACCCTCAATTGTAAGGGGCATTGAGGGTTCAATTGTAAGAAACCCTCAAGAATAAGGGTGTATATATATCACCCTAAAGATTTGGGCAAAGATGATATATAGAAGGGTATAACTTAATTTTCTAAGCTTGGGATTGGACTCATCAAATATGAATTTAAGTAGCCATGATTTGATCATCCACACTCTTTTCCTCCCCATCATTTCTAATCGTATAAGTGTAAGCCCCGTACATAATCTATTACCTTCATTTGATATTTTTCTTGAAAATAGTTGAAGTTTCAGTTCAGTCTTCGTGAGTATTATGACAGAAATGCTTATCTTTCCCTTTATTTTATAGCTCAAAATTTAGATTTTGGAGAGCCCTAATATTGTTGATAATAATAGGGTATTAATTAATTCTTTTTTGGTAGCCATAATTGAATCAAGTTAGGTTTATCTTATTTCAGATGTCAAACTTACCCCAAAAAAAATACTGTTTTGATTTGAGGTCACCAATATGTTGATTAGTACTAATAAAATTTAATAAACGAAAGTCAATTCCCTTTCAAAAAGAAAGGGAATAGTTCAATGTTATCACACTGCGGAACAACAAATTAATTAAGATCTGTAATGCACTTGAAAACAAATTGTCTTACAATTGTAGAATGATGGAAACCCTCAATAAGACCCTCCCCCCTCCCTCCCCCAATCTATTCGAACTTAATTTTTCAAGCAATTTTTTAAAAGGCAAGGGAAATTTTATTTGGTTAAAGGTGTGCCCAAACTCTGTTATAGCAATTATACCGTGCCGGTAAATTTGATGCTTAAATGTGTGAACACGAGAATTATGGCAACCCTAGATGGCATATGCCACAATATTGTCACATTTAATCTACAATAAAACCATGATGAAGAAAAGAACAACTATATATATATATATATATGTTCAAATAGGATTAATATTGAATAGCATTGAATTGAAGGAGCTATAGGGGTAATATTATTTATGTACCTCCTAAAAAAGGAAGAAATACTATAGGGAGAGTACCACAGTATTAAGTTTCAAATTGGCCAAGACATAAAGACATTCACCACACTGTTTGGCCTACTAGTTGCATATAGCACAGTAGATAAGCAGTACCCAATGACCTAAACAAAGACTATATTCAATGAAATGGTCATAAGATTTAAAAGAATAGAAAAAAGCACATATTCACTCACGCACCCACCTAAAAGCATAAATAAGGGTAGATGTTTCGAAATTCAAAGAGAATTTCAAAAGCCCTCAAAATAAACTAATTTTAAATTTTAATGAAAGAAAATTTAACAAAAGAAATGATCTAGACCATCTTGCTTATTTAAGAAGAATTGTACAAACACAGAGAAGCAAGCAAATAAAGTAGTATAGCAGTGAAACAAGTAAAACAAGAGACAGAGACTAAGGCTAAAAGCCTTGAGCTACTCAAATCCCCCATCAGTATTGGGAAGAGAGGCCGTACTGTAGGTTTTTTCTTTCTTTTTTTGTTTTTGTTTTTTTTTTGTTTTTTGGGGTCCGAGTCAGATCAGACCAGTAAATTCATTCATTCATAAATCATAGCTGCACTCAGCACTATCATATGCACATATATTCACAAATACAGTCCACAGAATGTCAAAATAATTATTTTATCATCATTACACTATCATTTATATTCATTCATTCTCTGTCCACGATCTTTTTACACGTATCAACATCAAGTTGGCTTGATGTCGACGACTTGAGAGGCTGCCAGCCATCGGATTTATGGGGTTCTTTGAGTATACTGAGAGGAAAGTGACTCGTCCCTGGCAGTGACGACTACGCTATTTTTGACGCACCTTGTTTTCACCTCAGAAAAACTACCCCCCTCCCCAAAAAGAAATCAAAAGAGAAAAAAGAAAGCTTTTTTAAATAAATAAAAATTTTGCAGTGATTGAGTAGCTCGAGAACTTTTGCATGAAAAAAGTGTTGGGAGGACCCATGTTATGTCATACTGTCACAGCTGGAGGCATGGTATATTCATGCAATAAAACTTCTTTTATTGTTTTTTGTAGCAGTTGCTATTTACAACTAATTAATTATTATTCTTACCCACCTTCAACACTTCAAGCTTTTTCACATTTTTATTTTTTAACTTAATTTCTTCATCAAATAAAACTGCATTTTTTATAATTAAAAATAAAAATTGTTTCCAAATTTTGGTCTTTTAGATCAGTTGAGAGATGATCCAATGCCAATTTCAGTATATTATAAGTGGGGGAAAACTTGTTTTACAGGACATGAAAGGAAAGGTCATCTCATCCAAACTTGCAACACAAATTGTAATTAACTAATCAATTTGATAAAAAATTAATTCCCAAAAGTGAGATAGGGCTCCTTTTGTTGGTTACCCTTAACACCACCAAAATATCTCTTCTTTCTGACCATTAACCAAAATAGCAAAAGACCTTGAATCACTTCCATCTCAAACTTCAAAACAAGTATCTAAATTTATTTTCCCAAATAGCTGCTAGTTTTCCTATTTCTCCTAATTTTTTTTATGAGCTTTGCTAACAAATGTTTTAAAGATACTATTTAAAGTTATTATATATATTAATATCTTTACCCAATAAATTAAAATAAAAAAAAATAATAATCAACTATTGTATTTAATACAATATTATTATTATAAATACTATATTAACTAACTTTAAAATAGTATTTTTAGGGTACTCATTAGTAAAATCTTTCTTCTATTATCAACAAAAGTCGAAAAGTAAAAAAGTATGAACTTTTGTTTCAAAAAAATTAAAATTAAAACGTTTCTCCTCTTTACTTTAAACTAATGCAATAGACACATGAAGGTTAATCTTGGCCTTGAAAATGAGCTTTGGGTTTTTAACTTTCCATTCATTTAGGAACACCTAAATATCTTAGAATTAGTCTTAAAAAAAAAAAAAAAAAATCTTAGAAGTAGTATTACTTTGTTTTTTAAAATCCAACAAATAAAGTGTCTTGTTATACTTGACATCAATGTACTTCTTTATTTATGAAAAATATTTTTCGTATCGATCAAACCTAATACTTCACACTGAATAAAATAACTAAAAAATTTGCTAACGAGTACCCTTAGAGCACTTTTTAAGGTTAGTTAATATACTATTTATAGTAAAAGTATTGTATTAAATACAAAAATTGATAATTTTATTCATTATTTTTAATGTATTGAATGAAGATAATGCTATATATAGTAACCTTAAAGAGTACTATTAAAGCACTCGTTAGCAAAATTCATAAATAAAATGCAATTCAACAAGGGAATTTTTTTTTATTAAAAGGTAACATTAATAAATGCCCCCATTGCAAAACCCAAAAACAACTCCTAGTAGTAATAAAGAGTCTGAATTATTATTAGGATCCAGTTAATCAGTGCCTATAGATATCAGTTAAGATCTTTAAGGATTCTTAATTTAATTGTTATTTTCAATGCATTATTTTTATTAAATTTAAGAAAAATTAATGTATTAATTACATTTTTCTTTCCTAAAAATCATCTTAATCAATGTTATATTATTATTGTTACTAGACACTAATTAATATATTTTTTATTCGAGAATTGATATTCAATTGCAATTCTTACCCGGATTTTCATTATGGTCAAAACTCAAATTAATTAGTTCAAAATTATTGACTACAATCCCAAGAATGTGATATTTTTCAATTCAGTTATTTTACTTACAAGAAAAAAAAAATGCAACTATACTATTGCTATGCAAAAGCATACATATATATATATATATATATATATATGAGAGTTTTGTTAACGAGTGCTATTCTAACACTTTTTAATTTTAGTTAATATACTATTTATAGTAATAACATTATGTTAAATACAGTAATTGATAATTTTATTTATCATTTTTAATGTATTAAATGAAGATAATATTATATATGGTAATCTTAAAGAGTGTCTTTAGGCCTTCGTTAATAAAATTATATATATATTGGTCCAACAACAACTTTATGTGTTGGATTTTTCAATTTCGTCAAGCATTAAATAATTTTGACTTTTTCTTTGGATGCCAGCAAATGTGTTGTTTCTCGAACCCTAAAGAAATGACTGGATAATATCTATCTTTGCTTTATTATTGCACAGAAATTCAGATGACAGTCTAAACATTTTGGTGAAATTCTAATTTTCAGTTGTATGGACATTTTGAGCCATTAAATCAAAACAAAATTTAATATCAATGTAGTGAATCACTCAATCTAAAAGTTTAACTTTTCAAGCGGGTTTAATAATAGTATAGCTTTTCAATTGTTCACTAAAATCACAACAAAAAATTGAGAATAAAGTTTGGGAAGAGAAGGAATATATTCTAGACTTTGTATTCCAACCATTTTAATTCACTGGTTGCTGGAGATTTCATTGATTTTGAATTGGAAAGATTACTCTATTGCTTAGAGGGATGACCTATGGGACAGAGACAAAAATGGGAGATGGTGTTTTAGGATTTATATTTGAAATTGTTTTAATTTTATAAAAAATGGAGAGGGAGACGGAAGAAGAAAGAAAAAACTTTTTTTTAAAAAACAATCCTAAATAAAACTCTCTCTCTCTATATATATAAGATTTTGTTAGCTAGTGTCCTAAGAACACTTTAGGTACTTTTTAAAGTTAATTAATGTATTATTTATAGTAATAACATTGTATTAAATGTAAAAATTAATAATTTTATTCATCATTTTTAGTGTATTAGTTGAAATTATTACTTTATTTAGTAACTTTAAAAAGTGTCATTCGGACACTCGTTAGCAAAATTTATATATATATATAGGTATAAAAATACATATAAAATTATAAAAAGAATATTTTGGTAAATATACCAAGTCGAGTCGAGACGGAATTCACCTAAAATCCCCCGTCTCAACCCTTTTTTTTTATAAAAAAAAAACACAATGATTAGATCCGAACCTGATTTTAAAAAACTTGTCCTATAAAATCGGATCGAATCAAAGTCGGATGAACTCGGATTGTTATGAGTTCTGACAGCCCTAATTCTCATTCATTATCTCATACGAAGTAGAAGTAGTTTTTGTGTTTTTAAATTTCCTTACAAGACACCGCATAATAAGGCGAGAATCTCGCGGAGCCAGCGGCATCATTCTTCTTCTTCTTCATGAAAGAACAAAAGGCATGTAAGAATAATACAATAATAATAAATATATACATATTATATATATACCCCCATAAAAAGAATATATTGTTGTTTTAAATATTCATTCACACGTGTCAAAGATTTGGACCCACACGGCTTAAAGGGAAGGGATATGGTCAAAGACATACGGTCACTGTCAGGACCAATAGGAAGAAGAGAGAGAGTGGGAAGGAAAAGAGAGAGAAAAAAAAGGACGCGAGAATTGAGGCAAAATCATTTTGCAATCCATTGCTTTATGATTGATGCCTCGCTGACAGCCCTGTCAGCGTAGCAGCAGCAGCATCAACTGCAGCTTCAGAAAGAAAAGAAAAAAAAAACAGAAGCAGAAGCAGAAGCAGAAGGCCTGGGCAGCTGCAGCAGCAAAAGCTCTGTCGTTTCATTCATCTAATCTAACTACGGGCAACACGGGCAAGGTGATGGCGACCATACTCCATACCCTCCTCTCCTTTGCCCTTCCTAAGGCCAGTCTTGTCTTTGTCTGCCCGGCACTCAAGAAGGAAGGGCAACTATTACTATATAGTATGACTTTGCTCTAACCTACGTACTAACAAACTAAATATAGAATTACAATTTAGAACCCCGACAATCTAATCTTTCATACAAGCAAAAGCCTTTCTTTAAACTACATAATGAAATCACATTTTATAATTTCTTCTACCCATTATTCAGTGAAAGATTTTTTTATTTTTGATAATACGATCGAAAATACCTCTCAAATTTGACTTAATTCTAAGTTTTTTTTTTTTTCTTTCAAACGATCTTAAGGACAATAAAAGCTTTTTGATATCATATATGCATCTTTTTCTAGCATATATATATATTATATAATAACTATATAAGCCTTTAAATTAAACAAGGTCCTAAAACACGTAAACAACCTTTCTTGTATTGTTATTAAATGTGGGTCCAATCCTAATTATGTGCATTAAAACTCTTAAGGCTGTTTTGATATGTTTTTAATTTACTACATCTTCCCATTTGATAGCTTATTTGAAGATATATACTCTTAGCCAGGTAAAGGCAAAAAGCAAAAAAAAACAAACAGTTGTAAGTTGTATTATTTTAGAATTGCATTAAAGATGTTCATGCCATAAATTAACAACACCAAACTTTTCTATGGATAGATTTAAAAACCCATTACCTAACTCTCCCTTGTTAGCAAAATATTCATTGCATTGTACGATAATCCAACAAAATCTGAAAAGTTTCATGCGATTGATACACACAAACTTTTAATATGGAGAGATAAAAGTAAAGTTAGAATTTGAATGGAATTCGATGAAGGGATGAATTAGATGAGTTGAAGAAAGATTTGGGGTATGTTTTAATAATTTGAGAAGCTAAGGGGAGGGGAAGAGAAGATGTCAGAAAGTTAGGGGGGGGGCACTGAAACCTGATTCAGACTGAGAGTTTTTTCTTTTATCTTTTTATCCGAAAGTCTGAAATGAATCATTCATTCATAATTAGGAGCTTTTAATGCAAGGTGATGGGATGACGTGACAAATGATGAAACATTTTATCTATTGTGATCCAGGGATTAAAGATTTAAATAACAGTCACAATATGATATTATGATCAATATTTTGCGATTTCGATTTTTTTTCATTATTGATATTTTCACAATTGATCGTATTATTTTCAAAATTACAATAAACGCAAGTGACCAAAAACGTAACCAACTGCAATTTAAATTATGTGGGAGACTGCTACCATAACCACTACACTCTCATTGACTCTCCCGGTACCACTCAGACAGAAGAGGACCATTCTCTCTCTCTTTCCCTCACTTTTCCTAGTATTTTTTTTGGAAAATAAATCAAAACCCATCTTTTTATTCATTTTGATTTCAATATAGACTAGCTGTTTGATTCTTTTGGTCTCTGTTTTTATAGATTTTTTTTAAGTGTTAAAAGAGTAAATTTTTATATTTGCATCATCTCATAAAAATACCAAGGATTACTTGAATTTAGATTATTTATGCAAAGACTTCAAACCTAGAAAAGGTACAACAGAGAATCTCTCTAATTAATTACCATGCATCATGCATGTAAATAAATAGCAATTGATTTTTGCCATTCTTTTTTAAAGTTATATTTGTAAAGGTAGTTATAAAAGTGCTCTGTTCTTTATCCAAAAACAATTTCTTTTATAGTATATACATTTTTGGAATCTTTCTTTCAAAATTTTGGAGCACTTTCTCTGGACCTCTTTGAATTGGTCAAAAACTAAACCTACCCATTTGAAGTCTTAAACAAGTTCTGTCTTGGCCCACTTCTAACCTCACGGGCTGAAGTCCAAAAACGTAGAGAAAGATAATAATATGTTTGGGTTGAAAATTAAGCCCAAGTTTAATAGCCAGAACCTAACCCATCAACCCAACTTCAATCTGTTGGATTCAGCCTATTAATTGAAATAAAGTACTGTCTAAATTCTTATCCTCTTTCTCTCTCTTTTGATTACCCAGATCAGATGAAGTAAGCAATGGCTGGTGCAATTGCAAGCGCCAGTGCCACGCTCTGCTTCTCATTGCAAAACCCAATCAAAACCCTTCATTTCTCTACCAAAACACATTCTTTTCGCTTTCCAAAACCCAAAGTTTCTGCCTTTCGATGGAACTCTGTGAGACCCATCAGCCCACTTCATGGCTTTTCCTGCAACTGTTTCTCCACCAACACTACCCATTATGAGGTCAAGAAAAAAAAACTTCGTTTCTTTGCATGTTTTAATCTATGGTCTTTTTTGGCTATTTCTTTATTGTTTTTCTGATAGCTAGATAGACTAGGCCAATTAGTTTAATTAAGCTTGATATATGAAGAAAAACTTCTTCTTTTTTTTCTGTTTGTCTATTCAAGCTTTTGATTTTGGTCTCAAGTTTCAATTTTGCCTTCTTTTTTGGGGGAATCTTATGGTGTAATAATCCAATTAGGAAATAAAATATCAAGATTAGCTGCAATTGAGTCACTAGAAAAGCAGATTCTTCTTTTCTGGAAGAGAATGTTATAGATATAGTTATCAGTAAAACCAAATAATTATGCCAATCGAATTCTGTCTATAATGAAACTTCTATAGTGACATTAATTTCTTAGATTGACTGTGTTCGTGTATGATAAAACTTATATAGTGACAATCTCTTGGACTATAAGGAACCTTGCCAAGGGTACGTCTATATCTGAGTTCATGAATTTGAGAATGTTCTCTTTTGATTTCCCAGTCATTTTTACCATTTGGGGTTTGTTGTTTAGCCATACTTATTCCATTGAGCATGTTACAGTTCTCTGATGGGTCTTCTGAAGTGGAACTAAGGTTGCAACTTGGCGGCCAAGATGTTCAAAGTACCAAAGATATATTTGTGGATGCGGATGGTACTTCTCTAACTGTTAAAGTACGGCAGGCTGGATCCTTCATCACACTTATAGATACTAATAGTCTGTTTGAGAAAATAAAGCCTGCTGAAACAATATGGTTGGTGGCACTGAGTATGAATGAAGTTATACTATCATAGATCATTACACATATAGATTTGCTGTCTTGTCTTGAACAGGTATATAGATGACGATCAACTTGTTATTAACTTAAAGAAGCAGGATCCGGATTTGAAATGGCCAGATATTATGGAGTCATGGGAGTCGTTGTCAGCTGGTTCCATGCAACTCCTTAAAGGAATATCAATCTACATTGTTGGGGATTCCACTGAAATTAACCAAAAAGTGGCTCGTGAACTTGCTGTTGCTCTTGGGTATTTGATCTGCATTCCACTAATCCTGTTACATATCTGTTGCTTCTTCTTCTTGATAAATGACTTTCTCATTTCGTGCGTTCTTAATGTAAATCTTCATCCTTTTTTTGCATGTCATCCTAATTTCAGCAGATAGAAAAAGAACAGTCCTTATTCCTCAAATTAAGTTCACAACCTTCAGTGACATAGTAATACTCTAGGTTAAGTCATTAAAAGCAAGAACTGTGTTATAGCTATCTTTACTGTACCTTGATTTGCTTATAGATGATTACAAACCAACTTTTATTTCATATGTGTCTTCTGCCCTAAGCATTTAATAAGTTGATATGATTTCAGGTACACACCACTTGATACAAAAGAGCTGTTAGAAACATTCGCCAAGCAAACTGTTGATTCATGTGAGTACATTTTTTTTTCTTTTCACTAAATGTTGTATACTAATCATTAAACCTAGCTTCCTAGGCCCTAGGATATGACTGGACCTCAATGCCCTCACTCATTCTCTCTCGTAAATAGTTGCATACATACATGATATCAATATATTTTACTTCATAGTTGCATACATAGTTGTACATGGATATGTCTCCCTGTCTTTCCTCTCTGTATTTCTGCGTCTGTAGTAATGCAAGTCAATATATTTTACTTCAGAAGCACCTCAAGTTATAACTGTGTCACCCATATATACATCTATATCTCCGTGTGTGTGAAGAGTACCAGTGGATTGACTCTGTAATCTGTGTACCATTAAATCACCGATGAGAAAGGTAGTTGCCATTCTTGATCTTGTCTTGTGCAATATATTCAGTACAAATCCTTATATAAGAGCGTGAACTCTTGCACACCTTTTTCCACAATTCTATTACTTTTAATTCATAAACAATCATGTTTGCCACAATTTATTATAGATATCTTTGCTACCTTGATGTTATACTTCTAAGGAAAAAGAGATTTATTATTATGTGCTTGATATCAAATGACTTCAAGAGCCAGTTTTCTTACAAACTAAGAGTGCTATCTCTTAAGCAGCTTGCAACTATTAAGTAGCTTGATCTATTGCAGGGGTGCTTGCTGAAGGCTCTGACTCTGTGGCTGAAGCAGAAAGTGCAATATTAGAAAGCTTAAGTAGGTAAGGCATATGCCTTTATTACTTCTTTTAATTTTGTTTGTCATTAAGTACATATAAAAGGCATCACATTGGCTTGCTTGTTCTGGCAGTCATGTCCGGGCTGTTGTTGCAACCTTAGGAGGGTCACATGGGGCTGCTGGAAGGACTGATAAATGGAGGCATCTTTATTCAGGGTTTAGCATTTGGTTGTCACAGACTGAAGCTATAGGTAAATTTGCATTTGCTTTGTATCTATTTATTTATTATCTCAGACAAGCTACTGTCATCAGTATGTTTCTTGCTGATAAGTTGTTTCAAACAGTTTAGGGACCAAGTGATTTGCACATGGACATACTAGGTGAATGAATCCTCTATTTTGGCAAATCTTTTCTTAAAAAATCAATGATTATCCCGTAACTGAACCTAAGTTTTACATTAAGCTATCATGATATATGCTTTGGGTGCTTTAAAATATATACCATGTATCTCGTTTTAGCTGGTGTTAAATTTAAAATGAAAAAAAAAAAAAAAAAAAAGTGCTTTCATAATTAACTGAATTTTTGCTAGTAAAGTACTTTTAAGTGTAATTAGGCCCCTAATAATTGTGGGACCTAGTGGATGCTCCATGTGTCTGGAATCTGGATAAAGTGCCTCCACACCTAACTTTCAGGCTCAAGGTGCAGATAAAAAGTAGCTACTAGAATGATTTTCTGTAACTCCTGAAGTCCCAATGCAGATGAGGATTCAGCAAAGGAGGAAGCCAGAAGGCACATCCAAGATGGTAATCTTGGCTACTCCAATGCAGATGTGGTTGTGAAGCTCCAGGGTTGGGATGCTGACCATGCGAAAAGCGTAGCACAGGCATCCTTGAGTGCCCTCAAGCAGTTGATTCTGTCGGACAAGAAACTTCAAGGTATCTATCTATCCATCAAATTATAAGAGTCCATAAATGGAACATCTATCTTGTGCTTCATGCATGTAGGCATAGGAGATATAAAAACTGACAAGAGTAAAGAAAAGATATTTTGGAGCTGGGTGGGGAAGCAGTAGTAAGGCAGTCGTTGATGGAAAAGATCGAGTGGGTGTTAATATGTTACTTAAATCTCTCTCTCCTAATCTAAGGGGATAGCTGTGACTGATGGCTCTTGGCCTGCATCTTAAAGGCAGATTAGGCAGTGATGTCATCTCTTTTCATTGACATCGGCCCCTTTGTGGTTTAAGTTTTTGAAGGCAAATGTTCCTAAAACTGTATCACTAAATGAATTGTGTAAGAAGAAATCCTAACCTTATTTTCTTCTCATCCAATTCAACAAAATGGTTGAAATAAATAAAATAAAATAAAATAAAAAGAGCATAATACTATAAGGTAATCAAATTAGAGGACCATAGAGTAACTATGAGAGAGCACTCTTACTCGTCATCTAGTTGTGCAATGTTTTATACCATGTAAATTAGCAGAAAATAGTTCTTAGAGAATGACATGATATACTTGAATAGAAAATGAAAAGCATTAATGTAAGACAGAATCAAGTATGTAGACTTAAGTTTAGGAGAAATTGCAGTAGGGGGGATTCTAACCAACCAGTCACAGCTCACTACTGATTTCTGCTTCGTTTTTGAAGGTAAGAAGAGCCTTTATATAAGGTTAGGATGTCGTGGGGATTGGCCAAACATCAAGCCACCGGGGTGGGATCCATCAACTGCAACGGATGTACCACCTGCTACATTGCAAAATTGATTATTGTACACCGAAAATAGTAATCAAGTCTGGAAATTTTACTGCATTTCTTTTTCTTCTTTTTTTTTTTTTTTTTTGTCAATTTACCTGGTTTAAAAGTTGTAATTTTGATTACAACTTTATGTGAGCCTTATCAATGGCACTGGCACATTGGCACACCACATCGGAGTGGAAATGGAAGAATCCAGAAAAGGCGATTTTATGCTGCTAAAAATAACAAATGACGGAATTGATGGGAGTATTGAGAAACTTCAAAATGATAACAGCCTGATTACTGATTTGAAAAATGCCACGTTCTCCATGGTTTACCATTGGGTCTTCAATCTTTATATATCCGGCAAAAGATTGGACCATCATTTCAAGCATATGTACCCAGCGAGCGTCATGAAATTTGGCTTTATTGAACAAAGTGGAATTTCATGGCGACAAATGAATGAAACCATGGTCTAGTCTTGTATTGAATATTACATTCCAAATGATATACATTAGGCTAGGCCAAGGGTTAACCTGTGGCCCATGGGGCATGGGCAGCTGTGCTTCTGCCCAATTGATCATCCCACACCTTTTATGTTCCCCTAATAATTGAAGTCTGCCTTGCCTTCTTAGGGTGGGAAAGAAGAAAGAACCATTTTTACGAGGTCCCCGGAATACATCCTTCTTTAAAAGGAAAGGAATCAGAAATAATAAAAGCAAGTTCAGACGCTTCGTTACGCTGCTCACCAAGTAAACAAATTTTCCCATCTCTTCCCAAATAATACAAGTGATAATTATTGTCCCCCTTAAGTTATGCTCACTACATTAATCTACTTTTATTTGGTAAAGTGAATATACTCTTTGTTTCACCGGAGACAGCTGGTAAAAGAAAAATAACTTGAACAGTTTTTTCTTTCTTTTGGTCATTGGGGGCAGACCGGAAAGATCTGCTTTCAAGTTTGAAGCTCCCCCCTCTTCAGCAAACCCCCAACTGAAATCTCGTACAATTATTTATTATTATTATTATAAGATAACGATGCAGCATGTCCACGTTGAGAATAAAAACTACGGGCTAAGAAGCCAGTTCAGGTGAAAACAAGTCTTCAGGTTTAAGCATAGCCAAATCCTCACCTAGCAATTAAACCATTAAAAAAACAAAAACAAATCTAAGCCCTACAGTACCTTCAAACAAAACATATCACATTATGTCGACGCATTCTGTAACAAGAACCAACTGAAAATCACCAAACTAAAGGACTCCACAACTCCTCGAGGATACCACACAGCAGACTACACCAAAATGTAAAGTGATAACTCAAAGGTTCCCAAGACCCTTCATGTTCTGCTTTGCCACCTCCAAAGCATGCCTAGATGGGATCTGCATATTGCCACAAAACTAGATTAGTTTAACGTTTAGATCACATCAACCTATTGTACTGCCATCGCATTACAGAGCTAATAAATCATGCCGTAAAAGTTTAAATCATACCTTGCATTGCAGAGATGTTATTGTTGACCTCAACAGATCATCTCCAACTATCAATCTCAACTTTTTGACAAAATCATCACGACTTATATTCTTTTCCTGATAAAGCATCCAAAAAGAAATCATACATGCAGAAGAATCAGAAACCTTATTTTAAAAAACAGAGGGAAACTAACAATAAAACATATTATTATTCAACATACCCTGAATAGTTCATAATGATTAGTTACTTGGTCCATATCTATACGGGGAATTTTATTTGAGATAGCTGCAAACAACATAGGGAAAGGCATCCAGGGGGATTTAGGGGTCTTTGAAGTGTTTGAACCCAGGCTAGGATCATTTTCTTGGGATCCCCCTGAATCTGAGGTTTGGTGATTAATAATCCCCTAAAGGACAAAAGAATATCAGCAGTAAACATAAGTTAACCTCACAAAAAATATACATATCAAAACCAACATATTCAGCCTGCAAATATCATTAGCACAAAGTGAATTTGATACGCTTGTCATATGATAACCAAACTATTCCTCCCAATTGAACAAGGCCATAGACGCATAATACAACCAATGTATCCACAAGGTCTCAACTCAAGAGACTGCTTGTCGACCAAAGACATTCTCAGGCACTGGTGTGGGTCCACCAAAGAGTAGGATCAAGCCCTTTAATTATCCTACTTATCATTACACCATCATGACGTCCAACTGTATAGAGAACTTAAAAAAGCATACCACATATATTACTCACCAATTCACCAGCAGATGGCACTACTGGTAAACGACCCTGAAGTCCTTGCGAAGATGCAGTGACGCCTGAAACAGCATAATTAGTCTCACTTCCAATCAAATGCCCTGTGGGAACAACATAAACCTCAGGAGCTAAAGAACTGAAAATATTTCAGAAAAAGAAACATATAATTGCCATACAGAATTTGCAGAAGACACAGCCAACTAACTCATTGAACCAGTAGTTGGAGTGATCTGTGATCTCTGGTATGAAAAAACAAAAAGCCCCACCAAGAGGAGATATCAACGCATCATGGAAGAAGCCTTGTTTCTTAAATTAACAAACTTAAAACTTTTGCCATCCAAGTTTGAAATGGAGATTGAACGGTTGAGGTCATTTAGTTGATTGCCAACCATCAAAATTTAATCGCCATGTTCCATGAGTTGCGTAGAGTTTCCAATTTGATGTTAGATGAAAGAAAGGAAGAATGAATATATTCATCAAATAAACAGCATTCTATAGGAGAAATATATCACCTTTAGCCTTGGAGAGCTTGAAACTAACAACAAACTCCGGATAAATGTGAGTGTTGATATTCATGTTCCAGATAATATAGTACTTTGGGTGCTGAAGATCATCCACTCCACTATCAACATCCTCATTGCTAGGAAGACATTGTCTACTTCCAGGGCAAAGAAGCTCCATCTTTCCCATTATTACACGACATAATATCATGTACTGTATTCCATTTTCGTCAACATCACTATAGTTTGCACTGCACAAATAAAAGATAAAACTTCAGTCCTCAACATCACCAAAGTAAATAAAATAAGGTTGAAATGAATATATGAGATAAATAAGGAAGCATTCATCATTGCGATTCTAAAAAAAAGTGGCAGAGAAAGGAAGCGCTGAAGAAAAAACACACAACCACTAGCCAGTGGGCACCTAGCACTTAAAATGTTAAAGAGATCAAAGATAAAAAATAAAAATAAAAAAGTAACGCAACTCTTTTCATAGCAGCAAGAAGTTATAAGTTCAGGGAGAACCTGATAAGAATGAGTCACAAAAGTTCAAAATAACATTTTCCATGAATTTCAGTAGAGTTGAATCCATGAAACCATTAATGTGGAAGATAAGATAGCAAGGAGACAATTCAACGGTACTTTTCTTGATTTACAAATATTACGTCATTAAAACAATTACAATAGGAGCCTTGCAGCATTTTCTTCTCAGAAAATTAAAACAGTAGAAGACTTGCATATTCAAAAGTATTCATAACCAAAAAAAATAATAATAAATAACTCCAACCTGGCATTAGAAAATTCTGCTGCAGCAAGATGAACACCAGCGCCATATATGTGTGGAATTTTGGAAAGGCCACAATCCCCAAGCCCATGCATCCTGATGGTAGGCAATGCTGCTTTAGTGGAAGCAAGCCAAGCATATTGAACATTTGCATTCCCCCGATACTTGTCCATTATTTCAGCCTGATTCATAAAACGCTCTAATCTATATTGCGTTGAAGCACTGGAGCAGCGTTTTATATCAAGAATATCCACACCACCACAAGGGCTCATACCCATAAGAAACATCTTCTCAACAGTTGAAGAATCCAACTGTTCGTCCAACTCTACATCCACAAACTCCTTTTCAGGGACTAAGTTTATCCTTGTCTGTTGAATGTCCTCGACAATTTTGCTGGGTTTTGCATCAGCATTCCTGTTGCAATTTTCCTCAACTTCTACAGCACAACGACTGGATGCAGGTTTCTGAGCAATTTGAAAATGTCTAACAAAAGAACTTGACTCCCCACTACATTCCTTCAACTTTGATTGGTCAACACCATTAATGCCAATTTCAAGCTGTAGCTTGATCTCAGGGGGGGCATACGATTCAGTAAACATGGATTTCTGATCATTATCATATTCATGTTCACAGCACTGATATGGCTCATCCTCGAGAGCAAAAGCCTCCGGGAAGAAACAGCCATCTGCCTCGTCAATCCAAGCAATCGGTTGTTTCAAGCCAGTTTTCTGGTCCAGTCTAAACATATGCAAGAAATCTAGCACAAAAGATTGACCATCCATCTCCAGCTCAATAAATGGCTTCTTTTTGTTGAGATCTTTCCTAACTGAGGCAATAAGATACTGGGGAAAATCAGTCCATTCACCTTTCTCGAAGAACATTATGCGCTTTGGAATGCCTGTTTTCTTAAAATTTGAATAGCAAAGCAGCAAAGATCTTTTCGAAGGATAGCCGCAACTGACAACTTTGCCTTTGTGATCCTCTAATCTCCTCCGCTTGCCATGTTTCTGGGATGATAAACTCGAGCAGGGCAACTGTGGTAATATCACATGCGAAGCTCCAGGAAAATTTGTATGCTGCGCTGCCCGTTTTCTCTTCCTGCCGTGCAGAACCCCAGGCTTACTAACCAATACCGTGGCGTTCCGTGCTTCCATTTCTACCTAGATCAATCCCTATCAACAAGCTTAAAACCAAAACTTCTAATGTAAAAACGACTATGAAGTCTAGTCTTCTACCAAACTGAAAGAAACCGTCTCCTAAAAGTTGATATGCAAATCCTGAAAGAAAAAAAAAGTCAGGACATTAAACGACAGAGATATCAAGTCACACCAAGTAGAAGTAAGAAATTTCAGACTGTAACCAAGCAATTCGTCAAACAAAGTGGCTCAAAGCATATCAAACCAAACTTATTAAAATCACCATACAGCAAGAGAAACACATACCTAGAACTGCAGTTAGTGTCGATGCTGTACATGTTCATGTTGCACACGTTCATCTCGTACATGTTCATGTTGCACACGTTCATCTCGTCCATGTTCATTTTTTTTCTTAACAAGTAATTCAGAGAAGAGAAAGCCACTTCCTAATTTACTCTACAGCATTAAGTAGCCCTGCCTCCTTTTGCATCAAATAACAACACCTAAGAATATTGTGGCAAAGAATTTTAGAAATTATGGTTCAACAATTATTTGGTTTCATTTTTTTGGTTCAAATGTATAAAAGAAATGCACGTTGGGGATTTAAATTAGTGGACCCATTTTCGATCGGGTCGTATTTATCGCGGTTGCGGACGTAATAAATGTTGTAATGAATGTTATCGTCGTGAATTGCGGTAAATATGATCATAAATATCAACGAAGGAGACGGAGGGGGAGCCGAAACCGATAAATAGAGGCCGTAGCATCGGCCTCTATTTAAATCCCTTGCACATAATTCTTTTTCTTTCTTTTTGAGCAACAAATTTTACAGATCAAGCATCACGTTGACGTTAAATAATTCACAGAATTTTTACTAAATCTACAAACTTTTTACTCGGATCCGAATAAATCTTGAAAAAGGAAACAGCGTTGCCTTCAAAAATGAGCAATTTTTTTTAAATAACAAAAATAATTACGAAAATCTGGAAATAAGAAACCCCATTGACCTCAAAAGGCAAAATTAAAACAACCAAAACTATCACAAAAATTTAAATACTACGCTGATTCCAGTCAAGAAAATTGAGCAAAAAAAAAAAGAAACAAAAAAAAACAAGATTCAGAAAAACTGGTAATTTCTCGCAAACACTTCGAATCTCGAGATCAAATAATAAAAATAACATAGAAAAAAAAAACCTAAAACATATTTTCTCCAGTCAAAGAACTAAATATTTTTCTAAACTCAGGAAAAAAAAAAACGAAAATTTAATATTTCAAGAAATCTGGTTATTTCTCGTAAATACAGAGAGATCGAAACTTTAAAAAAAATAGAAAAATTCATAACTAGAATATATATTCCCAAAATTAACAAACTAAATATTTTTCTTGTAATCTCTCGCAAACACTGCAAGAACGAAAAAATTAAAATGAAATCCTAGAGCATATTTTTCTCAAAATTAACATGCTAAAATATCTTCCTTGATCCCCAAAAAAAACCAATATTCACAGAAATCAACCATCAAAAAAATTGATCATTCAACAAAATCAAGTCAACGACCCGGAGATGCCAAGATCTGGCCCGATCTATAACGAATCCGCACTCAAAAATCAAATCCAACAAAAAAAAGAAACCTAAACTAGAAGAAAATTAAAGATATTACCTTCGGATGAGATAAATTTTGTAGTGATTCAATTTTCTTAAGAGAGGGTTTTTCTTTTATTTTTATTTCTTTTTTCTTTTTGGAGAAGGCGGAAGGGAAGGGAAGGGAGGGGAGGGGAGGGAGAGAAAAGAAAGGAAAAGAAAAGAAAAATCGAAACCCTAACTCAAAAATGAGATACGATGCCGTTTATAGAAATGACTCTTTCTCTTATATCGCTCAGCGTTGACGGCGTTTTCAGAGTCGGCGGTCTCTGTATCTCTTTCTCATTTTCTTTTGATCTTTTCCATTAATTCTTTTTTTCTCTCTCTATCTCCCCTTTCTTGGACGAAAAACAAGGGCGAATCAGACCATTAACGTTCACATCGGGGGAGATAAAGTTACCAGATGTCATACATTGTTCTATCACCGTGTCGATTTTTGATTGGATCCCTGGTTCGGTTGACTCCATAGTTATATACTTATACGGGAGGAAAACATTCGATTGGTTTGGGTAGATAAGGGTCATTTTCGGGATTGAAAAATCATTCAAAGGCGGTTGTTACGAGGGTAATATGGGGAATCAATAATTTTAGTTGGGGGTAAAATTGGGAAAACAAGGGAGTTAACTACTTGATTTATAATTTTGTATGTGAAATTGATAAAATAATTGAGAGGGGTGGGCCCAATTGAAAAGAAGACAAATTTCGTGAGGTTCGTGGCAATCTTTTTAAATTTTGATAGGTAAGAGAGACGTAAGAGCACCAAAGCTGACAGCACAAAGCACGGAGGCTTCGGCGTGTCTCTTACCCAAACCTTTGAAAAAGGTGGGTCCTTTCAATAAATACTACAAATAACTTAAGAAAATATTTTTATAGTAATATAGCTAAAAAAAAATTAAACCCCAAATTACCTATATTTTTAGATTATTTCCTAAAATACGCTTGTTTTAAAATTAGCTGGGAAATCGCCACCCCCCATGGCGATTTCCCAGCATGAAAATATTGATTTTGGCTAAAAATACCAAGGGAAATCGCCATGGGGCGATTTCCCTTGGTATTTTTTTCAAAATTTGATAAAAATACCAAGGGAAATCGCCACCCCCCATGGCGATTTCCTTTGGTATTTTTAACCAAATTTGTAAAAAGAATGAAGGGAAATCGCCATGGGGGGTGGCGATTTCCCTTCATGTAATTTTTTTTTTTTTTTTTAATAAATCAACAAATTTTAATTTTTTTTAATTTGTAAATTTTATTTTTTAAATTTAAAAATTATAAATTAAATTAAGTTTCTTATTAAATTTAAATATGGAAAATTTTATTTCTTATAAAAATGAAAAAAATAAAATAATATTTCTTCTTAAATTAAAAAAATCAAAAATTATATTTGTAAGTTTTGTTTAAATTTTAAAATTTTGTAAGTTTTAAAATTTTGTAAGTTTTATTTTTTAATTTTAAATTTTATAAATTAAATTAAAATAATTTTTTATAATTAAAAAAAAAATTCGTAAGGTAAATTTTATTATTTAAAATTTATGAACAAATTTTTTTAAATTTTGTTAATTGATTTGTATTAGATAAAAACAAAAAACAAACAAAAAAACTTGCATTACATTTTCATGTCCATCAAATGCTGGAGAAAATATTGGAACTTGATTCTTTCTGCAATGGATAAGGTTTTTAGACAGGTTTCAGCTATTTTCCAGTCCATCAAATGCTGGATAAAATATTGGAACTTGATTTTTTCTGCAATGGATAAGACTGATGATATAGGTTTTTAGACAGGTTTCAGCTATTTTCCAGTCCATCAAATGCTGGAGAAAATATTGGAACTTGATTCTTTCTGCAATGGATAAGACTGATGATATAGGTTTTTAGACAGGTTTCAGCTATTTTCCAGTCCATCAAATGCTGGAGAAAATATTGGAACTTGATTTTTTCTGCAATGGATAAGACTGATGATATAGGTTTTTAGACAGGTTTCAGCTATTTTCCAGTCCATCAAATGCTGGAGAAAATATTGGAACTTGATTCTTTCTGCAATGGATAAGACTGATGATATAGGTTTTTAGACAGGTTTCAGCTATTTTCCAGTCCATCAAATGCTGGATAAAATATTGGAACTTGATTCTTTCTGCAATGGATAAGACTGATGATATAGGTTTTTAGACAGGTTTCAGCTATTTTCCAGTCCATCAAATGCTGGAGAAAATATTGGAACTTGATTCTTTCTGCAATGGATAAGACTGATGATATAGGTTTTTAGACAGGTTTCAGCTATTTTCCAGTCCATCAAATGCTGGATAAAATATTGGAACTTGATTTTTTCTGCAATGGATAAGACTGATGATATAGGTTTTTAGACAGGTTTCAGCTATTTTCCAGTCCATCAAATGCTGGAGAAAATATTGGAACTTGATTCTTTCTGCAATGGATAAGACTGATGATATAGGTTTTTAGACAGGTTTCAGCTATTTTCCAGTCCATCAAATGCTGGATAAAATATTGGAACTTGATTCTTTCTGCAATGGATAAGACTGATGATATAGGTTTTTAGACAGGTTTCAGCTATTTTCCAGTCCATCAAATGCTGGAGAAAATATTGGAACTTGATTCTTTCTGCAATGGATAAGACTGATGATATAGGTTTTTAGACAGGTTTCAGCTATTTTCCAGTCCATCAAATGCTGGATAAAATATTGGAACTTGATTCTTTCTGCAATGGATGAGAAAAATGATGGGATTTATCAATGACATTTTGCATTGAATAAGTTATAACTTTTTCAGTCAAATAGTCAAAGGATGGGATTTGTTATCTGGTACAACATAATGAACCATTATAAATTCATAATACTTATGAAGGTTTACAATACCCCCATACAACAGTTTTTCAATCAGATTTTTCCTGAGTGCTAAAACCTCTTCATTCTCATTCTCATCCTTCTATATTTCTTCTTTCTTTTGCTACACAACATGAGCAATAGAGTGATCGCATTGGTCTACTATAATGGCCAAATTCATAATACTGACGAAGGTGCTACCTTTGATTGTGAACGTCCAAAAAGTTTTCGTGTTGAAGACGACGTCACATTAGAGGAACTGAAGCTGCAAATTCATACAAAAATTAAAGCTGGAACTAGAAAAAGAGTTTCAGAGGTTAAGTACAGGCATCCTCTTTCTATTGGTGAAGGATGTGTCCGATATAGAACATTTCCACTTGAAGATGATGATGATGTCAGATGCATGTTTTATGCTCATGAGACATTTGCAAATGTTGGTGTCCTTGAGTTATATGCTGACATAGATGATGTTGACGATGATTGCGGCCCTTCAAATGTTCGCACAACAGAAAACTTTCCCATAGAAGATTATGATTCTGGGTCGTTCTATGTTGACACTACATACGACGTTCCCACAGAAGAAGTCGTGCCCTTATCTCAAGCTACAACTTTTCAGACTTCATTAGTCTCACAAACCCTAATTCCTACTACCCTCGAAGATGAGCCAGCTGGTGTTGATCCTGTTCGTCCACGTGGAGTCCATGGTGAAGATGTTGGTGAATTTAGTGAGCAAGAAGAGGATGCTGAATTCGCAAGTGATGACAATACTGATTCTGACCCAGACGTCGTCCCTGCTGAGATCAACACTCATGGAGATATCAACACTCATCGAGATATTCCCCCATATCAGGCTGCATCCCATATGCATACACTGGATCTGGAGGCAATGCATGTGCCGGAATTTCCAGAGTATGTTCATACATTAGCTACGCCTCTGACATTTGATCCATCTGCACTTGATCTGTGTGTTGGGTTACAATTCCCAACGAAAGAGGCTGTGGTTTCAGCTATCAAGCACTATAACATCAAAAACTCTGTAGATTACAGAGTAATTGAATCTGAGACGACGAAATATTATGCCAAGTGCTTAATGTATGGGAATGGGTGTAATTGGAGAATAAGGGCAACTTTTATGAAGAAGAAACATCTATGGGAGATTAGAAAATATGAAGGGCCTCATACTTGCACATCGGCGAGGATTTCACAAGATCATTGCAAGTTAGATTGTAACATGATCTGCTCATGCATTTTGTCATTGGTCCAAGCAAATCCGGAGATTTCCGTTTCAGTTTTGATCGCTGAGATGCGAATCCGGTATGGATACATGACCTCCTACAAGAAAACATGGCAAGCAAAGCAAAAGGCAATTGTTCGAGTATTTGGCGATTGGGAAAGATCGTACAATCAGCTACCTAAATGGTTAGGTGCAATGCAACATTTCGTGCCTGGTACAATTGTGGAATTGCAAACGATACCTGCATATCACGGTGATCGATTGGTCCAAGGTAAGAGAATATTCCATCGACTATTTTGGACATTTAAGTCGTGCATTGAAGGGTATCCGTATTGTAAACCAATTGTGCAAATAGACGGTACTTTCTTATATGGAAAATACAAAGGCACATTATTGTTAGCTATTGCACAAGATGGCAATCGAAACATACTGCCAATTGCCTTTGCCATTGTGGAGGGTGAGACAACAGAGGCTTGGTCATTCTTTCTCAGTAACTTGCGCAGACACGTGACAAAACAGCCTGGCATTTGCTTGCTGTCTGATCGACATGAAGCCATCAAAGCTGCGATTAGACGCAATGGTGGATGGAATCCTCCACATGCATATTCAGTGTACTGCATTCGACACATTGCAGCGAACTTTATGAAAAAGTTTAACAATAAGGAATTGCGTCGACAAATTGTTAACATGGGTATGGAATCAAATCATAGTTATTTTATCTCTTATATTTCGTTTAGCATATAAAATAATATTGAAATTCAAAAGTTTTTTGTTTTTAAATTTATTAGGATACGAGTTGAGGCGACCGAATTTTCATTTCATGTATGACAATCTTCGTGGAGAAAATGCAGAGGCGGCTAACTGGCTTGATAGGATCCCCAAGGAGAAGTGGGCGCAGTCATATGATCAAGGAAGGCGTTATGGCCATATGACAACCAACCTAGCTGAATCTATCAATTCGGTGTTGAAGGGAACGCGTCATCTTCCCATTACTGCTTTAGTGCAATCAACATATTATAGGTTGGCTGCACTTTTTGTTAAGATGGGGAACAAACAAATTGCCATGATGGAGGGAGGGCACACATATTGTGAAACAGTCACACAAGCTATGCAAGAAAATCGCACGAAAGCTAACTCCCACATTGTTCGTAATTTTACGCGAGCAAATCAATCTTTTCTGGTTGAAGAGTTAGTTGCTCCACAAGATGGTGTTTCTGCAATGAAGTACAAAGTCAACCTCAGTGACATGTGGTGTGATTGTGGAAAGTTTCAAGCACAAAGGTTCCCTTGTTCACATGTAGTTGCTGCCTGTGCACATGTCCATGTAGATTGCATGCAATATGTGGACAAAGTCTATAAACTGGAAAATATATTGAATGTTTATAGACATGAGTTCGAAGCTGTTGGAAATGAAGGTTACTGGCCTCAATATGATGGTCCAGAAGTGTGTCCCAATCAAGAAATGCGGAGAAATCCACATGGTCGGCCAAAATCAAGTCGTATTCGTAATGAAATGGACCTCAGGGAGAAAGGCCAACCAAAACGTTGTGGATTATGCAGAAACGGAGGTCATAACCGTCGAAATTGTCCGCAACGATTTGGCACATTGGGGGAGACTTCGCATCAACAATAAATGAATTACATGTTTTTCTCAACTTATCATGTACTTTGGATTATAAGGGAAAATGTAATGCAAGTTTTTTTTGTTTGTTTTTTGTTTTTATCTAATACAAATCAATTAACAAAATTTAAAAAAATTTGTTCATAAATTTTAAATAATAAAATTTACCTTACGAATTTTTTTTTTAATTATAAAAAATTATTTTAATTTAATTTATAAAATTTAAAATTAAAAAACAAAACTTACAAAATTTTAAAACTTACAAAATTTTAAAATTTAAACAAAACTTACAAATATAATTTTTGATTTTTTTAATTTAAGAAGAAATATTATTTTGTTTTTTTCATTTTTATAAGAAATAAAATTTTCCATATTTAAATTTAATAAGAAACTTAATTTAATTTATAATTTTTAAATTTAAAAAATAAAATTTACAAATTAAAAAAAATTAAAATTTGTTGATTTATTAAAAAAAAAAAAAATTACATGAAGGGAAATCGCTACCCCCCATGGCGATTTCCCTTCATTCTTTTTACAAATTTGGTTAAAAATACCAAGGGAAATCGCCATGGGGGGTGGCGATTTCCCTTGGTATTTTTATCAAATTTTGAAAAAAATACCAAGGGAAATCGCCACCCCCATGGCGATTTCCCTTGGTATTTTTAGCCAAAATCAATATTTTCATGCTGGGAAATCGCCATGGGGGGTGGCGATTTCCCAGCTAATTTTAAAACAAGCGTATTTTGAGAAATAATCTAAAAGTATAGGTAATTTGGGGTTTAATTTTTTTTTTAGCTATATTACTATAAAAAAGCCAATATTTCTTTGCTCTAATTATGATATTCTAGTTTCTACTTTTTCTTTTTTTTATATTAAATTATTTGTTTTCGGCCTTCTAAGTGAAAAGGAGAGTTTTAAGTTAAACTGTTTAGAGTAAATTTAAAATATATTTTATTATATATAAATATAATAAATTATATAAAATTATCATATTTATATATAATTTTTTTATATATAAATATGATAAATATGTTATGTATTTATGTAATATTTTTTTATATATAAATATGACACAAATTATATATAAATATGAAAAATTATATATATATATATATAATAAAATTTACGAAAAACTCATTTTAAAAAAAAATCTTAAAAATTTTCAAGAAAATTCCGAGGCACATGAGCAATATTAGCAATGAGAAGCTTCCTCCACTTAATGTATAAAAATTAGTCTTTTTGTATATCATAAAGTACCGGATTGAGACATCGAATTATATTTTATTTGAATGATCGATGATAAATAATTTCATTTAAACGAAGGGTTTTTATTGATCATTTAAAATGAAATCTTAGTAAACAGAAATTCACTTTAATGAATTTCTAAATAAATAAATAATAAAAAAAAAAAAGGTAAGAATCACTATAATAAATGTGACTTGTGGAATAAGGTGCCATTGGTAGGGATCCACTGAAAAAGAAAGAATGGAATACAATACCTTAAGACGTTACTATCGAAAGAAAGGGTTAAATAAACGACTATAAATACCATATGCAGGTTGGACGTTTGGCAGCAGCTGCACTGCTATGCTATAAAAAAAAAAAAAAATTATTAGCAAGTATTTTAAAGTATTTTTTAAATTATTATTTTTAATATATTAAAAATAATAAATAAAATTATTAATTATTATATTTAATATATTAATTAATCTTAAAAAATATCTTAAAAATATTCGTTAATAATGTTGATGTAAGAATTGCTAGACTACGGAGGTATTGTCCGTTTTGAAAATTTAAATATCGTCCTCACGATTTTCTTTTTTTTTAGAAAAAGCACATCATAGGAAAATGGTTACCTTTACTTTATAAAGACATCATAGGAAAAGGGTTATCCTTATTTTATAAAACAACAGTCCAATCCTTGGCTAGTCGATGTAAGATCGTTTACTCTCTCAACACTAACCCCTAGTCAAGGGTGTGGACTGTGTTTTTGTCGAATGCTAGTATTGAACCAGAACGAATTTACATAGACGACACCATTGTTGATGTAAAGATTGTTGAACTACGCCCGTTATAAAGTATTGTCTGTTTTGGATGATTTTGCCCTTTTTAGAAAGGAGGGAAGAAGTGGCCGTCTTAATTCAGTCCGCATCCACTATGAGATATTATTCGCTTTGGAAGTGAAGACCGTTTTCACGATTTTATCTTTTGAAAAAAGACGCCTGATAGGGGAAGGGTTGCCTTTATTTTATAAAGCCACAGTCTAATCCTTAGTTAGTCGATGTGGGATTGTTTTTCCTCTCAACAATAGCTTCTAGTTAAAGGTGTGGACTGTGTTTTTACCAATAGCTGATGAACCAAAACAGATTCCCACAAACGACGCCATTGTTGATGCAAGAATTGCTAGACTGCGTCTGTTATGAGATATTGTTCGCTTTGAAAATCTAAATACCGTTTTTACGATTTTGTTTTTAAAAAAAAAAAATTCTTATAAGAGAAGTATTGTCCTTACATTATAAAAATCACAATTCAATTCTTAAATAATGGATGTGAAATCATTTTCTCTTTGAACAAACAAAATTAAAATCAAGTATAAAGACTTTTATGTCCTGCTAGAATAGAATTTGGGTGACTGACTCGTGAAGTCTTTAAATAACTACGTGTAAATTCGTCATACTTTAGTATTTAATTAGGTAAAGATTTTTTCTTCTCTGGTTGGCTGCGGATGTATGGACAATAATTTAATTGTCCCATGTGACATCATCAACTTGTTCGCCAAGTAATCGACTCAAAAAGAAAGAAAAAAAAAAAAAACCAAATATATTCCAAGGATCACTAATTTCTTTTTTGCGCCGGATATGGTATAATGAATAAATCCAGTTCGTCAAAACCTTTATTATATTCAAATCGATATGCTTTTTGATTTTATAAGAAGGGGTGGGGTCAGATTTTATGAGTTTTTTTTTTTTTCTTCTTTGGAACGGCTTGAAGTTTTCTTAAACCCCTTTCACAAGCGGTGCTCTTTTTTCTACTTGACCTTATGCTTATGCTTTTGCTCTTCGACTCTTCATTCCAGCAGGATTCTCTAGATCTCTACAAGATACATATCTATCATCATTTATAAATTATAATACATATCTATTTTGCATTTGTCGAGTTCATAACTACAAAAAAAACTTAAGTATAAAAAGATAAATAAACTTTTTTTAAACAAATCTTTCAAAATTCCGACATTAAAACTAGCTCACAAAATTTCTCATCAAAAAGACATCAACACTATGTTTAAAAGTTATAACTTTGGTTCGATTGAGGAATGGGATGGATTTGTAGTTTTAATTTTAAAAGAAAAAAAAATTGTGACTTGAGAAAATCACCTTTGGGGCTAAATTTTGAAATGGCATTGCTGAATTGGGCTTATTTACGGGTCCATCTATGGGGCTTGAGATTGGGATTCTAACCTCGAGCCCTCCAGTGCTTGGGCTTTGCTTAAACTTGTTAGTTGTTACTAGATCATACCAGTGACATAATCTAGCGATAATCTAGTGATGTATAAGACTTAGAAGAAAAGGTCAAAGGGGGTTTAGGCCCAAAAGAAATAAAAAAAGGGGAAGGGGAAGGGTTTTAGTCCTTCCACTGCTTCCAAAAACCGCTTCAGAAGAAGGGAAACCTTCGAAAGAGAAAGAAAAAGAACAGAAAACATGGGCAAAGAAGGTGAGCTTTGGGACGACTCCGCCCTCATCGATGCCTTCGACAACGCCATGTCCAAACACAAGGTTTCCCTCTCTCTTCTTTACGTTTAATTATATTTGGGTTTTCTCAGTTTGTGGCTGCAATCAAACTTTTTTTAAGTTTATAATTGGATTTTGTTTTAATGGTATTTGCATTTGGTCTGCAGAAGATGCATGGAAAGAAAAACAATGAGCCCAATGTCTCTGTTGTTGATCAAAGTCGTGATGAGGCCATAAAGTAAGCCTTTGTTTCTTTTCTCTTTCTTTCCTGGTTTTACAGGTTGGAAATAGTATGTTATTTTCAGCAATACAATTTTTGGGTAATTTTCAGAAACTATTATTGAATGAAATATACCGTTGATGATGGGTTTTTTTATTTATTTTTTACTGGGGAATGTCGTAATTTCTCTTGCTGATCGAATGAAATGTCAATATAAAGTTCAAATTTGATGATTTTGAATTGCAAGATATGTTATTTCAGTTTAATTTCTTCTCATCTGCATTGTCTTTCTGCTTCTTTACTGTTATTTAAAATTTTCTGGTTTCTTGTTAGCCTGAAACTCATATTAGATTTTTACACACTTCTGGTTCATGAAGACTTAGGGATGCAGGAGAGAACAGCAATGCCACATTAAATACTGGAACAGAAACGGAGGAGGCAAAGGATCTTGAACCGGTTAAAGAAAATCATGATTTACATTTACAGACGCCTGAGCCCTATATAGATTCATCAACTAGTCTGCCAATGCATGATAAGCAAGATGCGAATAAAGACTATTCAGATTCGCAAGGTGCACAAGACTATAACCAATTACTCGGCCAATATTATGAGGTTGAAGACAAGAGGCAAATGATTCTGCAGCAGCTTCAGCAATTTAGTGGCTGGAATTACCAATGTTCTGCTGAGGGTTCTAGCGCAGCTGCACAATGGGGTACCTCCTTTACTTCTCAGGAATATCCAATTCCTACAAGTCAATCTTCGCACTCCACTGTCCTCTGTTCGTGTTGCCCGTATGTATGTCAATCTTTGGTGACTCCATGCACGTCATATCCGTGCTGTTCCTTGGGTGGGACATGTGTTGGTAAAAGTAGCACTGAACCAAATGGTGCAATGACTCATGGAAACTTACCAACGGTCATAGACTCTGACATTGTTAAAACAGCTATGGGAGCTGCAGAAAGAGCAATATCCTCCATGACAACAAAAGCTTCTATTAATCCTAATGTAAATGAAGGTAAGTATGGCTTTCCCAAGTGTCCTGAAGAGTTGTCAGGCTGTTGTTTTACCGTGTCAAGTGTATTGTTGTAACATGTTATTGAAAATGTTATGCTCATAAATTTAGCCTAAGTTGATGATCATACTCTGCCTGTATTGTTCTTCGATAATGTGAAATTTTTGTTTAGCACATTTTTAATGTGCTTATTCAATTTCTCATAGATTAATATTTGCACTGAATGCAGAGAACAAGGAGAAGAAAGATGGTGAAGAGGAAATGAATCAAAGTACTAGCTGTGAAACTGATCTCGCTGTACTTTTAAATGCATGGTATTCTGCAGGCTTCTACACGGGAAAGTAAGTAATTCCATTATGCACCTTCTCTCAAATGTCAGAAACCAGAATTTATTTCTTTTTCTAATGATTATGGTGAATGAGCATCTGCAAAAATATATCTTTAATCTGAGCCAGCCTTTTGTCAACTCTAGTGCTTATAAGGGCTCACAAGGATCAGACATTAATAAATTTGTCTTGTGGCTACATACACAACATATTTGTGATAATTTCTTTAAATGTTAAGTCTAATTCACTAAGTATCAAGTATCCAGTCCGATGTGATCTCTTTTGTTTAAATGTTATGTCTAATTCACTAAGAATCAGGTATTCGGTCCGATGTGATCTCGTAAGAGACCTTATTCATTAGGTTCATATTTACATGCCCGTTGGATGTTTTGACTATTTCTTTCATTCGAGTAATGCCAATACATCGCCTTTCTTCGGACTGTAATGGTATTTTGTTAACTTTGCTATTAATGAAAATGTTTGCAAGTGTGCCCTTAAACATAATATCAAAAAATCAAATAAAATAATGAAGTTATATTGAACTCTCTAATCATGGAAGTTTAACATTGATATGCAGGTACCTTATGGAGCAGAGTATTGCTAAGAAAAGGCAGTGATAGACACTCTTATTGCAATGTGGAAGAGAGCTGTTTCAAGTTTTGTTGATATAAATTAGCTTGGATGTGTAATTTTTGAAGGGGGTGAAAAGGAAGAATCTGGTGTATTGCAAGTTTTATAGACTATACTCTAATAGTTCAACATTGCTTAAAGTGACAAGTCACTCAATCACCTCTTGCATTATATCTCATTTTCAGCTCTTGCTGTCATTATTGTGAAATCTAGATATTTCACAGTTTTACTTGTTCAGGTGCAGTGGAGAGATTGCTGTCTCCCTACCTTAAGTACAAGACATGCTATAAATTTCTTTGTGGTTAATTGCTTCTTTTTATTACTTAAACTTAAGGATGTTTGGTTTAAAGATATTTTTAAGATTGCTTGTTCATCTTGAAGTGAGTTTTGACACAAATGACTGCCCCTACCAGCTTCTTGTTTGCTCTTCTCTTTCTTACAATTAGTTCTAAATCATTGGACAGGCATCTAAAATAGCTTCCCAAATGAGAGAAAGAACCAATAAGATTAGTCATAAATTACCAGAGTTTGGATATTTGGATAGAACTTCTGATTCTGCTATCCTCTTTCTTGTGGTTGTAATCTTGTACTTAGATTAAGATAAACTTTGGAACCCCTGCAAGGAAAAATAGAAGACATTTTACAGAGAATTTACTCCCTACCAAAACCCTTAAGCAGAATTTAATTTAATTGGCTATAAGTTAATCATTGGCAATTCTTACCAAAAATCTCTAATAATTTGTTTCTTGTTTAGGTCAGGATTCAACATCTGAAGTTCAAATCCATTTTTTTTTTTTGGCCAACAGAAGTTCAAATCTACTTAACATCATATCATATGCGAATTGTTATAAATTTTATATTTATTATTAAAAATAATATCATATATATCACCTTCCATTAGTAGCTAATAAATTCCAAAATTTTAATTCTTTAAATTTATTAGAATTAATACCGAATTTTTATATATATAGTAGAAAAAACAATGTACTTTTACTATCAAAAGTTATAGTAATGAAGTAGATTTATTAGATGCTTTAATTTTTTTCCTTCCTTTTTACAATTTGATATATATATATATATATATATATATATATAATTAGAATGAACGGTCGATATTGAGTCTTGAGATCCAATCACGGTTGACCGAAAAAGTATATACTATTGACTATATGATGCTTCATTGTTGTTATCAGAGAGTGAGAGACGACTCGATAGAGTGTTTACTAGTTCAGCAGTAGGAAGATCCTTTTGGCAATTGAATTTAGGGCAAAAAATGGGGAGAACATCATCGAGCAAGGACGGCGCTCAAGCCCTCTTCCATTCTCTTCGCTCTGCTTACGCTGCCACTCCTGTCAATCTCAAGGTCTCTCTCTCCTTCTTCCTTCCCCTTTTAACTCTCAATTATTTGTTCCAAATCTTGAATTTCTAATCCTTTTTTTTTTTTTGGGTTTTCTAAGTACAGATCATTGATCTATATGTGGGTTTCGCAGTCTTCACCGCTCTGATTCAGGTACTTCCATCCATCTTCAGAAATCCGTTCTATATATTTCTTTGCTTGATCTTTAGTGACTGAAATGCATTGATTTGTTCTTCTGGGGTTTCTAGTTCTTTGCTTTCTCACTATATTTCATCCATCGTAGCAGTCTTCCTTGAAATGCACTTAAAAATAGATAATTGGGATAAAAAATTAGAAATGCAAAGTATATATTGAATGAATTAATGAGTTTAAAAGTAATCATGCTGAACATTTTGAAATTTCATGAAAACCAGCTTACAGTAGAATGTAAAACGATTGCTGACTTTTTAATTGTTGGACTAAGTGCATGTATCTTTTGATTTTGTTTTGCAACCCCAATTTTTGTTTGTGTAATTCTATCCCAATATATTTAATTTAGTTGATTATATGTTCTTAAATCTTCGCTTCCATTGAGGATCCACAGGTAGTTTACATGGCTATTGTGGGATCATTTCCTTTCAACTCTTTTCTTTCTGGAGTGCTTTCTTGCGTTGGGACAGCTGTCCTTGCCGGTAAGTGGACTTTGTATCATCATTCTTTGCAATGTAAATGACCTATTCTGACACCAATTTGGTTTCATTGGATGCAGTTTGTCTTCGTATTCAAGTGAACAAAGAAAACAAGGAATTCAAGGTAAGCTTTTTCACATTTTATGTCTTACACTCCTCCAGTAGTTACTGAGGCAGGGGAAGAAAAGCAAAATCGAATGATCGTATTATCCTTCTAACTTCAAATGATTTGAGGAGTTCAAATCTTTCTTTCCTCTCTTAACTTAAACCGATGGTTTTGAACTGCCTTTAACCCCACGAAATAACTTGTTTTTTCCTTTAAAGTTTTTTTTTCCCCTTTATTGCTCTAAGGTTGAGGTGGGTAACTGGGTGTATATAGGATTCAACTGCATGTTAAATCATTGACTTGATAATGCTCATATCAATTACAGGATCTACCACCTGAGCGAGCTTTTGCAGATTTTGTTCTTTGCAACTTGGTGCTCCATTTAGTGATCATGAATTTCCTTGGATAAAATCGTAACTCCAGGTTCGCTGGACTGCTGTTTACTCTGTTTCTGGCAGTGATTCATAGTTATAGCAAGAAATGAAATTAAAGGTCGTCATTATGAGCTTATGCATACAGCATACATAATCGGAACTGTAGTAGGAATTTGATGTTTTGTCTTTGGCTAAAGAGTTTCGAGATCACTTGGAAGGAAACAAAAGACATTTGAGTGTCAATTTGCTTGTTCTGATTACTTTCCATGATTATATTTCGCATAAGGCATTTTAGATTTTGGATCTCTCACCTGTGCATAGTTTGGCAAATTCTAGCTGGAATTTCTGAAAGGAAAATCATAAAATTCGCCTTGAACTTAAGTTCTGCTTAAAGTTTACGTCTCCCAAACGCATATACCAGCTCATGGCCGGGAAAATATTATTCTAGGATGCACTTGGATGAAACATTTAAAAAGCTGTAGGAGTAATGAAGCAGGGGAAATTGAATGGCATTTAGTCTTATTTAACATTGCTTCTGACTTTTGATGTCAAAAACTGTTTTTTGCTAAACAATTGAAACCATGGTTTGAAAAATCAAACCAAAAAATTAAAAAATATAGTTTTTGAGTTTTAAAAGTTGGCTTTTAGATAAAATGATTTTATTATTTTCAAATCTTTATACTTTTATTATTTTAAACATATATATATATATTTTTTACATTTTAATTCTTCACAATATTTGTTCACAGTAATAATAAATACTTAAAAAATTTTAAATCATAGTTTTTCACCATATTTTTTAATTATATTTTTTTTATTTAAATTTTTTCAACGCGAAACTAGCTCTAAAAGTAACTGTTTGGTGCTCGTTAAAGTGTTGCAACCATGAAAGCAGAAAAGCAACGTATAAAATTAGCCAAGAGGAGGAAAAGCCCTTTTGTTGCCTATGTTTTGAATAGTCGTGGGTTCAATGAGAATTGCATGATTTGATTCATCAATTTTTATGATAAAAAGTTGGGTTTATATTGAAATTATTGAAACATCATAAATTCATAATCGAATAATTTGACAGATAGTCGATGCTTAATTTATTAAACACATTTTCATTGTTTATGATAAAAAAAGTTGTATCTCTATCTAGATGATTAAAATATTTTCCTTCAGTTCGTAATTTGTAGCAGATTTTTCTGCTTTCTTTGGATAATTAATGAAAATTCAATTATCCAAAAAATTATATATTTTCATTGTTTTATGAAACACAACGAAGTTTTATAAAAACTACTTTATATATCTCATTCTTAAGGAGTGGAAAAATAATTGATGTTTCCTTCACAAGATGCTAAAATAGGGGGAGAAAAGTGAAAAATACACCGACCCAATTGAAAGAAAAGGGCTTTTCATTGGTTAGCCAGCCCATACGGCAATGTAAGGGCTTCAAACATATGCGAATTCGTAACATTTTTTTAACATGCTTTGCTTTGCCATGAGGTAGGTAAATGGGTGAATGGGGTTTTGCTTATTGGCCTGGCCTTGTCCGATGATGTCGCATATATATTAGCGAAAGCATGCAATTGCAAGTTGCAACCCACTTCTTAAAGCTAGAGATTTGTGCAAATGCGACGAGGTACTGGTGGTGCTTCTTACCAAGGGCTTAATCAGAATATTAACAGCAACAGCTGTGAAAAACTCCATTATTAAATGACAAAGAGAAATGACATGTAATGTATATATATATATATATATATACATATATATATATATGTTTGTTTTTGGACATTTATAAAGCAGTATAATATAGTTGGCATTTATAGGTGTTATAAGGTGCAGCTCACGTGCTGAATGAAAAACACCAAATAAAAGTGTTCTTCAGAATCAGATCAAATACTAACAAAGCTTCTACGAAATCTCTTGTTTTTTCTTCTTTGTCTCCTTGTATTTGATGTTTTATTGTTTGTTGTGCAAAGGGGAAAGATTACAAGCACTTTCCCCCACTGCATCTTCCCATTCCCATTTGTTAAACACTTAAACACCGACTAAAACAAAGCACGAGAATGCTTTCCTTTCACTCTTTTTTTTTTTTTTTTTGTTTGTTTTCAATGTGGATTACAACGGCCAGAGGAAATCAATTAATACACTAAACTAAGTATAGAAAAAATATAAATATTAAAAAAAAAAAAGTTGCTGACGAATTATTAAAATTCGTGATACTGTTATCAATAGTAATATTTTATATTAAATATAGTAAAAATTTTGTTAACGAGTATCCTTAAATTATTCTTTAAAATTGATTAATATATTATTTATAATAAAAATATTATATTAAATACAAAAATTGATAATTTTATTCATCATTTTCAATGCATTGAATAAAGATATTGTTATGTATATAGTAATCTTAAAAAATATTCTTAGATCACTCGTTAGCAAAATTTATATAGTAATTAGTAATTAATAATTAATTTAATAAATTTTAAAAAAAATGTTAATCAATATTTAGTGACGGTGATATTTATAAAAATAAAATATAATTAATACATTATTTTTTATTGATTTCAATAAAAAAATAATGTATTAAATGTTAAAAAAAATAACGATAAGTAAATAATTTTTAACTCATGTTTGTAAACATCGATGAAGTATTAACCTAACTCAAATATTAATATATTAAAAATAATAATTTTAAAAGAGAAATGTTAACCAGTGTCACTAGACACTGATTACGATGATATATAAAAAATATATATATAATTAATAATTTTTTTTTAATTTAGTAAAAATAACATATTAAATAAAAAAAATTATAAACTGATAAATAAATAATCTTTAATTAATGTCTATAAATACTATCGCACTAGTTAAGCGAACCCATTTTAAAATATCCATTAACAAAATCTTAAAAAAAAAAAAAAAAAAAACCCTCTCATGTTGTACTAATTTATTATTTGATTAATCCCTTAACCATTTGATTAATGTTGCATGCACGAGGTTTTCGAATCATCTCGCATTCTTAGATGTCCAAATTTTAACCATACTGAGACACTGCATTTGTTTTTGGGGGTAGTGAAGGGAAAGAGAAGAGTGTGCCGTGACCGTGACTGCGCTCTACCCATGTTTTAAATTGTGCCACTTTCTCGGAAATTAAAATCTAAATTTATGATCAGTGTCTTATTTTTGCTTCCACCTTCTCTGTCTTGATTGTGGTCTAAACATACAGTTGGTTCAACCCTTTCATTAATTTAGGGGGACATGGTTAATTAATTAATTAATTAATTAATTAGCTTTAGATTTCTGACAACTGACAATAATATTTATGCTTATAAGTTTTAACACTTTCCATGTTGCTAGAAAAATAAGAAAAGTTTCCTAAAAAGAAAAGGCAGAAATGATAGTATTTCTGAAAGTTGCTGACCGCACAATAATTTCCAATATTTCATCCACTCTTAAAAAATCTAGTCCGATAGTCTAGTCAAATCGATTCATTTGAAAATTGAAAATATGTCCCAATAATTATGTATTATAGAATTAGGTTTTTAGTGAACCAAAAAGAAAATTAAATTTTTTTTTACTTATAAATAATGAGATTTAAATTTTTAATATTTTAATTTTATATTAAAAATATTATTATTTAATATTTAATATATTTTTTTAATTGAATTAATTTAAATTAACAATCAAAATTTTTGTAGATTTGACATCAAATTTGATTTTTTAATCATTGATTTCATGAAAAACATTATTAAGTCTAGTACTGTTCCAAAGACAGCATGAGAATACAAAGCTTTTAGGCAAGCATGCTATGCTACCGATTCTTATTACTCTTGAAACTAATTATGTCCTTCCAAGGACCTGAACTAATTGTGTCCTCCACCATCTCCTCTTCTTCTACCTTAATTATGATTATTATTCATTATATCTTCTAAATCTAATTTGATTTACACCTCAAGTTAAAATGTCCTTTCTCTGGCAGTTGAAACCGGTTTTCCATTGGAGATGCTTGAAAATTAACTGGTTAATTTTGGAAAAAATTTATTAATGAATGTTTAAACAAAAATTAATTAACATTTTGCTTATAATAATATAATTTTTATCAAATATGATAGTTGATGGTTAAAATGTTGATTTTCAATGCATTAAAAATGATTATTTAATATAATAACTTTAAAAAAACTATTGGTTACTAAGAGCTAGTTTAGCATTGCTGTTGAAAAAAAATTTGAGTTAAAAAAATGCGTTTAGAAAGTGTGGTGAAAAACTGTGATTTATGCGTTTAGAAAGTATGGTGAAAAATTGTGATTTAAAAACTTTTAAGTGTTTAACATTGCTATGAAAAAGTTTGTAGGAAATTGAACTGTAAAAAAAAAATATGTTTAAAATAATAAAAGTGTAAAGATGTAAGGATAATACAGTCATTTTATCCAAAAACTAATTTTTAAAGTTCAAAAACTATATTTGTTGACTTTTAATTTGACTTTTCAAATCATAATTTTAACAATAAAAGTTAAAAAATTTTATCTACGATAAAAAATAATTTTTAACCTTAAAATTTGTGTCAAAATTAATACTAAAGGAAGAGTAAAAGTTTGAAAAATTGCGTGCAGGGCAAAATCGTAGGTGATATGCTCTCGCATAATTGACTCTATGGATACACGTGGTGGACAAACACTGGCTGAAGATGGGGTCTCGAGAGCCGTCAGATGCACAAAATGTTAAGTGGGTGAGGCATCACCATCGGATAAGTTGATTGGGGTCCCTTTTGACTCGGACTTTCCCAAGTCAAATGAGAAATCAAGGTTGGGATTGAAACCCCAAAAGATACTAATGTCGCCTGACCAGTGGGGTGTGAGGCCCACGCGCCACCCCTATCTGCTCCTCCACTGGGAAACAAGTGGTGCTTTTAGGTGGAGGAAGCTGTTGAGAATATCACACAATAAAATCTTCACAGGGTGGCCTTAATTATGTTGGTCTCACTTTTATTTGATTTTAACAACAAATAAAAATCGGATTGAAAGGTTGGATGGACGGAGTTATTGATTTTTGGTTCAATTGATTTAATTTATTGAACTGATAAAATAATTAAAATTTTGATTTTTAATATAAAATAAATATAAAATATAATAAATATTTTAAATCTATATTTAATTTAATGAATAAGTTTTTAATTTGAAGACAAAAAACTACGATTCAAATTTTATTATATGCAAAATAATAATAATATTAAAATTGATTTAATTTCGAACGATCCAATATAATTCTGTTCAATCAAGTGTGAGCATAATGTTTAATCGATTTTTGACTAATTTAATATTTATATTTTCTATTCGACCAATTCAAATTGGTTTTTGTTCACTGGATTTGGGACATTCGTGATTCGTGGGTTCCTTTTCATATTCTCGGGAAGGAATAGGAATATAGGATGAGAGAGGATTGGCATACTTATTTTGTGGATAATCTATTAATTTTGTTTTAACAAGTTACTGTTATTTTCTTCATAAAATTTTGCTAACGAATGCTTTTAGGATATTTTGTTAATATACTATTTATAATAATAACATTGTATTAAATGCAATAATTGATAATTTTATTCATGATTTTCAATGTATTAAATAAAAATATTACTATATATAATAATTTTAAAAAATACTCTTGGAGTACTTGTTAGCAAAATCCTTCTTTTTATTACTAGAATAAATATAAAAGTTAGATAGGGCTATCTAATAATATGATTGGACTAAATTTATACTCTTTGAATAAGTAGTTTTTTTCCTCCTAAAAGAAATATTTATTTATTTATTTATATTATTAAAATTTTTAATTGAATTGATATCACGAGTAAAGTTGATACTAATTTAATTTGATGAAAATTGACTTAAAAACCAAAATCAAATTATAACCCAAAAAAAATAGATATTTATAATTTTTTAATTTTTTTTATAAAATACATGTAAAAGAATTCCCTTTTTTTTTTTTAAATTATCCATTTTTACAAACATAACTTATGTGTTTTTTTTTTAAACATATACTGGATGATCAAATTCTAGTATTGAATTGAATAAGCAATTTCTTGGCCAAAAAAAGGACAGAATCAAGAAAATGTCATTTGAAAGAAGGGTTGTAACAATCACTTGGATTAGGAAATTTACAAGTTACAACCGAATTTTACAATGTATTAATGTTACAAAGGAAAATTAAATTTTCATAAATTCAGGTGTTTGACTTTTTTTTAATGGAATATATTTGTAGTACTATTTTTCTACTATCATTTAATAATATTTGCCGGTGCACCCACTTATCGAAATAATATTAATTAATATAGAGAATCATGAAGCTTTGTATTAATGTTAATTAAATTCAGAAACTTTTGGTACATAACTACATATGCCATAATTATTATTTTTTTCAATTCCATCCGAAAAAAAAAAATATGAACATTATTTTGAATCGTTTCTTTAGAATATATAATTTCACACCCTAATATCCTATAACTTTGAGTTTTTTTTTTTTTTTTTGTATTTTCTAAGCGAACATTTTATTTGCTCGATTAATTGATGCATGATATTCCTCGCAAGATTCGAAAGAGAAAATAAAAAAAAATAATAAAAGAATTCTTCCCTGCACTTTCTTATGCTTCAGCTCCAATGAACATATACTATGATATATTTTGCCCTAGTTTTATTACCCTAAAGTAAGGCTGTAAATGAATCAGACTTGAACAAATAAGTTTTTCTTCGTGTTCGTTTATTTATTTTTAAAATTGTTCGTGTTCGGTTCGTGTTCGTTAAGGATTTTCAAATTGTATTCAAGTTCTGTTCTTTTAAAATTAAGTGTGTTCGTGTTCGTTCATTTAATGTTCACGAACAAGTTCATTTAATTTAAATGAACTTGTTCGTGAATATTAAATGAACATGTTCACAAACAATTAAAAATATGTTCATGAACAATAAACAAACAAACAAATATAAAACAAGTCAATTTTAAATTATTATTAAATATAAAATAATAAAATACAAACGTAATTAAATTTAATTTATTACTAAATTATTAAATTTAAGTTATTATATAATATTAATTATATTATAAATAAAATAATAATAATAATAATATTATTAATTGTATTATAAACGAACAATAAACGAACATAAACGAGTTTTAAACAAATTAATAAACGAGTTTGAAACGAACCATAAACAAGCTTGTTCGTAAACATAAACGAACCGAACACACATTTGTTCGAACTCGGTTCATTTAATAAACGAACATTAAAATTGTGTTCATAATTATTTATTTAGCTTAATAAACGAACATAAACGAACAAAAATTAAATTATTCACGAACGATTCATCGAACATTCTGTTTGTTTATACCCTATCCTAAAATCTTGTTTGGTTAAAGCCGAAAGAATAATATTTTATATTTATAAAAACGTGAAAAATAGTCTCCATATAAAACGCACGTGATTTTGGGTATTGGTTGGTCAAATCAAATCAAACCAAAGCCCTAGCTTGGCCTTTGCCCTAGCTCAAAACATAAATCAAAATTAAAGTGAAGACAAATTTTAATTATGATTCTTATTGTTGTTGTTAAGTTTTACCCTTTCATACTTAATGAAGCACGTATTTTTTTAAATTTTGGAATAAAATTTTAATTATAAAAAAAGGTTTTGCATTGAAATTAAATAAGAATAACCATATATAGATGGAAATAGCTTAGAAGGATGGTCCAATAATTAATGGTCATCAAATGATGATATTTGGCAAATAAAAGAAAAAAGTGTGAATCCATTTCTCTTTCACGAGTTTTGATACATGATTCATGCATTCATTTTTTGACTTAATTGGCAGCAAACTTCACTTTTTACATATGATGATTATGTCTGAAATCAAAATGCATTAAGACCAAAAATGAAAACATTATGTTTAAATTAACACTTAAATACTATTAGTCTTAGAAACCAAGGCAGCTATTATTGACGTTATTACCAAAACCAAAAGCGGCATAATATTATTGACAACAACAATATTTATGTTAAATGTTTTTTCTTAAGAGTTTTGGATATTGCATTCTTTAAATTTAATTACGTTTTTATTTAAAATAATATTTTGTATTAAATACAATAATTAATACTTACTTTTATGAATTTTAATACATTAAAAGTATATATTACTTAATATAATAACTGTACTCAATAGATTTTTTTTTTTTTAAATATCAAAAACAATATTGAGTCATCTGGTTAATCTTATACTATATTATCTATACTATTATAAAAAAAATAGTTGAGTTGGTGTCACTAAGTCAAGTGACACCAATTCAGTTGGTAAAATTACAAAAAGACCAAATAAATAATTATAATAAATAATAACATATTAAGGGTATTTATTTATTTTTAATTTTTTATATAATTTTTATTTTGAAAAAATTTACCAATTTTTCCTTAAAAATTACCCACTTCTTAAGAAAAAACTACCTATGTACATATAAACTACCCACTAATCAATTTATTTTTAACATAATTTTTACTATTTTTTTTATTCATCCACCCAGATAATGGGTGTGCCATAATCAAGTATTTATTATTGGACTAGATAAATCGGTTTTTTACCGTAATATAGCTGATTTTTTTAATTTACCAAAATACTGCTGTTTCCAAATTATTTTTTAAAATCTATTTTTTTAACCAGTTGAGAAATTGCTATGACCCATGACGATTTCCCAACGATAAATTTTTTTTTTCTTAAAATTAAGTTGGGAAATCGCTATTGGCCATGGAAATTTCCTAACTTAATTTTTAATTTTAATTTTTTTTTTACTTTTAATTATTAAATAATAAATTTAAAATAAAAATTTATAATTTATAATTTTAAAAAATAAATATTTAATAATTTTTATATATAATTTTTATCCCACGGTGGTATAGGTGTCCATGGGTCGGGTCGGGCCTATGTATGGTATCAATACCACATTTGCTTACCCAAGCCACGGTAACAATTTCCCAATCTTTATTTATTATTTTTAATTTTATAAAATAATAAAATTTTAAAAATAATAGTTTACCAAAATTAAAAAAATTATATTCGTAATTAGACATGTTCATGGGTCGAGCCGCGACCCGAAAATTTTTCTCTTGTCCAAGCCCATTTTGAGTCGGGCCGACCTGAAAGCCTGTTTAAATAATAACAAATTTAAAAATTATATAAATACAATCCGGGTTTATCGGACCGGACTTACCACCATGTAGACCTGTCCAAGGGCCAGGCTACCCACCCAAGCCCGAAGGCCTGCCCATATTTGAAAGGGCTTGGACAAAAAATATTAGGTCCGAAAAATGGGCTTGGGCAAAAAAATTAGGGCCGTTTAAAATATGGGCCAGGTCTTTGCTCCAACATTCAAGGCCCGAGCCTGGCCCGACCCATTTTTTTAATTAAATAATATATTATTTATATTTACACATATTATATAATTTATGTCATATAAAAATTAAATATATATAATATTATAGTGTAAACATTAAAAAATATGTTAAGTTATCCATGTTTAATAACTTAATAAAAGAAAAATATAAAATTATTAAAAATTAAATAATAAATATATATTATTTAAAAAATAGAAAAAAATATGGGCGGGCTTAAACGGGCTTGGAAAAAATTTGAGGCCCATATTTCGGATCGGGCCGGGCCAGGCTTGGGCAAACAAATGTAGTGTTGATATTATACATGGGCCTGACCCATATTTTAAAAGAATAAAATATATATTAAAAGAATAAAAAAAAGGAAAAAAAACAAAATTTATAATTAAAACAAAAAAGGAAAATAAAGTATTTTGGGAAATCGCCACCGTAGGTGGCAATTTTCAAGGTAAAAAATAAAAAAAAATTAAAAATTAAGTTGGGAAATCGCCATGGCCTATGGCAATTTTTCAATTTAGTTTTTTAAAAAATATAAAATTTACCGTTGAAAAATTATCATGGATCATGAAGATTTTTCAATTGATTAAAAAAGAACGAATTTTGAAAAATAATTTTAAACCATTGATATTTCGATAAATAAAAAAAAAAAATCAGCAGGATAAAAAAACCAGATAAATCACCCTGATTCTTACATTTCAATTTTAGGCCAAATAGCAAAATAAGCCATTGGACTTACGCAAATTTGCATTTAAACCATCATACTCATAATTTTGTTCAATGACCCTATAGAACTTTGTTAATTACACAATTAAGCCCAAATTTTTACGAAAAAGTTAAACTTCTATACTATAGCAGCTCGCTTGGGAGAGGATCAATGCCAAATAAATTAAAGCTTACAATTAGGTCCAAAGTTAAGCTTTTTTAAATTTTCCTATAATACAAATATACAATCAAGATTCAAGTTCGTAACATTATTGTTGACACAGTTAAAATTGCGTTTAACATTATTGTAGACACGGTTTTTAAAATAAAAAATTACATTTTATTGTAACAAAAATATTAAATGGATAAAAAATTAATTTTACTGTTAAAATTATGATTTCAACTCAACTCAAATCAAAAAATTAAAAATTTATGCTTTTTACAATTTAATCGTAATTTTTGAAGATAAAATTATATATATATATTTAAAATTTTTAATTCATCACAGTATTTTTTTTTATAAATATTGCTAAAAATTATATCGCACTTTTAAAATATATATTTTATAAATCAATTTTTTTTTTTCAAGAAGAAAGCTAAATCAATATTTTAAACAAGTTTTTCTTTTTAAAAGTTTGGTCAGTTTGGAGGAAAGAAAACGACAGGCAAGTAAATATAGGTGTGACAAAATTCAAAACTCAAAAAGCAAAGAGTAGCGAGTATCCAAGTTTGATACCCGCAGGAGAGTAGCCAAAAATGAAAAATCATGAAAAAAAAAGATTAAATTAAAAAAAAAAAATCAATACAATAATTATTAAATGATATAATAAATAAAAATTATTTAAAAAAAAAAAAATTATTTGAAAAAAATTATAAAGATAAAATTACTTTTTGATAAATTTTTTTATCTCTTATTTTTTAATTAAAAAATAAATTTTTTTTTAAAAATAAATTTTTTTTTAAAAATAAATTTTTTAATTTTAAAACATAACTTATTTATTTATTTTTTAATTAAAAATTTTAAAAAATAATATTTCTAAAATTCAATTTTTTATTTTTAAAATTTTTAAAAAAATAAATGTTTAAATATTTAAATTTATTTTTAATTAAAATTTTTAAAAAATAATAATTTTTTAATGAAAAGATAATTTTTTTTAAAAACAATTTTTATTTATAATAATTTTTAATTTATTTTTTTAAAATAACTCTTAACTATTAAAATATTTAACAATTACTCAATTATATTTACCCAATAAACAAAACAAAAAATTGTCTTGTAGCAGAAATGGTAGCAAAGATAGAGATTGAGTATTGAATTTGACTCCTTCCCTCCCCTCCTCTGTTAGTATGTACTGTTATACTGACAAGCAATGAAGTCACGTACATATAGCAGATTCAGACTCTGTTTTTTCAAGTTTTTTCCTTTTTTTCTTTGGGATGAAAACATCAGTTTCAAGTTAAGCAAACCAAACCCATTTGGCATTTCTCTTTCTCTCTCTGCCCCTAAACCCAACAACTAGGGGTGTAAACGAGACACCTGTGCTCGCAAACTACTCGAGTTCGACTCGAAAAAAACTCGAATTCGATTCGGTCATTATCGAGCCGAGCTCGAGCTCGAGCAGCTCGAGCTATCGAGCGAGCCGAGTTCGAGTATCTTAATACCCGATTCGAGCAGCTCGCGAGCCTAATCGAGCTTTTTTTATTTATAATATTTTTATTATTAATTTACTATTTTACCCTTAATATATATACATATTTAAAAACCCTTAATTCGAGTTCGAGCTCGAGTATTTAAACGAGCCTAATCGAGTCGAGCTCGAATAGTTCGATTTTATCTCGAGCCGAGCTCGAGCTTAAAAAATGATACTCGATCGAGCTCGAACCGAGCTTCGAGTCTCGAGTTTCGAATCGAGCTCGAGCTTCTCAGTATTCGAGCTCGACTCGACTCGATTACAGCCCTACCAACAACTGAAAATTTTTCATTGGAAAAGTATAGTTTCCACTCTCCTCATTAACAATTTGCGGAACTCTCCTAACTCTTTAGTACTCTCTCACTTCAGTTGCCAACTCATACACTTTACTTCAGCAAAAACAGCCTGCAAAATCTCTTTCTTCCTCTGCCTTTGAACTCTAATCTAATGCATCTTGCGCAGAATCTAACCCCATTAAAAGTTTAAGAGAAAAACTGAATGTTTTTACTCAAATCTAGCTATAAGGCAAAACATAAACTTTATCCTAAAAATCTCACCTTTTGTTTCCCTTTAGCTCTCCCACAGTCCCACCCATTAAAATCCACCTTATTTTTAAGAGCTTTTCCTTCAGTATTTCCTTACCAAAATATTACTGAAAGACCCCTTTTTTTTTTTTTTTTCTGTCATGCACTCAAGCTTGTTCCTTTTTCAATGAGTTGGGGTTGTCTTAGCTCTTCTTTTTGGGGGGTGAATGGGGTGTATGTTTTCTCAGTTGGCTGCAAAATTTGCTTTCTTTCCACCATCTCCACCAACTTATCAGATCAAGAAGGGTGACAATGGGAAACTCACGGTGGTTTCATCTTCTTCTTCGATGCCTATTCCTGTTGCTGATGATACTTCTTTGGATGTGCTTTTGATTGACACCAAACGTGGGAACAAGATTGTTGCTTTTTATTTGAAAAACCCATATGCACGCCTTACTGTGCTATATTCTCACGGCAATGCTGCTGACCTTGGCCAACTCTATGACCTCTTTGTCCAGCTCAAGGTCAACCTCAGAGTCAATCTTATGGGGTCAGTATTTTTTTTCTTTAATTTTTTTTTTTCTTTTTTTATGTTGGTTTTTGAAAATTTCATTTAGTTTCTGGTTGAAAAGTTTGGTCACTTGCACTTATTTGTATTTTGCTTGTGTAGGTTGGTGGTTTTTGTTAATGTTTTTTGCATTTTGTAAATATTATGTTTTTCATGACTCTTCTGAGCTTTCCTCTGGGTTAGTTTTTTTATGTTACTCTTTTTTTTTTTTTTTTTTTGTAAAAAAAAAAAGTGCCCTTCTTTTTTTTATGTTGTGGATTTTTCTACTCTATTTGTCTAAATTAATGTTTTCACAAATTTCACTTTTTTTTTATTATTTTGTTTTCACTCTACTTTTCAAGCATGTAAATCTTATCTTCTCATGGGTTCTTTTGTTTTGATTTTCTGGACTGTCTTTTATCATGTTTTCCTGCTTTGGTTCTAAATGGTCTTATTTGGCTTAAATCTGTAATTAGTACTACTAGTGATCATGTTTTACTTTTGAGTTTTGTCTTTCTAGCTAATTACTCCTTTTCAAGGTATTCACTATCCACTATTCAGTGGGTAATGTGTCTCAGCCTCTCAGGATTTTTCCTTTGTAGCCATTAAAATAAAAAGTGCAAGTAAAAATGGGTTAATGCCTTGATGGCTTGTAGTCATTTCTACTTTTCCCTCTCTTCTGCAGTCACTTTTTAGTTTTCCCTGCTTAAAGTAATTGATTTTCACTCTTAGACTTTTGTGCCTTATGGGGTGTTCATTTTCTTTTAAGGGATCTACAATTGTTTATCACTTTAGCTTCAATTTTTATACAACCAGATCTTGGAGGAAATGCATATGCACGTTACTTTATCTGTCTCTAGTCCTACTCATTTTGTTGACATTAGTTCCATTTGAGACTTTGGTTTGGATGTTCTCAAGAAAACTTAGCTAACATTCGTCTTTATCTTCCTACATCTAGCATCTGATGTAGTGTTGAATCTGGTGGGTCAAGTTGATGGCATTCTAATATATAGATCAGACTTGCTTTTATTCTGGTGCAATGACATAGAATTCGGCTATTATTTTATTTTGCTATTTATTTTCATGTCTTCGTATGTTATTAATTGGGTTGATTTTTTATCTTCCATGCTGAATGCTACACTGCAGATATGACTATTCTGGCTATGGAGCATCTACTGGTAAGGTAGGTCATCATCTATAACGCATACGAGAGATGGTCATCCACTATTTGATAGATGATGTTTTCTTATTATTTCCTATTTTTGCTGTAAAAGTGTTGTAACTAGATTTAGATGATATTTGCCCTGGGAAGTTATGAGAGGATCCAAAGTATTCTGAGAATCCAATGGAAGGCAAAAAGTTGATTACTTGAGCATAAACCTAACAACTCTATGAACATCAAACTAAAATTGACTTGCATTATCTCTTGTTTGATACCTTAGAAAAAAAAATAGACTCCTTGTTCCTTCTTCGCCCTCTAAATGGACCTGAATTCTGTGTTTTGGCTTCTCAAGCTATCTTATTTAGAAGTGTGTGGTGTCTTTGCTAATTTTTTTATTTTATGATTTCCAGCCAAGTGAATCAAACACTTATGCTGATATCGAGGCAGTGTATCAGTGTCTTCAGACTGAGTATGGAATTAGTCAGGAAGACTTAATTTTATATGGACAGTCAGTTGGAAGTGGGCCAACATTACATTTGGCAGCTAAACTTCCGAGGCTAAGAGGTGTAGTTCTGCATAGCGGCATTCTTTCTGGCCTTCGTGTGCTCTGCCATGCTAACTTTACGTTCTGCTTCGACATTTATCAGGTAATGATCTACACTGATCTGCCTTGTGAGGAAGATACCTAACATTATTGATTTTAAGGGCAGTCTGATAATTAGCGTATTATTTTATAGATATAAGAATGATACTTTGTCCGTTGACACCATTCGGAATGTTAATGGGCTGTGAACTAAATTCGAGCACTATTGATGTGTTTATTCTATATATCTGCTGCTATGCTTGAGCTAATTACGGTCCTCATAAATGCAGAACATCAAAAAAATTCAGAAGGTGAAGTGCCCTGTGCTTGTAATACATGTAAGTACCTTTCAAATTTGTCAAACATTATAGATCTCATCTCACATTTTTAAGTATGCCTGCCATATGCTCATTTGAAATTATGACCTCAGTATAAAATTCTTGACAAGTGTTAGGGAGTTATGAGATATATTAGTTTCCTAACTCAGTAATGTAATATTGCAATTAACCAATTAGCACTTCTCTTGTTCTGTTGCTTAAAATAAAAGTATGCGATAAATTTTGCTAGTTGGATTGCTTTTAACCAGCCTGTAAGCTTATATTTATAATTAGGGTATTAATCTAGAGATTCTGAGCACTGATTATAAAACTGAGGTTCAATGTTTTAACTTGCTTTGATAAACTTCTGTTTTGCATAAGCTCCTGCATGGTTTTCTCTTTATATGGTCCAAGCTGCGTCAGCCTTGTGTCCTTGTCTAAGAATTCTTTAATGTCATTTATTTTCATCAATAATTTTATGTTAATATCAAATTTTAAGTTGGCCGGATCGAATATTAATCAGGGTACGGAAGATGATGTTGTGAATTGGCTGCATGGAAATGGACTCTGGAAAATGGCGAGGGAGCCATATGAGCCTTTGTGGATCAAAGGAGGTGGTCACTGCAACTTGGAGCTATACCCTGATTACATACGCCATCTTTGCAAGTTCATTTATGAAATGGAGAACATGACAACAGAAATTCGCCTTAAAAGGATTCGGCAAAGTCTCCGTCTACCAACAACAAGGTCAAGTACTAGTTCCTCAGTTACTAGTGACAGGTGCTGTAAGATTAAATTATGCCAACCCAAATGCCCCAAATGCCCCAAATATCCAAAACCTAGATGCAGCGGTAAATGTTGCCGATGGCCTAAGTGCTCTTGTTGTTGGAAACCAAGCAACTGTTGCTGGAAACCGAAATGCCCAAAATGCTTGTTGGGTTGTTCCTTCTGCTGCTGCTGCTTCAAATGTTCAGAGTGGAGATGTTGTGTGGGTATACATAATGGGTTAAATGGTAAGCAGGAGGGCTAAATGGTGATAATGTGCTTTGTATAGATTTGCTGAACTTGCTAACCCCCCCCCCCCCCCCCCCCCCCTCCTAATCACTGGCAGTAGTATACAAAACAAGAGGAAGTTCTTTTTTTCTCATAATTTCTAGGAAAAAAATTGGTTGAATGTTTTCATCATATTGGGGATTCTTAAAATTGTGATATTAGTATGAGCTGTTTTTTTTTTTAAAAAAACAAAAAAATTGTATCCTATTTACTGCTGCTTTGTTATTATCATCATATAAATTTGTACAGGAAAGTGGGCAGGATGTAGCCCAAAATCAATTCTACCAGTTGTTTTATCGAAATATCTTGTCATGGGCCTCATGGCCCATAGAGGCCTGCATTTTTTTTCCTTTCAAGTTTTGATGGTCAGTGAACTTATTATGCTTTTAATTATAGTTTCTATTTTAAAAAATGAAATAAAAAAGAAAAAAGTTAGATAGACAATAGACATGAACAATGCATGGTTCTAGAAATGATTATAGTATATTCTTTAGTAAAAAAAGAATAAAAGAAATAGAAGAGGTACATGTTGTGGGAGAGAAGATTAGGTGATATATTTTGACATTTTCATGGGAAACGTTGTCAAGTTATGTTTCAATCAAGACATTGTTTAGGCCCTATTGATAGGGTATTTAGTATTTTACTGGGTCATAATTTATTAATATTATTGGATAAGCTTGAGCTGTCCAATATTTTATTATTGTTGTTGTTTGTTGATGTCTAAATTGGGAGTTTATATGCACGTTTCGATATTTAAATCAATATTTATTTAATAAATAAAGTGATCAAATAAATAAATGTAAAGATTAATTCCTTACCTCTATGGAGATTTTTACCTTATATACAAGATTATTAAAACAACTTAATGTAATTTATGGGCATAACAAGTATTATTATCAAATGATAAAGGTGAAGACTAAGCCGGATTAGGTAAATAGCATGAAGTATATGATTCACACTACAAGTAACTTGAAATTAGTACTAGTATATTAGCCATGATGCGAACCAGAAATTTTCTCATGACTTTGGAAGCATTGGACCATGTCTTCTTGATGCAAGCCCTTTTAGTCTCTCTCTCTTTTTTTTTTTTTTTTCTTTTTTTTCTCCTTTTTCTTATCTGACAATATATCAGTTAAATAGGTAAACCCATGTGCGAGGAAAGGAACATTAAAAAAAAAAAAGTTTTTTAGGGATATTTTGAAGAATTAAAATTTTGACATTTTTAGTAGAAAATGGATTTTTTTTTTTTTAATGATGTATAAAATGCAAATTAGAGGACGTGAATATTAAAAAATTGTAATTTTCATTTCAAACATTCCAAATATGTTAATATTAATTTATATGATAGGAAAAGATATTAACAACAACATTTATATATAGTTAATCAAAATTTAAAATAAACTTTTACATGCAAATGGAGTTGCATGTGGTGTGGGTGTTTCAAGTTGACCATAAAAAATTGGAAAATTCTCCAATCAAAAGGCCGACCTGGCTTGTTATGCATGCTAGTCAGCTGCTGGGTGTTTTCATCCCACGAATTTGATTTGGATTTGGTGGATATTGTGAAACATAGCAACAATTTTATTTCATAATATTTGAATCCAAAATTCCAAATCAAAATTAATTATGTACCAAACTTAACATGACATAATTGATAAAGTTGGGTAATTCGACTTGATTGGTAAAAAAAAAAAAAAAAAAAATTGAATTGAGGGATTTTTTTTAAGGAGTCTTTCCCAAAATAAGCCCAAAGAAAAGGCCCCAAACTTCAATTTTCACAATTTTCAAGTCATAATTTACGCAATTTCATATTGTCAATCTTGAATTATTGGAATAAAAAAAAAAAAAAAAAAGAGTAATATGGCTAATGAGATATTAAAAAGGGGGTGGGTGATTGGTGAATGAAAACGTTTGAATTGATCAGCTGCTCATGACCATTTTTGTCAACTTCAATAATATAATAAGTGATCAAAGGAATGAGTAAAATGGCAGCAATTGTTTGGTTGCTTCTTAAGGAGTGATTGATCTTCTATTCAATGATTAAGCCATTTACCATTTGTGTGGTGGAGAAGTCGTTTTGGTTTGTTTCTTTTTAGTATTGGGAGTTAGCTCCTCTTAGCAATGAAATATGAAAAGAAATTACTCGGTTCAAATCGAATCCAAATAAGATATCAACGAATTTTATAATTGTTTAGACTCAATTCATATTTGCAAAACATTATCCACATTAGCACAAATTCATTCAAATTTTTGAACAATTGGTTCTTTAAATATTTATATTACTAATAATGAAATGAGTTTCATTTTTTTTTTCAAATCTTTTTTCGAACCTAATAAATTTATCAAAAACTCTTTTAAATATTGAATGAATTTTTGAATTTAAATAAATAACTCAATTTATTAATAGGTCTAAAGTAAACCTACAACTTTTTTTTTTTAATAAAAAAGACAAAGAAGGTAAACAATTACGTATGAAAAGAACAAAAACCATAGAGTACTATGAAAATATAATTTGATGGAGTGATTGTCAATGTCAAAGTTGATATGGCTAGAAATTCATAGGCTTCTAGAGAAAACGAGGGGCAGACCCAGTAATATAAGTTGCATCAAAGTTCAGACTAGAGAAATGGACAAGAGCAGAGCAGAAGCATCATATATTAATCGATAGGTGGCTTTCAGTTTGAAAAACAAAAGAGAAGAAAAAAAATCAGTACTTACACTAGTATTTTTTTTATTTTATAAGGCGGTGCAATACTTACTAGTATTTGCTTATATATATATATATATATATATATATATATATATATATATTTGGGCAGTTCCAAAAGAATTTAGGTATGTAAAATTCTTCCATACTTGAAATAATTCAAACACATTCAAACATTAACGATTAGAATTTTAGAAATTATCAAATTGCAAAAATTAATACCATTGAATAGAAAAAAAAAAAAACTTGTGAGTTGTGACACATGACATTATGAAGGTGAAGCTATATAGCTGCTATAATGAAAATTGAGTCTAGGGATACACTTGACATTTTCTTTTTATTTGGTAATGGGGCAAAAACGTATTTAGAAAAAAAAAATGTTTTGCTTGGTTGTGAGACAAAAAGGTAATTTAAATTAAATAATTTGAAAAAAAAAGGTTAATAGCAAATTGGCCATTGTACTATATTTTTTTACGATTTGATACCTATATTTTTTTTTTTTACAATTAAGTACTCAGATTTTAATTCCGTCACAAATGTTAGTCCAATGACTAAATGTTGACATGTGCATTTTTACCTAATAAAAACTTGACATGTGACAACTTTAATATTTGAACAATGTCACGTTAGCATTTTAATTTAATTTTTTTTTTAAATTTAATTTTTTAATTAAAAATAATAAAAATAATATTTCTTGAAATTAAAAATTTTTAATTTAAAAAAAAAATTAAAAATTAAAAATACTTTTTATAATTAAAAAAATTTTAAAAATAAAAAATAATAAAAATAATATTTTGGGAAATTACAAAATTTAATTTTTTTGAATTTAAAAAAATAAAATAAAAAAATTTTATTTTACATTTTATAATTAAAAAATTTAAAAATATATTTTCAAAAATTAAATTTTTTTGAAAATTTTGAATTTAATAAAATAAGAAAATATATTTTTTTAAAAATTTAAAATTTTCTTTTAAAATTTAATTTTCTTTTTCAATTAAAAAAATTTAAAATAAAAAATGATAAAAATAATATTTCTAGAAATTAAAAAAATTTAATTTTTTTAATTTAAACTTTTTTTAAGATACTGACGAGGCATTGCTGATGTGTCAAATTTGCCACGTGTCTTATTTCTATTGGTAAAAAAAATGACATGTTATCAAACCGTTAAGCCATGGACTAATGTGGATGACGGAAGTAAAGTTTGGATACCTAATTGTGATTTTTTTTTAAGTACCAAATCACGAAAAAAAGCTATACATCAAGGGCCAATTTGTGTATTAACCCTCTCCCCCAAAAAAAGAGAGGTGTTGTGTCGAGAGGGAGAGAATAGAAGAGAGATGGCAAAGGGGAGTAGGAAGGGTGACTGGCTGAAGAGGAAAAAATGGTGAAAGAGAAGGGGAAATAGAGGAGAGAGAAAGAATGGAAGGAGAGAGAAAAAAAGACGAGGAGAGGAGGAGGAGTCGATGACGGAGAAAGAGAGGAGGAGATCGAGTAGGATGGCACAACTGCCTCACGTGGCAGGCGACGGCTCAGGCAGCCGGTTGCAGGAAGAAGAAGGAAAAAAAAAATAATTGTAGTTTGTTATTTTATTAGTGTTGTTTTAATTTTTATAATTAAGAAGAATAAAATAAAAATAAATAGAAAATAGAAAAAAAATAGTTGTAGTTGTAGTTTTTTTTTTTTTTTTTATCATTGTTGTTTTAATTTTTGATAATTTATTATTTTTATAAAAATAAATAAATATATATTTAGTAAAAAAATTACATAAACAATTTATTAATATTTATTATTATTCTCTTATAGATTTTTTCTTAAAAATATGATTTATTAATAGTTTATTTATCACTTTGTACTTATCAAATTAAATTTAAAATATTAAATAAAAAATAAAAATATTTTATTTTCATTTATTTTAATTTAATAAAATAAATTATGTATATTTTAAAATATATATAACTTCTATCGTATCGCGCAAGTAGAATTTACTATTATACATTAAAAAGCAGTACTTTTGGAAATTGAATTGAGATGTGGGAGAAGGGAGATGATGATTGAGCTCACTTACCCTAATCCCAAAACCACTTTCCGTTAATTCAGGTTGAGAAAGAAAAAAAGGAATGACTGCTGATAAAAAGAAAGATTTGCTTTCATTTCCCATCATTCACGCCATCACCAAAAATAAAATTAAAAAAAAACATGGCTGATGGTGGAGGTGGACCCACGCGGTGCACACGCACACGGGGCCGCCCTCTGCTGAATTTTTTTTTTTTTTTGGTTTTCCGGTTTAATGGCCGCACGCATTCACGCTGCCCCAAAATTCCTCTTCCTCATATTCTTACAATATTCCTAATTCCTATGCGCCATGCTATCATTGTCTTCCCCCATCAAATTACCTTAGCAAAGTTACCTTAAAGGGTTCGCTTAATTAAAATTTATTTATTTATTTATATTTAGTATAATTATTTTATTAAATTTAAGAAAAAATAATACATTAATTATATATTTTTTAAAATTAATATTTGATGTACTGTTAGTGTATAAGACTATACACTGTTAGTGCATCTTATGATGTCATTTGTCAGATTAAGGGTTAATGATTAGGTGTTAAAGTTAATAAGGATTAATGGTTAAGGTTAATGATTAGGTGTTAGGGTTAGAGGTTAGAGGTTATATTTTTAATGAGATATCAGTATATGATTCACTGTCAGTATATAGAGTTTATACACTGACATTGAATAAAAAACGAACTCATTTTTTTTTATGTATATCATCTTATCAATATCACTAAAAATTAATTAATATTTTTCATAATTGAAAGGTTAGTCCAATTCCATTGTGTAATAATTATAGAGTTGCTTGATTCAATGATTAATTAATGTATCCAAGGGAAGATATGACATTGAGAAAACGTTTCGTGTTCCCATTCAATGTGAATAGAGAAGTCAGAAATGTTCTACTTTCACCAAATCTTTTTCTGTTTAATTCACTTACGCCCACCCCCTTAGAGGAACCGAGAAACTATATATATATATATATATATATATATAAAATATATAGAGGGAAGGACTGGGATAGGCCGGACATCCCGTAATAATCCACCTGGCACATCTTTATGCATCTCGAGTAGTGTACTTACCAAAAAATGCAGGCACAAATTAAGAATATGAATCTTCTAACAACATATATCATTGCAATTGTTGTCTGGATGAGTCAATAATTCTTATAAACCGGTCCAATTGTCATCGAGTAGTGTACTAGCTAGCAATGAATGACCTTTTCTTTTTTTTTTTTTTTTTTCTTTTGTTTTGTTTTTAGGATATACAATTCTCATGTGTTTTGTGTATTAGTTGTTGGCACGTCCGGAATTGAATAATAGCTAGGCACAGCGGCCAAACCGCAAATCGAATGTTGTCCGGCTTGCATGCAATGCAATGCAAGCAAGGCTATATGTCTATATTAACGGAAAACTAAATTTCTATATGTTCCTTGAACATTTGGCTCTTGTTCATTAATTGATTTCAAACAATTTTATACCCATTTCCAGATCAAAACACATAGAAAGACAAGGAGACAACAAGTATTTCATTCAATCTTCTTCCAATAAATTAAGTAGTGTTCCTTCCTTCCAACATGCCTGCCTGTTTGCTTATCCTTAACTTTCCAGAATCCTTTCAGCATATTACTAGTTCTATTTTATTCACAAGCTACCGGCCATACCAATCTGACAAAATCTATATTCCAAACAAATAAAATAAAATAAATGCGTATTGTTTTTGTACCGTTTTATTACGCATATATCATATATCAGATATAAGATATTCTAAGTCATGATTTGTTTATATAGATAATGATATCATATCAGAAATTAATAAAATAAAACCCCATCTCCATATCTATTTGAATTAGCAAAAATTCATAACACCTTTGCATTAGATTTATCCATGAGTCAAATTGTCTGTTTTGATTCGGACAAAAAATAAAATTTTAGTAATCCAAATTATTATTGAAATAATAAATTTTTTATTTAAATTTAATTATAAAAATATTAAAATATACATCTAACATGCCTACCTGATTTGACTTACTCAAAGACCATCATAATTAGTTAATTAGGTCTAATAACCAAGTTGCCTTGTTTCTTAATATTAGGCAGATTTACCAGAATAAACTTTGTTTGTTGATATATTTGAATCAAATTTTCAAAATGTGATTTTGTTTTTCACCAAAACAGCATGTAAATGAAATTACTGATGTGGGGTAATCATTCTAAAAAAAAAAAAAAGCGGTTAAATCAAAGTAATTAAATGCCCAAAAGATAAGGACTAATTAATCATTAATTATTAGAGATTATTTTTGGTGAATGAATCTATGGATATCCTCGTTATTATCAATTACCTTATATTCGTGGAATTTTCTATTTTTGGTGCACAAAAGACATACAATATTTTACTAATTTTAAATTCTTCTAATATTACTTAAATTTTTTATTAATAATAAGTATCTTTAAACACTCTAATTAAGTTGATTAATATATTATTTATAATAATTATATTATAATAAATGTATCATTATTTTTAATTTTACGTTAATAAATTAACTCATGTTTATTTTTTTAATTTATCATAAAATATTTACATTAGTAAAATTTAAAAATTTTACGAACTAATTTCTCTTAAAATAAAATAAAACAATACAATACAATGCCTTAATTATTTCTTTGTTCTTGTATAGACGCAATTCACAACTCATATTTTCCGCGTCAGCACGTGGAGTCCACTAAAAGAGGTAAGGATCATCTGCAGCCGATCCCATGGGAAAGCATGGAAAAAGTCCAAAAATGGGTGTGAGCAATATTTTGAATATTTTGTTTCCTTTTTAAATTTTTTTTGATAATTTTCAGCATTTTTTTTCTTGAATCTTTCAATATGTTTCATTAATGTCGTCACTTCTATTTTATAGACAAATAAAATTCATCTAAAGTTTTTGAGCTTTAATTCTTACGAACACTTTATTTCAATTAATAAATTAACTAATTTAAACAATATTTACAATAAAATAAAAATAATATGTGACATCATATTAATTACTATCATTTTTACGAATCATTTATGACTATAGAAACAACATGGAGAAAGATCTTAACTTTTTACATGTACAATTTATAATTTTTAGTATTTTTAAAATTCAACTTTTAATATTGATAATTTTTTTTAATTCGCAAGGATTTTTTTTTTAAAGGCTTTGACTTTGACAGACTACAACATAACTCGCTTGCACCGGAAATAAACCCAAACACCGCGTAGACTGCGCTCAAAAGTTGAATTCGGCCGTTTAAATACCCAAAGTAACCTCAATAAATACTCAAATTTTCGCTTCCTCTCTCTTCTCATTCTCTTCACAACTAAGTAAAAAAAAAAAAAAATCCCGGGTTTTCTGTCTGAATATCTCCACAAACCTACTTTCCATACTAAATTGTAGTGTCAAAGCTGTATATTCACTCCACTTTTTTCCTCCAAAAGAAAATATTCAAATTTATAGCTCTAAAAACTTCTATAATAAGCCCTTGCAAATTCTTTGTCTCTTTTCTTCTCATTGGTTTAATGTTTAATTTTTTTTTAATAAAAGGAAAAAAAACGACCCTAGTTTTGGTTTTCGGTTTTTGAAGGAAAAGAAGATGATGGTGGCTTGATATAGATGTTTTAGACTTGGTCGTTTCTGGGTTTCAAGCCCTTTGGTTGCTTTGTTCAAACAGGTATGCTTTTAAATATTTATTATTCTTTTTTTTATAATATTATATACTCTGTTTATATGTAAGCCCTAATTGGAGACAGAGAGACAATTAGAGAGTTCAATCCTAAAAGACAGAGTCTTTGGTCACTATTTGATCTAACTCTTTTTTTTTTTCTCTTTCTACTGAAAACTTTCTGAGATATTTCTAATCTTATGTTTGGAGAAAAAAGGGTCTATCTTCCAATAAGCAAATTATAGAATTTGAGAAGTTTCATTGTGATTTGATAAGTTTTGAAAAACTTTTTTCGAGTCATGCAGTTTTGTTTCTCTATATTTCAGGTTCTGGGAAAAAAGATTCTTCTTTTTTTCTTTTGATTAAGAGAAAGACCAAACAATGGCAAGTGAATCGCATGTTACTAGAAGAACACCCACAATTCACCATATAACAAACTCGGCAGGTGATATTGAGAATGAAATAGGCGGCGTAGATTTGGTTAGATATACAGTTCATATTCCTCCTACACCTGATAACCAGCCAATGCCAATGGAAATTGCTATGCAAGCAGTAGGAACTGAGGAACAGTACGTTTCGAATTCCATGTTTACGGGGGGTTACAATCGTGTTACTCGTGCTCATTCTAAGAAGGTCATTGATTCCGATCCCGCGATGGTGGTTGCAGAAGGGTCGTTTTGTGAAATACCTGGATGCAGTGCCAGGATGATGAGTAATAGGCAGGGCATAGATGTGTTCCCATGTGAATGTGGTTTCAGGATTTGTAAGGATTGTTATAGAGATGCTATGGCAAGTGGTGATGGGTTTTGTCCTGGCTGTAAAGAGCATTATAGGGGGTTGGATGAGTCTGAGATGGCGCTGGCTAGACAAACTCAGTTGTCTAGGACGTTGCCAGTGGTGGAATCATCAGAGCTCTTGATGAAGAGTCAGAGTAATGAGTTTGATTATACTCAATATTTGTATGAAACGAATAAGAATTACGGATATGGAAATGCTGTGTGGCCGATGGATGGTGTGAATGGGAATACGGATGAGATTGGTGGTGACCCTAAGTTATTTCGTGAGAAGCAGTGGAAGCCTCTTACACAAAAATCAAGCATACGTGCTGCAGTCCTTAGTCCGTATCGGTATGAATCTTTGTTTTGTTACCATTCTGTTTCCACTGATCCGGTACATTGATTAGCACTAATATCTTCTATTAGTACTTATTTTGAACAATGAATCAACTTTATAGATTTTTTATGATATGTATTCTATTCCATTTTGATTCTATAATGTGATAACAAGATTTCATAACTGGTCTGAGCTTTGATTATGATTGCTACAATGGTCAGTTTTAAGCTAGAATTAGTTTCTTGTCAAATAGCTTGGAGATTGGAATTTGGATTGTTTTACAGCTATTGTTAAATAATAGTAACATGATAATTTTAGTGCTAACTTTTCTTTTTGTTCCTCTGTCCATATGCTTACAGGCTCCTAATCCTTATTCGAATAGTGGTTCTTGGATTATTTTTACAATGGAGAATTAGCCACCCAAATGAAGATGCAATCTGGTTGTGGTTTATGTCTGTAATTTGTGAGATTTGGTTTGCCTTTTCTTGGCTGCTTGACCAGCTTCCTAAGCTCTGTCCCGTTAATCGTGCTGTTGATCTTGATGCTTTAGAAGAAAAGTTTGAAACAGTTAGTCCGAATAATCCTTCAGGAAGATCTGATCTACCAGGCATGGATGTCTTTGTTTCTACTGCAGATCCTGAGAAAGAACCACCTCTTGTCACTGCAAATACCATTCTTTCTATTCTGGCAGCTGAGTACCCAGTTGAGAAGCTTGCTTGTTATGTTTCTGATGATGGGGGTGCGCTACTAACCTTTGAGGCCATGGCAGAGGCTGCCAGCTTTGCCAGAATTTGGGTTCCTTTTTGCAGGAAACATGAAATTCAGCCTAGAAACCCAGAGTCCTATTTCAATTTAAAGAGAGATCCTTACAAGAACAAGGTGCGACCAGATTTTGTACGAGACCGCAGGCAGGTAAAACGTGAGTATGATGAGTTTAAGGTCAGGATCAATGGTCTTTCTGATTCAATTCGACGACGTTCTGATGCCTTTAATACAAGAGAGGAGGTCAAGGTTTTGAAGCGTTGGAGAGAGGACAATAGTGATGAACCAATGGAGATTTTGAAGATCCCAAAAGCTACTTGGATGGCTGATAGCACCCATTGGCCTGGCACTTGGACAGTTCCTGCTCCAGAGCATTCAAGGGGTGATCATGCCAGTATCATACAGGTAAGAATTCAAGAAGAGCTTCTCTTCAGTTGGTATGCCTATGAATCAATAATGGAGCATTTATTTTATGTGTTTCAACTGTTCATCGTTAATTCCTTTTAGCTGTATTAGTATCATTTTAGGAGGGTTTAATGTTCCCAACGCTTGGGATGTTTTTTGAATTCATTAGGGACTATGTTACAAAAGCTGTCAGCATTTTTGCTAAATAAGTTTGTTAATCATTTGCAATAATGGTATTATTATGTGAACTAAGATCCTGAACTCTATTGATTGCAGGTGATGTTGGATCCTCCCAGTGGTGAACCTCAAAGAGGTACTGAAGGCGATGGAAATTCCATGGATCTGAGTGAGGTTGACATTCGTCTTCCTATGCTGGTTTATGTTACTCGTGAAAAGCGACCTGGCTATGATCACAACAAGAAGGCAGGGGCCATGAATGCACTTGTTCGAGCTTCTGCGATCATGTCCAATGGCCCCTTCATTCTTAATCTTGATTGTGACCACTACATTTACAATTCCCTAGCATTGAGAGAAGGAATTTGCTTTATGATGGATCGCGATGGGGACCGTATTTGTTATGTCCAATTTCCTCAGAGGTTTGAAGGAATTGATCCATCCGATCGCTATGCCAATCACAACACTGTCTTCTTTGATGTTAACATGCGAGCTCTTGATGGAATTCAGGGTCCAGTATATGTTGGAACAGGATGCCTCTTTCGCCGCACTGCCCTTTATGGCTTTGAGCCACCTCAGTTACAAGATGACGCTGATTGTTGCAGCTGCTGCTTTCCACGTCTTAAGAAACCTGCAACTGTTGCTTCTGCCCCTGATGTTGACCCTGAAGATATTCAGTTGAGGGAAGATGATGAAATGAATATTGCTCTTATTCCTAAGAAGTTTGGAAACTCCAGTTTACTTGTTGAGTCTGTCCGGGTGGCAGCAATTCAGGGCCAGCCCCTTGCAGATCATCCTTCTATCAAATATGGACGACCACCTGGTGTTCTCACTACGCCTCGGGAGCCTCTTGATCCATCCACAATTGCAGAGGCAATCAATGTTATCTCGTGCTGGTACGAAGATAAGACTGAATGGGGGCAAAGTGTAGGGTGGATTTATGGATCAGTGACAGAAGATGTGGTCACAGGGTATAGGATGCATAATCGTGGTTGGAGATCTGTTTATTGTGTGACCAAAAGAGATGCTTTCCGTGGCACTGCTCCTATAAATCTCACTGATAGGCTTCACCAGGTTCTTCGCTGGGCCACTGGCTCCGTTGAGATATTCTTCTCTCGCAACAATGCCCTACTAGGCAGCTCAAGGCTTAAGTTTCTACAGAGGATTGCTTATCTTAATGTTGGGATATACCCTTTCACTTCCATATTCCTCATTGTTTACTGCTTCCTTCCTGCACTTTCCCTCTTTTCTGGTCAATTCATAGTTCAGACTCTCAACGTAACATTCCTTGTTTACCTCTTGGCCATCACCCTCACCCTTTGTGCTCTTGCGGTGCTAGAGATCAAGTGGTCTGGCATTGAACTTGAAGAGTGGTGGAGGAATGAGCAGTTTTGGTTGATTGGAGGCACCAGTGCTCATCTTGCTGCAGTGCTCCAGGGGCTATTAAAGGTGCTTGCCGGCATCGAAATATCCTTCACCCTGACATCAAAATCAGGTGGTGATGATGTGGATGATGATTTTGCTGATCTCTACATCTTCAAGTGGTCATCTCTCATGATACCCCCACTCACAATCATAATGGTTAACTTGATTGCCATAGCTTATGGAGTTCTCCATACAATATATAGTACTGAACCTGAATGGAGTCATTTGCTAGGAGGTGTCTTCTTCAGTTTCTGGGTATTGGCTCATCTCTACCCCTTTGCAAAGGGTCTTATGGGAAGACGTGGGAAAACACCTACAATCGTATATGTTTGGTCAGGTCTTATTGCAATCTCTATTTCTCTACTCTGGGTGGCTATCAAGCCCCCATCAGGAAATTCTGATATTGGAGGGTCATTTCAATTCCCTTGATTTACAGGACTTTGAACCCCCCCTGGTATTGTTTTACACAGGGGAAGGTTGCACATTTGTAAACTCATTCTTTTAAAGTTAGATATGTGATTCTTAGAGATTAGATTCAATTAAATTAAATTCCATTCCATATATGCTACTTGTCTCTTTTCATTATTGTTTATCTTTAATGTTCTTTTACCGATTGCTAGGATTCTTTGGCACTTCACATCTATGCCATCCAACTGAATATTGAATCGAATCAGTCCTTTGGATGAATCATTTTCAGCAAAGTACCCATTTCTGTCTTTCACTTTTCCAATATTAGTTTGGATAAGAGAAAGAGATGGTAGCTTCTCTGAAGGGAAAGCCGGCTTAAGGTTTGGTTCCAGCAGTTAATTGCTTTGTAGGTTTAATGGATAGATTAGAGGATTCCTTTTGGTTTTTGCCAAAGACGCTAACCGAGGTCCGAGACCAATTCTTTGCGTCTCTGCCATTTTAATTCTTCCATGTCATTGACCTTATCGAGGTGGTTTGGTTCGCAAGTCGTGCGATGACCCATATGCTGCCCTATTATCAATTTGCTTCTGGTCACAAACGAATGGCGGTTGTCAAGTCAAATTTAATAAATTGCTTGTATTTAATACCTTGCAAACAAAATCCAACTTTTCTTTCGTCTCAAAACAGAGTGAATTTAAATTTCTCATGTGCTGGCTGGCTCCCAATCCAACCAATCTTTGAATGGACCAAACCTGGCTGGACATGCTTCCTTCTCTAAGATTGACTGCGGGAAATGTGTCTTTAAATCGTAAAACATGGGGTAAAGACAAAGGCAAAAGAATGTTACGTGAAATGCTGTGTGTAATACCTAATGATTTGAGTTAACTCTTCGGAAGTTGTAAGCTTTCAAGGTTGCAGAGCTTTTAACAGAAAGAACATTAAAAGATGATAAATTGACTATTCCTGAATGAGCCAGCTATTCTCAAAAAAAAAATTTAAGATTGCAAAGCTTGCTCAGGAATCGTCTTAAATTAAATTTTGGGGTTAAACTAATTAAGAGTTACACTTTCATTAATAGCTGTCTTAAGACGGAAGCCATTGAAAAATCGTCCAAAGGTTGCCTTGCCTAAAAGCCTTTAGAATTTTGATGAGGTTGGTAATAGTTGAACAACTAGCAAAATATACCAACTGTTTTACCTGTTTCCAAGTTAACTCTTCCATATTCATTGTATTTTGCATGTTCTTCAGATTATATATCGCTGACTTCAACTAACCCTCAAACTCTTCTTATATATTATTTATAGCTAGGTTTAAACATCAAAAACATGTTATTTTTTTGAGAAATAGCAATGCAAGATGTAATTCTCATATAGTCATATCTCAACTTCTCATAGAGCTAAGAGCCTAAGACCCTTCAGAAATGAATAGGAATTATTTATAAGTTATTTTAAAAAACTATGGCCAAGTTAGACAAATTGGTTCTATGGTGTAGTGGTTAGCACTCTGGACTTTGAATCCAGCGACCTGGGTTCGACTCCCGGTAGGACCTTTAACTGTTTTTGTTGCCAAAAGGATAGAACAAAGCATATATTTTGAAGACTGAAACCAGACAGAATGCAAATTAATTTAGTTGCTTAGTGGTTACCCTTACCTATAACTTATATTATCTTTAAATATGGGTTAGGTTAAATTTTTTGAAAATTAAGATTGGCGTATGTTTTAAGAAACAAAAATAAGGTAATGTTGGTTGGAGTTTGGAAAGGGGAAGAACATATATGAAGATGTGTATGCTATAAATGCCATAGTTAATAGTTATATTTTAAGATTTTGTCACTGCATTTGTTAAGGTTAATTAAGTCATTATTTATAGTAATATCTTATATTAAATACAATAATTAATCATTTTTAGATGAATTTTAATGCATTGATAAAATAATTTATCTAATATAATAATTTTACAAGTGCTCTTAAAACGCTTATTAATAAAATTTTATAGTTTATGACAGTTATTTTTTATGGTTTTGTTGGGGAACTGGTAATAGTATTCCAATATTACATTGATAAAGATAAGATAATTGATGTTTTATGTTAGTTTAAGATATTAATAATAATGTAACATTGAAATTATTCGATCTTAATAATAGATTATATAGTCAATTTCTTATTGAATGTAAGATAAGCTTAATGTCACTTTCGCCACTAGATTAATTAGCCTATAATTCTTCAATGGCTTCCTTCTCATTCACACATTACAAATGAAATATTTCAATAATGAATTAGTTTTTTTCTTTTAAAAAAAAAAACATCCAAATCATGTCAAATAAAATATATACAGCAAAACTAGACTAAATAAACATCTTCTTGAAATGGGATGTAAGATTTTTTTATATATATAAAAAAAATCACAGTTTGAGAATAAAAAATTAATTATAGATAATACTTACTGAATATCATTTTTTAAAATTAACTGTATAAATCAAATGAATCAAATTTTATATTCAAATGGGATGTAAGATAATTAAGACTCAATGTATCTCTAGTAATTAGCATAAGCCATAAGGATGTATTTATTTTATGCTGGGCCTGGGAGTTCACTTTCAGATATTCGAATATTATCTTTAATTTCCTTGGGTCAAGACACAGAAAAATTCAATAACCAGTTCATCAAGAAGCTAGTCAGAGAAAGTACAATTTGGTAATGCCTGCTACTTGAATTCCAAGCGCCTACTTTAAAGAGAAGAGGCTAAAAAAATCAACCATGTCAATTGAAATTTGGTTCCATCATAAATAAAAGAATCATTCAACTAGAATACAAAGCTGTGAATCATTCCATGGACTAAATGGTAAGTCAAGGAAAAACCTGCCAAACTCAATTATTTGACCCACTTTATATTTCTATACTCATAGTCTCATACTAATTTACGAACAATAAGATTGAAAGAAAAAAATTGGATTTTGAGGACCAAACACAATGATATTTTTAATTTACGAACTCAAATTTATTATTTCATATATCGGTCTGTTCATTGGAGATGGAAGCAGCCCGTGACTTTCTCTTCCGGCGTGCTCTTGTGACCCTCGCTTGCTTCCTATGGCTTCCGCCAAATTTCAATCTCCCGGTGTCCTGAAACCTTTGCTTTTCGTTTGGATCAATTACACATTCGGGAGGTGTTACAGGGTAACGCAATGCGTCATAACAGTACGAATAGTACATGTAATGTTGCCTGAATTTACGCATGGCGGCTTGTCTTGTCGGTGTTATGACGGCGTAGTCACGGCTTTCGAGCCAGGCATCTTTGTCGGAGCAGGTAGTTATGTCGGGGTATTCCTGGATAGGATCCATTGGGCAACCTTCGAGGACTAGGTCGTTGAACTCGGAAGTGAATGGAGCATAATCATAGTTAACTTTATGTTTGCCTCCGTTAGTGGCCCAACTAGAGGCATCCCAAATAGTGGCATACAAAGACATTGGCTTTGATGGGTAGTCTCCACCCATTTCATCATTGCGCACCACTTCCCTAATTGGAACTTCATCAACGTAAAAACTGAACAAACTCAACACCAAATTAAAACTTTCTTGTTAGTTATTATAGTGAAAAAAACGTAGAGAGAAAGGGGGGAAAAAAAGAGGCAAAGTGGAAGTGGCTGGCAGCTACAAATAAATTTATTTGCTTTAATTTATGCCTCAACTGTTTATAAGTTTTAATTTAGGCATCCTTGAGAAGTCGGGAATTAGCTTTTAAGAATCTAAAGGCATCTTCGTTTGGTAGCCTAACTAATATTTGCATCCCAAATAGGCAAATACCCTTATTCTACTTAATCATTAAAAAAAAACAATTTTACTTTTTGAAATTTACTATAGTTAAACAAAGTTTGAGAGAAACATTTAGCTAAATTTATTCAATCTTTTTTATTTACTAATTTGGTATAATTAGTGATAAATATTAATTAAAAAACATGGCATATTTTAAGAGACCAAGTACGTAGTAGAAAACAACAGGAGAATAGAATTAGACCACAAGAATTAATATAGATGTAGATTTTTCTATAACATATATTAATCAAACTCCAGAAACAATGAGATTGAAAAAAAGAGATTAAAATGGGAGTTGAAAAGTCATTTTCCAATTAAATTATAAATAAAACTTGGCTGTAACTGACCTAAAACAAACAATCCTTAACTTATTTACTAAAATATATTAATGAGAAAACCAACAAAATTAGGCCACTTTTATAGTATAAATTTGACAAAATATGTATCCTCCAGCAATTTAGCCTAAAAAGCAGCCTAAAATCATCTTCTTCTCTTTTTCAAGGCAATGCTTTACAAAAATCCCACACGCAAAGCCAACCTCTATCCCCACTCCCCCTACGGGCCTTCCCTCTCTTTCCTTTTTCTCTTTAGTAAGGTCAAAACATTACAAAAACTAATTAAGGAATAATATATTGTATAAAAATTAAAAACCCATGAATTAAGTCACAACATATATATATATATATATATATATATACACACCATGTTCGAAAGTAACAAGGTTGCATTCAAAAAGTTTCCAAAAAGGGAAAGTAAGGACAAAAATAGAGAAAATTAAGGTGTTTAAGACAACTCACATGATGTTCTTGGCCGTCCACAAAATGCTGTATCTATGGAATTCCTTTGATGGATCAAACCAGAGGCTGTAACGTTCCTCTCGGCCTCGGTTTGTGCTGCCATTGCCATACACATTCGTCTGAAATCTCCATGGCTTACCTTCTATATTTCCTAAAAACTCGATGTCTAATTCATCATGGGTTTTCTCAAATACATCACCGTTTGATGTCTGCATTCACCATGAAAAAAGAAAGAAGGAAAAACAATACTATCAGCCATCATTATTTTTATTATGGGCACTATATTTATATATTTTTTTTCACATTTGATTAATTGAATTTCCCGTTCTTTGTACCACAAATTCTTTTCAGACGATGCATATTTTTTTTTTTCAAACGGTTTGGTAGAGGGAAGGAATTCAAGGAAACCAAATTTCCAAATTAATGATCATACTGAGAGAAACTAATTACCTATAGACATAAAATTTAAAAACATATATATACACAAAACTTACATAGAAGGCAACCACAATTCCAGCAGTATAATCTGATGGCAACTTGATTTTGGCACTGAAAAATCCATGTTCATACATACTTGATGAAATAAAACCCGACCCTGAAATTTCATCAAAGGCAAATTCATCAATACCAAACAAAATTAAAAGGATAAAAAAGATCAAGGTTTGCATGGTAATGATAAATATTAAATATTCTTTCATTATTAAACCATGCGTTAATATATACCTGTATAAACGTCAAGGAGGAGGCGGACGCTATGGCCATCAGGGGAGCGAACAAGATTGCCATCACCGAAGAGAGGGCTGTATCCTTCATCAAAAGAAAGGGTGGTGAGGTTGAAATCTGCAGAAGTGAAGCAGAAGAACCAAGAGAAGAAGAAGAAGAAGAAGACGTAGAAGAAAAGGAAGGAGAAGGGTGTTAACGTCTCTGAAAAAGAGTAATGTAAACGACCCATATTTTATTCTTCAGTATTTTGTTTTTTGTTTTTCTTTTAGGGTTCCTCCTGTTTTATTTCTTTCGATTGTTTTTTCCTGTCTCTCATCCAACCCTTTTGCTTTCTCTCTACGTCTCTCTCTCTCTCTCTCTCTCTCTATATATATATATATATATATATATATATATATATATATATATATATTTATACACACAATAAAAGAAAGGTGGGGAGTTACTTCTGGATTGAGAACGGTCTAATTGGCTGCTATATTTACTTTCAATTCTGTGTGCAGACTAGAATGCCCAAATACTTTTAAAATATATTTTAAAAAATAAATTTAATTTAAAAAAACAATATTATGAGTAGGAATCTCTTAATCAAAATTTTAAAAAATCATTATCGATGTATCAAAACGAACTCTTAAACTAAGAGTAATATAATATACACAAATAAAATAATATACACGTATAATTGTTTTATTTTGGTATTTTTCAAAAATAAATGAATAAGATGTTTTTTTTATAAAGTTAAAAAAATTTGTATGGAAAAAAAAATCAATTATAAGTACATTTATGTATGTACTTTTATATTTTTCTTAAATTAAATTTGACAATTAACACTCCCTTTTCTTATAAGAAAAAAGTTTACATATACTGCTTTAGCTTGATCTCTTATATTAGTAACACTTAGCACAGTGAGTACTTAAAAGGGATTCTTTCTAAAAAATATGTGGATGATTACATATATTGTTTAAGGGGAATTAATTAATTTAAGATTGTAAATTTGGCATAGTTGCAATTTGTGAATAATTTTGAAGCTGTTTTTAAGGTAATTAATTAAAGTATAATATTTTTCTGTCAGATCTGTTAGCTACCATAAGATTGGATAAAACAATAAAGATATGTGTAGGAGCTGCTATTTTGTGGAGTTGTTATTTAAGGAAGAAGGAATTTCTTCTAATGAAAGTCAAGAGAAAATTAAAGTGACAACTAAGATGATGGCTATTATCTATATATTAAAGTAGCATGCAAATTAATAATTAAACAATTAATGATTTATGATGCAACAAAAGTAGCAGTTACACTAAACATTACACCAAGACATAGAATAATATCTATCTGTTAATTACTTAATTATAATTCCCATTATACAGTAAACATTATGTGACTGTTGGCCTAACCTTTTTTCTATAATGTATATATACTAAAATAATACATTGCAATTTATCATATTCATATGAAAAATTCGAAATTTAACTCAATTGATTCATGTAATTACCTTTAAAAGGTGATATCCAACAGTGTTTTGATTCAAATCATAACATTTATAACTTTTTTTTTCCAAATCGTGGCCTCTTTTATATTAAAAAAATTAATTCACCTAAAGGCTAAAAAGCTTCGTATTGGTTGAGAAAACAAAAGAAGAGAGGACCAAAGTTTGTTTTGAATTTCATTTTTATTGTTATGTCCATAAGGTCCCATCCTTGATGAAACAAGCATATATAATTATCATTATATTATTAAACAATTAGCAAATTAACTAGAAATGAAAGTCAAGCAAAAGCAATGACCTCTCATTCGTTTTTTAAAAACTCGAAAAGGATCTTTCATAATAATTTCATAAGTTAATGAATAAGCCAAGCCTAAGCTTTTAGCCTTTTAGCCATTAGATTAGGCATTTTGAGAGTGATAGTAACTTAATTTGCCCATTTTCAACAAGTTGAGCATTGCCTAATGCAATAAATAAAAATAATGCCATTTGCATTGCCACCCCTTTCATGGGTTGGGTGTACGTTGATTGTTTTTGAATAATCAATCATAGAAGGTTTTGGTTTGGTAAAACTGCTGGCATTTTGGTGTGTATAACTGTCCATTTAAAAATAATATAGGGAAAAATAAAAAAGTTGGAATTATTGTAATTTTGCTGTTGGCTTGAGGCTGACTGAGGGAGGGGCATTGTATTTGTATGTAAGGGAAAGGAAGAAATCTTCTCCGCTTTAAGACAGCGTCCGAGACTGACGGCGGCCCTCTATCTGCCACGCTGTCGTTCTATTACCCCCTTGTTTTTCGGTTCTCTTTTTCTATTTCATTATTAGGAAAAGTTTATAAGATAATTTCTTTTTATTTATTAATTTCTTTACAAAACGATGAATACAATTTACATTACACCAAAATCTTGTTAAAAATAATCACGAAATCAAAACTTAGGTTAGAGAAAGAGAATTTACTACTTTCCAAATCCAAGGATTTTAATTCTCATATCTCGAACCTTCTTTTTCTTTTGAAGTTTCCCGGAGTTTGGGGATTCTTTTCATTAATTTTTTTAAAATATATTTATCAATATCATTCATATATATATATATTTATGAATTATGAAAATTATATTTATGAACAATGATTAGAATATACTTATTAAAAAATAATAAATAAAAAATCTAAGCACTTGTAACCTTTTATGATTAGGACTATCTATAACCAAGGAACACACATTGGTTTGACCGAAAACAGAGTTTATTGGAGTTAAAAAGGGCACACATTTGGAAAACATGCACAGCCAAATACTTTTAACATAGAATAATCAGGACATTTATTAAAAACCAATATCCTCCCAATATAATCCTAAACAAATCTGAAGCTTACCCTAACATTTCCAATGATAAAAGGATCAATAATGCGGTTACCCTGCGAACTGCAACATGCTTGTGTAAGCTTGAATCTGAAGCAAAAACCGCATTACTGATTGACCATTAAAGAAAAGGCATAACAAATCCAACCCACTTGAGGGAATAAATGTGGTTAACGTAAAACCAAAGAACTGCCAGCACACAAACATTAAAATGAATCAGAGTTCATTACTTCTATCACTTACACATTCATCAATCAAATCATATCATATTTAACAAACAAGCTTGAAAAGTTAAACTGTGCATACTACCCTTCTTTCAACAGAGAAAGGTATCACATAAAATCAGTTCTACATACCATCCTAACGCTTTGATTTTAAGGATAAGCCAAATCACGGGTGATGGATTATAAGGGATAAAGGGAACCTAAAAACTATCAAGGTCAGCTTTGATCAAATTTAAACATGCTATGCAGAATAAAAACTTTCTGTAGCTAATTTGGTTAGGTTATACTTCCTAGAAAGAGGCGTGAAACAGGGTGTATGAATCCTAGTGACTACCCTGCACAAGCTCTGTTTTTTCATCATTTTTTGTATGTTGGTCATTCCTACCAGACTTCAGATCCTCATGCCCAGGCATTTCCCCTAGCCTCTCCTGCAATTACGTAACTGATATTAGGAAGCAATTCTATACCAAACGGTTGAGTCGAATGAGGCAGGCTGCGGTTCAAAGAGTAAAAACAACTAACAAGTTCTATTGCAAAATAAACCAAGAGCAGAACAAGACCTTGAGAGAGGTATTCTCTGCAAGAAGCTGCTCGTACTCGCTCTTGATACGACTCACTTCTGATCTAAGATTGGCATTCTCTTCTTTTAAGGTTTCAGCGCGTTGAGCCAGCTCATCGCATTCCGCCTGATTCAATAGCAAGCATTTATAAATTTAATTCATATGTGGCCTTTTAGTGGAATATAAAATTAATAGGATCTGCAATTCCTGAAGGATACTTCATTACCTGCTTACGCAACCTGGATCTGCGAGCAGATTCTCTGTTTGATTGCTTCCTTCTCTGTCTTTTAAGCTCCCTTTCATCCTAAATTCATACAACCAGAAATAGTGTCAGCAACATACAAAATAACAAACAAAAAAAAGCAACAAAAAACATGTTCTTACAACATCAGCAAGGAAAGTATGTGATAGTTCATTGGAGGAGAAAAACCTTAATTAAAAATAAAGTGAATTTAGTTTGAAATTTAACATTTCACTGAAGAAGGTATAGCACCACAGCCAAAGTCAAAGATATTGACTCTAAGGAGATCTCGAATTATAATATATTGTTTAGAGAGAGAGAGAACCTGCAACCAAAGCTGTGACTGAACACTGTCCCGTGATGCAGGAGTTACTGTTCCTCCTGCAACTGGAGTTGAAGGAACCTTCCCATGCAGTGCAGGGACAGTCGACGAAGCTGGAGTCCCCCAGTAGTCCATCCCAATATGCAAGTTTGTTGTGGGACCAGGAACAGCTGTGGCAGCCCCAGTAGTTGATATAGGTACAATTGCCATTGCTGGATTCACCATTGTATGAGGTACATTTGGGCCTCCATTCTGTGGACCTGAGCTTCCATTCTGAGATGCTTCACCTGTAACAGAGACATTGTAGACATTCCTCAGAACACACACAAATGGCAATAAAATAATGCAAAAAGGTTATGTTATGACAGTATCACTGTCTAACCTTCTCCAGAATCTTGCATTCCTCCTGACTTCAATTGCGAATCCTACAAAGAAGGAAGAAAATAAGATTTTACAGCATAATTTTTTTGACCTGAAAAAGTATAGGGCAATATACGTGAATGCCTGAATTTGAATAAATATGAAGCATATCATCCTTGGAAGAGTTTCAAGAGAAGCTGCTACAGAAGGAGACTTTAATAGAGATGATTAGTACAATATAGTTCTAGCATTTCTTCAATAACCCCCACTCCCCAAAATCTTTTTTTTTCTATGACATACAGAAGGCCCATTAAACTTTGTTTCCCATGTGACGGGTAAATAGAAAATTAATCTGATCAGTTGGCAGGCTAACTTCAACAAAATATTGAGAAGCTAAAAGAGGATTGTGCCTTTCAGAGAGAGAGAGAAAGCACCCTAGTGTCTCAACACATAATCCTCATCATCCTGAAGAAGCCTTTGGCTCAAACAACGAACAACACACAGGCAGAAATACACTGGAAAAGGAACAATATGATCTTCGCCAAAAAAACTAAGATTAATAATGCAAAAACTTGCCTGCCAAGTTGACATCTACATACAGAATGAAAAGAAGTTTGTGCCTCTGTAGTTCCATTACCCTATCTTTTAGTACTTAGAGCTAACTCACATGGAATGCCCAAAATTTATTAATCAGAAACATCATGGAATACAGAGTTAGGTGGCCCCAGAATTCAATAGATGAATTGAAACAATATAATGTATGGAAACAAAGGAACATGCAACTGAGCAAATCCCTTACCTTTGGTTTCAGAAACCCTAGTTCCAAGGCCACACCAGTAACATGTCTAAGAAAGTACTTCTTGTACCATAGGTCCATGGAAAATGCTCAATTGCAGAGTAAGCACCCATACAATATAAAATACAGGATACAGTTTCACCCAAAACAACTTATGTAGAAGATTATTGCCTTTTCGAGGCCATCAACACAGTTAAGCCAGATGCTATTTACAATAAATTAACGAGTGATTCAAGCCTAGTCCGGTCAATTGAAACATCAGTGTTCTTAAATACTTTTAACTATTCATATCTGTAGAGTGAAATAATAGTTAAGATGTGTAAGATGGGGGGCATAAATTCATGGAACTGCAAGTCCTGTCCTGGAATCGGCCATATTGGCAGGGCATTAACACCCTCTAAGATAGATGAAATACAGAAGCAAATTCAAAATAATATAAACTAATAAAAGGAAAACGCAAGAGGCATTGCACTCACATTCTGGGAGTTTGCGTCACTGCCTTCACTGGTATCTTCACTTCCACTCTCAGCACTAACAAGCACAATTATTCCACTGTCAGCTAAATTACCTAGAAAGATTATTATTATAACAACACCAAACATATAAAGTGAGAAGCATATAGGTTTATTCAGGGGTGGAGGTAAAGGAGAGCTTCTTCAATAAAGGGTCCTATGACTTCTCAAACCCAGTTGCAACTGCTTTGTCCGATAGGCTCTTTTCTGTATTACTGAATTCTATTAAAATTTCTCGATAAGACTAGATATGCGGGTCAAGAGTAGCCTCCCCCCCCCCCCCCGGCAAATTGACATGACAAGTAGTCCCTTTAACTAACAATAGTACAAACTAGCAACCAAAAACTATACAATAACTGCAAAGATCATTTCTTTTCAGCCATACCTTTTAGAATGAACTCCATTAGCAGAAGCTCCTGATGTTTTACCAAGATTATTGTTCTTTCCAGTAATCGTGTTCAAACTGCCTAAACTCCCTTTTGATCTTTTAATTGGCAATTTTTCCTTCACATCAGAAGGCTTACCATTTGCTTCCATGCTTCCATGAGTATTTCCCTACATAAAATCTCAAGAGTCAGTCCTTCGGAAGCATGGACACAAAAACATGTCTTTCAAAAACGAAATCATAACACAGAGTAAGATAAAGTGCTCACAGAAGCCTCGACAATGCCATTTGGAGAAGGCATAGCAAAAGGACTAAATGGATAAGATCCCTGTCCAAGATTAGACCATTTCATAAAGATGGCTCCAAAAATCAAGCTATTGTGACATTTGGAAACAAAACTAAGAATGGTGGAAAAGAACATACTGGAGGAATGGATGGATGTGCATATATTCCACCATGAGGATACATTGCAACATAAGGATGTGGCGGGGTGCCATAGGGAGGCATTATATGCTGCAATAAAGAAAGAATTACATTGAAGCTTTAATGACCAGCAAATGAAATCATTAAACCTTAATAGTTAACCAGGCCACCAAAATTTAAAGTTCTAACAAATCAAATAGAAAAAGTTTAACCTTAATAATACCAATTCAAAGCCATCAATACCTGAACGCCCCACATATATGGGGGAGCTTGGGGACTTGATGCCAAGAATCCATGTGGAGGAATGGGAGAATATGCCTGTTAGCAAACAACAATCCACATATAATAATTCAAATTCCACATGAATCCTGAATACAAAGCACGAAACTAGAGATATTTATCTAACAAACCTGAAATCCTGACCAGTCCGCATTTATTGTACCAGAGTTAGTGGTGGAAGATGGCTCCTGAGCAACAAAAACAGCATTTAAAAAAACAGGAAGAAAAAAAAAACCCTTGTAGAACAACTTTAAAAACAACCTAAACTGCAAAATTTTCAAACAATAATGAAAGCTTACCTGCGTAGTAGTAAGAGGCGGCGTCTTTGGCTCCTTTTCTTTTGCAATTTTATCCATCTCACTGCTGCCCATTACTCTATATCCACCAACCAACTTCTAAAAGCCCCTCAAACCATCCTACAAGGTAAATCATACTTCCATCAACAATATGCACTTTGCCCCCCAATATATTCCTTCAAAACAATCCAATTTATCTAATCCAATAATATTTTCAGCAAAAAAATAAATGGAAATAAGGAATATCAACACAAAATAAACCGTAGCTTAGCATTTAAAAAATCCCTTAAAATACATATACCGGTTGATTAGCCCCAATCAAAAGTTGTCCCCCATTCACATCGTAAACAATTAAAAAAAAATCCAATATCCTCTCTTTATTCTATCTTTTCTCAGTAACCAAACAAATAACATTAAAGAGAACGAGCTAACACGCATCCATAGAAAGAAAAACAGAAACAAGTAATTCGAAAACAAAAACAATTAATCAATTTTAAGGCATGCAAAAGATACTGTTGACTAATTTACAAAATCAAGAAGAAAAAAAAGTAAATAAACTTAAATATTGAATTACCGCTCAAAAAAAAAACCAAATTGAAATGAAACCCAAGTGTGATCCACTGAATAGAAACAAAATCTTGGGAGCTTTGGAGCTTGAAATTGAGTGAGTTTTTTTTATTATTTTGATGGGTGGGGGAGAAGGGCAGAGATGTCAATTTGGGAAAAATATTAGGGCACGATTGGGAGACAATAATGTTTTCATTTGCCCATGTTTCTTTCTTTTCTTCCCTTTTTCGCTTTTCCAGATAGGAAAATGTAAAAGATCAGGGGTTTGATTTTAGGGTTTGTTAATTGTGTTTTGGGGAGGGAATACGGAGGACTGTTTACGGAGTAGATTCTGCGATTCGTCGTACGATAGTCGATTTCTCCTTTCTATTTTTCGTGACCTCCCGAATTCTCCATTTTGTCCTTCAATTAGTTACCGTTTAATTGAATTAATATTAGAATTGGTTGTCGATAAAGTGACCGTTAAATATTTCCAATTTTATTTTTATTATATTTAAAAAGTATTTGTCATTTTTTTAAAATTTAATAATTTTATTGTTAATGAATATAATTTTTTTTATAATATCGGAGAATTTTTTTAAGTATACATATTACATTAACATAATTTAATTATGCAATTGAATTTTTTTTTATACATGGACGTAATTTAATTACTAAAATACTTTTTACTTGTATTTATACATGGTATAAACATTATTTATATATATTATACAATTGAAAAGAAAAGAAAACTATTATCGGATGCTACTATTTTCATTTTCATTGATATTTCTCTCATTTTCTTCTTTTTCATGAATAATCATCACGGTGTTTTTGTCTTTACACATTTAACCATGATTTTCACTCTCCTATAATCATGCTTCTAACCTTAAAAGCTTGAACACTTTCAAATCTAAATCAAACTAAATTAATAAGTTTTAATCTCAATATATTTGAGATATGTTAGATCAGATAATTTTAAATATGACATAAAAAAATAATTAAAATACGATATAAAATATAATATGATACGAAAAATAATACAAATAAGACACGAATATATTAATGTATCAAAATTTATATAACATATATAAATGATAAAAAAATAATACGAGCACGATATAAATATAGAGATTACTAATCTACTTTATAGGTGTTATTTGGAGGCGATAACCAACAAGATAGTGCTTTGGTTCATTTCCTCTGAATGGATTCCAAAGTTTCCTGCATATCTGTTCTGGTGACTTTGCATTTCCGATTCTTTTACAATGTGGCAACTTCTGGACTTCTTAAACTGGTTAAGTTAAGCATTCGTGCTAGGTAGAGCATTGGGCTGTACTTCAATGATGAACATAATTTGTATTGATAATCTTATTTTGGACGATGGATGAGTATAAGTTGCTTTTTATGATTCAACTTCTGGTTTCACTGCATTACCTCTTCAATTTTCAAAGATCAATAAGTTGACTACAATCTCAAAGGCAACCATAGAAATCCTACAGGCTATAATCTCATGGGGTCATGAATAAACCTACTCATGGGTCGAACCAGGCCATGATCCGATTTTTTTTTTTACTTTTTTACTTTGGCCGGACCTTAGGCGAGTCCGGGCCAGCCCATCGGTCCGAAGTTACTGTTCACCCTATCTAAAAAAATAAAAATTATAATTATATTTTTAAAAAATATTATTATTTTATATATGTGAACAGTGATCCGGACCTGACCGAATCATAAATATTTCTACCCAAGTCCGGTTCAGTACGGGCCGAGCTTGTCAGGCCTGACAGGCTGTCCGGCCCATGAACAGGTGTAGTCATGACCTTGTTCAATTCATTGTTTTTGTTTCACCCCATCATTTTTGTTGTTACTTGAAGTTTTCGGAAATTGATTCTGATCACTAAAATTAATAGTTCATCATTTTATGATATACGAAAAGATTACACTGTTATTAACTAATCCTATCAATTTTTATTTTTTTTTTGTACCTGAAGTCATCATGAAGTAACTTTGATCATTAAAATTAAGAATTCAATATTTTACAAAAAGATTATAAAATTGTAAACTTATCTCATCATTATGTATTTTTTCACCAATTGATCAGGGTTGGAGTATTTTTCAGTTACCTAATTGTTTTTGATATATTTTTTAGGATTTGTATTTGATGCACTGCGAGTATATAGAGCTATATAATGATAGTGAATTCTGCAATGACACCTCATTAATAAAATCCTAAAACCTTAACCTTAACACTACCCCTTACTTTAATCTTAACCCTACCCTTAACTTTAATCTTAACCCTAACCTCTAAACTTATCTGTTAAAGACTGATGTCATGTGATGCACTATCAGTATATAACTCTATACACTGACAGTGCATCAAATATAAATCCTATTTTTTATTTAGGATTATTATCCTGTACACTGGCGGTGGATATTTTTAACTCCACAAGTAGGGTTTACCCAGTTCCGTAATTTTTTAAAAGATTAATATTTTTATAAACTGACCGTCGGATTTAACAATATATTTGTACTCGTCGTGCACGTAAAGTTTCGAATCGATCCGATATCCCTATTATATCGACCGATAATACTGTCTTTTTTCAATATATATTTAACGGTCGAAAGTTTTTTACGTTGGAACAAATAGTTAACCATTTTTAATTTACTCGAAAATCGACGTACATGATCTACGTGAATAGAACACAAAATACAACGATCGGATTAAAAAAATATAAATTGTATAAAAAATTACGAAACCGTGTAAAACCCGTTTATAGAATTAAAAATATCCACCGTCAATATACAGGATAATAATCCTTTTATTAATAAGTTTTAAAGTACAAAAACTTTTTAGATTATAAACTTTAAGAAGTTGAGTAATGAAAAGAAGTTGAGCAATGAAATACCAATATTTGATTGGTTGAAGTGATTAGTGGCTTCAACCCCTAAATAAGAATTAAGATTCAAATATTGGAAGTCTCCAATGTTGGAAGTGTTTTATTATTACATTCTCAGTCCGATGGGAATTAATTTTCTATCAATCATAAAATGAGAATGGGAGGACACCCACTAGTAAATTCACAAGCAACAACTTTAATTTTGACATGATTAAGTTGGATAAAAAATATTCATGAACATTTTCGGATACGAGTGGGTTAGACCAAAAATAGGATTGAGAAAAAAAATAAGATTGAGAAAAAAAATAAAAAATTGATTCAAAATTAAAATTTTGAAATCATAATGTTCAGTTCAGTTCGATTTGAATTGTTTTTTTTATTCGGATTTGAATTAAATATTAAATATTTTAATTCGGTTCGTATTGATTTTTAAAGTGAACAAAATAAAAATATAGTAATTATATTATAGTAATTATTTTATATCTAAATTTATTTAAAATATTAAAATAATATATTTTTTTAAAACTTAATTTTGAAAAAAATAAATAAATCAAATTGATACTATTTGACTAGATAATACAGTTAAGTTTTGGATCACTTTTTAAAAATTTAAAATATTATGTATTAACAGAAATAAGAAGAGTTTAAAAAAAAAATAGTGGATCGGACCGACTTCGCGGGTGAAATATAGGGCTGTAAATGAATCAAGCTTGAATGAATAAATTTTTGTTCGTGTTCGTTTATTTATTTTTGAACTTGTTTGTGTTCGATTCGTGCTCGTTAAAATTTTTAAAATTATGTTCAAGCTATGTTCGTTTAAAATTGAGTGTGTTCGTGTTCGTTCATTTAAATTAAATGAACTTGTTAGCGGACATTAAATGAATATGTTCATGAACATATAATCGAATATGTTTATAAACAATTAAAAATATGTTCATGAACAATAAACAAACAAATCTAAACAATTTTAATAAACAAACAAATAAAAAATAAGTCAACTGTAAATTATTATTAAATATAAAATAACAAAATACAAATGTAATTAAATTTAAGTTATTAAATAATATTAATTATATTATAAGTAAATAAAATAAAATACAAATAATAATGTTATTAATTATATTTATAATCGAACAATAAACGAGTTTTAAACGAATTTTAAACAATCTATTAAAAAATTTAAGTTATTAAATAATATTAATTATATTATAAGTAAATAAAATACAAATAATAATGTTATTAATTATATTTATAATCGAACAATAAACGAGTTTTAAACGAATTTTAAACAATCTATTAAACGAATTTTAAATTATCCATAAACGAGCTTGTTCGTGAATATAAATGAACTGAACATGTCTTATTCATGTTCTATTGGTTTAATAAACGAACGAGGTAATTATAATTTTAGTTCTAAAACATAAACATTTTTTTTCATATCAGTCATAAAACTTTTACTTATAAATATTTAATCCTAAAAGTTATCAATATGTTAAAAGAGAATTTTTTAGTCACATATAAAAAACTTATGTGACATATAATGAATCACATGTGAAGCTTATGTAATATTTCATTAATTTGTAAAATATTAGAAAATTTATTTGTCAAAAGAAAAAAAAAGTTCTAAATAAAAGATAAAAAAAACTCTACTTTATTTCATTAAAGAATGTTGATTTAGTGAAAAAGAGAGAAGATGTTAATTTAATAAGAGAAGAGAAAAGTAAAAAAATGAAATAGTGATTTTTTAATCTTTATAATGAGATTGTTTTTTTAAAATAATTTTTTAATATTTTAGAAATTATTGAAATGATATACACATGTATTTATTATATTTCAACTAAACTTTCTATTAGTGTTTCTATTTGAATAATAATTGAAAGACTAATTTTTAACATATTAATAATTTTTAAGACTAAATATTTATTTTTAAAAATTTTAAAACTGAAAAAAAAATTTTATGTTTTAAGATTAAAATTATAATTATCTCGTAAACGAATCTTAAAATCATATTCGCTTATTTAACTTAATGAATATAAAAGAATAAAAATAGAACTGTTTACGAGCAATCTGTTCATTTACGCCCGTGAAAAAAAAGTCCATTACTCGGCGCTCAGCTTATAACTTCCTCTCTGTTTCTTCATTCATCCCCTAAACGAAAAAAAAAAAAAAATCAATTCTGAGCCCGTAATTGATCGCCAACGTCATGGATTCGTAAGCTTTTCTTCCTTTCGTCTTGAATTTAGGTTTTAGTTTTTGATACAAAGTCTTTTTTCTTCTAAAAAAGCCCTAGGGTTTGTTTATGGTGATTGTTTCTTTTTCATCTCTTATAGTTATCGCGATGAGGAAGGAGAGCCAATTATGGACTATGACGACATTCAATCGGACCCCGGCTCGCCGGAGCCGCGGCAAGACCTTCTTGATGACGTGGAGGATGACATGGAAGATTGGGGCCAACGAGAACGATCGCAGACGCCGGTTTACGATACCGATAAGGTTGGGAAGCCGAGAAAAAGGCTGGTCAAGAAAGGAGGCTCTATGGGAAAAGAGAGTATGGATGCCCCTGAGTTGTTAGATGAAGATGAAGAGGCCAATTTTGGGAGGGAAGGATCGGAGTCGGATGCGAGGAAGAGGAAGAAGAAGGAGAAGATGCACAAGGAGAAAAATTATGGGGGTGATGGTGAAAAAGGAGCTGTTAAAAAGTTGGGGAAGTCAGAGGAAGTGAATGAGATGTGGGAGTGGGTTAATCCTGAGGTATTTTTTTTTTTTGTTAATTGAATTATTGATGGTTGTTTGATTGAATTCGTGGTTTAGGAGAATTGGGTTTTCATTTTATGGATTCACAATAGTTTCAGTTGCATAAAAAATGATAAACTATGTTGTTGTTTATTGATTGAAGCTAAATTCCTATATTATTTACTGAAATTTTGGATTAGTAAATTTTTTATTAGTTTGCATTAATTTAAGTTAAAACTTGGTTAAAAAGTAAAGAAGAAAAAGAGAAAACGTGTCTGGTTACTACTTTTCTCTTTATTTTATGAGAAGAGAATTTTGTGATATTTAATAGTTCTCCTTAAAAATACCAAAGTGTAGTTTGTCTTTTGACAAATTAAAGTTGAGAATTGAACTTTTCTTTATTGGTGTTGGAAAGCAAGACTTTTTGTGAGCATGCTAAAATGGTTTTTAATCCTTTCAGTTTGCAGATTAGAGCTATGTTACTCGGACTCGGGTGTGAGTGTAGGACACGGGTATGCGTCCGACACGGGTATGTTCAATTTTTTCTAAGATTTCCATGTATTTGGAGGGTCTTTGGAGGATTATATCTCCATACCCATGTCCGGATATGTGTCGGACACGGGTGTCGGACATGGGTACTTCAAGAAAAATGAAGAGTCGGAGCAACATAGGATTAGAGGACATTAGGATCTCCTATTTTAACCATAATATGTTCACAAGGTTAAGAATCACTTTTGAAATATTGGCTTCAGGACTCACCATTATTTTTGCTACTAGTATAAAATGGCTTTTTGTTGTTCTTTCAGTGGATAATTATAAATCAATTTTAATCTGTTCTTAATCTGTTTAACTCATTGATGATACTGTTTCTAATTGATTGTGTATGAAGTGGCTTACTAAGATCAGCTTGTTTATGTAATCAAATTTCTGCTCTGGAATTTAATAAAAGAAGGTGAAAGGCTAACCAAGTTTTTTATTTGACAATCTCTCTCTGCACTGGAATAGAATGATCAAGAGGGTGTTAGGACTATGGATGATGATGACTTCATAGATGACACTGGTGTCGACCCTGCAGACAGATACGGGAGTGACAATGAAGCAAGGTCGCCTGGTGCTGCCCCTCAGGTTGTCAATCATTTTTTTATGTCTTTCATGTATGTTTGTCTTCATGTCGATAAAGAGTTTTAGTCAACTGGGTTTGCTATGATATTTATAGATTTATGTACTTAGAAATACAAATCCATTGGTTGCTTAAAATGTGATGATTTGAAGAGGTCTTTTTATATAGGTTTTTGGTTCACTTTTATGATCTTTTAGGCAGAGGAAGATGATGAGGATCAAGAGATTAAGGAGTTATTTAAGATGGGTAAAAAAAGGAAGAAGAATGAGAAAAGTCCTGCAGAAATTGCGTTGCTAGTTGAGAGTGTCATGGCTGAGCTTGAGGTAACTGCTGAAGAAGATGCAGAGCTTAATAGACAAGGGAAGCCTGCGATTAATAAACTCAAGAAGTTGCCACTTCTTACTGAGGTTCTCTCAAAGTAAGCAGCTTGCCAAGTTAATATGGCTTGCTTGTATTTATCTAGAAATGATCATTCTCATCTTTTAAATTACTCTTTATGCAGGAAGCAGCTTCAACCAGAATTCTTAGATCATGGAGTTCTAACCTTGTTGAAAAATTGGCTTGAACCCCTTCCTGATGGAAGCTTACCAAATATAAATATCCGTGCAGCTGTTTTGCAGATTTTGACTGATGTATAAACAGGCCTTCTTTCTATTTTGGCCTGTGCAATAATGGTCACTGCCTCAACATTCTCTTGAATGAAAAACTGAAATGTTGTTCTTTCATGCAGTTTCCAATTGATCTAGAGCAGCATGATAGAAGGGAGCAGCTAAAGAGAAGTGGTCTTGGAAAGGTTAGGAACCTCCTTACAGCAACAGTTGCATCCAGCTTTGTATTTTGAAGCATCTTGGATTGGCTTTTGATTCTTTTTCCTCTCAAATTTTATGGGCAGGTCATTATGTTTTTATCAAAATCTGATGAGGAAACCACTTCTAACAGGAAACTTGCTAAGGATTTGGTTGATAAATGGGTAATGTTCTGGTTTAAGCTCCTGTTCTTTATATTCTAAAATTTCCCCTATTTCCTTCTTATCTTCTTTGGATCTATATAAACAACAGTCATGCCCCGTGGCCTTTATGTTTTATTTTTTAATTCATTAGTATGTTGCCTATAGGATTATAGTTTTGATTGCTGAATTTTTAGTGCTTGTGATTTCAGTAAAAAATTCAGCTTATTTTCATCAAATTTTGTTTGTCAAGTTTACATTTCTCAGGTTGTCGTAAAAGGTTTTTTACGTATTTTCACGGAGTTCTTTTCTATCCAGTTGCATTAACTCTTTAAAGTAATTTTGAACATAATGCAGAGTAGACCAATCTTTAATAAGAGCACAAGGTTTGAGGACATGAGAAATGTTGATGATGATAGGGTTCCCTTGCGAAGGCCATCTGTGAAAAGGTACCCTTTTTAGTTAGTTTTATGCAAATTATGCCATCATGTTTGCTTACAAATTTTGTTATGTACACATCAATGTAGTCAGTACCGGTACGGTACCGGCTGGTATGTATCGGTTTTAAGATAAAACGAAACGGTACTAGTATCGTACCGTTTCAGTTTTTGTATCGATCTGTACCGGTTGGTACAAGATTTTGATTATTTAAAAAAAAAATATCACTTAGTTGATTTTTTAAACCAATTTCTAATATTTTTGTCTTAATCATTTTTATTTTTTCATAATTAAATTTAAAAATAAAATATGTTCATTAAATTAGGCTATTAAACTTAATTAATAATAATATATTTTAAAAATATTTTTATATATATTTTATGTTTAAAATTTTGGATATTAAATATTTATAATTTTAAAGTTTATATTTGCATATAAACATATATATATATATATATGTAATGGAGGTATATTTGTATGTGTATATAATATATATTTTATTAAGGAACTTGAATATAGGCTATATATATATATATGAAAAAATATCTGAAAAATACCGGTAAATCCGAAACGGTACATCGAAACACAACGATACCTTTTTTTTTTTTTTTGGATAATTAACACACCGATACCTTTACGTACCAATACCAGAACAAAAACGGTACTCTCACCGGTACGGTACTGACTACTTTGGTACGCATACATTTTCATTTTGTGTTTATTATTATTTTTTTATATTCTTTTGTAGGCCTGCAAATAGAGCTGCATCAATGGAATCTAGAGATGGTGATTTTGATTTGGATATATCTCGGTAAGATGTAACCTAACGCTTGGTTTGACATCATTATTCTGATTCTTTATGCTCTTGACTGTAATTGTTGGTTATAAAATTACAGTGACCAAAAGTCAAGACGATCATCATCAAGTCAAAATGCTTCAAGGTCAGAATCTTCTTCAAGGCTCCATGCTTCAAGGCCAGATGCAACACCAATGGATTTTGTTGTGCGTCCCCAGTCTAAGATTGATCCAGATGAAATTAGAGCTCGTGCGAAACACGTTGTTCAAGATCAGCGTCGTTTAAAGGTTTGTTTTTTCTCTCCCTAATATGAAATGTGTTGGTTTAATTATTTGGAAAAAGGTTACTCCGTTAATGAAACAAAAGGGAATGTTATCTATATTGTTCCTTCAGCTGTCCGAACCCCTAACATTGCACTACTCTTAATGCCTCCTTAAATTTACTTCATGGTGATACAGAATGATCTGGCAACAAGCATTCCTAACGCTCTATATTCTCCTGTATATTTTCTGAAATCGAATTGTTAAACTTTTTCATGGCAGATGAATAAGAAGTTACAGCAGTTGAAAGCACCAAAAAAGAAGCAGTTGCAGGCGACTAAACTTAGTGTTGAGGGTCGTGGTATGCTAAAGTACCTGTAAATGATAACCCCACACACCCAAATTGGCATTGGCATTAAAGAAGGATTCAACTGTGAGAGCCGAAGCAAATTTAATTTGCTGCTATCAGAGACATTTTGGCCGCAAAGACCATTATAAGCTCTCTGTTATGCTGAAGAGAGTTACTTTTTAAGTGTCAATTTGGAGAGGGATTCACCATGAGGGCAGCGGGGTTCCCTTTAACTCCAAAAAATCTTCATGGGACTTATCTTGTCATTTCATTATATTTTGACTTGGAAAAATACGTTCAGTTCAAATAAATTTGTTAATGCAATGTCTCGAGTGTACTGCTTGCATAAATGTTAAGAAACATGTAAATGAGGCAAATTGTTATTAATTTTTCTTTGTTCACTACTCGGCTCCTCTGTATGACTGGTACCTTGAAAACAATATCAACTTCTCTTACCTAAAACAAAAACCAATTCAATCATAATCGAGTTGCGAGGCAAATTTAACTTTAAAGTATGGCTAACACATTGTTAACAATTTTTTTTTGTTTATATAAATTTTAGTTTCGACTTTTGGGTTTTATTTTTTATTTTCTGAGGGCTTAAGCTTTATGGGGAAAAAATGTCAAGTAACATGTCCAAGCCTGAGTAGGTTAGGTGAGTGCTGACTGCTGAGTTACTCTTCGTGTTTTGTTAGCTGATTATTACTGAATTACGGAATCTCTCAGAGTCAAGCTTCCCATATCACTTCTCGGCACTTCCAATCCCCCCTACAAAAATCTCTCCTTCCTTTCTAAAGCTTTAAAATTTCTTTCATTTTTTTTCATTATTTTAAATACCCAGTTTTCAACTCCCAAATCCAAATCGTTGACGACAATGGAAGTGTAAGTTTAAGTTCATTCAACCAAGATTTTATTAATTTGGTTTAATTTCTTGTAGATTAGCAAGAATTATGAAAAGGGTAGTTGTTATTCTTACTTTCGATCATTCCTATGATTTAATCATAGTTAATTCTGATTAATGAATGGTAATTCACAGAGTTGCTTCTGCTCCGGGGAAGGTGTTGATGACTGGGGGGTACTTAATTTTGGAAAGGCCAAATGCTGGGATTGTTCTGAGTACAAATGCACGTTTTTACGCTATTGTGAAGCCAATTTATGAAGACGTCAAGCCTGATTAAGAAGGATGCATTAGATAAATTACTCTTACAAGGTAATGTTTAACACTGCATTTATTTATTTATTTTCTCTTCTTTTTATGGAAATCATAACTTCGGGTATCTAACAATGGAACTGAATTAGTCATGCAGGTCTTGATATCACGATCTTAGGTTGCAATGACTTTTACTCATATAGGAATCAGGTATTTTAGTTTTTCTATTTAATATTTTCTTTATAGAAATAAAATATATCTTTTTGAGATGAGCATTTACTATTTATTTATTATGGCATGTAAGTTTTAGTAACCGTTGCCCATTCTTTTATGTTAGCACTGCAATATAAGCTGCTAATGTGTTCTTCCACAGATCGAAGCACGTGGACTTCCGTTGACACCAGAAGCATTGGCTTCTCTACCACCTTTTACATCAATTACTTTCAATGCTGAGGAATCAAATGGAGGAAACTGTAAACCTGAAGTTGCAAAAACTGGATTGGGTTCATCTGCAGCAATGACAACTGCTGTAGTTGCTGCTTTACTTCATTACCTTGGTGTTGTTAACCTTTCCACTTCCTCTGGAGATCCACACCAACAAAATAAGGATTTGACGGATCTCGATATCGTGCATATGATAGCTCAAAGTGCCCACTGTATTGCCCAAGGAAAAGTTGGCAGTGGCTTCGATGTTAGTTCTGCAGTCTATGGGAGTCAGCGTTATGTTCGTTTTTCACCAGAAGTGCTTTCTGCTGCTCAGGTCTCTCTCTCTCTCTCTCACCGATTCTCTAAGGTTGCGAGGTAAGGAATAATGTGCAACGGGGAAGATCTGAGTACATAAACTTAGCTTAATGACCATGAAAGTAATCCCAACGCTCTTCTGGGCAATCAGACAGTGGTGTTACACATAAAATTTTTGTAATCCTTAAATTTGTGCAACCATTTTTTGTGGACAGCCCTAGGTTGATATAGAGTGAGATAATACTAGGTTTATGAGTTAAACATTTAATGCTATTGCAATGCTGCTTGTGGTTCACCACCTTGGCTGTTTTAGACTTTTAGTAACTTTTATTTGGATTCTTTGTAAGATCTTTTGTAATGTTGCAGGCTGCGGTGCAAGGAATGCCATTAGAGGACGTAATTGGCAACATTCTAAATGGAGAATGGGACCATGAGAGGACTGAATTCTCTTTGCCACCATTAATGACACTTGTAAGCATTATGAGCTTCACTATTTACCACTTAAATTAAAATGCTTTTGCGAGCATATATGGTACTTTCTCTATGTGGTTCTGCTTAATTAATTAAATTTTCTCAGTTCTCAGTAAATTAGCTCCTCTTTGCTTATTCACTTTCCAGACACAGGATCTTACGTTTTATGGCTTTATTCTCTCTGAAGCTTAGCTTTTACTTACTTTTAGGTGCCAATGTTTATTTATGAAGAATAATTTAGGATAAAATCCCTAAATGATTCTTATACTTCATGTAGATATGCATAGTTGTTGAAGTGAAGATGTAGTGGTTCAATCATATAGATCTGGATGTCTATAAGGGCAAAAGGATGATTGGGAACTTAATCTAGAGAATTATTCAATTCTATCCATTTTCTTCTTCTTCTTCTTTTTTCCCCTTTTGTGAAGAAAATGAAAGATGGCTTGTTAAATCTTTTATTACTAAAAATCAAGTATGCTGTCACAGTTACTAGGAGAACCCGGAACTGGTGGATCATCTACACCATCAATGGTAGGCGCTGTTAAAAAATGGCAGAAGGCTGATCCTGAAAAATCCCAAGAAACATGGAGAAAGCTGGCTGAGGCTAATTCAGAACTTGAGACACAACTCAACATGTTAAGTAAATTAGCCAAAGAACATTGGGACGCCTATAAATGTGTGATTGATTGCTGTAGCAGGCTTAAACCAGCAAAGGTATGGTTTTAGACTACTCCCCACCAATGAAGAACTCAAAAATATAATAGAATTTCCTAGTGACTTTTTTTACTGAAAAAAAAAAAATGAAAATTTTGTCTTTCTGGATTGTGAGAATTTTTGCAGACTGTTGAACTCATAGCAAGAAAAACTATTTAATTTTGTCATTCCCAGTATTCTAGAGTGGTCTCTTGCTCAGGAAGATTCTCTAGTGCTGAAGATAATACTGCTGTACTAATAGCAAGAAAACTGTTGAATCTTATTACACCGATTATTCAGAGTAGTCTCTTGCTCAGGAAGATTCTCTAGTGCTTAGGATAATTCGGAGTTTAAATACAGCTACACACTTTTAAGTGCATTTTCCTGATTTATGATTGCTAATTATAAACCTTGGAATTGGTAACTAAATGGGTAGTTCCAAGTGTCTGACCTCAAAGATTGACCAAGTGGAGATTCTACAGCAAGATTTCAAACATACTGTGTGAATAATTATCAAAATTCAAAGATAAGATACAATACATTCCATAATTGGACATTTAGTTCTCATCTCATGGAAACTTTTTGGACATATCCCCCCCTCTCTCTCTCTTTCTCTGTGTCTCTATGTTTTGAGTTATGTGCGTGTCTTGTGGGTGGGGGAATAGCTGTGGGGAAGAGCTCACTATATTGGCTGGATATTTCTAGTTCCTAATCTCGGATACAATATCATTGGTTCCATGTCAGCTTCTTTTCAAAGTAGTGATATTTTCCTTCCAAGCGAGTCAAGCTATAATCAATGTTGGTAAGACTACACTATGCTCTGCAAGGATCTACTGTATAAGCTGTAAAAGAATTGCTTACTTGTTTTTATTGCACGAGTAGCTCAAATTTTGGTTTCAATTTCTTGGCTTGTATATTTGGTGGATGGTTGGACTTGTCAATAATCACAGAAGGCTCTATTCATCATAAACGTTAAGAAAGTTGGTGAGATTGTTTGGTTAATTTGTCTTATCAAATACTAGTTTTCTCGGTTTATTTGCTTTTACTACCGTCTTGAATGTGCTCTCTTTCCTCCCAAATGCTGATTTTTAAGATCGTCTCCAAAACTGATTGTGTGGACAGTGGATGGAGGGAGTTACTGAGCCAATCAAAGAAGCAGTTGTTAAAGTATTGCTAAAGGCAAGGGAGGCTATGCTTGGGATCAGAAATCACATGCGACAGATGGGAGAGGCAGCAGGTGTTCCGGTAGGTTATTGTCTCTTTGATTTGATGCTTATAAATGTCCAATTTTTTGCATTCTTATGTCTGCTAAAGATGTAGAATAAATTGCAAGAGATCGAATTATTTTTATCCTCTTTTCATCTGATTCTATTAAGAGGTTAATACTGTTGACTTGCAAGGCATAATTGATTGATTTACCTTGCTAGATCCTAAATGGACCATCTTTGTTCTTATTTTGAGATGCTTCAAAAAACTTGTCTGCAGTCAAAGGCTAATGATTATCAAACTTTTCAACAATACCTGTTAACATTTATCAGCTAAGGAGTAGGGATATACTTCTTTGATGGGTTCCAAAATGTTGTAATCTATGTTACTCCGACTCTTTATTTTCCTTGAAGTACCTGTGTCCGACACCCATGTCCGACACATATTCGGACTAGGGTATGGGAGTATGATCCTTCAAATATATGGAAATTTTTTTTAAAAAAAATTGAACATATCTGTGTCGGACACATACTCGTATCCGACACTCATCCCCGAGTCCGAGTAACATAGTGTTGTATTACCTTCAGATTCTACATCCTATAAATCTTTTTTGACTTTTAAATTGTAGATAGAACCTGAATCACAGACTCAACTTTTGGATGCTACTATGAATATGGAAGGAGTTTTGTTGGGTGGGTTCCTGGAGCAGGTGGATTTGATGCTATCTTTGCTGTTACCTTGGGGGATTCTAGCAGCAATGTGACAAATGCATGGTGTTCAAACAATGTTCTGGCCTTGTTAGTTAGGGAAGATCCTCAAGGTGTTTCTTTAGAAAGTGGTGATCCACGAAGCCTGGAAATTACTTCTGCAGTTTCTTCAGTCAACATCAAGTGAGCTTGATTTCTTTTTTTGGTATTTGATGAGTTAGCAAACGTGATTTACCAGAGAAATTGTACTGTGTTTTGGAGATTTGATTGAATTGGGGAAGGATTTCAAATCCAAAGACAAAGCCTCCCTATTGGAAGAATCAACTCTTATACATTTTAAGTTCCTTGAGTAACCATACAATAAGAAGAAGAAAAAAAAAATACCCTTTACACAATTGGTTAGGTGATAACTCGTATAATTATATAGTTTTTAGTTATGTTTTATTATTGTTTTGTGTCAAATACGAGTTATTATTGCTTAGTCTAATTGTGTTTATGATATTTTATATTTTTATGTAATTTGGTGTTTTTCACGAGTTTCTTTGAGTGATTTCAGATTACTAGGTTAAATCAACAATTAAGGGCAAATCCAGTTCAGTTCCAGTTCCGACACCTTTTGCCATATCAGCTATATCTGGAGTTTCACTGAAGCAATAAGGCTGAATTTTTTACAGTGCAAAGTTAAGAGGCATATCTATCTTTTTCATGTTTTACACTTCTTGAAACGGAGTCGTTTTCCCTAGTGAAATCGACCATCAAGTTGGCTGATGTGCAATGACGTCTGTGCTGACCTGTTTTGGTATTTTGACCATATCTTACGATCCACATGCGCAAATGATCTGATTCCAACGGCTATGGATCCGTAACTGATAGGGGTATATTTTTCTAGAAGATCATTTTATCAGATCGAGCCTCCAACATTGACAAAATCGACCATCAAGCTGGCTGATCAGAATTGTCATACAATATGACGAAAATTGTTAGAAAAATGTACCCACCTATTATACCTACCTTTGAAATTTATAAACCTTGTCTCTTGTCATTTAGCTCTCCAAAATGTGTATAAATAGAGGGCCTTGGATGAGTATTAGGATAGAATGATACATTGGTAGGATATTAGCCATTGCAATGTAATTCTCTAAGTTTTCTTCTTATTTCCTTTCTCTAGTTTTCTTTTTCTTTATTTTTCTTTTCATTTTCTTCATATTTAATATGTGTTGCTAATCATATTGTTGAGGTGATGAGGTGAAGCTTTTGGTAAATGCTAAGGTTAGTCTCTTAAACATGAGCTAAAATAAATCATCATTTAGTATAGATAATATTTTCTTTTGGTTTAAAATCATACTTGCAAAGTAGGGATCTTAATTCATTATTGACAATGAAAATGGCACAGTAAATGTTTGGTTTCATAACCTTGATTTGTTGTAGACATATACCTTGGCATAAGGAATGCTTGGACTTTTTTTGTGAGTTTTGAGGACACCAAATGAACGTAATATCATATGCTATGGACGTTGGACAATTTGGACTGAATTGCTAAACCTTCCGATTGGAATCTCCCTTATGTGTTAATTTCAATTGTGTAATAAAACAAGATTAATCTTAGCATAACACCAAGAGTGGATTCTCTAACCTCAACATCTTTTCTTATTGTTTTTTATATTTTGTTTAATTTCTTTTATGTTTTGTTGTTGATTCCCTAATATCTTGTTTACTTACTTTTTCTTATATATTTATAAACTTATACTTACTAATACGCTTCCCTGTGGTTCGACCTCGGACACCCGAGAATTTATTACTTGAACATAACCTGCACTTGGGTTTACGACTCTTAATTGAGTCTCCATCAAGTTTTTGGCGCCGTTGCCGGGGAAGCAATACTAAGTATATAAGTTTATAAATATATTTATTTTTATTGGCTGGTTATACCGCCTAATTTATTTTTATTGGCTGGTTATACCGCCTAATTTTCTATATATTTATATTTATATTGTATATTAACTTTGTTTTATTTTTATTGGCTGGTTATACCGCCTAATCTGTATATTAACTTTGTTTTATGCTTGTTTGGCGACGTGATTTTAGATCTCGTCGTTTAGTTAGATTTTATTGTGAAACTTTTTCAGGTAATCTTTCTAATACAACTCCTACCATGGCTGACAATGAAAGTGTTCATGCTGAAGATGAGAACAGATAAGTACGCACCATGCGTGACTACTTGCAACCAACTCGAAGCTCATCACCCTCTTGTTTTATTTTTCCTCTCAATGCAAACAACTTTCGTTTTAAACCAGGTATGATAGCTTTGCTTCCAAATTTCCATGGGTTAGAATCGGAAAGTGCTTACTCGTTTCTAAAAGACTTCGAAGATGTATGTGTCACCTTTAATGACCAACAATGTACAAATGAAATTGTCAAGCTAAAATTATTTCCTTTTTCTTTAAAAGATAAAGCAAAAATTTGGCTTCATAATTTAAAACCAAGGTCAATTGGCACATGGCAAGAATTACAAACTGAGTTTCTAAAGAAATTTTTCCCAGCACATAAAACTACTGCTTTGAAAAGACAGATTCAAAATTTCAATCAAAATCAAAATGAAGCATTTTTTCAGTGCTGGGAGCATTTTAAAGATTTGTTAAGTTCTTGTCCACATCATGGTTTTGAAAAATGGCGTCTTATTAGTTTCTTTTATGAAAGTTTAACTCCCGAAACTAAACAATTTGTTGAAACAATGTGTAACGGTGAGTTTCTAGAAAAAGAACCTGAAGAAGCCTTTGACTACCTAGACCATTTGACAGATAACTCTCAAGCCTGACACACAGATAATTCCTCTGAAAGTTTCAATAGATCTAATCTTGTTTCTAACAGAGGTAAATATCATTTTAGTCAAGAAGATGAGATAAAAGCTAAAGTAGCTAATTTGGCTAGAAAGATTGAAGCCATGGAACTTAGAGAAGTAAAAGAAGTCAAAACGGTTAAAAATGAAAAAAGTTGTGGAATTTGTGAAATCATGGGACACCCCACTTCTGAATGTCCAAACATTCCCATTCTTAAAGAAGCGTTGCATGATCAAGTAAATTCCATAAACACATTTAAAAAGCCTTTTCCTTCTCCTTACTCTGAAACGTATAACCCTGAATGGAGAAATCATCCCAACTTCAGTTGGCGGAATAATAATCATGTTCAGGTACCACAATCTCAAAAGCTGGGCAACACTTTTTCCTATCAACCTTCACGTGTACAAACCTTGGAAGAGACATTGCAAGCATTCATGCAAACACAAGCAAATGTGAATAACCAAACTTCACAGGACATCAATGAGATCAAAAACACCTTGTCCACATTGACAGCTTCATTACGCACTCAAGAAAAAGGTAAGTTTCCTGCTCAACCTCAGCCTAACCCTTCTACTCAATGTCTTGTTTCTTGCTCCAATGAAACTCAACAGGAAAATGTTAGTTCTATCACAACTCTTCGAAGTGGAAAGGCAATTGACAAAAACATTTCATCAAAAGACCAAGATCCTCCTTCCCCTCTGAAAAGTAATGGTAAGGATGATGGTAAGTCTGAACTTCTTGAAAATTTGGACAAAGAAAAAGGTATGCATCCTGCTCCTTTTCCTCAAAGGTTGCAAATAATAAAGAATTTGAATCAAAATGCAGAAATTTATGAACTTTTCAAACAAGTTAAGATTAACATTCCTTTATTGGATGCAATCAAAAAAGTTCCATCTTATGCTAAATTTTTGAAGGACATGTGCACAGTTAAAAGGAAACATAATGTACAAAAGAAAGCATTTCTGACGGAAAGTGTGAGCTCAATCATTCAGCACCTTACTCCACCAAAATTCAAAGATCCTGGATGTCCAACAATCTCATGCATCATTGGAAACACTAGAATAGAACGTGCATTGCTTGATCTTGGTGCTAGTGTTAATCTTTTGCCTTTTTTCTGTTTATCAACAGTTAGGTTTAGGTGAACTCAAGGAAACACCTGTTACACTTCAACTAGCTGATCGTTCTGTAAAAATTCCTCGAGGGATAGTTGAAGATGTTTTGGTTCAAATTGATAATTTTTACTTCCCTGTTGATTTTATTGTTTTGGACACACATCCTGTTTCAAATCCAAATGTTCAAATTCCTGTTATATTAGGCCGTCCATTTCTTGCAACTTCTAATGCTCTGATAAATTGCAGGAATGGTAATTTGAACATTTCTTTTGGAAATATGACTTTAGAATTAAATGTGTTCAACATTTGCAAGCAACCTGGTGATGATTCAGAAGTACATGAAGTGGATTTCATTGAAGAACTTGTTCATGAACATCTCACCACTACCACATTTCATGATCCTTTAGAAGCTTATTTAATTGAATGTGAGTTTGATAATGCTTTAGAAATTTCACACACTGATTCTTTGTTAAATTCTTTTCAGGATAAGCATTGTTGGAAACAAAAGTTTGAGGAACTTCCATCACTCACAAATGTCACTGTACCATCAACTATTGAACCACCCAAGCTGGATTTAAAACCATTGCCATCCGAGCTAAAATATTTCTTTTTGGGTGAGAATGAAACTTTTCCAGTCATAAATGAACTTGAGGAACTCAGAAATGATGCATATGAGAATTCTAAAATTCATAAAGAAAGAACTAAAGCCTTTCATGACAAGTTAATTTCAAGAAAAATATTTGATGATGGGCAAAAAGTTCTACTTTATAATTCTAGACTTCACATATTTTCTGGTAAGTTGAGATCAAGATGGACTGGCCCATTTGTGGTTAAGCATGTGTATCATTATGGAGCAGTTGACATTGAGAATCCTAGAAATGGTAACGTATTCAAGGTAAATGGACAAAGACTCAAACTCTTTTTGGAAAATCATGTTACTCAAGAAGATGTTTTTTTTTCTGATCCTTGTTTTGAAAATAACTAGATGTAAATATAATTTTTACTAATCTTCAAAAAAAAAAAATACATTTTTTTCCCGGTTAAATGGCGGATAACGGTACTCCGTGATTATTTAAGTCGGTTCCATCAGCTACCCACAAAACTGATATTGTATATAAATTTCTCTTTCAATTTCTTTTTTCATTTTTTTTCAAGATTGATGATATTCTCACAAGATTGCAGAAACAATTTCCTCCTTTTCCTCGAAATATTTTACTGAAGCTTTACCAAGTTCGATTTGAAAGATTAAGAATGCTTATGCACAAAGGGATTCCTGAAGACATACGTTGGATAATTGAAGCCAAGGTACGTGAAGATGAATATCTTCCTGTTTTGCATTTACCAGGTACAGGTAGAAGCACTTTTGCAAAGAAGCGACGAGCAAAGCGCATGAGTTCAAATTGCCACAAATGTGCACGATGGACGTGTAACGGTAAATGTCGTTCTATTGGGATTCCGTCCTCTAATCGAGATGATAAAATTGAATTCATTAAGGATGGACTGAGTAAGGAGAATTTGGGTAATATCCAACTTTCTCTTGAGACGCATCCTAGTGGAGACGTACAAAGAGAACTTCTTGATTTATGGCCGCAATTCCAAAGGGAATGACAACATCTTGGGAATCTGATGTTAAAAGACCCTGTTTGCCAGCTTGTAAGAAAACTGGATGGGAAGCATATCCTCGACTCATAGAAGGCGTTTAAGCCGTTTCTGGACGTAAAACCAGAGGAAGATGTGAGCCACAGTCACAACTACAATAAATGACTTCTCAGCTTTTGGTTTGATTTGCAATAACTTTATTTCGGTTTAATTTACTTGTTGTTCAATTTTTGTAATTATTCTCGATTTTTTTTTTGCATTGGTCTTTTACGGTTGATTTTTCTTCTCTTTTTGATTTTCTTCCTGAAATCACGCAAAAATCTTTTGTTAGGTTAACATTTTCTTCTGACAGGTCAGATACACTTTCGGCGACATTATTACTCTTGTCTCATTCACTACTCAGTCCTCTATATATTACACCATGTACTCATTCTCTTTCAGGCACTCGAAAAAGAAAAAAAAATGGAAAGTACTTCGTCCCAACGCATTAAAAAAAGTTGTGTCTTTGGAGGTGCTTATCCAGGGAAAAATAACATATTCGCTGATGAAGCCATAAGAGTTGGAGTAATACTTGCCCAACAAAAGATCCAGTTGATTTATGGAGGCGGTAGTACGGGTTTAATGGGAGCAGTCGCTACAGCAGCACACGCCGGAGGAAGTCCAGTTCTAGGAATCGTGCCAAAACTATTCACAGATTTTTGTGAACCTACCATGGGTAAGGAAATACAAGTCTGGAGTATCCCTGAACGGATGACAATCATGTACCATTCTGCCGATGCATTCATTGCTTTACCATGAGGTCTGGGTACATTGGAAGAAATAGCTTGCGTGGCTTCTTGGTCATCTTTGGTCACAAAAAAGAAACCCATTGGTTTGCTTAATATTAATGGTTATTTTAGTAATTTGCTTTCATATTTAGATAATGCTGTGGATAATGGATTCATGTTTTCAGAGGCAAGGAGAACCATAATTTCTGCTACAACCATTGAAGATTTACTCAAAAAGCTCCAAGCTTATGAGTATTTATCTGCTACGGTTGTTTCGCAAACGCTCGGAAAAAGAAAAAGAAATATGGACGAGCAAGGAGTGGATTGCACTTTGTCTTTGTGACATTATCTAACATTTTGTTTGTTGTGTCTCAGTTATAATAAGTGGTTAACAACCTCTGCAGGTAATATCTCCTAAATTCTACCTTTGAAATTTGACATTGGGGACAATGTCATATTTTAGTAGGGGGGTAAGGGACATATTTTGCTAATTTAAAAAAAAAAAGTTTGTTGTGTTTTAAGCAATTTAGAAGTATTCATTCTGAACAAGGTCTGAGTAAGGGAGACTTGAGACATACCTTGTCAGTTTGATTTTAATCTTTTTATGTTTACTTGTTAATTTTTTTAGTATTTTAGGATTATTTAGGTTGCATGAGTTTGTTTTGTTTTGAGTCTTAGTTGTTCCTATTCTTATGTTATTAGTTCTTTTCTCTTACACATGATTCTTTCATTTGGGTTAATAGACTTACATTGAGGACAATGTAAGAATTAAGTGTGGGGGGAACGATTTAGGATTTCTTTTATTTTTGTCTACTATTTTTTTTATGAGTCTTTATTATTATTATTATTTTTTTAGTGTGTTTTAGTTCCTTTTTAATACAATGATGAGATATGAATTGCATAAGTCTAAAATAGATTTATTAGTGAGAAGATTTTCATGAGAATTGAGCTTGATGTCAACCTTTTTATGAGCCAATGTTAATATGATATGTTGATTGAGAAAGAAGCATGTTTAGACTTAATCTGACTTGTATAATCATCCTTGTGAATTTTTGAGCCTATAATGATTGACGCATTATACAAATCAATCTAATTTCTTTCTTGAGTGCTCTTATGATTACATGATTCTCTAGAACTTGCTTTAGACCTTGTTGAGACTATATTGATGCATGTGACAACATGAATATGATAGAGGCATTAGGATTTTTAGCCAGGGCCAAACAGCCATCCCTTATTGATGTTCCAAGAGAACACACCCCTAGTGAGCCAATTTGAGCCTACATTGAATAAGCTGTTTTATTGGTAACCACAACTTACACCTAGCCTAAATATACTTATATCCTTACCCTTGTTCTAAATATGGATTATATATTTTGAGACATATTGCAAAAAAAACAAGGGATATTTTTAGTTGAAAATTTGGGTTAGAAACAAAAAATAAGTGTGGGGGAAGAAAAGAAAAGAAAAAGTCAAGAGAAAAAGAAAGCGATCATTGTTAAATACATTCCCATATTCAAAAAAAAAAAAATATTCTCTTGAACTTCTAGTTAAAGTAAAGAAAAAGATGTTACAAAGTTGGTTAGAATGAAGCAAAGGCTCAACATGAATATTTAGCCTATGTTATTATGTGCTTTATAAGAGTTTTGAGAAGTTTTATTTGTATGATCTTATTATGTCTCTAAACTCTACGAACTCTTTGGAACCTTTGTGATATCTTTATCCTTTTGTTCTTCAACCACATTACAAACCCCTTGGCCCTATTACAACCTTGATTAAAGACCTCTTGATTTATGAAGTTGCATGATCTTTTAGTGGAGAATAGGTGGACAAGCAAGCATATGGTAGAACTATTTTCATGAGATTGATTGAGTGTAAACACTTTACCACTACTTTAAAGAGTTAAAATCATGAGAGTATCCCACGTGAGAGGTTGAAATTAAGTTGAATATGCACTATTTTGATTGAAATATGTTATGTTAATATTGGCTTAACTCATTTATTTACATTCAAGCATGAATTTTTGTGAAATTCTTTGAGCTATTGATTAGTTTATAAGACTTGTTCAAAGATTGTCTCTAATTTATATTGAAAGGATTAGGAGTAAATATTTTTAGTGTATGTAGTTTACTTATATTTTAGTTTTTCAATGTTTGTGGGTATCGTTCTAGCAAACCCTCACGAGACTAAACTCCTCCACTAGGGACACCTAGGGGTTTAAAGGCTTGTGTCACATGCTAAGTGCCACCGTGATTTCCTACGAAAATGGATTAGATTAGATTTCTTATTTTATTTTTATTGAGTCGTTGCTAGGGACTAGCAACAATCTAAGTGTGGGGGTGTGATAACTCGTATAATTATATAGTTTTTAGTTATGTTTTATTATTGTTTTGTGTCAAATACGAGTTATTATTGCTTAGTCTAATTGTGTTTATGATATTTTATATTTTTATGTAATTTGGTGTTTTTCACGAGTTTCTTTGAGTGATTTCAGATTACTAGGTTAAATCAACAATTAAGGGCAAATCCAATTCAGTTCCAGTTCCGACACCTTTTGCCATATCAGCTATATCTGGAGTTTCACTGAAGCAATAAGGCTGAATTTTTTACAGTGCAAAGTTAAGAGGCATATCTATCTTTTTCATGTTTTACACTTCTTGAAACGGAGTCTTCCCTAGTGAAATCGACTATCAAGTTGGCTGATGTGCAATGACGTCTGTGCTGACCTGTTTTGGTATTTTGACCATATCTTCCGATCCACATGCGCAAATGATCTGATTCCAACGGCTATGGATCCGTAACTGATAGGGGTATATTGTTTTAGAAGACCATTTTATCAGATCGAGCCTCCAACATTGACAAAATCGACCATCAAGCTGGCTGATCAGAATTGTCATACAATATGACGAAAATTGTTAGAAAAATGCACCCACCTATTATACCTACCTTTGAAATTTATAAAGCTTGTCTCTTGTCATTTAGCTCTCCAAAATGTGTATAAATAGAGGGCCTTGGATGAGTATTAGGATAGAATGATACATTGATAGGATATTAGCCATTGCAATGTAATTCTCTAAGTTTTCTTCTTCTTTCCTTTCTCTAGTTTTCTTTTTCTTTATTTTTCTTTTCATTTTCTTCATATCTAGTATGTGTTGCTAATCATATTGTTGAGGTGATGAGGTGAAGCTTTTGGTAAATGCTAAGGTTAGTCTCTTAAACATGAGCTAAAATAAATCATCATTTAGTATAGATAATATTTTCTTTTGGTTTAAAATTATACTTGCAAAGTAGGGATCTTGATTCATTATTGACAATGAAAATGGCACAGTAAATGCTTGGTTTCATAACCTTGATTTGTTGTAGACATATACCTTGGCATAAGGAATGCTTGGACTCTTTTTGTGAGTTTTGAGGACACCAAATGAACATAATATCATATGCTATGGACGTTGGACAATTTGGACTGAATTGCTAAACCTTCCGATTGGAATCTCCCTTATGTGTGAATTTCAATTGTGTAATAAAACAAGATTAATCTTAGCATAACACCAAGAGTGGATTCTCTAACCTCAACATCTTTTCTTATTGTTTTTTATATTTTGTTTAATTTCTTTTATGTTTTGTTGTTGATTCCCTAATATCTTGTTTACTTTCTTTTTCTTATATATTTATAAACTTATACTTACTAATACGCTTCCCTGTGGTTCGACCTCGGACACCCGAGAATTTATTACTTGAACATAATCTGCACTTGGGTTTACGACTCTTAATTGAGTCTCCATCATTAGGGTTCACCTTGCTTATTTTGCTTGAACAACTATTGACATTTTGGCAGAAGATCTAGCTATTTCATTAGGGAGCTCCTTATTCGATGCCAATTTAATAATTTATCACATCCATTATGTGAGCCAAACAAATATTTTTACAGAAAAATGTTATATTTTAAAATAATAATAATAAATTAAAAAATAAATGAGTAATTTTTTAGTGAGTTGATAACCTTTAAAAAAAATGAGTATTAAAAAAGAGTGAGTAGCTTTTTTAGTGGGTTGTTTTTAAAATTAAAAGATTGAAATACCCTTGATTTCATTGAATAATTATAACTTTAATTTAATTTTTATGTAATTTTGTTAATTGAGTTGATATCACTTAACTCATGATACCAACTCAATCAAGGGATTTATAATTCGTACTAGATTTTGATATATTCACTATATGAATGGAAAAAAAAAAAGAAAGAAATTACATAAGCAATGGACAGTTTTTTTCATGTGTAAATATTTTTAAAAATAAAATATTTAAATTTTATACTAAAAATATTTGTATCTTTCATTTTATAAATTTATTAATAGTATAAGTTACATCATGTGAATTTGATGGCATGAATAAAATAAACTGTCATTCTAATAAATTTATTTATTATTTAATATATCTATATAAAGGCCTATCCTGACCCATATATATGATCTAACCAAAGCCCAACAAGGCAACATCACACGTAAAGGAGTATTTCTCACACTCCTAAAAAGCGCGTGACCCAACAGCCTGCTGAAAAACAAATATCTTCATCGTGCAGTTCGACATCATTTCCACCACACGCGCCAACAATCAGAGCGTGAAATCACCAACACACGAGCTCTCAAGTGTACAACGCAAACGCAATCACCATTAACAAGAAACTACTTCCTGCTGAGTTTTTTATTCTATAAATGGGGTATCTTAAAATTTTTATTCCCAATTAAGGTAGTTTTAATCTTTTTTCCCTGATTGAGTTGTTTTAAGCTAATGAATGCCATATCATTGCTTACGTGACTAATATAATTTATGTGGCAGTTGAGTTTCATTTTTTTTTCTCTCCAATAATTTCATCAAAAAGATAAATATAGCATCCATTAAAAAAACTATTCATAAACAATTTATAAATTAATAAGCACCCAATAATCTTAAAATCTCCAACAACAAAAAAAACATGCATTATACTAATCAAATCCATTAAGAATTTTATAATTACAAAATAACAAGAATCTAATAATTAATTACAAAATTGCACTATAAGCAATGAAAAAGGAAAACCAATAGTAAAGAGTAGTTGAGGGAATGGACATTCAAAGATCATTTATGATATTTTATAGCAAAAGAAGCAAATTCCTTCTTATGGGTTTCCGAATAAAGATTTTGAAATCTAAAAATATTCCTTATGGTTTGTATTCGAAGCCATTAAAAGTAGAACTAAAGTGATTATTGGTGGGATATAAAGAGGAATTTAAATTAAGAGAATGAGATCAAAGTCGGAATTGGAGGATAGGATTTGGACAATGGAATTGGAAATTTTTAGTGAGGAAAAGATTAGAAATAATAAATTTTATCTTGTCAACAACACTTTTATTTAAAAAATAAGAGAAAATAAAATAAAAATTAAAAAAAAATAAAGTATGTCAAATGAAACTCAATTGTCATGTGACATGTATTTTGGTATATACATAATATTGTTGACTGATTTAAAAAAATAAAAAAATATAAAAAAAATAAAGTATTTCAAATGAAACTCAATTGTCATGTGACATATATTTTGGCATGTACATAATGACATGGTGTTGTTGACTGGCTTAAAAATTAGAATACTTTAATTAAAGAAATAAGATTAAAAATACCTTATTAGAAAATAAAAATTAGTTTACATAAGTTTAAGAAAGAACTCACTTCCTACTGCTAGTTTACTACTGTGTAAGAAAAAAAGAAATGGGGCCCACATTTCTATCTCTCTTAATCTGTAGTTTTCACCAGATCAACATCATCATATGTCTCTCTCTACAAATGGTGATGTGTAGGCTTTTAAACTTTAAAGATTTATTTTTTCCATTTGGGTTTTCTTTCTTCTTTTGAGTTCCTCAAAGCACAGAAATGAAATAATTCGAAGAAGCTCAGAAAGCAAAGAGCTTTTCTACTTTTCTTCTTCTGCTTCTTCTTCTTCTTCTTCTTCTGAAGTTTCTTTCTTATAGATTTTTGAAGCCAGCCTTCATCATCTCTGAGATTTACTTTCATTTTTGTCCTTTTCTTTCAGGTAACTTTTTCTCTTTTAACTTTCCTATTTTCTTTTTACCTTTGCTTTTATCTCCTATCACTTTAGAAAGTGGCAAGATTAACTCAGAAAAGGGAATTTTATCATATTCTTTTTGTTTTGATCCCTTTTTCTGTGCTGCATAATCTTTGTTTGAATCAGTCTTGGTTTTTCAGCTCCTAGGGTTTGTTTTCTTTTTTGGGTTTTTGTATGCTATATTTGTTTGACCCTGAGTTTTTTCGATGTTTGGATGGGTACGAGTGCCTTTTTTCCGTGTCTTGAAGCTTCACTAGCTAGCATATATGACTGCTAAAGTTTTTGACTGTAGACTGATTCATTTTTGTTTTTATTTTGCTGTTTTAGCTGAAAAGTCTTTCTAGGCCCCATTTGAATTAGTTCATATTCAGCTTGAAATGTCTATTGTTTTGACTCTAAATTAATTCAATCTTACTTGTTTTTTTTTTGGTTAAAAAAACTTGTATGTTTTTAACATGAATCTTTGTTAGTATTTGACTATCATTTATAATAATCTTATATGGGTTTAGGATATTATAGGTAAAAGTCTTCTCTTGGACTTAAAAAAGGGATTTTCGGTTATTTTCGACTTTATTTTCTGTTGTCTCACTGCCAATTGTTTGAGTTATTTCTTACCAAAAGAGTAAGTGTTTCAGCTATATGTGAGCTTATTGTATTTGCCATGCTCGGGTTTTGAACAATTGAATTTACTTTTATTTCATTTAACTTGGGTCAAATGATTGATCTTTCCAATATATCCTTTCAAACTTGAGGGCTTTCTCATGGGTTGACAATTTGTATGTTGAATTCTGGCTGCTTTGTGACTATTTCTGGTTTCATTGTCAAGTACGCATTACAAAGGGCCCGAAGAATTCACTGTTCTGATGATTGCTTTGCAGGTAATTTGAGGTGATTATAACTTTGCAAGTTATCTCTCATGGTATTCTGACAAAAGCTGCGAGGATATCCAAGCTCATAACTGGACTTGAAAGAGTTTGATTGTATGGGTGATACTTGAGAAGTTGTAGTTTGAGACTCTGGCCCGGCATATAGCTCTTTGGTATTATATTGGAAGAAATGGAGCAAAAGGAAAGTGAGAGTTGGAAACAATTGGTCAGGAAGATGCTTCCACCAGGTGCCTCTCTCCCTGAAGATTCATCAGAGCTGGATTACTCTATAGCTATGGAGTATAAGGGTCCTCCGGTTGCTTATGAACTGCCTAGAGTTGAGCCTCTTGATGTAAATTCACAAGCCATCCCTACTGCAAAATCACTATCAGAGTCCCAAAGGTCAGTTGCTAATACTGGTTCCCCAGTGATTGAACCGATCCCCTTGCCAGTGTCTTATATTGCAGGTGTCACAAGTCCACCTACACAGAGTCCAAGGGTTTCGGCAAGCTCTGAGTCAGTAGTGTCTGTGTTGCAAAACCCTGATTTTTCTTCAGCGTCTCCTTCAGCTTCTCCTGGTTCAGTTCGCAATCCTCCAAGTAATCCTCCTAAACAAGTCGTTAATGAAGTAAAGAGAGTGCCAGTTGTCACATTTAATACTGTTGAAAGGTCAGAGAGGAAAGATGTGGATATGGATAAGCCAGTTTTTCCTGAATCTTTTGGGGTTTCAAAAGAAAAGAAGAAGAAAAGAAGAGTTTGTTATCGTTGTGGTAAGAGAAAATGGGAAACGAAGGAATCTTGCCTGGTTTGTGACGCTAAGTATTGCAGCAATTGTGTGCTTAGGGCAATGGGCTCAATGCCTGAAGGACGGAAATGTGTGACATGCATTAGCCAGCCAATTGATGAATCAAAGCGGTTAAGACTAGGTAAACATTCTAGGCTCTTGTCTCGATTACTTAGTCCTTTGGAGGTAAAGCAGATTATGAAAGCAGAGAAAGAATGTTCTGCTAATCAGCTCCAACCGGAGCAGCTAATTGTGAATGGATATCCGTTGAAGCCAGAAGAGATGGCAGAATTACTTGGATGCCCTTTACCTCCGAGGAAGTTGAAGCCTGGTAGATATTGGTATGACAAGGAATCTGGTCTCTGGGGAAAGGTAAGTTCATATTTGCAATATGCTATTTTATGTTTCACTTGGCTTTTCTAATTGAACAAGGATGAACTGGAAACATCTAGAATGTGGGGATTTGTTTTGATCACGACTTCTTATTGAATTGGCAGGAGGGAGAAAAACCAGATCGGATTATTAGTTCAAACTTAAATTTCACAGGGAAGCTTAATCCTGATGCAAGCAATGGCAATACTGAAGTCTATATCAATGGCCGGGAAATTACGAAACTTGAATTGAGGGTGCTAAAGGTAGCATATATAATAGTTAATACAGGATCTGTTATTTATTGTTCTTGATCATGATATTTCTTTTCCGTTTGATTCCTTGCCTTTAGGATTCTCAATCTCAGGCTCATGTGATACCAAGTTTTCTCACCATTTTATACTTTCCATAGAGACATCTGTTTTAGGATTAGTGGTTTGGGCTTGTATGAAATATGGATACTTGGTAGAGCGATTACTTGTCAGTAGTCTTACTCTGATTTTTCACTGTATGCTTTATTAGATTGTCTTTGAGTCTTTGCTTCAAGAGCAGCAGCAGTTCACTTTTAGGTCCATTGTGTTTTAAGCATGCTTTCAGCAAAGTATGTAGTTTGTTTATACCTTGGTGGTTACTGCCTACTCTTGGCAGCCATAATATGGAACAACTCATTTCTGTATTATGCCTTTTCTTTTTGACATCTTAATGAATATTTAGCCTCTGCATCTGATTAAAATGTGAATGGTAATAAAATATTATATCAAATGCATATCTTCGTATTATTTTAACTAATCATAGATGTATCCTTTTGATGCTTTCAGTTGGCAAATGTGCAGTGTCCACGTGACACTCATTTTTGGGTCTATGATGATGGTCGTTATGAGGAAGAAGGTCAAAATAAAATTAGAGGAAACATCTGGGAAAAGGTATGTAAAATTCCAACAGCCTCAATTGTGTCATGGGTATTCAATGTGATGTGATTTGGATTTGATTTTTGCTAGACAGGCCTCAACTCGTTTTGTCTGTACCTTGTTCTCTTTGCCTGTGCTCCATGGTCAACCTCAAGGAGCAAGAGAGGAGGCTAGCAATTATACTACTGTTCCAAATTATCTAGAGCAGAAAAGAATCCAGAAACTTCTTCTACTCGGGCTTCAAGGCTCTGGAACAAGCACCATCTTCAAGCAGGTTTGGCCTTTTCTTTGTTGCTAATAGACTACTTTATTCCAACAATTATGTTGTATGTTGCCATGCCAAATACGTAAGATGCATTGAAAATGAAAGTTAAATCACTTCAGAAATTTATTGCCTAGATGGAAGTTGGCAAGAATATCTTGCATGAACGTGAAGAATGTCTGCCATTCCAATCCATTAGTAGATGAGGAATATTTAAGGATGTGCAGTCTATGAAAACTTTGAATTTGTGGCTTTGCATATAGTTCAACAATGCTTTCAATGGCATGGGCTGCATTTCCTTTTCCTTTTCGTTTATGCTTTCTTGGTTTAGGAACAATTGGTCTTATGGTGTATCATGTATGGATGATTAAGGGCAAATTCCCCATTGTGCTCAAGTGATAAAATTCAGTTACTAGCATCTTCTAGAGCTGCGTCATCTACCAAATTCAGCATAGAGAACTAGTTGTTGCAGTCTTTCATTGCAGTTCATGCCATTTTTCTAATGTTCACTATGAATATTGAACCGGCAAAATTTTTGTATGGGAATGGGTTTTCTGCAGAAGAACTGCAGGATCTCAAGTTGATGATCCAGAGCAATATGTACAGATACCTTAGCATATTACTGGATGGGCGGGAGCGGTTTGAAGAGGAAGCAATGTCTCGAATACGAGAACTAGGTTCCGATGACCAGAACTGTGAAGCAGGTAAGGTTTGCCAACATCAAAACTTCTTCTGATTTTAAACATAGTTTTGAGCTTTTAAAGTAGAACTTGTTACTTCCAAATAGGCAAATTTTATAACCTATATATCTCTTTGATGTGCATATTGCTTTGTTCTATTTTTTGATTAGCTGAGAGGGGAGGGAGAAAAGAGTTTCTAACATGTGTTTTTAGAAGTTTTGTACATGATGATGCTTATATCTCACAGCTGGCCAAAAGCAAAAACAATTGTTTAACATCATTGCAACTCTTTCAACATCTAAACAATTCTTTAATCTTGTTTCAGGTGGGGAGGTCGACTCTGGTGAAAATAACCAGTGTGTCTATTCTATCAACCCAAGGCTAAAGCATTTTTCAGATTGGCTTCTGGACATTATAGCCACTGGAGATTTGGATGCTTTTTTCCCTGCGGCAACACGTGAGTATGCCCCGTTAGTTGAGGAGTTGTGGAAAGACCCTGCCATACAGCAAACATATAGAAGAAAAGATGAGCTTCACTTTCTTCCAGATGTTGCAGAGTACTTCTTAAGCAGGGTATATCATCTTACTTTTTGTTGACTTTGTTGCTCCGCATTTTACATATTTTATGTTTGACTTGTTGGCTTAATCGTTTCCAAATTTTACTTGGCCATTTGATATTTCAAGTTATTCAACTCGTAGAAGATTCAAAAACAATAAAAAAAATCAAGTTACCTCAAATTCACAGCGATATCTTGAGCTATGTTATATGCTTTTGATTCCTTCAGGCTGTTGAGGTTTCAAGCAATGAATATGAACCTTCTGTTCGTGATATTCTTTATGCTGAAGGGGTCACCCAAGGGAATGGTTTGGCTTTCATAGAGTTTTCGCTCGATGATCGTAGTCCAATGTCTGAAACCTACACAGACAATTTGGAAGCTCCGTCCCAGCCCCTGACCAAGTAATTATTTCCTATCGTTCTGTCATTGTTTTTAAATCATGTAGCTACAAATCCTATCACTCTGTCAATGGGATGCATGTTACAAATTGTCATGTTGGTCCTGGACCCTTATTTTAAGTTGGGGGTCTTCCTTGCATGTGTTATGAAGGCAGTTGGGGTGTGGGGTGTTTTAAGTTGGGATCCCATTATCTGTTTGTAATCATATGAAAAATCATTTCAGAAAATGCATTCCAACCCCATTTTTTTTTTCCTTCCTAGTATTCACTCTTACATATTTCAACCCCAAGGCATTTGAGATTTGATATTGAATCTTTAAACTAATTTATTATATTTGATATTGAATCTGTAAACTAATTTATCATATATATTTTTCTTTTACAGGTATCAACTTATAAGGGTAAATGCAAAGGGGATGAATGAGGGATGCAAGTGGGTGGAAATGTTTGAAGATGTGCGTGTCGTAGTTTTCTGCGTGGCCCTTAGCGATTATGATCAGATGTCGATAGCAGCAGAGAGTAGTGGCAGTGGAGCACTACTTCAAAATAAGATGATGCAGACAAAGGATCTATTTGAAACAATGATAAGGCACCCTTGCTTTAAGGATACCCTATTTGTGTTGATACTAAACAAGTATGATCTCTTTGAGGACAAAGTCAATCGGGTGGCTTTAAGCACTTGTGAGTGGTTCAATGATTTCAGTCCAGTAAGGCATCTCCATAACCATCACTCCCTGGCTCAGCAGGCTTACTTTTACGTCGCAATGAAGTTCAAGGATCTTTATGCTTCATTTTACAGCACTGACGTCAGCTCCTCACCATTTGTGAGGCAAGTAGAATGACGTGCATTTGGGAATTTACTTTGTAAAAGCGTTGTGCTTGTCTTGTTTGTTGCTCAATCAAATAAGGATAGCTGTTGTAATTTTGTTTTCTTCTCTTTTTTTTTTACAAAATATCAATTTAATGATATCGGTAAAGGTGTTTCAGGTTTGTTCTTTGTCATGCATGAGAGGAACGTGTGATTGGCCTGAGTCTGCTTTTTGTTTTTTATTCTTCAAAAATGTCATCACAACATAATTATATGTATATTTGTGTGTATATTTCTTATATGTCTATATAGTAGTATTGTATATTTATCTATAATTTACTCACAATTAGATAAATCACACATATATTTGTAGATTTTATTTATAACCCATAAACTCATAATATAATATTTGTAATCTATGTATGTTAAATTTGGTTAAATACATGGCTTTGAGAGTGTAAAGATATTCAATAAATTATTAAAACACATTTTTTTTGATAGATTTTGATAATTGGTGTATTTATATCGTGTTAGTGATTCTTTTTTGTCATAATCATGTTTAAAGTATTATATATTTATATAAATCTTGACACGTTAATAATTTGTGGTATGTAGATTTTGATAGATTCATATAATCATATCATTTTTATGTTATTTTTAGTATCGTATCGTGTCATATTTTATGTTATATTTTAATTATTTTTTCGTATATGTTTGTGTTAATTTCAAAATTATTAGGTTTACTTCTTGGCACTTGGTAGGAACTAGGAAGAATCAATGACAAACTGTAATACTGATTTCTTTTATACAAGAAATAAGTAAAAATGCCTTTTATCTTCCTAATGCCAAGATTTGTAATTAAATCCCTTCCTATTAATTTAACGTTATATAGGCTGTTGTATTAAGAAAATATCAATTTATTAATCAACTTGATAATTACTCTATACTATACAATTTTACATCCATGCATATATACACAAACATACTTCACACAGAGAAGAAATACACCCAAAGTAAAGGAGAATAAAGCTCAAAGAAACGTGGTCAAGAAACTAAGCTTAAAAAGGCCAAAATCATTCCCCTTGCAGCCTTGTAGGAAAAACAAGCCAAGGGGCAAAAAGACCCGAAAAGAATGTTGGAGCGAGCAAGCTATTATAAATATATATATATATATATATATATATATATATATATATTCCCGAGCTTGCATTTACTCAATCCCATCAGCAAATGAATTGACTTCTTTTAGAATAACAATCACTTGTTCCTTTAACCTTTGGATAAAAAGGGAAAAAACGTGTATCTTAACAATTCCTTACTTAAGAAACATAACTAAGTTTGCACTATATATTCTTGTACCTCCAACGCTTTTTTAAGGATCACGGCCAAGTATCTCATGCCCAATTAGGAAGCTTTTGTTCCAAAAAGGAAAAGCCAATGATAAAAGCTAAGCCCATTAATTGTGAAAGTCACATGTGTTCGGCTTATCAAAAAATATTAATAAAAAATACTTGAATCTTTGAAATATAAGAATGTAAATAATTTTTTAAGAAAAATATAGTTATTTAATAAAAAATTATATAATTTTAAAATATATAAAAAAATTAAAAACTATGAATATCCTTAAGATCTTGAAGTAAAAGTTTCTAATCATTCTAATTATTAGGCGTGTCTCTAACTCTCTATATGTAAAGGCAAGTATGTTTCTAAGCGAGTTGAAGGTTTTGTTTGCATGAATTAGGAATAATATTTGGTTGCAAAAGATAAACAATGCTTCATGATATGAATGATAAAATAGAGACTTGAATAATCTTAATAGTATATCATTCTCAAAAAAGTTTGATTAGTGTGGAACATTTAAATAAAAAAAATAAAAAACCCTTTAATAATTGCTTTAAAAATAGACGAAAATAAATAATATTAATTTGCTTCCAAAGTTGATCTGCTAAATAACTTACTACTTTAATTTACCTTTTTTTTTTCTTTTTATAAACTGAGAGGAGATCCGTTTCATGTTTACTTTTCTAAATCATTAATTCTGTCTAAATTACATGATTTAAAGTTTGGTTGGTATCTATCATAAGCTTTAGCTTTAATGTTGAGGAAGACGAAAGATTGAAAAACTAGGTACCTAAAATCTTTTGTAAGTGCTACGAAAGCACAAGCTGTTAAAACATTTTTTTATATATAAAAAAAATGTATATAGTACTAAAATTTGAGTATTTAAATCCTACTTAAACCTCCATCCAACCAAACCAGTGTGCTCTAACTCTATGTGAGCAACTTCCATTGAAAAAGTGCTAAGAGAATAGCTTGACTTGGTACTAACAAGAGCGAAGTGAGAAGGAAAAGAGTGTAGAGGGAAGAAATGTTTCATTATATCCCTCTAACCATCCCTTTTGAAATCAAAAAGCTTTGGGACCAATGGAACATCCGAGGGGCTATTTTGTTCAGTCTCTGGTTGCAGATCGTGTTGATTTTGGTAGCCCCAATAAGAAAATCCGCAAAGAAAAAAATGGTGATCTCGCTCATCTGGCTTGCATACTTGTTGGCTGACGCAGCTGCAAATTTTGCTGTTGGTCTCATCTCCAACAGCCAGCGCAACCAATCTAGCAAGCCTGATCAGTCCAAGCCCGTAGAGAGCAGTGATCTGTTAGCATTCTGGGCGCCCTTTCTCTTATTACACCTTGGCGGTCCTGATACCATTACCGCTTTTGCTCTTGAAGATAATCAACTGTGGCTAAGGCACTTGCTTGGCCTTGGTTTTCAAGCTGCAGCTGTTATTTATGTCTTCATCCAGTCACTTCCCAACAAAAATCTATGGATCCCCACAATACTCATGTTTGCTGCTGGAATCATCAAGTACGTGGAGCGGACACGGGCTTTGTATCTTGCGAGCTTGGACAAATTTCGTGATTCCATGCTGGAACCACCGGATCCTGGGCCCAATTATGCTAAGTTTATGGAGGAATACGCCTTCCAGAGAGAGATCGAAATTCCAACGCGAATAAATATGACACCAGAGCCTGATAAAGAAGTGAAGGCTTTTCATATTCCACCTAAGGAAGGCCGTTTGAGTCATCTGGAAGTGGTGCATTATGCTTATAACTACTTCCAAATATTCAAGGGACTTGTAGTCGATCGCATCTTCAACTTCCGGGAGCGTGACGAGAGTCGTGACTTCTTCAATAGGAGGACAGCTGAAGATGCTCTGAGGATAATTGAGGTTGAACTCAACTTCATATATGAGACTCTCTATACCAAGGTGGAAGTTGTGTGTTCTACTAAAGGATATATTTTTCGATTCATAGCTTTTGGGTCGGTTTTAGCTACTCTTGGACTCTTCTATTTCAAAGCAAAGAAGGATGAGTTCCACAAAGTTGATATCGGAATCACCTACACCTTGCTCCTCGGTGCCATTGCCCTGGATGTAATAGCCTTCCTCATGCTCATTTTCTCAGATCGGACTATTGCTTCTATAAAGAACCCTGATCGTCCACCCCGTTGGCCCATGGCAACCGTCTTCAGCTGTTTCCTTGCCTTCAAGAAGCCGTGGTGGCGTCCTTGTAAATGTCACATTGTCCAGCATTCTGTGTTGGCCACTCCCCTTGCATTTCGAAGGTGGTCTGGATCCATCTCTGCACACAACTTAATAAGGTATTGTCTGAAAAGCAATTCGACAAGAATCCATGAATTCCCAAGTTTGTGGCAAATCATGTTTGAAAAAATGCTTTGTTCGTTGAGAATCAATGAAGTCATAAAAGAAGTCAGTGCTTATATGAGAAGAATCTGTCAGTTTAGCACCTGTGTTGCCAAAGAGGACAAGTCTTTTAAGAGCAATGGTTCACTTGGCTCCATCATTGGCAAAGTCACTAGATTTTTAAGGTATAAGTCTATCAAAGAAAATGTGAGTAAAATTTTCAGTTCCTTTTTCGAATTAATCACCAAGCCTATAAAAGATTTTGTGGATGAGATGATGTATGTGTCCCTTGAGCCATTCACTAAAGAGCTATGGGAATTTATCTTTGAGGAGCTAAAAAAGAAATCCGAGTTTGCGGATACTCCAGAAACTGCAAAGAGGATATCCTCAGCCAGAGGTGACTGGGTTTTGATGGATACTGATTTAAACTCGGATCATAACAAGTTTCTGAAATATGTGAGTGATGTTCAATATGATGAGAGCATTCTGTTGTGGCACATTGCCACTGATCTATGCTACTACACTAAAACTGAAACTTTCACTGACACTGACAATGTGAGTCATCGACAATTCAGTAAAATTCTTTCAGATTACATGCTGTATCTTTTAGTTTTTCAGCCAACTATGATGTCTGCTGTGGCGGGTATTGGGAAAATAAGATTTCGAGACACTTGTGCTGAGGCTAAAAGGTTCTTTGAGAGACGGAGTTTACGTTCAAATCAAGACAAGGAGGCATGCGAAGAAATTTTGACAGTGAATACGAATGTTGAACCTGTGACTGTGAAGGGAGACAGAAGTAAATCTGTGTTGTTCGATGCAAGTATGCTGGCCAAAGAGCTAAAGAAGATGGGAAGTGAAAAACAATGGATGTTACTGAGCCGAGTGTGGGTGGAATTAGTGTTATATGCGGCAAGTCATTGCAGAGCAAGTACACATGCTGCACGGGTAAGCGAAGGTGGAGAGCTTATTACCTTTTTTTGGTTGTTGATGGCTCACTTTGGTCTTGGGGAGCATTTCGAAATCAGCGGACATGCAAGAGCCAAATTGATCGAGGGAAAGTAAGCAAACAATGTGAAGATTCCGCAAAATCCATTTTTATGCATTTTTTCTTTCTTTCTTTTTTTTTGGTTACTAATTATTCTGAGCAAGAAATAAGTGTAATGTATTGAAAGTTTTCTTTTTTTAGTTTCTTGTTTCCTTCTGTACTGAATTACACATTATCTTAATTGCAAGAAATAAAAGAATAGTTAGTTGGTATTCTTTTTTCATGCTTTCTAATTTCATTTCTCACATTTCTCATATATATATATATATATGTATATGAGAGAATGGATCCAGTTATATTACTGTAAAATTAAAATTATTTTACACACTTCTATAACTTTTTATACGATTTATATTTGTTTAATCCAACCATCGTATTTCATGGCACGTAGATCATGCACGTCGAGTTTCGAGTAAATTAAAAATGTTTAACCATTTGTTCGTCGTAAAAAAACTTTCAGCTGTTAAATATATATTAAAAAAGACAGTATTCTCGACCGATAGGATAGAGATATCGAATCGATTCGAAACTTTACGTGCAGAACGAGTACAATTATATTGTTAAATCCAACAGTCGGTTTGTTAAAATATAAATCGTATAAAAAGTTATAAAAGTGTGTAAAACATCTTTAGTTATACATTAGTGTAAATAGATCCCTTCTCATATATATATATATATATATATATATATATATATATATATATATATATATATATAATTCTAACATAGCTTAGGTGAGCACATCAACACCTTTCCAATTTCCAGTTGTAATAATAAGCATGGATTAAAAAATCAGACTGGATCGATCAGTTGAACCGGTTAAATCGAAAACCGATGGTTTAACCGGTCCAGTACACTATATAAAACTGGATATTAGTTGAACAGGTAGAAAACCGGTTTAATCGAAGAAAAAATGGGAAAAACTGGTGTGATATATAATTTTTTCAATTTTTTTTTATTTTTATAATTGATGAGATTTGATCTTTTAACTTTTTAGTTAGATATTAAAATCGTACCATTAAGTTAAATATATATTTTTATTAATTATTTACTATATTTAATATTTATTTAACATTAAAATTACATTTTAAATACTTAAAATCTTATTTAAGTTAACTGGTTAGCTCAACCGGTTAAATCTATTGAACCGAGAACCGGAGGTCTTGTTGGAATTGGCTTTATAAAACATGGTTAATGTGCACTTTCAATGCCAAATTAAATGAGGGAATCTACTCACATTTGAGGTTTAAAATTTGTTAGATTTTGTACTCCAACATGAGATATTTAACATAGAACATTAACATGTTTAAAACCAATTGTAGGTGAATGGGAAATTGATCTCAAAAAACTTTTGGATGGCAAAATGACAAAACCGGATATTCTTATATATTTGATAAATTACAAGCTAGTCTTATGGTTTGGACCGCGGGCTTGTGACCTTGGGTTTGGTTAAATAAAGTATATTTTGTTGTTTAATCCCCGTCTGATTAGCAACATTTCAGTCCCTAAATGTTTTAGGATATGAACTAAAACATTAATTATGGAGTGATATATATAAATATTATTTATGAACATTCATGGATTATGGATAATCACTTGAAAGTTTAGGATACAAATCATTAGGATTTAAGATGCATGTAAAGAGTAAACAGTACTCCTATAAATTCACTTGGAAGTTTAAAATAAGAATAACTTCTAATTTTGGTAGAAGAATAAGAATAACTTGTTACTTAAACCATTCTTTTCTTTTCCTTGTTTGATAAAAAAAAAAGAATAATTCTTTTCTTAGACTAACTCAATTAAGATTGTAATATTCTTGTAACTCAAAAGAAGAATCACTCTCCAATCTCAAAAACTTGCAAAAGAATTTTATTTTTATTTTTTAATAGTAGAAATTATCTTTAATTTATTTTCTATATCTTATACAATTTATAAAATAATTAAAAGCAATCTCCCTCAATTAGATTGCCAATTGAGGGGGAATTCTAAGGAAAATGATTTTTTTTGGGGGGGGGGGAAGAAAGGAAAGAAAGAGAAAGAGAGGGAAAAAAAAGAAAGAGAAAAAAAAATTATGCGTTCGTGTCGTGTTCATATGATTTTTCTTGTGATTATTGTATTCAATGTATTATGTATTTATATAAATTTTGACACGTTAATAATTCATTTTATATAGATTTTAACACGTTTCTGTATTCGTGTCGTCTATATACCTACATTAAAAGCAATCCCGAAATAGCATGAAGTTTGAGAATTTGAGATTTTGAAACATCCTCCCTTTGCCACATAAGCCATGTCATTAGTGTATTTGTGTATGAATTAGGTCTAAAATAATCCGAGGTCCAAAACATCTCATGTAGATTTTGACACGTTCGTGTATTTGTGTCATTTTCATTTTATTTTTCCTGCCGTGTCGTATTTTAATTATTTTTTCATGTTATATTTGTATCGTATAAATATGTTTTGTCTGAAATTACCTGATCTAATTGAACATATCAAATAACTCTCAATTTTATATCAAGTGTCGCATAATGATTTGAGTTATTATTTTTTAAAATTATCTTTAATTATCTTGCTTTTTTATCTTTCAAATTTATTATAAAGTATCAATTTAAATCTGATAATATACTCGCAACGAAATGAGGGCATTTTTCTAGTACTATTAAAGGAATCCCTTTCAATTGAAAGGGATTTCTTCTCCAATTGCTTGCCACATATGTGGCAAGCAATTGATTGATTTTTTTTTTTATTTTTGAATAATTAATTATGTGTTATATTATGTTATTTTTTGTGTGTTATAATCGTATTAAAGGTATTATATATATAAATTTTGACACGATATATATAGATTTGGACACATTCGTGTTGTGTTAATGTTATTTTTTCATGTTGTATTGTGTTTTAGTTTTTTTTTTTTCATATTCGTTTCGTGTATGAAATTCTTAGGTCTAATTGGCACTATTCAAATAATTCTCAATTTTGTGTCAAGTTCGTTTTATATAAATTTTGACACTTTCGTGTATTCATATCGTGTTATTTTTTTCATGTCATGTCGTATTTTAGTTATTTTTTCATGTCATGTTCGTGTGTGACACTATTCAAATAATTCTTAATTTTATATCATGTGTTGTATAATGATGGATTCTTTATTTTGTTTGAAAAATAAAATCATGTTAATTTTTTTATTGATAAATTATCAGTTAAAATTAAAATTTTGAATAATAATAGATAATTATTTAATTGGGTTCAATTTGATTTAAAATACAAAATTGGGTTAATGAATTAATTTTTTTTTAAAAAAATCGAACCTAATTAGCTTAAAAATTTAATCGACCTCTAACCAAATTTCACAAATTCAAATAGATTCGACATCAATTTAAATTTAAAATTCTTCTTTTTTTAAGATTATTTTAAATTTATAAATAAAAATAAATTTTTACTTTATAAAATATATAAAAAATCGAATGGAAAATAATGAAACCGAATCAAATAAATTTTTTTATGATCTAAACCAATACGAAAAAATCTAAACCGAACATTGAATCTCTAATCGATATTTGATTTACTTTTGCACACTTTTTAGATTCTAATATTGTTTCTTTAGCTTCAATCATATGTTGTATAAACACTTTTATTTTAATATGTACATAATATAACTATCTTAACATCTTGCGCAACGTTTAGCATAACCTATAACTAAAGTATGGCGAAGTCTAAACACTAATAATTTATTATGTTTCTCTTTATAAACAATTAAGAATAGATGCATTAGAACTTTTTAGAAAGTAATGTTATTCAATTCCAAAAATTCAGTTTAATTATATTATAATATTGGTATATTAATACTTTAATTAATATCATAATATATCTAATATTATGAGAACTCCAAAATAAATATCACATAGGGAATAAATTAGGAGTTTAAATTATATTATGATGATTTTAAAATATTATTTTTTAGGAATTCATTAAAAATATGTCATTTCATATTTTTTTTTTTATAAAAAAATTAATTAATATCAGACATTTTCTCACACTAAATCAATTCTCTTTAATATTTTAACCCTGATTATCGTAAACATTTTGTGTTAATTAATTAAATAAAAAATGTAAGAGACAAACTTAAAAAAATATGAAAGACCAACAGATTGAAAAGTAAGCTTTGGGTTTTTTTCTTAATTCTTATATATTAATTTCATTAATTAGGGTTAAAAAAATTAATAAGAGTTAATTTAGTGTTTGTGAGTGTATGATATTATTTATATTTTTTTTAAAAAATATGAAATAATATATTTTTAATGGATGCTTAAAAAGTTAAACTCTTAAATTAATGGATCTCTTTCTTGACGTGAGACTTTAGAAACTCCAAATTCTTAGAAGATAGATGAACGAGAGCTTTTACCTCAGACCTTTTCTTCCCGATCTCATATTCTTTCATTAATTTTCTCAGTTTTTCTGTTTTCAACCATGTCTTCCTCTAAACCTAAAGATGGTTCATCGCCGCAAAATGAGACTGCTAAACCCATATATAATTTTGAGGTATTACTCAAAGGTTATCCAAGTTGCTTCATCGTCTCTCCGATGCCAAGACAGTTCGGCATCATCATCTCTCCGATGCCAAGACAGTTCGGCTCGTTCTGGAAGATGGCAAGAAGGACGTTATACAAAATCAGCTTGAAGAATTATGCGAAGAATTCAAGAACATGATTAGCGCATTGGCTGTGGAAACTTTATTAGCTGATATTTCAAATCGCTCAAGGTCCAAGAAAATGACTTGCAGCTTGTCATAGCCTGCAAGCACACCAGCACCTGTATGTTTAATGGATTTTGATTTCAAAATAGATTCAGTAGTTGAAAATAATGGATTTAATCTGATCAAGTAAAAGTCTGCTTGTATTCATTTGATAGAACATGAAATTTCTCATGTATTTATCTAACCAAGATGACTATTTAGTTCAATTTCGGGTAATTTATATTAATTAATTCATTGTTATCTGGGTGAATTACATTAAAGACTTTCATTCGAGACACATAATTTTGGTGAAGAAATACTTTCATTTCGTTGAGGATTTACATTAAATAGTATAAAAAATAACATTGGGTTACATTACATTGTGGTCAACAATCAAAGCTAGCCTTTTTGTACTGTTATGATTTTTCAAAGGATTTTGGGGTATGCAGAATTTATTCAGATTACAAGTTCACAACTCAGAAGTCAGAATATCCATCATTGCAGAATGCGCAAGAAAAAGAGTTCAGAAGACCGGACTTAAATTGATGCAAATTAACAATATGATGACAAAACAAACAACTAAAAAATTTGAACTTAAATTAGATGAAGATCCAACACCAGATTTAGATATAAAATTGAGAATTAAGCACACAGCACATCATTGTCAAAATAAAATTCTCAACTAGTCTGTAGCTAAAACATGGAAAAATCCTATGAAAGCAGAATATGCCATCAATATCTTCAATCTCCTCCACTTGGCCAAAAAGAATTTCTAGAAACTTGATCCAAAGAATAACTGAATCTATACAGACAAGGTTACAACAAGTTTCATAGAAAGAGAATATTTGAACATTATAAAGCAGGTAAATCCTTGAAAGATCATGGTACGAAATTATTTGGACTACAGGATCAAACCAAATTTTCTCATAGTTTAGAACATCATAGTGAATCTATACAGACATGGTTACAAACACATAAGCATAGTAGCCATCCGCTGGCCTCCATTTTTAGTGTTGAACTCATCAAGGAAGTAATCAAAGTGTGCATCGTATTTTTGTCCAACTTCATAATGGAGAACTTGAAGACCTTCTCCATGCTCTGTAGATTACAAAGTTAGCTTTAAGTCATAAAACGGGAAAAAACCCAAAAGAAAATGCAATAATTGGGAAACAATGACAATTCATTTAATTGCAAAAGGAAATAAAAGAACAAAACAAAATTAGGAAAGATCTAATCTCGACAACATTAGCTATAAATAATTATATGCTAAGAGAGAAACATGTGCAAAAATTACCCATTTGCACATAGCCACTACTGAGGTTTAATTGAGACTCATAACTTGGAGCTTCCACAACAAAACAAAAAAAAAAAAGACATCTCAACAGATTTTTGTACAAAAAAATTAATTATTGGTTTCAGAGTAAAATATTTTTAGAAGGTTTTGCTCGGTATTTGAATCTCATACCTACATAACTGGTCTTCAAACAACGCAGGGTTCTCAAATAACTTTCAATAAAAGCATAAAAAGGAGAATTGATGTTCAATATCTTAACAACATATCTTAGCATTTGTAATCACAATAAAAGAAGAGGTGTGAGGATAGGAAATGCAAACTTGCTATCTTTACTTTGCCCTATTTTGCTATCAACAACAGTGGACTTTGCCATGTGAGGTTTAGCAAGCTTTATTAGGTACTCACATTCTTCCTTGGACTGTTGAAATGAGTAAAAAGTTAAAATCAAGACAACAACCCCCACAAAAAAAAAAGTAATGAAAAATATTATTATTAACCAAAAACTAAGAGGAAGACCTCAAACTCAACAGACACTACAAGGGGATCATGAAATCAAACTGTGCCCATTGTCCAGAATTATACCAAATCAGTATCAAGAAAAGGGTTTTACAAGGTTTCCTTCATAAATTATTCGACTCATCAAATCCTATGCATTGCATTTCCTAAGGAGAACTATTATTCTCATTAATTCCCATTAATTACAAAATTTTCTAGCGTAAGCATATACAATCAGAAAGATGAGATTGGCAATTTCAAATTATTTATACTAACCAAAAAATATCAACTACGCATGAAACCTTGATACATTTGTGTAAAAGTAATTTATAAATAAAGATTATATAAAAAAAAAAAGAATAGAATAGAAACTAACCAAGAAGTTATGATAAATGAAAGATCTAGGCTCCCAAGAAAGGACTTCAATCCACTGCTCCCCTCTCTTCCCCAAGCCTTTTCCTCTGCATGAAAATCCCACCCAAATATTGAGTCAAATCAACGAAAATAATCAGAAAATACATCGCTATTAATCATGCAATAATCAGAAAATGAGAAGTTTCATTGAAAAAAAAAACTAAAAGGATGATGGGAAAAACCACAAGAAACAAAAAAAGCGAGACACGAAACAGAAAAAAAGATAGATGAAATTGAACCTGCGCTGCAAGAGGTAAGAGGATCTTTCTGGAGATCCGTGAGCTCCTTCAATATCCGGGATATTGAAGCCATCACCTAAACCCTAAAACAAAACAAAACAAAAAATAAAAATTAGAATATTTATGCCATAATAAAACTATAACTTATTTTTCTACCCAGCTTACAGTATGAATAAATACCCATAAAGTAAAAACGAAAAAAAAATATGCTTACTTCGCTTTGTTTTTTAAATTTAGAGAAAGTGTAAAAAAGTCAAGAGTTGGAGTAGTGGTTATAGAAGCTATTGGAGTGAATCTCTTTGTTGAAACTAAGATTTTGCCTGAGGGAAGCCGAGATAGAGAATGGGTATTGTGCTTCTTTAACTGGAGCAAGCCACAAATATAAAGAGTTTTGTTAGCTTCAAAATAATCAACTTTATTGAAAAGGTTGTGTCTTTGGATGGATTCAAGTTGTTCGGTGGTTTCTGGGTAGTGAAGATGGAGAGGGTGGAGGCGGCGTTGGTCTGAGAAGATGGAAGGGGTGGTGGTTGAGGGGTTTTGGCTTTCAAACGGGACAAAACTTTTTAGATTTTAGGGTTTTATTATTTAAGAGAGAAAATTTGAGATTTGGGATCGGGTAAACTTTTTTTTTATGTTTTTTGGTTTCAATGGTTCAGATTATATTATTTTTATCTAACGGCTACAAGTTGTTGAAGTCTATCAAAAGCCTATATTAAGAGAATTTTTTTAAAATTTTTCGTTGATTGGATATATATCAATAGAAAAGCGAATAAAGTGAATGCTAAACACAAAAAATTTAAAATAATAAATAAACCTTTGAATTTTATAATTTTATTTAAATAAATTTTTATATTTTTATGGTACTTAAATAATTTTTTTATTTTTAATTTACATTCAAATAAGCTTTTAACTTTTAATTTTTATCCAAATAAGTCTCTAACTTTTAATTTGTACCTAAACAATCCCTTAACTTAAATCAGTCTTTTATTTGATATAAGGATTTATTTTAGTACAAATCAAATAATAAAAACTTATTTGAGTAAATAAAAGTATAAGGGCTTACTTAAATAAAGTTATAAAGTTTAGGGACTTTTTTAATAGTTTAGCGAACACAAAATGTTGAGAATTGAACTTTTCTTTATTGGTGTTGGAAAGCAAAACTTTTTGTGAGCATGCTAAAATGGTTTTTAATCCTTTCAGTTTGCAGATTAGAGCTATGTTACTCGGACTCGGGTGTGAGTGTCGGACACGGGTATGCGTCCGACACGGATATGTTCAATTTTTTCTAAGATTTCCATGTATTTGGAGGGTCTTTGGAGGATTATATCCCCATACCCATGTCCGGATATGTGTCGGACACGAGTGTCGGACATGGGTACTTCAAGAAAAATGAAGAGTCGGAGCAACATAGGATTAGACGACATTAGGATCTCCTATTTTAACCATAATATGTTCACAAGGTTAAGAATCACTTTTGAAATATTGGCTTTAGGACTCACCATTATTTTTGCTACTAGTATAAAATGGCTTTTTGTTGTTCTTTCAGTGGATAATTATAAATCAATTTTAATCTGTTCTTAATCTGTTTAACTCATTGATGATACTGTTTCTAATTGATTGTGTATGAAGTGGCTTACTAAGATAAGCTTGTTTATGTAATCAAATTTCTGCTCTGGAATTTAATAAAAGAAGGTGAAAGGCTAACCAAGTTTTTTATTTGACAATCTCTCTCTGCACTGGAAAGAATGATCAAGAGGGTGTTAGGACTATGGATGATGATGGCTTCATAGATGACACTGGTGTCGACCCTGCAGACAGATACGGGAGTGACAATGAAGCAAGGCCGCCTGGTGCTGCCCCTCAGGTTGTCAATCATTTTTTTATGTCTTTCATGTATGTTTGTCTTCATGTTGATAAAGAGTTTTAGTCAACTGGGTTTGCTATGATATGTATAGATTTATGTACTTAGAAATACAAATCCATTGGTTGCTTAAAATGTGATGATATGAAGAGGTCTTTTTATATAGGTTTTTGGTTCACTTTTATGATCTTTTAGGCAGAGGAAGATGATGAGGATGAAGAGATTAAGGAGTTATTTAAGATGGGTAAAAAAAGGAAGAAGAATGAGAAAAGTCCTGCAGAAATTGCGTTGCTAGTTGAGAGTGTCATGGCTGAGCTTGAGGTAACTGCTGAAGAAGATGCAGAGCTTAATAGACAAGGGAAGCCTGCGATTAATAAACTCAAGAAGTTGCCACTTCTTACTGAGGTTCTCTCAAAGTAAGCAGCTTGCCAAGTTAATATGGCTTGCTTGTATTTATCTAGAAATGATCATTCTCATCTTTTAAATTACTCTTTATGCAGGAAGCAGCTTCAACCAGAATTCTTAGATCATGGAGTTCTAACCTTGTTGAAAAATTGGCTTGAACCCCTTCCCGATGGAAGCTTACCAAATATAAATATCCGTGCAGCTGTTTTGCAGATTTTGACTGATGTATAAACAGGCCTTCTTTCTATTTTGGCCTGTGCAATAATGGTCACTGCCTCAACATTCTCTTGAATGAAAAACTGAAATGTTGTTCTTTCACGCAGTTTCCAATTGATCTAGAGCAGCATGATAGAAGGGAGCAGCTAAAGAGAAGTGGTCTTGGAAAGGTTAGGAACCTCCTTACAGCAACAATTGCATCCAGCTTTGTATTTGAAGCATCTTGGATTGGCTTTTGATTCTTTTTCCTCTCAAATTTTATGGGCAGGTCATTATGTTTTTATCAAAATCTGATGAGGAAACCACTTCTAACAGGAAACTTGCTAAGGATTTGGTTGATAAATGGGTAATGTTCTGGTTTAAGCTCCTGTTCTTTATATTCTAAAATTTCCCCTATTTCCTTCTTATCTTCTTTGGATCTATATAAACAACAGTCATGCCCCGTGGCCTTTATGTTTTATTTTTTAATTCATTAGTATGTTGCCTATAGGATTATAGTTTTGATTGCTGAATTTTTAGTGCTTGTGATTTCAGTAAAAAATTCAGCTTATTTTCATCAAATTTTGTTTGTCAAGTTTACATTTCTCAGGTTGTCGTAAAAGGTTTTTTTTTACGTATTTTCACGGAGTTCTTTTCTATCCAGTTGCATTAACTCTTTAAAGTAATTTTGATTATGCCATCATGTTTGCTTAAAATTTTGTTATGCACACATCAATGTAGTCAGTACCGGTACGGTACCGGTTGGTATGTATCGGTTTTAAGGTAAAACGAAACAGTATTAGTATCGTACCGTTTCAGTTTTTGTATCGATCTGTACCGGTTGGTACAAGATTTTGATTATTTTAAAAAAAATATCACTTATTTGATTTTTTAAACCAATTTCTAATATTTTTGTCTTAATCATTTTTATTTTTTCATAATTAAATTTAAAAATAAAATATGTTCATTAAATTAGGCTATTAAACTTAATTAATAATAATATATTTTAAAAATATTTTTATATATATTTTATGTTTAAAATTTTTGGATATTAAATATTTATAATTTTAAAATTTATATTTGCATATATATATATATATATATATATATATATATGTGTGTAATGGAGGTATATTTGCTTCTTCAAGGCTGCATGCTTCAAGGCCAGATGCAACACCAATGGATTTTGTGGTGCGTCCCCAGTCTAAGATTAATCCAAATGAAATTAGAGCTCGTGCGAAACATGTTGTTCAAGATCAGCGTCGTTTAAAGGTTTGTTTTTTCTCTCTCTAATATTAAATGTGTTGGTTTAATTATTTGGAAAAAAGGTTACGTGGTTTAATGAAACAAAAGGGGATGTTATCTATATTGTTCCTTCAGCTGTCCGAACCCCTAACATTGCACTACTCTTAATGCCTCCTTAAATTTACTTCATGGTGATACAGAATGATCTGGCAACAAGCATTCCTAACGCTCTATATTCTCCTGTATATTTTCTGAAATCGAATTGTTAAACTTTTTCATGGCAGATGAATAAGAAGTTACAGCAGTTGAAAGCACCAAAAAAGAAGCAGTTGCAGGCGACTAAACTTAGTGTTGAGGGTCGTGGTATGCTAAAGTACCTGTAAATGATAACCCCACACACCCAAATTGGCATTGGCATTAAAGAAGGATTCAACTGTGAGAGCCGAAGCAAATTTAATTTGCTGCTATCAGAGACATTTTGGCCGCAAAGACCATTATAAGCTCTCTGTTATGCTGAAGAGAGTTACTTTTTAAGTGTCAATTTGGAGAGGGATTCACCATGAGGGCAGCGGGGTTCCCTTTAACTCCAAAAAATCTTCATGGGACTTATCTTGTCATTTCATTATATTTTGACTTGGAAAAATACGTTCAGTTCAAATAAATTTGTTAATGCAATGTCTCGAGTGTACTGCTTGCATAAATGTTAAGAAACATGTAAATGAGGCAAATTGTTATTAATTTTTCTTTGTTCACTACTCGGCTCCTCTGTATGACTGGTACCTTGAAAACAATATCAACTTCTCTTACCTAAAACAAAAACCAATTCAATCATAATCGAGTTGCGAGGCAAATTTAACTTTAAAGTATGGCTAACACATTGTTAACAATTTTTTTTTGTTTATATAAATTTTAGTTTCGACTTTTGGGTTTTATTTTTTATTTTCTGAGGGCTTAAGCTTTATGGGGAAAAAATGTCAAGTAACATGTCCAAGCCTGAGTAGGTTAGGTGAGTGCTGACTGCTGAGTTACTCTTCGTGTTTTGTTAGCTGATTATTACTGAATTACGGAATCTCTCAGAGTCAAGCTTCCCATATCACTTCTCGGCACTTCCAATCCCCCCTACAAAAATCTCTCCTTCCTTTCTAAAGCTTTAAAATTTCTTTCATTTTTTTTCATTATTTTAAATACCCAGTTTTCAACTCCCAAATCCAAATCGTTGACGACAATGGAAGTGTAAGTTTAAGTTCATTCAACCAAGATTTTATTAATTTGGTTTAATTTCTTGTAGATTAGCAAGAATTATGAAAAGGGTAGTTGTTATTCTTACTTTCGATCATTCCTATGATTTAATCATGGTTAATTCTGATTAATGAATGGTAATTCACAGAGTTGCTTCTGCTACGAGGAAGGTGTTGATGACTGGGGGGTACTTAATTTTGGAGAGGCCAAATGCTGGGATTGTTCTGAGTACAAATGCACGTTTTTACGCTATTGTGAAGCCAATTTATGAAGATGTCAAGCCTGAAAGCTGGGCATGGGTAACTTATTCCTTTAATTTCCATGCTTCTATTTGTTTTGTTATAGTTGCAATCATTTCCTTGCTTTTAAAAGCTCTGATAGCTGCTATGAATGATTATCATGTTTCCATTTGATCGTAAATTAGGAAATCTGACACTGAATTATAAAGTTAACTCATTTAATTAAATGAACATGATCAAACGCTTGTGGAGTTCTTAAAACTTCACTGCTGGGTGTATGATAATGATCCCTTTCTAGGTGATTGTTGGAGTGGCATGCTTTATAACTGTTGATTCCTTTCTTTAAAAACAAGAGGCTTGATAGTAGTTTTCTTGCTTGCTGTAATCAGCAATTTTACTAATAAATGCTATTGTAACTTCCACTGGATGAGCATGCTTTACTGGTGAAGTAACACTTGGACTAAACTCTTGTCCTCTGTGTCGTCTTTCAGGCATGGGCCGATGTCAAACTAACATCTCCTCAGCTTTCCAGAGAAAGCATGTACAAACTGTCTGGGAAACATTTAACACTTCAGTGTGTATCTTCAAGGCAAGGTTTCGTCATATGATCGAAGTGTGTTTTTTCTTGCATATCTAGCTTCATAGATTGCATCCTTTCTATTATGGATGCATATCTAGCACTAAATGAGTTTAAATAGTTATTCCGTATTTCTTTTTTTTTTTTTTATTCCAACAATTATACAAAATATAAGCCAATTATTAAAGAAGTAAAGAAATATTAAGTTGTTTCACTATTTTTTTGGCATATAATTCCAGTGAATCAAGGAACCCTTTCGTAGAAAATGCGATTCAATATACTGTAGCAGCTGCACGTGCAACATTTGACAAGAATAAGAAGGATGCATTAGATAAATTACTCTTACAAGGTAATGTTTAACACTGCATTTATTTATTTATTTATTTATTTTCTCTTCTTTTTATGGATATCATAACTTCGGGTATCTAACAACGGAACTGAATTAGTCATGCAGGACTTGATATCACGATCTTAGGTTGCAATGACTTTTACTCATATAGGAATCAGGTATTTTAGTTTTTCTATTTAATATTTTCTTTATAGAAATAAAATATATCTTTTTGAGATGAGCATTTACTATTTATTTATTATGGCATGTAAGTTTTAGTAACCGTTGCCCATTCTTGTATGTTAGTACTGCAATATAAGCTGCTAATGTGTTCTTCCACAGATCGAAGCACGTGGACTTCCGTTGACACCAGAAGCATTGGCTTCTCTACCACCTTTTACATCAATTACTTTCAATGCTGAGGAATCAAATGGAGGAAACTGTAAACCTGAAGTTGCAAAAACTGGATTGGGTTCATCTGCAGCCATGACAACTGCTGTAGTTGCTGCTTTACTTCATTACCTTGGTGTTGTTAACCTTTCCACTTCCTCTGGATATCCACACCAACAAAATAAGGATTTCACGGATCTCGATATCGTGCATATGATAGCTCAAAGTGCCCACTGTATTGCCCAAGGAAAAGTTGGCAGTGGCTTCGATGTTAGTTCTGCAGTCTATGGGAGTCAGCGTTATGTTCGTTTTTCACCAGAAGTGCTTTCTGCTGCTCAGGTCTCTCTCTCACTCACCCATTCTCTAAGGTTGGGAGGTAAGGAATAATGTGCAATGGGGAAGATCTGAGTACATAAACTTAGCTTAATGACCATGAAAGTAATCCCAACGCTCTTCTGGGCAATCAGACAGTGGTGTTACATATAAAATTTTTGTAATCCTTAAATTTGTGCAACCATTTTTTGTGGACAGCCCTAGGTTGATATAGAGTGAGATAATACTAGGTTTATGAGTTAAACATTTAATGCTATTGCAATGCTGCTTGTGGTTCACCACCTTGGCTGTTTTAGACTTTTAGTAACTTTTATTTGGATTCTTTGTAAGATCTCTTGTAATGTTGCAGGCTGCGGTGCAAGGAATGCCATTAGAGGACGTAATTGGCAACATTCTAAATGGAGAATGGGACCATGAGAGGACTGAATTCTCTTTGCCACCATTAATGACACTTGTAAGCATTATGAGCTTCACTATTTACCAGTTAAATTATAATGCTTTTGTGAGCATATATGGTACTTTCTCTATGTGGTTCTGCTTAATTAATTAAATCTTCTCAGTTCTCAGTAAATTAGCTCCTCGTTGCTTATTCACTTTCCAGACACAGGATCTTACGTTTTATGGCTTTATTCTCTCTGAAGCTTAGCTTTTACTTACTTTTAGGTGCCAATGTTTATTTATGAAGAATAATTTAGGATAAAATCCCTAAATGATTCTTATACTTCATGTACATATGCATAGTTGTTGAAGTGAAGATGTAGTGGTTCAATCATATAGATCTGGATGTCTATAAGGGCAAAAGGATGATTGGGAACTTAATCTAGAGAATAACATTATTCAATTCTATCCATTTTCTTCTTCTTCTTTTTTCCCCTTTTGTGAAGAAAATGAAAGGTGGCTTGTCTATTTTGTTAAAATCTTTTATTACTAAAAATCAAGTATGCTGTCACAGCTACTAGGAGAATCCGGAACTGGTGGATCATCTACACCATCAATGGTAGGTGCTGTTAAAAAATGGCAGAAGGCTGATCCTGAAAAATCCCAAGAAACATGGAGAAAGCTGGCTGAGGCTAATTCAGAACTTGAGACACAACTCAACATGTTAAGAAAATTAGCCAAAGAACATTGGGACGCCTACAAATGTGTGATTGATTGCTGTAGCAGGCTTAAACCAGCAAAGGTATGGTTTTAGACTATTCCCCACCCATCAAGAACTCAAAAATAGAATAGAATTTCCTAGTGACTTTTTTACTGAAAAAAAAAAATGAAATTTTTGTCTTTCTGGATTGTGAGAATTTTTGCAGACTGTTGAACTCATAGCAAGAAAAACTATTTAATTTTGTCATTCCCAGTATTCTAGAATGGTCTCTTGCTCAGGAAGATTCTCTAGTGCTGAAGATAATACTGCTGTACTAATGGCAAGAAAACTGTTGAAACTTATTACACCGATTATTCAGAGTAGTCTCTTGCTCAGGAAGATTCTCTAGTGCTTAGGATAATTCGGAGTTTAAATACAGCTACACACTTTTAAGTGCATTTTCCTGATTTAGGATTGCTAATTATAAACCCTGGAATTGGTAGCCAAATGGGTAGTTCCAAGTGTCTGACCTCAAAGATTGACCAAGTGGAGATTCTACAGCAAGATTTCAAACATACTGTGTGAATAATTATCAAAATTCAAAGATAAGATACAATACATTCCATAATTGGAAATTTAGTTCTCATCTCATGGAAACTTTTTGGACATATCCCCCTCTCTCTCTCTTTCTCTGTGTCTCTATGTTTTGAGTTATGTGTGTGTCTTGTGGGTGGGGGAATAGCTGTTGGGAAGAGCTCAACTATATTGGCTGGATATTTCTAGTTCCTAATCTCGGATACAATATCAATGGTTCCATGTCAGCTTCTTTTCAAAGTAGTGATATTTTCCTTCCAAGCGTGTCAAGCTATAGTCAATGTTGGTAAGACTACACTATGCTCTGCAAGGATCTACTGTATAAGCTGTAAAAGAATTGCTTACTTGTTTTTATTGCACGAGTAGCTCAAATTTTGGTTTCAATTTCTTGGCTTGTATATTTGGTGGATGGTTGGACTTGTCAATAATCACAGAAGGCTCTATTCATCATAAACGTTAAGAAAGTTGGTGAGATTGTTTGGTTAATTTGTCTTATCAAATACTAGTTTTCTCGGTTTATTTGCTTTTACTACCGTCTCGATTGTGCTCTCTTTCCTCCCAAATGCTGATTTTTAAGATGGTCTCCAAAACTGATTGCGTGGACAGTGGATGGAGGGAGTTACTGAGCCAATCAAAGAAGCAGTTGTTAAAGTATTGCTAAAGGCAAGGGAGGCTATGCTTGGGATCAGAAATCACATGCGACAGATGGGAGAGGCCGCAGGTGTTCCGGTAGGTTATTGTCTCTTTGATTTGATGCTTATAAATGTCCAATTTTTTGCATTCTTATGTCTGCTAAAGATGTAGAATAAATTGCAAGAGATCGAATTATTTTTATCCTCTTTTCATCTGATTCTATTAAGAGGTTAATACTGTCGACTTGCAAGGCATAATTGATTGATTTACCTTGCTAGATCCTAAATGGACCATCTTTGTTCTTATTTTGAGATGCTTCAAAAAACTTGTCTGCAGTCAAAGGCTAATGATTATCAAACTTTTCAACAATACCTGTTAACATTTATCAGCTAAGGAGTAGGGATATACTTCTTTGATGGGTTCCAAAATGTTGTAATCTATGTTACTCCGACTCTTTATTTTCCTTGAAGTACCTGTGTCCGACACCCATGTCCGACACATATTCGGACTAGGGTATGGGAGTATGATCCTTCAAATATATGAAAAAAAATTTTTAAAAAAATTGAACATATCTGTGTCGGACACGTACTCGTATCCGACACTCATCTCCGAGTCCGAGTAACATAGTGTTGTATTACCTTCAGATTCTACATCCTATAAATCTTTTTTGACTTTTAAATTGTAGATAGAACCTGAATCACAGACTCAACTTTTGGATGCTACTATGAATATGGAAGGAGTTTTGTTGGGTGGGGTTCCTGGAGCAGGTGGATTTGATGCTATCTTTGCTGTTACCTTGGGGGATTCTAGCAGCAATGTGACAAATGCATGGAGTTCAAACAATGTTCTGGCCTTGTTAGTTAGGGAAGATCCTCAAGGTGTTTCATTAGAAAGTGGTGATCCACGAAGCCTGGAAATTACTTCTGCAGTTTCTTCAGTCAACATCAAGTGAGCTTGATTTCTTTTTTTGGTATTTGATGAGTTAGCAAACGTGATTTACCAGAGAAATTGTACTGTGTTTTGGAGATTTGATTGAATTGGGGAAGGATTTCAAATCCAAAGACAAAGCCTCCCTATTGGAAGAATCAACTCTTATACATTTTAAGTTCCTTGAGTAACCATACAATAAGAAGAAAAAAAAAAAATGGATACGGAGTTTACGTTCTTTGAGATACGGAGTTTACGTTCAAATCAAGACAAGAAGGCATGCGGAGAAATTTTGACAGTGAATACGGATGTTGAAACAGTGACTGTGAAGGGAGACAGAAGTAAATCTGTGTTGTTCGATGCAAGTATGCTGGCCAAAGAGCTAAAGAAGATTGAAAGTGAAGAAAAATGGATGTTACTGAGCCGAGTGTGGGTGGAATTAGTATCATATGCGGCAAGTCATTGCAGAGCAAGTACACATGCTGCACGGGTAAGCGAAGGTGGAGAGCTTATTACCTTTTTTTGGTTGTTGATGGCTCACTTTGGTCTTGGGGAGCAGTTCCAAATCGACGAAGGACATGCAAGAGCCAAATTGATCGTGGGAAAGTAAGTAGACAATCTGATCGATGATTCCGCAAACCCTTTTTTAAGCAAATTTTCTCTCTTTTCTTGTTACTATTTCTCAGCAACAAATAAGTATAATGTAGTGAAATTGTGTTATTGTGGTTTTTTTTTTTTTTTTTTGGTTTCTTGCTTTCCTTCTGTACTGACTTACACATTATCTTAATTGCAATAAATTAAAGAGATTAGTACTGTAGTTAGTTGGTATTCTTTTTTCATGCTTTCCAATTACATTTCTCAAGCACGACATCTTTCCAATTCCAGTTGTAATTATGAAGAATAATAATAATAATAATAATAATAATAATAATAAATAAAATCCATAAATAAAAAGAATGAAAATAAGGAGAATTGGTTTTAAACCCTGATTCCAACAAGAGAAGTAATTAAATATGCTAATGACAATATGTCCCCTAAAAAAAGAGAAATTAGATATATATCTAACTTTCAAAAATAAATAAATTAAATATAAATTTTTTTAAACAAAAAATTTAAATAAAGTTGGAGTTGGAGTTGGAGATGTCAACATTTTAATTTGAAATTTATATAAAGACCAATTATATAGTAGAGGATTAATAATAAAAGTTGTGTTACATATTTTCTTAACAAAAATCTTAGACTTTAGAATATATATATATATATATAGTGAAAATATTATTAAAAATTTTATAATTGATTTAACAATTTTAAATATAAAGAAAATACAGGTCATTTGGATTTACGATGGAAGGAGTAAACAGTCCTATAAATTCACTTGGAAGTTAGAATAACTTCTAATTTTGTTTTGGTAGAAGAATAAGAATAACTTGTACCGTGACCATTCTTTTCTTTCCCTCGTTTGATGAAAAAGAATAATTCTTTTCTTAGGCCAAGTCAATTAAGATTTTAAATATTCCAACTGTAACTCAAAACAGTAGAAAGTATCTTTAATTTATTTTCTATATGATTTATTATGCTTCTCTTTATAAACAATTAAATATTAAACATAGATGCATTAAAACTTTTTACAAAATAATTTTATTCAACTCAAAATATTCAATTTAATTTTATTATAACATTGGTAATATTTAATACTTTAATAATTAATATCAGAAGTCAAAAATAAATATCAAAGAGGGAATAAATTAAGAGAAATTATCTTTTTCTTAACGTGAAAGTTTAGAAACTCCAAATTCTTATAATATAAATGAACGGGAGTTTCTACCTCAGAGTCTCAGACCCTTTCTTCTCGATCTCATATTCTTTCATTAATTTGCTCACTTTTTTTTCTCTTTTCAACCATGTCTTCATCTAAATCTAAAGATGGTTCACCGCCGCAAAATGAGACTGATAAACCCATACCCATTCAGGATATTACTCAAAGGTTATCCGAGTTGCATGTTCGTCTCACCCATGCCAAGGACAACGCCGATGGTGGAAGCAAAAAAAACGGTGAAATGGATATGCGCAATCAGCTTGATAAAGTATGCATAGAACTCAATTATCTAATTAGCGCATTTAAGAAACTGGAAACTTTTGAAGCTGCTATTTCAAAAATGCTCGAGACCCTTGATGACAATGTCACTGACATCCTAACGGATCTAGATCAAGCTGCCTCAACTGACTCCGTCAAGCAGCTGATTGAACGTAATCTTAAAGTGCTGAGAAGCAACATCACAAAAGTGAAAATCCAGATCCCGTTGCAGCATCAAGTCCCTGGCACAATTTCGGAGGCAAGTTGGTATTTACAAACGATGGTTGCCAGTAAAGAAGCCGATGACCTGCCTAATCCATATGAAGCAGTCGGAATACTTAAGAGCGGCCCTTTTCTCAAAGAATTCCAAGACCATTATAATGATCTGAATAACAGGCTCAAACTCTGCTTATTGTGTTTCGCAATTTTCCCAGAGAACGCAGAGGTTAAGAAGAGGCTTCTAAAATTTTGGTGGATTGGGGAAAGGTTAAGGCCAACTCCAGGTTCAGATCCTAAGGAGAAGGATTTTGTAAATGAAACTCTTAGGCAATTTGTAGCGATGGGATTCATTGAGCCTGTTACTAAAAAAAGCAGATTGCAGGCTACCAGCTATAAGATGCATCCAATTATTCGTTTTTTCATCATCAGGCTTGCTAAGGAGGCTAACTTCTTTGATTACGACTCCAAGGGGAATCCTACCATGGATATTTCAAGGAGCAAAAAATCATGTTTGGTAAAATCTGAAGGAATCTCGAAGAATGTTTCACAACCTGATTCAAAGCTGCAGCCCAAAAGCAACGAAAATCAGCAAAAAATGAAGAAGCAGGGGCATGGGCAGAAGGAGGAGCAGCAGCAAATAGCAAAGCTGGAGCAGAAGCGAATAGAAGAGGAAAAGAAGAAGCTGCAAAAAATTCTAGATGAGCTGCAAACATTGTTCAATGTCAATAAGCAATTTCCTGATTTGCCCGTGGAGCTGTTTTCCAAGATGAGAAACATAGGCGTTCTTTATCTAGGAAGATGGGAGCACACAGCTGAGCGCCATATGGAGGTGGAAAACACGGATTTCTTAACAGGGTTGCAGAATATGAAGAAGTTAAGGTTCTTTAGTCTTCAAGGAATCTCGGGAATCTCGAAGCTCCCAAAATTTCTTTGCAAGCTCATCAACTTGAGAGTCTTAGATCTCAGAGCATGTCACAATCTGGAGGAACTACCAGACGGGATAGGTTCACTCAAGAGGCTGACTTACTTGGATTTATCTGAGTGCAAATCGCTAGACAACATACCTAAAAAGCTGTCTTCACTGTCAGAACTCAAAGTCCTTAAGGGCTTCGTAATTAGCAAAAATAGCGCATGCACCCTTGAAAGCTTGGCAGCATTATATAAGCTGGAGAAACTCAGCATCAACGTGAACGATGACAAATTCTCAATAAATAAAGAGGAAGATGTTTTCTTTAAGTTTAAGGCACTTCAGAAATTGAAAATAGCATGGGGAGCGGGGGGAGAGGGAGCTCCAAAGTCGTCAAATGGAAACAAGGTGAATAATGGAGCAAAACCAACGCGAAGAGACAAAGGCGAGAAGAAAGGTAATGGAAATCGGGAGAGCATTGCAGACAAGAGTAGAGACCAGAAAAGGCAAGAAAGTGATGCTGCAAAATCATGGGCCACAATGGCGCTTCAGAAGCTGAAAGTGAAAATACCATGGGGAGCCTGCGGAGAAGGGTCGTCAAAATCAATAACTGATAACAAGGTGACTGCTGCAGCAGCAAAATCAGGCGAGGTCGTCAAAACCCAGGGCCAGGACGAGAATAGAGATGCCAAGAAGCAGGGAAGTGATGCAGCAAATCTAGTGGCAACAGCTTCGGGCGACAACAAATTAGATGAAAAAAAATCGGAAAATGGCATGAAGCTAGTAAAACTGGACCTCCAATATTTCCCAGAAAGAGAACCACTAAAGTGGCTAGTCCCCGAAAAATTGACATGCCTAACAAGTCTCTATATTAGAGGTGGAGAACTAAGTAATCTGGGTAAAAGTTGGATGGCAGACAACAAGAAGTGGAAGGTGGAGATTTTACGTTTGAAGTACTTGACTGATATTAAGACAAGCTGGAATGAACTTCAGACGCAGTTTCCAGAACTGAAATATTTGGAGAAAGTCAAATGCCCTCAAATCACATTCTGCCCATGCGATGCAAGTGGAGTGTGGATGTTGAAGCAGCCTTGAAAAATTGGAGTTGAAAGAATTTACCAGACATGATGGTATATCATGAATTTACTTACTTGCAGGTTATCAATCTCATTCATTATTGTTATTGGAATAATACTGTATTTCATTTACTCTAATACTCAAAATCCATTAATTTAATTTAATTTATATTTGCTTTCCTTCCTTGAGCAATTGATATGTAGCGTTTTTTATTTATTTATTTTTATTAAAAAAAAAAGAGAGAGAGAAATCATTACCATGATTTATCACCAAATATTTCAAATGAGTTATAGCATCATAATTAGCAGGTAATTCCAATAGGTCAGATCATTCTTGGATAATTAAAAAATTTATTTATCCAAAATTCAATTTGACTCGTTGGATCCAAAAAATCTGTTTCACTGTTTAAAATATATTAAAAAATTAATTTTATATTTTTATAATTAAATATAAATAAAAAAATATTTTTTATTAATTAAATAATAATCCTGACCGGACCGAACCGAACCGAACCAATTTAGATCTAAAATATCCTACCACGTGCTTGGTCTAATTCAAACCGAACCCTTCAGATTAAATAAGTAACCCGATCCTTATATAGATCTACTATGAAAGAATTGTTGTCTATTATCTAAGGCAAGCAATTAATGCGTAATGGATTAATTTTTTTTAAGACTATATATAATGAAGTATACAAAAATTCTATAAGTATATTAATTTTATAATCTATTGATATATTTATTTATAAATAATCAATTTATAGAGATTTTATACTCTACCATCTTATAGGACAATATTTTTACTTAACATCTAAATGAGTTAAATAGCATTAATGATCTCCAAACTTTAGGACATATTTATATTGATCCTTAAACTTCAAAACATATCAATTAGATCCTCGATCTTATAATTTTGTATCAATGTGGTCCTTCCGTTAGCAAATCCGTTAGAATAGACGTTAAATGACAGATGACATGTGATGTGTAAATTATAAAAATATCATCTTGCTAATGTGGTCATTCTTTTTATTTTTTTTCTTGAGTTAATAGTACTAATGGTCTCTGAGTTTTATAGTATATTTTATATTAGTCTCTAAACTTCAAAACGTATCAATCATATCCTTTTATATTAATTTACTTTTGTCTTTTTATTTCTTTATTCTTTTTCAAATTTTATATTTTCCTTTCTCTTTTTTTTATAAATAAATACAAAAAATTAAAAATAATTTATATTATAATTTAATTTTTTTTTTTGAAAATATAATTAATTTATACACATATAAAATATTTATTTAAATTAATTTTATAAAAACTATTTTTTTTTGTTTCTTTTTTTTCATTTTATATTCTTTATAAATAAACTAAAACATAAATAATAATTTATATTATATTAAATTAAATTAATTTTATAAATATTAAATAATTTTTTAAAAATATAAAATATTTATTTATATTAATTTTATAAAAATTATTTTAAGTTTTTTTTTTTTAAGAATCTTTGAAATATAAGAATGTAGATAATTTTTTAAGAAAAATATAGTTATTTAATAAAAAATTAGATAATTTTAAAATATATAAAAAAAATTAAAAACTATGAATATCCTTAAGATCTTGAAGTAAAAGTTTCTAATCATTCTAATTATTAGGCGTGTCTCTAACTCTCTATATGTAAAGGCAAGTATATTTCTAAGCGAGTTGAAGGTTTTGTTTGCATGAATTATAGAGGTGGCAATTGGGCGGGTTCGGACGGGTTCGGGTCGGGTTCATTCGGGTTCGGGTTTATTCGGGTTCGGGCTCATTCGGGTTCGGGTCCATCCGGGTTCGGGCTCATTCGGGTTCGGGTCCATTCGGGTTCGGGCTCATTCGGGTTCGGGCTCATTCGGGTTCGGGCCCATTCGGGTTCGGGCCCATTCGGGTTCGGGCTCATTCGGGTTCGGGCCCATTCGGGTTCGGGCCCATTCGGGTTCGGGTTCGGGTTCGGTCTGGGTTCGGGTTCGATCTGGGTTCGGGTATGTTTTACATTATTTTATTTTATATTAGATGTAATCATTTTTACGTAATTTAAATATTTATATCTAAAAACAAATTATTAATTTATTATTATTTTTATTTTTATACTTTTGCTATTATATGATATTTTTAATTATATTTATTTTTTAAAATTAATATTTGTTAGCACCAAAAGAATAAGAAATTAATTTGTTATATAAAATCAAATTTTGAAATAATTTATTATAAAAAATATGATATATTATAAATTAATATATTGATATTTAAAATAATTGATTTGATGAACTCGAATTTCAAAATATAAATACATTATAATTTATATTCACTATAAAATAAAAAACTTTTAAAAATAAATCATGGCCTTCATCTATTCGTTTATATACTTATAAAATGCAAAAAAATTATGCTTATAGTCAAGATATATATATATATATATATATATCGAGTACTTATATTTTTTTCATCAGTCTAAAGTATAAATTATAAAGTAGTACTAAAAAATATAATTTATATTTAAATTATACGTAATAAATATATAATTAATATGATTATTTATTAATATATAATAAATATACCCAAAACCAAAAGGCCATAAAACCCAAAACCCCATTAAACCTACCCGCTAAAATAAAATCACATGAAAGCCATAATCCAATTAAACCCACCCTAACCTAACCGTATAAGTATAACTAGAGCTGCTCATGGGCCGGGCTGGGCCGCGGCCCGGTTTTATTTTTTATGTTCTCTGCCCAGGCCCGGCCCTGGGTCGGCCCGGCCCACCCGTTTAGGCCCGAAACACTGTTCATTGGAATAAAAAATAATTTTTTTTTTATTTTATTAATTTTTTTATAATTAAAATTAAATAAAATAATATTATTATAATAAAAATTACTGTTCCGGGCCGGACCGGTCCGGAACATAAAATATCCTGCCCAGGCCCGGCCCGATACGGGCCGGGCCTGCCGGGCTGCCCGGCCAGTGAGCAGGTCTAAGTATAACCCAAAAGGCCAAAATAATTGAATTATTGTCAATTTTTTTTACCCTTATAGATTAATTGAATTATTGTCAAATTTTTTTTCACATCTCTAAAATTTTCAAGAATTTAAAATATTTAGATTGTAAATTCATCATGATATGAGACGTTAAAGTTATAACTTATAAGTACACAATATAATTTACTTTTTGATAAAATTATTATTTCATCATATATATATATAATATAATATATTAAATTTTAAATTTTAATTAAATTATTAAAAAAAATTAGAATAAAATTAATAATTAAAGTTATTGCTTTGTAAAAAAAAAAAATTAATTGCAATTTGATTATTTTTATTTTTAGTATTAAATTCGGGTTCGGGTTCGGGCCGGTCACGGGTTCGGGTCCATTCGGGTTCGGGCTCATTCGGGTTCGGGCTCATTCGGGTTCGGGCCCATTTGGGTTCGGGTCCATTCGGGTTCGGGCCCATTCGGGTTCGGGTCCATTCGGGTTCGGGCCCATTCGGGTTCGGGCTTTTTCGGGTTCGGGTTTTTGACTTTTTGGTCAAATCGGGTTTGGACGGGTTCGGGTTCGGGTTTTCCTGGGCGGGTTTTTGGGTTCGGGTTCATTTTTCCACCTCTAATGAATTAGGAATAATATTTGGTTGCAAAAGATAAACAATGCTTCATGATATGAATGATAAAATAGAGACTTGAATAATCTTAATAGTATATCATTCTCAAAAAAGTTTGATTAGTGTGGAACATTTAAATAAAAAAAATTAAAAAAACCCTTTAATAATTGCTTTAAAAATAGACGAAAATAAATAATATTAATTTGCTTCCAAAGTTGATATGCTAAATAACTTACTACTTTAATTTACCTTTTTTTTTTTTTTTTTTATAAACTGAGAGGAGATCCGTTTCATGTTTACTTTTCTAAATCATTAATTCTGTCTAAATTACATGATTTAAAGTTTGGTTGGTATCTATCATAAGCTTTAGCTTTAATGTTGAGGAAGATGAAAGATTGAAAAGCTAGGTACCTAAAATCTTTTGTAAGTGCTACGAAAGCACAAGCTGTCGAAACATTTTTTATATATATATAAAAAAAATGTATATAGTACTAAAATTTGAGTATTTAAATCCTACTTAAACCTCCATCCAACCAAACCAGTGTGCTGTAACTCTATGTGAGCAACTTCCATTGAAAAAGTGCTAAGAGAATAGCTTGACTTGGTACTAACAAGAGCGAAGTGAGAAGGAAAAGAGTGTAGAGGGAAGAAATGTTTCATTATATCCCTCTAACCATCCCTTTTGAAATCAAAAAGCTTTAGGACCAATGGAACATCCGAGAGGCTATTTTGTTCAGTCTCTGGTTGCAGACCGTGTTGATTTCGGTAGCCCCAATCAGAAAATCCGCAAAGAAAAAAATGGTGATCTCGCTCATCGGGCTTGCATACTTGTTGGCTGACGCAGCTGCAAAATTTGCTGTTGTTCTCATCTCCAACAGCCAGCGCAACCAATCTAGCAAGCCTGATCAGTCCAAGCCCGTAGTGAGCAGTGATCTGTTAGCATTCTGGGCGCCCTTTCTCTTATTACACCTTGGCGGTCCTAATACCATTACATGTTTGGTTTTCTTTTAAATAGGAGGGAGCGGCTTCACATGTTTAAAAAGACTTGCAAGTGGCTCCTTTGTGCTTTTAAAGCCAAGGGATTTTTAAATGAGGTGACAACCGCTAGGTTAGGTTTAGCCTCCTATTGTTTTATTTGAAGAGTGAGCAACCTTCTTTTATGCTTAAAACTTTCAAATTTGTCCAAATTCATACTTTTAATTCCATAGCATCCATTGTCTTTCAAATCACTTATAAAACACAATACCTAGTAAAATATCAAAAAATTTAAAAATTAAATCACAAAGTATAAGAAAAACAAATAAAAAAAATATATAAAATTAAGCACTTATTAATACCTGAAAGAGTTTGCTGTTAAGCTAAATAGCCCTGATACCATGAAATTGATTGAATAATTTGTTGTATATTTTTGTCTAGATGAGTACAAATATATACGATAAATCAGTTACATAATATCTACAAAATCAATTTAAAAAAAAAAAATCAAATCATAAAGATTTGATTTCAAATATATTATTATCCCGTCACTTATCAAGTAGAGACCACAAAAAGCAAGAAAGTGATGCTGCAAAATCAGGGGCCATAATGGTTTTTTCAGAAGGTGAAAGCTGAAATTACTATAGGGAGCCTGCGGAGAAGGATCGTCAAAATCAATAGCTGATAAGGTGACTGCTGCAACGGCAAAATCAGGCAAGGTCGTCAAAACCCAGGACGAGAACAGAGATGCCAAGAAGCAGGGAAGTGATGCAGCAAAACTAGTGGCAACAAATTCGGACGACAACAAAGATGAAAAAAGATCGGAAATTGGTATGAAGTTAGTAAAACTGGAGGTCCACAAAACATTGGAGGTCAATAAAAATTATTTTTTATTTTAGGTTTAATCACAAAGATATATAAATACTAATATAAAATTAATTTTTTATACAGTGAAATAAGTTTTTTTACAGATCAAATCAAATCTAGAGCAAATAATTTTTTTTAATATCTGAATATATCTCAATCCGATTCGATCATAAACATCTTTATTTCGCAATTTCCTATTGAAATTAATGACCCGCTAATTATGATGTTGTAACTTGCAACTCATTTGATATATTTGGTGACAAATCATGGAAATGAATTCTCTGTTTTTTTAATAATAAATAAAAAAACACTTCATATCAATTGTTCAAGGAAAAAAAGCAAATATAAGGATCCGTTTCTTTCGCACAAATTATTTTCTATAAAGATTTTTTTGAAAAAGTAATTTTTTTTTTATGTTTATATGATTTAATGAAAAATATTTTTCGTTATTTGATTATTTTCTGAAAAATCTACTTTTTGCAAATAACAATATTGACATAAATATTAAATATTAATTATTAAAATGTTAAAATTATTTATTATTAAAATATTAATATTTCTAATAGTAATATTTTAATAATAATATTTAATATTAAATACTTAAAATAATACCATTTATTATTAAAATATTATTTATAGTTTTTCAAATAGTAATATTGACATAAATATTAAAATATTAATAAAACTTTATTTTCATTAATATAATTATTAAAAAATTAATTAAAATTTTAATATTTCAAATAGTAGTATTTCAATAATAATATTTAATACTAAAATATTATTTTAATATTTTAAAATATTTAAAGTATTCTAATAATTATTAAAATATTATTTCTAGTAATATTTATACTATTAAAATACTAATATTTTTATACTAAAAACATTTATTATTAAATCTTTATAAAGTATAATTTATATATATTTATTATTAAAATAGTAAATAATAATATATAAACTTTTTTCAAAATATTTAAAATAATATTTAAAAATTAAAATATTGATAATGTTATAATTTATTATTAAAATAATAACATTGTTATAAAATATTGATAATTCATTATATTAATAATTTATTATTAATATTTAATATTTAAAATATTGATAATGTTATAATATGTATTTTTTATAATACTTAAATAAAATATTGAAAATTACAATATTAATATTTTAATATATTTTTATAATTAAAATATAAATATTTTTAATTAATATAATAATATTTAGCTCGAGTCAAGTTAAGTCTCAATCTAAAATATGATGTCCAAATCCTAATTCGAGTTAAATTAGGTTCACGAGTTTAGTGAGTAGCCTTACTCATTGACAGTTCTTTTCGGTAAATTGTTTTCCCCTTTTGAAGAGGGATAGACAATTTAAAAAAAAAAGGTTTTATTTTTTGTTGATTAGTAAGTCATTTTCTGTTAATCAATCAATTTTTTACCAACCAAACATCAGAAAATAAGAAATCATTTTTCGAAAGTTATTTTCAGTGAAACAAGCGGACCCTAAATAAATTAAATTAATAGATTTTGAGTATTGAGTTTACTGCATATATACAGATACATACTTCACACATAGAAGAAACACACAAAGTAAAGTAGAATAAAATTCCAAGAAACTTGGTTTAGAAACTAAGCTTAAAAGGGCCAAAGTCATTCCCCTTGCAGCCTTGTTGGAAGAATAGCCCAAAGTACAAAAAGACCCGGAAAGAATGCCCGAGCGAGCAAGCTATCAATGTATTCCCGAAATTGCCTTTCACTCAATCCATCAGCGAATGAATTGGCTTCTCTTAGAATAAGAATTACTTGTTCCTTTAACCATTTGGATAAAAGGTAAAAAAAATGTGTACCTTAACAAACACTACTTATTAAGAAACTTAACTAAGTTTGCACTATATATATTCTTGTACCTCCAAATGTTTTTTTTTTAAATCACAGCCAAGTATCCCATGTCATAGAGGAAGCTTTTGTTCCAAAAAAGGAAAAGCCAATGATGAAAGATTTATAAATAAAATGGGTAGTTATTTAAGAAAAAATTTGACAAGTATTTCAAAAAATATATAATTTTTTTAAAAATTAATTTTTTATTATATAATTAATTTGACATTATCATTTATTTGATTTTTTCAATTAAATTTGTGTCATTTAATTTATGACACTAAACTCAATCAAAGATTTTATAATAGTAAAGATACAAGATCTTGAAGTTAAAAATTTCTAATTGCTCTAATTATTTGGCGTATGTCTCTATATATGAAGACAAATATTTTCTAACCGAGTTGAAGATTTTGTTTGCAGGAATTAGGAATAATATTAGGTTGGAAAATATAAACAATGGTTTATGATATGAATAATAAAATAGAGAGTTGAATAATCTAATATATCTTTCTCAAAAAAGTTTGATTAGTGTGGAACAATTTTTTTATAAAAATAAACAAAACATAAATATGATTAATTTGCTTCCAAATTGATCTGCTAAATAATTTACTACTTCAATTTCTTTTTTTTTTTTTTATAAACTGAGAGGAGATCAGTTTCATGATTACTTTTTTAAATCATTAACTCTGTCTAAATTATTATATGATTTAAAGTTTGATTGGTATCTATCATAAGCTTTAGCTTTAATGTTGAGGGAGACGGAAGATTGAAAAGCTAGGTACCTAAAATCTTTTGTAAGTGCTAAGAAAGCAAAAGCTGTCAAAATATTTTTTTATATAAAAAATTTAGTGCTAAAATCAGAGTATTTAAATCCTCCAATTGAACCTCCATCCAACCAAACCACAATGTGTGCTCTATGCCAATATTGTAAAAGTGCTAAGAGAATGGCTTGACTTGGTACCCAATACCCATACTTGAACTTTATTTTTATATAATTAGCTCTCTCACTTTGCTGTGCTTACAAGAGCGAAGTGAGAAGGAAGAGAGTGTAGAGGGAAGAAATGGTTCATTACATCTCTTTAACCATCCCTTTTGGTGTCAAAAGGCTATGGGTCCAATGGAATATCCGAGGGGTTATCTTGTTCAGTCTCTGGTTGCAGACCGTGTTGATTTTGGTAGCTCCAATCAGAAAATCCGCAAAGAAAAAAATGGTGATCTGGCTCAACTGGCTTGCATATTTATTGGCTGATGCAGCTGCCAATTTTGCTATTGGTCTCATCTCCAACAGCCAACGCAACCAATCTAACAAGCCTGAGTCCAAGCCCGTAGAGAGCAGTGATCTGTTAGCATTCTGGGCGCCCTTTCTCTTATTTCACCTTGGCGGCCCTAATACCATTACTGCTTTTTCTCTTGAAGATAATCAACTGTGGCTAAGGCACTTGCTTAGCCTTGGTTTTCAAGCTGCAGCTGTTATTTATGTCTTCATCCAGTCACTTCCCAACAACAATGTATGGATCCCAACAATACTCATTTTTGCTACTGGAATAATCAAGTACGTCGAGCGGACACGATCTTTGTTTCTTGCGAGCTTGGACAAATTTCGTGAATCCATGCTCAAACCATTGGACCCTGGGATCAACTATGCTAAGCTTATGAAGACTTACGGCTTCAAGAGGGAGGCCAACCTTCCAGTGCGAATAGATATGACACCAGAGCCTGATAAAGAAGCCTCGATTTCTAATATTTCACATAGGGACAAGGTAGACCATTTGAGTGATCTCGAAGTGGTGCATTATGCTTATTTCTGCTTCCAAAAATTCAAGGGACTTGTAGTCGATCGCATCTTCAGCTTCCATGAGCGTGACGAGATCCGTGACTTCTTCTATAAGATGACAGCTGAAGAAGCTCTGAGGGTAATTGAGGTTGAACTCAACTTCATATATGGGACTCTCTATACCAAGGTGGAAGTTGTGCGTTCTATTAGAGGATATATTTTTCGATTCATAGCTTTTGGGTCGGTTTTAGCTACTCTTGGACTCTTCTATTTCCAAGCAAAGAAGGATGAATTCCATGGAGTTGATATCGGAATCACCTACACCTTGCTCCTCGGTGTCATAGCCCTGGATGTAATAGCCTTCCTCATGCTCATTTTCTCAGATCAGACTATTGCTTCTATAAAGAACCCTGATCGTCCACCCCGTTGGCCCATGGCAGCCGTCTTCAACTGTTTCCTTGCCCTCAAGAAGCCGTGGTGGCGCCCTTGTAAATGTCTGAATGGCCAGCATTCTATGTTGGCCACTCCCCTTGCATTTCGAAGGTGGTCTTGTAACACCCTGTCCAGATAATCTACCTAAAATCCGGCAGAGTTTCCTTTCTATCTCAATTATAACCCTCCTGCAAATAACTCTCAATTTTATATCCTCAACCAGCAGTATTTCTCAATACTATTACCACATATATCCATGCATATTCAAAAATTATTCATGATCAATTTATTCTCAAATCAAACATATTGATCTATTGTCTCATATCTTCAAATATATACAATATATCCAGAAATAAACCTATCTCAACAAGGTTTACTAGATAAAAACATCAAAAGACCAAATCTTCTATAAATTTAGATATGATGCCCACCACGTCAATATACTCTTGAAGCGGAGAGTAGAGGAAGGCAGCAATCCCGACACCTAAGTGTGTCCTGAAAATGAGAAATAAGAGGAGGTGAGATATATGAATATCTCAATGAGTAGACAACATTTAAAGCGTGTGAAAACCATAATGGAAATCTGTAAAGTATATTTGACATTTTCAAAATAAATAATAATAAAACCATAATGAGTAATTCAAAGACGTAGCAAGCTTTTCAAATGTATAACAATATTATAATATTAAATCAATGAATAAAATCTGTAAAGTAATTCAAGTTTCGTATAATTGGGCTCCAACTTTCTGTCATGCACAAGAATACATCCATGAAATAACCAGGCAATATCCATGTAGGCATACTAGTAGCCGGCCCCAAAGGCCAATACCACCATAGGACGCCCCAAAGGCATATGTGTCGCTATGATGTGCCCCCAAAAGGCAAATATAACGGGATAGGGACTCTAGAGGTGGCTCCCGCCACAAAGGCGTAGCACGCAGCTCCCGTATTCCGATCTAATATCACGGAATGGGGACTCTGGAGGTGGCTCCCGCCACAAAGACGTAGCACGCAGCTCCCGTATTCCGGTCAAGGAAATAATCTCATACATTAAGTCAGGTGGAGCCAAAACCATGTACGTCAAATTCTATGTAAAATCATATTTCATAAAATCAACCAACTTACTCGATATAATATTTCTTGAAATAAAAGTACTTTAATAACAAATCAATTCATATGATTAAATATCGTATATACCTTTAATACGTAAAATAAATATTATGCTAAAAAATATATATATATAATTATAATTAAAGAAATTTCAAATAACTATAGTTGTCGTCTACTCACAATCCTTGAGATGATCTCACTGTACACCTCGACCTGAAACTTCGGGATCCACAGGTGACGTTGGATCTACGTGGCCTAGAGATTAACAACAATTAGTATCTATACATGCTCAAAGCATTACACAATTTTGAATGCAACTTAAGTCCCATTAACCTACCCTATATGCTAATTTCTCATACTCAAAACAACATATCTTTAATTTTTAATATCATTTCCATAATCATTTTCTCCATAATTCAACTCCATAATCATGTCCTTATCAAATTCATTTCTAGTATTCCATGCCTTAGAGATTTTCATAATCCATAACCATCCTTTGGTACTATATTTCTCTTAAGCAATAAATTCCTTAATATCAAGTTAGATTAGAAAATCATAACTTGAATTTGGTAAGGAATTTGGAAGTGATTCCAATTGGTTTATTTCAACCAATATGTCTAATTTATGAATAAAATAACTAACTTATACAACTAGAACAAAATTTTGATCAAACTTGATAAAACTCGAAACTATGCTGAAACAGGGGTCACACTGAACAGCCAACTTCACTGAATTTTATCTTTTTAACCGCTTATCGGTTTTGAGTGATTCAAAGACCAAAATTCTCGTATTGAAGTCTAGTTTCTAGGAAAAATATCAAAAAAATATAAACCCAAATGTGCCGAACCCAGAAAATCCGAACAGCAAGCATGCTCAGTTTCCCCTGTTTTGCTTTTTCTTCCCATTTTCTTGTTCATGCTTTCAAATCCTTTTAATTCTTACCAAAAATGAGTAAAATTCATACTTAATAGATGGATTTCAGACCTTAACATGTTTATGGAGCAAAGATCTTAGCATGCTCAAGTAGAATATCTAAAGAAAATGAAGAATTTATCAAGAAACTAACCTTGGATGTAATTGTTGTTGAGGTTATGGTGGAATACTTGAAGAGAAATTTGAGAGAGAGGGAGGATGGGAGGCCGGCTGCCACTTGAAGAAGAGAAGCAGAATTCTAGTGTTTTCGGGAGAAAAATGAACATAAGAGATATTTTTCTTGTTTTTGGGATAATTGCATATTAGTCCCTCAACTTTTTATAAATAACCATTAAGCCCCTAAACTTTTTTAATATGTTTATTTTGATCCTTTCTTCTTTTATTTTCTTCACTTATAACTTCTTACAAATTTCCAAGTTTGTCCTTAAAAATTTTCGGGATTTGACTTTACATGATTATACGTAACCTCGGTTGTTACAGGTCTGGATCCATCTCAGCACACAACTTAATAAGGTATTGTCTGAAAAGCAATTCGACAAGAATCTATGAATTCCCAAGTTTGTGGCAAATCATGTTTGAAAAAATGCTTTGTTCGTTGAGAATCAATGAAGTCATAAAAGAAGTCAGTGCTTATATGAGAAGAATCTGTCAGTTTAGCACCTGTGTTGCCAAAGAGGACAAGTTTTTTAAGAGCAATGGTTCACTTGGCTCCATCATTGGCAAAGTCACTAGATTTTTCAGTTCCTTTTTCGAATTAATCACCAAACCTATAAAAGATTTTGTGGATGAGATGATGTATGTGTCCCTTGAGCCATTCACTAAGGAGCTATAGGAATCTATCTTTGAGGAGCTAAGAAAGAAATCCGAGTTTGCGGATAGTCCAGAAACTGCAAAGAGGATATCCTCAGCCAGAGGTGATTGGGTTTTGAAGGATACTGATTTAAGCCTGCATCATGACAAGTTTCTGAAATATGTGAGTGATGTTCAATATGATGAGAGCATTCTGTTGTGGCACATTGCCACTTATCTATGCTAATACACTGAAACTGAAACTGACACTAACAATGTGAGTCATCGATAATTCAGTAAAATTCTTTCAGATTACATGCTGTATCTTTTAGTTTATCAGCCAACTGTGATGTCTGCTGTGTCGGGTTTTTGGAAAACAAGATGGCAAGACACTTGTGCTGAGGCTAAAAGGTTCTTTGAGAGACGGAGTTTACGTTCAAATGAAGACAAGAAGGCATGCGGAGAAATTTTGACAGTGAATACGGTTGCTGAACTAACGAGTATGAAGGGACAAAGAAGTAAATCTGTGTTGAACGATGCAAGGATGCTGGCCAAGGAGCTAAAGGGGATGGGAACTAAAGTGCGATGGATGTTATTGAGCAAAGTGTGGGTGGAAGTAGTGTCATCTGCGGCAAATAATTGCAGCGCAACTACACATGCTCAACAGGTAAGCAAAGGTGGAGAGCTTATTACCTTTTTTTGGTTGTTGATGGCTCACTTTGGTCTTGGGGAGCATTTCGAAATCAGCGGACATGGAAGAGGCAAATTGATCGTGGGAAAGTAAGCAAACAATGTGAAGATTCCGCAAAATCCATTTTTATGCATTTTTTTTTCTTTCTTTTTTTTGGTTACTAATTATTCTCAGCAAGAAATAAGTGTAACGTATTGAAAGTTTTCTTTTTTTTAGTTTCTTGTTTCCTTCTGTAATGAATTACACATTACCTTAATTGCAAGAAATTAAAAAATAGTTAGTTGGTATTCTTTTTTCATGCTTTCTAATTTCATTTCTCACAATTCTCATATATATATATATATATATATATATATGAGAGAAGGGATCCACTTATATTAGTGTAAAATTAAAATTATTTTACACACTTCTATAACTTTTTATACGATTTATATTTGTTTAATCCAACCATCGTATTTCATGGCACGTAGATCATGCACGTCGAGTTTCGAGTAAATTAAAAATATTTAACCATTTGTTCGACGTAAAAAACTTTCAGCTGTTAAATATATATTAAAAAAGACAGTATTCTCGATCGATAGGATAGAGATATCGAATCGATTCGAAACTTTACGTGCAGGACGAGTACAATTATATTGTTAAATCCAACAGTCGGTTTGTTGAAATATAAATCGTATAAAAAGTTATAAAAGTGTGTAAAACATCTTTAGTTATACATTAGTGTAAGTAGATCCCTTCTCATATATATATATATATATATATATATAAATTTATATATATATATAAATATATATATATAATTCTAACATAGCTTAGGTGAGCACATCAACACCTTTCCAATTTCCAGTTGTAATAATAAGCATGGATTAAAAAATCAGACCGGATCGATCAGTTGAACCGGTTAAATCGAAAATCGATGGTCTAACCGGTCCAGTACACTATATAAAACTGGATATTAGTTGAACAAGTAGAAAACCGGTTTAATCGAAGAAAAAATGGGAAAAACTGGTGTGATATATAATTTTTCAAATTTTTTTTTTTATAATTGATGAGATTTGAACTTTTAACTTTTTAGTTAGATATTAAAATCGTAACATTAAGTCAAATATATATTTTTATTAATTATTTACTATATTTAATATTTATTTAACATTAAAATTACATTTTAAATACTTAAAATCTTATTTAAGTTAATCGGTTAGCTCAACCGGTTAAATCTATTGAACCGAGAACCGGAGGTCTTGTTGGAATTGGCTTTATAAAACATGGTTAATGTGCACTTTTAATGCCAAATTAAATGTGGGAATCTAATCACATTTGAGGTATAAAAATTTGTTAGATTTTGTACTCCAACATGAGATATTTAACATAGAATATTAACATGTTTAAAACCAATTGTAGGTGAATGGGAAATTGATCTCAAAAAACTTTTGGATGGCAAAATGACAAAGCCGGATATCCTTATATATTTGATAAATTACAAGCTAGTCTTATGGTTTGGACCGCGGGCTCGTGACCTCGAGTTTGGTTAAATTAAGTATATTTTGCTGTTTAATCCCCGTCTGATCAGTAACATTTCAGTCCCTAAATGTCTTAGAAAATGAACTAAAACATTAATTATGGAGTGATATATATAAATATTATTTATGGACATTCATGGATTATGGATAATCACTTGAAAGTTGAGGATACAAATCATTAGGATTTAAGATGCATGTAAAGAGTAAACAGTACTCCTATAAATTCACTTGGAAGTTTAAAATAAGAATAACTTCTAATTTTGGTAGAAGAATAAGAATAACTTGTTACTTAAACCATTCTTTTCTTTTCCTTGTGATAACTCGTATAATTATATAGTTTTTAGTTATGTTTTATTATTGTTTTGTGTCAAATACGAGTTATTATTGCTTAGTCTAATTGTGTTTATGATCTTTTATATTTTTATGTAATTTGGTGTTTTTCACGAGTTTCTTTGAGTGATTTCAGATTACTAGGTTAAATCAAGAATTAAGGGCAAATCCAATTCAGTTCCAGTTCCGACACCTTTTGCCATATCAGCCATATCTGGAGTTTCACTGAAGCATTAAGGCTGAAATTTTTACAGTGCAAAGTTAAGAGGCATATCTATCTTTTTCATGCTTTACACTTCTTGAAACGGAGTCGTTTTCCCTAGCGAAATCGACCATCAAGTTGGCTGATGTGCAATGACGTCTGTGCTGACCTGTTTTGGTATTTTGACCATATCTTCCGATCCACATGAGCAAATGATCTGATTTCAACGGCTATGGATCCGTAACTGATAGGGGTATATTTTTCTAGAAGACCATTTGATCAGATCAAGCCTCCAACATTGACAAAATCGACCATCAAGCTGGCTGATCAGAATTGTCATACAATATGACGAAAATTGTTAGAAAAATGCACCCACCTATTATACCTACCTTTGAAATTTATAAAGCTTGTCTCTTGTCATTTAGCTCTCCAAAATGTATATAAATAGAGGGCCTTGGATGAGCATTAAAGGAGAGATTGGTAGGATATTAGCCATTGTAATAAAATTCTCTAAGTTTTCTTCTTCTTTTCTTTCTCTAGTTTTCTTTTTCTTTATTTACTTATGCTTCTTACATTTCTTTTCATTTTATTCATATCTAGTATGTGTTGCTAATCATATTGTTGAGGTGATGAGGTGAAGCTTTTGGTAAATGCTAAGGTTAGTCTCTTAAACATGAGCTAAAATGAATCATCATTTATAAACACTAGTATAGATAATATTTTCTTTTGGTTTAAAATCATACTTGCAAAGTAGAGATCTTGATTCATTATTGACAATGAAAATGGCACAGTAAATGCTTGGTTTCATAACCTTGATTTGTTGTAGACATATACCTTGGCATAAGGAATGCTTGGACTCTTTTTATGAGTTTTGAGGACACCAAATGAACATAATATCATATGCTATGGACGTTGGACAATTTGGACTGAATTGCTAAACCTTCCGATTGGAATCTCCCTTATGTGTGAATTTCAATTGTGTAATAAAACAAGATTAATCTTAGCATAACACCAAGAGTGGATTCTCTAACCTCAACATCTTTTCTTATTGTTTTGTTTATATCTTGTTTAATTTCTTTTATGTTATTTTGTTTATTTTGTTCTCTAATATCTTGTTTATCTTATTTTGTTGTTGATTCCCTAATATCTTGTTTACTTTCTTTTTCTTATATATTTATAAACTTATACTTACTAATACGCCTCCCTGTGGTTCGACCTCGGACACCCGAGAATTTATTACATGAACATAACCTGCACTTGGGTTTACAACTCTTAATTGAGTCTCCATCACCTTGTTTGATAAAAAAAAAAGAATAATTCTTTTCTTAGACTAACTCAGTTAAGATTGTAATATTCTTGTAACTCAAAAGAAGAATCACTCTCCAATCTCAAAAACTTGCAAAAGAATTTTATTTTTATTTTTTAATAGTAGAAATTATCTTTAATTTATTTTCTATATCTTATACAATTTATAAAATAATTAAAAGCAATCCCCCTCAATTAGATTGCCAATTGAGGGGGAATTCTAAGGAAAATGATTTTTTTTTTTTTTGGGAAAGAAAGGAAAGAAAGAGAAAGAGAGGGAAAAAAAGGAAAGAGAAAAAAAAATTATGCGTTCGTGTCGTGTTCGTATTATTTTTCTTGTGATTATTGTATTCAATGTATTATGTATTTATATAAATTTTGACACGTTAATAATTCATTTTATGTAGATTTTAACACGTTTGTGTATTCGTGTCATGTATATACCTACATTAAAAGCAATCCCGAAATAGCATGAAGTTTGAGAATTTGAGATTTTGAAACACCCTCCCTTTGCCACATAAGCCATGTCATTAGTGTATTTGTGTGTGAATTAGGTCTAAAATAATCTGAGGTCCAAAACATCTCATGTAGATTTTGACACGTTCGTATATTTGTGTCATTTTCATTTTATTTTTCCTGTCGTGTCGTATTTTAATTATTTTTCCATGTTATATTGTATCGTATAAATATGTTTTGTCTGAAATTACCTGATCTAATTGAACATATCAAATAACTTTCAATTTTATATCAGGTGTCGCATAATGATTTGAGTTATTATTTTTTAAAATTATCTTTAATTCTCTTGTTTTTTTATCTTTCAAATTTATTATAAAGTATCAACTCAAATCTGATAATATACTCGCAACAAAATGAGGGTATTTTTCTAGTACTATTAAAGGAATCCCTTTCAATTGAAAGGGATTTCTTCTCCAATTGCTTGCCACATATGTGGCAAGCAATTGATTGATTTTTTTATTTTTGAATAATTAATTATGTGTTATATTTATGTTATATTTTGTGTGTTATAATCGTATTAAAGGTATTATATATATAGATTTTGACACGATATATATAAATTTGGACACATTCGTGTCGTGTTAATGTTATTTTTTCATGTTGAATTGTGTTTTAATTTTTTTTTTTTTCATATTCCTTTCGTGTATGAAATTCTTAGGTCTAATTGGCACTATTCAAATAATTCTCAATTTTGTGTCAAGTTCGTTTTATATAAATTTTGACAATTTCGTGTATTCATATCGTGTTATTTTTTTCGTATCATGTCGTATTTTAGTTATTTTTTTATGTCATGTTCGTGTGTGACACTATTCAAATAATTCTTAATTTTGTATCATGCGTTGTATAATGATGGATTCTTTATTTTGTTTGAAAAATAAAATCATGTTAATTTTTTTATTGATAAATTATCAGTTAAAATTAAAATTTTGAACAATAATAGATAATTATTTAATTGGGTTCAATTTGATTTAAAATACAAAATTGGGTTAATGAATTAATTTTTTTTTTAAATCGAACCTAATTAGCTTAAAAATTTAATCGACCTCTAACCAAATTTCAAAAATTCAAATAGATTCGACATCAATTTAAATTTAAAATTCTTCTTTTTTTAAGATTATTTTAAATTTATAAATAAAAATAAATTTTTACTTTATAAAATATATAAAAAATCGAATGGAAAATAATGAAACCGAATCAAATAAACTTTTTTATGATCTAAACCAATACGAAAAAATCTAAACCGAACATTGAATCTCTAATCGATATTTGATTTACTTTTGCACACTTTTTAGATTCTAATATTGTTTCTTTAGCTTCAATCATATGTTGTACAAACACTTTTATTTTAATATGTACATAATATAACTATCTTAACATCTTGCGCAACGTTTAGCATAATCTATAACTAAAGTATGGCGAAGTCTAAACACTAATAATTTATTATGCTTCTCTTTATAAACAATTAAGAATAGATGCAGTAGAACTTTTTAGAAAGTAATGTTATTCAATTCCAAAAATTCAGTTTAATTATATTATAATATTGGTATATTAATACTTTAGTTAATATCATAATATCGCTAATATTATGAGAACTCCAAAATAAATATCACATAGGGAATAAATTAAGAGTTTAAATTATATTAGGATGATTTTAAAATATTATTTTTTTAGGAATTCATTAAAAATATGTCATTTGATATTTTTTTTATAAAAAATTAATTAATATCAGATATTTTCTCACACTAAATCAATTCTCTTTAATATTTTAACCCTTATTATCATAAAGATTTTGTGTTAATTAATTAAATAAAAAATGTAAGAGACAAACTTAAAAAAATATGAAAGATCAACAGATTGAAAAGTAAGCTTTGGGTTTTTTTTCTTAATTCTTATATATTAATTTCATTAATTAGGGTTAAAAAAATTAATAAGAGTTAATTTAGTGTTTGTGAGTGTATGATATTATTTATATATTTTTTTTAAAAATATGAAATAATATATTTTAAATGGATGCTTAAAAAGTTAAACTCTTAAATTAATGGATCTCTTTCTTGACGTGAGACTTTAGAAACTCCAAATTCTTAGAAGATAGATGAACGAGAGCTTTTACCTCAGACCTTTTCTTCCTGATCTCATATTCTTTCATTAATTTGCTCAATTTTTCTGTTTTCAACCATGTCTTCATCTAAACCTAAAGATGGTTCATCGCCGCAAAATGAGACAGCTAAACCCATATATAATTTTGAGGGTATTACTCAAAGGTTATCCAAGTTGCTTCATCGTCTCGCCGATGCCAAGACAGTTCGGCATCATCATCTCTCCGATGCCAAGACAGTTCGACTCGTTCTGGAATATGGCAAGAAGGACGTTATACAAAATCAGCTTGAAGAATTATGCGAAGAATTCAAGAACATGATTAGCGCATTGGCTATGGAAACTTTATTAGCTGATATTTCAGAATCGCTCAAGGTCCAAGAAAATGACTTGCATAGCCTGCAAGCACACCAGCACCTGTATGTTTAATGGATTTTGATTTCAAAATAGATTCAGTAGTTGAAAATAATGGATTTAATCTGATCAAGTAAAAGTCTGCTTGTATTCATTTGATAGAACATGAAATTTCTCATGTATTTATCTAACCAAGATGACTATTTAGTTCAATTTCGAGTAATTTATATTAATTAATTCATTGTTATCTGGGTGAATTACATTAAAGACTTTCATTCGGGACACATAATTTTGGTGAAGAAATACTTTCATTTCGTTGAGGATTTACATTAAATAGTATAAAAAATAACATTGGGTTACATAAAATTGTGGTCAACAATCAAAGCTAGCCTTTGCACTGTTATGATTTTTCAAAGGATTTTGGGGTATGCAAAATTTATACAGATTACAAGTTCACAACTCAGAAGTCAGAATATCCATCATTGCAGAATGCGCAAGAATTCAGAAGATCGGACTTAAATTGATGCAAATTAACAAGATGATGACAAAACAAACAACTAAAAAATTTGAACTTAAATTAGATGAAGATCCAACACCAGATTTAGATATAAAATTGAGAATTAAGCACACAGCACATCATTGTCAAAAAAACATTCTCAACTAGTCTGTAGCTAAAACACGGAAAAATCCTATGAAAGCAGAATATGCCATCAATATCTTAAATCTCCTCCACTTGGCCAAAAAGGATTTCCAGAAACTTCATCCTAAGAATAACTGAATCTATACAGACAAGGTTACAACAAGTTTCATACAAAGAGAATATTTGAACATTATAAAGTAGGTAAATCCTTGAAAGATCATGGTACGAAATTATTTGGACTACAGGATCAAACAAAATTTTCTCATAGTTTAGAACATCATAGTGAATCTATACAGAAATGGTTAACACATAAGCATAGTAGCCGTCCGCTGGCCTCCATTTTTAGTGTTGAACTCATCAAGGAAGTAATCAAAGTGTGCATCGTATTTTTGTCCAACTTCATAGTGGAGAACTTGAAGACCTTCTCCATGCTCTGTAGATTACAAAGTTAGCTTTAAGTCATAAAACGGGAAAAACCCCAAAAGAAAATGCAATAATTGGAAAACAATGACAATCCATTTAATTGCAAAAGGAATAAAAGAACAAAACAAAATTAGGAAAGATCTAATCTGGACAACATTAGCTATAAATAATTATATGCTAAGAGAGAAACATGTGCAAAAATTACCCATTTGCACATAGCCACTACTGAGGTTTAATTGAGACTCATAACTTGGAGCTTCCACAACAACAAAAAAAAGACATCTCAACAGATTTTTGTACAAAAAAATTAATTATTGGTTTCAGAGTAAAATATTTTTAGAAGGTTTTGCTCGGTATTTGAATTTCATACCTACATAACTGGTCTTCAAACAACGCAGGGTTCTCAAATAACTTTCAAGAAAAGCATAAAAAGGAGAATTGATGTTCAATATCTTAACAACATATCTTAGCATTTGTAATCACAATAAAAGAAGAGGTGGGAGGATAGGAAATGCAAACCTGCTATCTTTACTTTGCCCTATTTTGCTATCAACAACAGTGGACTTTGCCATGTGAGGTTTAGCAAGCTTTATTAGGTACTCACATCTTCCTTGGACTGTTGAAATGAGTAAAAAGTTAAAATCAAGACAACAACCCCAAAAAAAAAAGTAATGAAAAATATTATTATTAACCAAAAACTAAGAGGAAGACCTCAAACTCAACAGAGACTACAAGGGGATCATGAAATCAAACTGGGCCCATTGTCCAGAATTATACCAAATCAGTAACAAGAAAAGGGTTTTACAAGGTTTCCTTCATAAATTATTCGACTCATCAAATCCTATGCATTGCATTTCCTAAGAAGAACTATTATTCTCATTAATTCCCATTAATTACAAAATTTTCTAGCGTAAGCATATACAATCAGAAAGATGAGATTGGCAATTTCAAATTATTTATACTAACCAAAAAATATCAACTACGCATGAAACTTTGATACATTTGTATAAAAGTAATTTATAAATAAAGATTATAAAAAAAAAAAGAATAGAATAGAATAGAAACTAACCAAGAAGTTATGATAAATGAAAGATCTAGGCTCCTAAGAAAGGACTTCAATCCACTGCTCCCCTCTCTTCCCCAAGCCTTTTCCTCTGCATGAAAATCCCACCCAAATATTGAGTCAAATCAACGAAAATAATCAGAAAATACATCGCTATTAATCGCTATTAATCATGCAATAATCAGAAAATGAGAAGTTTCATGGAAAAAAAACTAAAAGGATGATGGGAAAAACCACAAGAAACAAAAAAATCGAGACACGAAACAAAAAAAAAGATAGATGAAATTGAACCTGCGCTGCAAGAGGTAAGAGGATCTTTCTGGAGATCCGTGAGCTCCTTCAATATCCGGGATATTGAAGCCATCACCTAAACCCTAAAACAAAACAAAAAATAAAAATTAGAATATTTATGCCATAATAAAACTATAACCTATTTTTCTACCCAGCTTACAGTATGAATAAATACCCATAAAGTAAAAATGAAAAAAAAATATGCTTACTTTGCCTTGTTTTTTAAATTTAGAGAAAGTGTAAAAAAGCCAAGAGTTGGAGTAGTGGTTATAGAAGCTATTGGAGTGAATCTCTTTGTTGAAACTAAGATTTTGCCTGAGGGAAGCCGAGATAGAGAATGGGTATTGTGCTTCTTTAACTGGAGCAAGCCACAAATATAAAGAGTTTTGTTAGCTTCAAAATAATCAACTTTATTGAAAAGATTGTGTCTTTAGATGGATTCAAGTTGTTCGGTGGTTTCTGGGTAGCGAAGATGGAGAGGGTGGAGGCAGCGTTGGTCTGAGAAGATGGAAGGGGTGGTGGTTGAGGGGTTTTGGCTTTCAAACGGGACAAAACTTTTTAGATTTTAGGGTTTTATTATTTAAGAGAGAAAATTTGAGATTTGGGATCGGGTAAACTTTTTTTATGTTTTTTTGGTTTCAATGGTTCAGATTATATTATTTTTATCTAACGGCTACAAGTTGTTCAAGTCTATCAAAAGCTTATATTAAGAGAATTTTTTTAAAATTTTTCGTTGATTGGATATATATCAATAGAAAAGCGAATAAAGTGAATGCTAAACACAAAAATTTAAAATAATAAATAAACCTTTGAATTTTATAATTTTATTTAAATAAATTTTTATATTTTTATGGTACTTAAATAATTTTTTTATTTTTAATTTACATTCAAATAAGCTTTTAACTTTTAATTTTTATCCAAATAAGTCTTTAACTTTTAATTTGTACCTAAACAATCCCTTAACTTAAATCAGTCTTTTATTTGATATAAGGACTTATTTTAGTACAAATCAAATAATAAAAACTTATTTGAGTAAATAAAAGTATAAGGGCTTACTTAGGTAAAGTTATAAAGTTGAGGGACTTTTTTAATAGTTTAGCGAACACAAAATGTTGAGAATTGAACTTTTCTTTATTGGTGTTGGAAAGCAAAACTTTTTGTGAGCATGATAAAATGGTTTTTAATCCTTTCAGTTTGCAGATTAGAGCTATGTTACTCGGACTCGGGTGTGAGTGTCGGACACGGGTATGCGTCCGACACGGATATGTTCAATTTTTTCTAAGATTTCCATGTATTTGGAGGGTCTTTGGAGGATTATATCCCCATACCCATGTCCAGATATGTGTCGGACACGAGTGTCGGACATGGGTACTTCAAGAAAAATGAAGAGTCGGAGCAACATAGGATTAGAGGACATTAGGATCTCCTATTTTAACCATAATATGTTCACAAGGTTAAGAATCACTTTTGAAATATTGGCTTTAGGACTCACCATTATTTTTGCTACTAGTATAAAATGGCTTTTTGTTGTTCTTTCAGTGGATAATTATAAATCAATTTTAATCTGTTCTTAATCTGTTTAACTCATTGATGATACTGTTTCTAATTGATTGTGTATGAAGTGGCTTACTAAGATAAGCTTGTTTATGTAATCAAATTTCTGCTCTGGAATTTAATAAAAGAAGGTGAAAGGCTAACCAAGTTTTTTATTTGACAATCTCTCTCTGCACTGGAAAGAATGATCAAGAGGGTGTTAGGACTATGGATGATGATGGCTTCATAGATGACACTGGTGTCGACCCTGCAGACAGATACGGGAGTGACAATGAAGCAAGGCCGCCTGGTGCTGCCCCTCAGGTTGTCAATCATTTTTTTATGTCTTTCATGTATGTTTGTCTTCATGTTGATAAAGAGTTTTAGTCAACTGGGTTTGCTATGATATGTATAGATTTATGTACTTAGAAATACAAATCCATTGGTTGCTTAAAATGTGATGATATGAAGAGGTCTTTTTATATAGGTTTTTGGTTCACTTTTATGATCTTTTAGGCAGAGGAAGATGATGAGGATGAAGAGATTAAGGAGTTATTTAAGATGGGTAAAAAAAGGAAGAAGAATGAGAAAAGTCCTGCAGAAATTGCGTTGCTAGTTGAGAGTGTCATGGCTGAGCTTGAGGTAACTGCTGAAGAAGATGCAGAGCTTAATAGACAAGGGAAGCCTGCGATTAATAAACTCAAGAAGTTGCCACTTCTTACTGAGGTTCTCTCAAAGTAAGCAGCTTGCCAAGTTAATATGGCTTGCTTGTATTTTTCTAGAAATGATCATTCTCATCTTTTAAATTACTCTTTGTGCAGGAAGCAGCTTCAACCAGAATTCTTAGATCATGGAGTTCTAACCTTGTTGAAAAATTGGCTTGAACCCCTTCCTGATGGAAGCTTACCAAATATAAATATCCGTGCAGCTGTTTTGCAGATTTTGACTGATGTATAAACAGGCCTTCTTTCTAGTTTGGCCTGTGCAATAATGGTCACTGCCTCAATATTCTCTTGAATGAAAAACTGAAATGTTGTTCTTTCATGCAGTTTCCAATTGATCTAGAGCAGCATGATAGAAGGGAGCAGCTAAAGAGAAGTGGTCTTGGAAAGGTTAGGAACCTCCTTACAGCAACAGTTGCATCCAGCTTTGTATTTTGAAGCATCTTGGATTGGCTTTTGATTCTTTTTCCTCTCAAATTTTATGGGCAGGTCATTATGTTTTTATCAAAATCTGATGAGGAAACCACTTCTAACAGGAAACTTGTTAAGGATTTGGTTGATAAATGGTAATGTTCTGGTTTAAGCTCCTGTTCTTTATATTCTAAAATTTCCCCTATTTCCTTCTTATCTTCTTTGGATCTATATAAACAACAGTCATGCCCCGTGGCCTTTATGTTTTATTTTTTAATTCATTAGTATGTTGCCTATAGGATTATAGTTTTGATTGCTGAATTTTTAGTGCTTGTGATTTCAGTAAAAAATTCAGCTTATTTTCATCAAATTTTGTTTGTCAAGTTTACATTTCTCAGGTTGTCGTAAAAGGTTTTTTACGTATTTTCACGGAGTTCTTTTCTATCCAGTTGCATTAACTCTTTAAAGTAATTTTGAACATAATGCAGAGTAGACCAATCTTTAATAAGAGCACAAGGTTTGAGGACATGAGAAATGTTGATGATGATAGGGTTCCCTTGCGAAGGCCATCTGTGAAAAGGTACCCTTTTTTGTTAGTTTTATGCAAATTATGCCATCATGTTTGCTTACAAATTTTGTTATGTACACATCAATATAGTCAGTGCCGGTACGGTACCGGCTGGTATGTATCGGTTTGAAGGTAAAACGAAACGGTACTAGTATCACTTATTTTTAAAGTTTATTATTTTTAAAAAATATCACTTATTTGATTTTTTAAACCAATTTCTAATATTTTTGTCTTAATCATTTTTATTTTTTCATAATTAAATTTAAAAATAAAATATGTTCATTAAATTAGGCTATTAAACTTAATTAATAATAATATATTTTTAAAATATTTTTATATATATTTTATGTTTAAAATTTTTGGATATTAAATATTTATAATTTTAAAGTTTATATTTGCATATATATATATATATATATATATATATATATATATATATATATATATGTAATGGAGGTATATTTGCATGTGTATATAATATATATTTTATTAAGGAACTTGAATATAGGCTATATATATATATGAAAAAATATTTGAAAAATACCGGTAAACCCGAAACGGTACATCGAAACACACCGATACCTGTACGTACCAATACCAGAACAAAAACGGTACTCTCACCGGTACGGTACTGACTACTTTGGTACGCATACATTTTCATTTTGTGTTTATTATTATTTTTTTATATTCTTTTGTAGGCCTGCAAATAGAGCTGCATCAATGGAATCTAGAGATGGTGATTTTGATTTGGATATATCTCGGTAAGATGTAACCTAACGCTTGGTTTGACATCATTATTCTGATTCTTTATGCTCTTGACTGTAATTGTTGGTTATAAAATTACAGTGACCAAAAGTCAAGACGATCATCATCAAGTCAAAATGCTTCAAGGTCAGAATCTTCTTCAAGGCTGCATGCTTCAAGGCCAGATGCAACACCAATGGATTTTGTTGTGCGTCCCCAGTCTAAGATTGATCCAGATGAAATTAGAGCTCGTGCGAAACACGTTGTTCAAGATCAGCGTCGTTTAAAGGTTTGTTTTTTCTCTCCCTAATATGAAATGTGTTGGTTTAATTATTTGGAAAAAGGTTACTCCGTTAATGAAACAAAAGGGAATGTTATCTATATTGTTCCTTCAGCTGTCCAAACCCCTAACATTGCACTACTCTTAATGCCTCCTTAAATTTACTTCATGGTGAGACAGAATGATCTGGCAACAAGCATCCCTAACGCTCTATATTCTCTTCTGTATATCTTCTGAAATCAAATGTTAACTTTTTCATGGCAGATGAATAAGAAGTTACAGCAGTTGAAAGCACCAAAAAAGAAGCAGTTGCAGGCGACTAAACTTAGTGTTGAGGGTCGTGGTATGCTAAAGTACCTGTAAATGATAACCCCACACACCCAAATTGGCATTGGCATGAAAGAAGGATGCAACTGTGTGAGCCGAAGCAAATTTAATTTGCTGCTATCAGAGACATTTTGGCCGCAAAGACCATTATAAGCTCTCTGTTATGCTGAAGAGAGTTACTTTTTTAAGTGTCAATTGGACCAATTATGGAGAGGGATTCACCATGAGGGCAGCGGGGTTCCCTTTAACTCCAACAAATCTTCATGGGACTTATCTTGTCATTTCATTATATTTTGACTTGGAAAAATACGTTCAGTTCAAATAAATTTGTTAATGCAATGTCTCGAGTGCACTGCTTGCATAAATGTTAAGAAACATGTAAATGAGGCAAATTGTTATTAATTTTTCTTTGTTCACTACTCGGCTCCTCTATATGACTGGTATCTTGAAAACAATATCAACTTCTCTTACCTAAAACAAAAACCAATTCAATCATAATCGAGTTGCGAGGCAAATTTAACTTTAAAGTATGGCTAAAACATTGTTTATATAAATTTTAGTTTCAACTTTTGGGTTTTTATTTTTTATTTTCTGAGGGATTAAGCTTTATGGGGAAAAAATGTCAAGTAACATGTCCAAGCATAGGTAGGTTAGGTGAGTGGGGCCCATTGGACATTGTTCTCAACGTCAAATAAATACAAACATTTGATTGTGTTGTGCTGACTGCTGAGTTACTCTTCGTGTTTTGTTATCTGATTATTACTGAGTTACGGAATCTCTCAGAGTCAAGCTTCCCATATCACTTCTCGGCACTTCCAATCCCCCCCTACAAAAATCTCTCCTTCCTTTCTAAAGCTTTAAAATTTCCTTCATTTTTTTTTTCATTATTTTAAATACCCAGTTTTCAACTCCCAAATCCAAATCGTTGACGACAATGGAAGTGTAAGTTTAAGTTCATTCAACCAAGATTTTATTAATTTGGTTTAATTTCTTGTAGATTAGCAAGAATTATGAAAAGGGTAGTTGTTATTCTTACTTTCGATCATTCCTATGATTTAATCATAGTTAATTCTGATTAATGAATGGTAATTCACAGAGTTGCTTCTGCTCCGGGGAAGGTGTTGATGACTGGGGGGTACTTAATTTTGGAGAGGCCAAATGCTGGGATTGTTCTGAGTACAAATGCACGTTTTTACGCTATTGTGAAGCCAATTTATGAAGACGTCAAGCCTGAAAGCTGGGCATGGGTAACTTATTCCTTTAATTTCCATGCTTCTATTTGTTTTGTTATAGTTGCAATCATTTCCTTGCTTTTAAAAGCTCTGATAGCTGCTATGAATGATTATCATGTTTCCATTTGATCGTAAATAAGGAAATCTGACACTGAATTATAAAGTTAACTCATTTAATTAAATGAACATGATCAAACGCTTGTGGAGTTCTTAAAACTTCACTGCTGGGTGTATGATAATGATCCCTTTCTAGGTGATTGTTGGAGTGGCATGCTTTATAACTGTTGATTCCTTTCTTTAAAAACAAGAGGCTTGATAGTAGTTTTCTTGCTTGCTGTAATCAGCAATTTTACTAATAAATGCTATTGTAACTTCCACTGGATGAGCATGCTTTACTGGTGAAGTAACACTTGGACTAAACTCTTGTCCTCTGTGTCGTCTTTCAGGCATGGGCCGATGTCAAACTAACATCTCCTCAGCTTTCCAGAGAAAGCATGTACAAACTGTCTGGGAAACATTTAACACTTCAGTGTGTATCTTCAAGGCAAGGTTTCGTCATATGATCGAAGTGTGTTTTTTCTTGCATATCTAGCTTCATAGATTGCATCCTTTCTATTATGGATGCATATCTAGCACTAAATGAGTTTAAATAGTTATTCCGTATTTCTTTTTTTTTTATTCCAACAATTATACAAAATATAAGCCAATTATTAAAGAAGTAAAGAAATATTAAGTTGTTTCACTATTATTTTGGCATATAATTCCAGTGAATCAAGGAACCCTTTCGTAGAAAATGCGATTCAATATACTGTAGCAGCTGCACGTGCAACATTTGACAAGAATAAGAAGGATGCATTAGATAAATTACTCTTACAAGGTAATGTTTAACACTGCATTTATTTATTTATTTATTTATTTTCTCTTCTTTTTATGGATATCATAACTTCGGGTATCTAACAACGGAACTGAATTAGTCATGCAGGACTTGATATCACGATCTTAGGTTGCAATGACTTTTACTCATATAGGAATCAGGTATTTTAGTTTTTCTATTTAATATTTTCTTTATAGAAATAAAATATATCTTTTTGAGATGAGCATTTACTATTTATTTATTATGGCATGTAAGTTTTAGTAACCGTTGCCCATTCTTGTATGTTAGTACTGCAATATAAGCTGCTAATGTGTTCTTCCACAGATCGAAGCACGTGGACTTCCGTTGACACCAGAAGCATTGGCTTCTCTACCACCTTTTACATCAATTACTTTCAATGCTGAGGAATCAAATGGAGGAAACTGTAAACCTGAAGTTGCAAAAACTGGATTGGGTTCATCTGCAGCCATGACAACTGCTGTAGTTGCTGCTTTACTTCATTACCTTGGTGTTGTTAACCTTTCCACTTCCTCTGGATATCCACACCAACAAAATAAGGATTTCACGGATCTCGATATCGTGCATATGATAGCTCAAAGTGCCCACTGTATTGCCCAAGGAAAAGTTGGCAGTGGCTTCGATGTTAGTTCTGCAGTCTATGGGAGTCAGCGTTATGTTCGTTTTTCACCAGAAGTGCTTTCTGCTGCTCAGGTCTCTCTCTCACTCACCCATTCTCTAAGGTTGGGAGGTAAGGAATAATGTGCAATGGGGAAGATCTGAGTACATAAACTTAGCTTAATGACCATGAAAGTAATCCCAACGCTCTTCTGGGCAATCAGACAGTGGTGTTACATATAAAATTTTTGTAATCCTTAAATTTGTGCAACCATTTTTTGTGGACAGCCCTAGGTTGATATAGAGTGAGATAATACTAGGTTTATGAGTTAAACATTTAATGCTATTGCAATGCTGCTTGTGGTTCACCACCTTGGCTGTTTTAGACTTTTAGTAACTTTTATTTGGATTCTTTGTAAGATCTCTTGTAATGTTGCAGGCTGCGGTGCAAGGAATGCCATTAGAGGACGTAATTGGCAACATTCTAAATGGAGAATGGGACCATGAGAGGACTGAATTCTCTTTGCCACCATTAATGACACTTGTAAGCATTATGAGCTTCACTATTTACCAGTTAAATTATAATGCTTTTGTGAGCATATATGGTACTTTCTCTATGTGGTTCTGCTTAATTAATTAAATCTTCTCAGTTCTCAGTAAATTAGCTCCTCGTTGCTTATTCACTTTCCAGACACAGGATCTTACGTTTTATGGCTTTATTCTCTCTGAAGCTTAGCTTTTACTTACTTTTAGGTGCCAATGTTTATTTATGAAGAATAATTTAGGATAAAATCCCTAAATGATTCTTATACTTCATGTACATGTGCATAGTTGTTGAAGTGAAGATGTAGTGGTTCAATCGTATAGATCTGGATGTCTATAAGGGCAAAAGGATGATTGGGAACTTAATCTAGAGAATAACATTATTCAATTCTATCAATTTTCTTCTTTTTTCCCCTTTTGTGAAGAAAATGAAAGGTGGCTTGTCTATTTTGTTAAAATCTTTTATTACTAAAAATCAAGTATGCTGTCACAGTTACTAGGAGAACCCGGAACTGGTGGATCATCTACACCATCAATGGTAGGTGCTGTTAAAAAATGGCAGAAGGCTGATCCTGAAAAATCCCAAGAAACATGGAGAAAGCTGGCTGAGGCTAATTCAGAACTTGAGACACAACTCAACATGTTAAGAAAATTAGCCAAAGAACATTGGGACGCCTACAAATGTGTGATTGATTGCTGTAGCAGGCTTAAACCAGCAAAGGTATGGTTTTAGACTACTCCCCACCAATGAAGAACTCAAAAATAGAATAGAATTTCCTAGTGACTTTTTTTACTGAAAAAAAAAATAGAAAATTTTGTCTTTCTGGATTGTGAGAATTTTTGCAGACTGTTGAACTCATAGCAAGAAAAACTATTTAATTTTGTCATTCCCAGTATTCTAGAGTGGTCTCTTGCTCAGGAAGATTCTCTAGTGCTGAAGATAATACTGCTGTACTAATAGCAAGAAAACTGTTGAATCTTATTACACCAATTATTCAGAGTAGTCTCTTGCTCAGGAAGATTCTCTAGTGCTTAGGATAATTCGGAGTTTAAATACAGCTACACACTTTTAAGTGCATTTTCCTGATTTAGGATTGCTAATTATAAACCCTGGAATTGGTAACTAAATGGGTAGTTCCAAGTGTCTGACCTCAAAGATTGACCAAGTGGAGATTCTACAGCAAGATTTCAAACATACTGTGTGAATAATTATCAAAATTCAAAGATAAGATACAATACATTCCATAATTGGAAATTTAGTTCTCATCTCATGGAAACTTTTTGGACATATCCCCCTCTCTCTCTCTTTCTCTGTGTCTCTATGTTTTGAGTTATGTGTGTGTCTTGTGGGTGGGGGAAGAGCTGTGGGGAAGAGCTCAACTATATTGGCTGGATATTTCTAGTTCCTAATCTCGGATACAATATCATTGGTTCCATGTCAGCTTCTTTTCAAAGTAGTGATATTTTCCTTCCAGGCGTGTCAAGCTATAGTCAATGTTGGTAAGACTACACTATGCTCTGCAAGGATCTACTGTATAAGCAGTAAAAGAATTGCTTACTTGTTTTTATTGCACGAGTAGCTCAAATTTTGGTTTCAATTTCTTGGTTTGTATATTTGGTGGATGGTTGGACTTGTCAATAATCACAGAAGGCTCTATTCATCATAAACGTTAAGAAAGTTGGTGAGATTGTTTGGTTAATTTGTCTTATCAAATACTAGTTTTCTCGGTTTATTTGCTTTTACTACCCTCTTGAATGTGCTCTCTTTCCTCCCAAATGCTGATTTTTAAGATCGTCTCCAAAACTGATTGGGTGGACAGTGGATGGAGGGAGTTACTGAGCCAACCAAAGAAGCAGTTGTTAAAGTATTGCTAAAGGCAAGGGAGGCTATGCTTGGGATCAGAAATCACATGCGACAGATGGGAGAGGCAGCAGGTGTTCCGGTAGGTTATTGTCTCTTTGATTTGATGCTTATAAATGTCCATTTTTTTTGCATTCTTATGTCTGCTAAAGATGTAGAATAAATTGCAAGAGATCGAATTATTTTTATCCTCTTTTCATCTGATTCTATTAAGAGGTTAATACTGTTGACTTGCAAGGCATAATTGATTGATTTACCTTGCTAGATCCTAAATGGACCATCTTTGTTCTTATTTTGAGATGCTTCAAAAAACTTGTCTGCAGTCAAAGGCTAATGATTATCAAACTTTTCAACAATACCTGTTAACATTTATCAGCTAAGGAGTAGGGATATACTTCTTTCATGGGTTCCAAAATGTTGTAATCTATGTTACTCCGACTCTTTATTTTCCTTGAAGTACCTGTGTCCGACACCCATGTCCGACACATATTCGGACTAGGGTATGGGAGTATGATCCTTCAAATATATGAAATTTTTTTTTAAAAAAATTGAACATATCTGTGTCGGACACATACTCGTATCCGACACTCATCCCCGAGTCCGAGTAACATAGTGTTGTATTACCTTCAGATTCTACATCCTATAAATCTTTTTTGACTTTTAAATTGTAGATAGAACCTGAATCACAGACTCAACTTTTGGATGCTACTATGAATATGGAAGGAGTTTTGTTGGGTGGGGTTCCTGGAGCAGGTGGATTTGATGCTATCTTTGCTGTTACCTTGGGGGATTCTAGCAGCAATGTGACAAATGCATGGAGTTCAAACAATGTTCTGGCCTTGTTAGTTAGGGAAGATCCTCAAGGTGTTTCATTAGAAAGTGGTGATCCACGAAGCCTGGAAATTACTTCTGCAGTTTCTTCAGTCAACATCAAGTGAGCTTGATTTCTTTTTTTGGTATTTGATGAGTTAGCAAACGTGATTTACCAGAGAAATTGTACTGTGTTTTGGAGATTTGATTGAATTGGGGAAGGATTTCAAATCCAAAGACAAAGCCTCCCTATTGGAAGAATCAACTCTTATACATTTTAAGTTCCTTGAGTACCATACAATAAGAAGAAAAAAAAAATACCCTTTACACAATTGGTTAGGGTTCACCTTGCTTATTTTGCTTGAACAACTATTGACATTTTGGCAGAAGATCTAGCTATTTCATCAGGGAGCTCCTTATTCGATGCCAATTTAAGAATTTATCACATCCATTATCTGAGCCAAACAAATATTTTTAAAGAAAAATGTTATATTTTTTAAAAAATAATAAATTAAAAAAAAAATGAGTAATTTTTTACTGAGTTGATAACTTTTAAAAAGAATTAAGAGTATTAAAAAAGAGTGAGTAGCTTTTTTAGTGGGTTGTTTTTTAAAATTAAAAGATTGAAATACCCTTGATTTCATTGAATAATTATAACTTTAATTTAATTTTTATGTAATTTTGTTAATTGAGTTGATATCCCTTAACTTATAACACCAACTCAATTAAGGAATTTATAATTCGTACTAGATTTTGATATATCCACTATATGAATGTAAAAAAAGAAAAAGAAATTACCTAAGCAATGGATAGTTTTTTTCATGTGTAAATATTTTGAAAATAAAATATTTAAATTTTATACTAAAAATATTTTTATCTTTTATTTTATAAATTTATTAATAGTATAAATTACATCATGTGAATTTGATATAAAATAAACTGTCATTCTAATAAATTTATTTATTATTTAATATATTTATATAAAGGCCTATCCTGGCCCATATATATGATCTAACCCAAGCCCAACAAGGCAACATCACACGTAGAGGAGTATTTCTCACACTCCTAAAAAGCGCGTGACCCAACAGCCTGCTGAAAAACAAATATCTTGATCGTGCAGTTAGACATCATTTCCACCACACGCGCCATCAATCAGAGCGTGAAATAACCCAACACACGAGCTCTCAAGTGTACAACGCAAACGCAATCACCATTAACAAGAAACTACTTCCCGCTGAGTTTTTTATTCTATGAATGGGGTATCTTAAAATCTTTATTCCCAATTAAGGTAGTTTTAATCTTTTTTCCCTGATTGAGTCGTTTTAAGCTAGTGAATGCCATATCATTGCTTACGTGACTAATATAATTTATGTGGCAGTTGAGTTTCATTTTTATTAATTTTTTTTTTCTCTCCAATAATTTCATCAAAAATATAAATATAGCATCCATTAAAAAAACTATTCATAAACAATTTATAAATTAATAAGCACCCAATAATCTTAAAATCTCAAAAAAAAAAAAAAAACATGCATTATACTAATCAAATCCATTAAGAATTTATAATTACAAAATAACAAGAATCTAATAATTAATTACAAAATTGCACTATAAGCAATGAAAAATGAAAACCAATAGTAAAGAGTAGTTGAGGGAATGGACATTCAAAGATCATTTATGATCTTTTATAGCAAAAGAAGCAAATTCCTTCTTATGGGTTTCCGAATAAAGATTTTGAAATCTAAAAATACTCCTTGTGATTTGTATTCGAAGCCATTAAAAGTAGAACTAAAGTGATTATTGGTGGGATATAAAGAGGAATTTAAATTAAGAGAATGAGATCAAAGTTGAAATTGGATGATAGGATTTGGACAAGGGAATTGGAAATTTTTAGTGAGGAAAAGAATGGAAATAATAAATTTTATCTTGTCAACAACACTTTTATTTACAGAAGAAGAGAAAATTAAAAAATTAAAAAAAAATAAAGTATTTGAAATGAAACTCAATTGTCATGTGACATGTATTTTGGCATGTACATAATATTATTGACTGATTTAAAAAATAAAATAAAAATATAAAAAAAAATAAAGTATTTCAAATGAAAATCAATTATCATGTGACATATATTTTGACATAGACATAATGACATGGTGTTGTTGACTGGTTTAAAAATTAGAATACTTTAATTAAAAAAATAAGATTAAAAATACCTTATTAGAAAATAAAAATTAGTTTACATAAGTTTAAGAAAAAACTCACTTCCTACTACTAGTTTACTACTGTGTAAGAAAAAAAGAAAATGGGGCCCACATTTCTATCTCTCTTAATCTGTAGTTTTCACCAGATCAACATCATCATATATCTCTCTCTACAAATGGTGATGTGTAGGCTTTTAAACTTTAAAGATTTATTTTTTCCATTTGGGATTTCTTTCTTCTTTTGAGTTCCTCAAAGCACAGAAATGAAATAATTCGAAGAAGCTCAGAAAGCAAAGAGCTTTTCTACTTTTCTTCTGCTTCTTCTTCTTCTTCTTCTTCTTCTTCTTCTTCTGAAGTTTCTTTCTTATAGATTTTTGAAGCCAGCCTTCATCATCTCTGAGATTTACTTTCATTTTTGTCCTTTTCTTACAGGTAACTTTTTCTCTTTTAACTTTCCTATTTTCTTTTTACCTTTGCTTTTATCTCCTATCACTTTAGAAAGTGGCAAGATTAGCTCAGAAAAGGGAATTTTATCATATTCTTTTTGTTTTGATCCCTTTTTCTGTGCTGCATAATCTTTGTTTGAATCAGTCTTGGTTTTTCAGCTCCTAGGGTTTGTTTTCTTTTTTGGGTTTTTGTATGCTATATTTGTTTGACCCTGAGTTTTTTCGATGTTTGGATGGGTACGATTGCCTTTTTTCCGTGTCTTGAAGCTTCACTAGCTAGCATATATGACTGCTAAAGTTTTTGACTGTAGACTGATTCATTTTTGTTTTTATTTTGCTGTTTTAGCTGAAAAGTCTTTCTAGGCCCCATTTGAATTAGTTCATATTCAGCATGAAATGTCTATTATTTTTACTCTAAATTAATTCAATCTTACTTGTTTTTTTTTGTTGAAAAAACTTGTATGTTTTTAACATGAATCTCTGTTAGTATTTGACTATCATTTATAATAATCTTATATGGGTTTAGGATATTATAGGTAAAAGTCTTCTCTTGGACTTAAAAAAGGGATTTTCGGTTATTTTCGACTTTATTTTCTGTTGTCTCACTGCCAATTGTTTGAGTTATTTCTTACCAAAAGAGTAAGTGTTTCAGCTATATGTGAGCTTATTGTATTTGCCATGCTCGGGTTTTGAACAATTGAATTTACTTTTATTTCATTTAACTTGGGTCAAATGATTGATCTTTCCAATATATCCTTTCAAACTTGAGGGCTTTCTCATGGGTTGACAATTTGTATGTTGAATTCTGGCTGCTTTTTGACTATTTCTGGTTTCATTATCAAGTACGCATTACAAAGGGCCCGAAGAATTCACTGTTCTGATGATTGCTTTCCAGGTAATTTGAGGTGATTATAACTTTGCAAGTTATCTCTCATGGTATTCTGACAAAAGCTGCGAGGATATCCAAGCTCATAACTGGACTTGAAAGAGTTTGATTGTATGGATGATACTTGAGAAGTTGTAGTTTGAGACTCTGGCCCGGCATATAGCTCTTTGGTATTATATTGGAAGAAATGGAGCAAAAGGAAAGTGAGAGTTGGAAACAATTGGTCAGGAAGATGCTTCCACCAGGTGCCTCTCTCCCTGAAGATTCATCAGAGCTTGATTACTCTATAGCTATGGAGTATAAGGGTCCTTCGGTTGCTTATGAACTGCCTAGAGTTGAGCCTCTTGATGTAAATTCACAAGCCATCCCTACTGCAAAATCACTATCAGAGTCCCAAAGGTCAGTTGCTAATACTGGTTCCCCAGTGATTGAACCGATCCCCTTGCCAGTGTCTTATATTGCTGGTGTCACAAGTCCACCTACACAGAGTCCAAGGGTTTCGGCAAGCTCTGAGTCAGTAGTGTCTGTGTTGCAAAACCCTGATTTTTCTTCAGCGTCTCCTTCAGCTTCTCCTGGTTCAGTTCGCAATCCTCCAAGTAATCCTCCTAAACAAGTCGTTAATGAAGTAAAGAGAGTGCCAGTTGTCACATTTAATACTGTTGAAAGGTCAGAGAGGAAAGATGTGGATATGGATAAGCCAGTTTTTCCTGAATCTTTTGGGGTTTCAAAAGAAAAGAAGAAGAAAAGAAGAGTTTGTTATCGTTGTGGTAAGAGAAAATGGGAAACGAAGGAATCTTGCCTGGTTTGTGACGCTAAGTATTGCAGCAATTGTGTGCTTAGGGCAATGGGCTCAATGCCTGAAGGACGGAAATGTGTGACATGCATTAGCCAGCCAATTGATGAATCAAAGCGGTTAAGACTAGGTAAACATTCTAGGCTCTTGTCTCGATTACTTAGTCCTTTGGAGGTAAAGCAAATTATGAAAGCAGAGAAAGAATGTTCTGCTAATCAGCTCCGACCGGAGCAGCTAATTGTGAATGGATATCCGTTGAACCCAGAAGAGATGGCAGAATTACTTGGATGCCCTTTACCTCCGAGGAAGTTGAAGCCTGGTAGATATTGGTATGACAAGGAATCTGGTCTCTGGGGAAAGGTAAGTTCATATTTGCAATATGCTATTTTATGTTTCACTTGGCTTTTCTAATTGAACAAGGATGAATGGGAAACATCTAGAATGTGGGGATTTGTTTTGATCACGACTTCTTATTGAATTGGCAGGAGGGAGAAAAACCAGATCGGATTATTAGTTCAAACTTAAATTTCACAGGGAAGCTTAATCCTGATGCAAGCAATGGCAATACTGAAGTCTATATCAATGGCCGGGAAATTACGAAAATTGAATTGAGGGTGCTAAAGGTAGCATATATAATAGTTAATACAGGATCTGTTATTTATTGTTCTTGATCATGATATTTCTTTTCCGTTTGATTCCTTGCCTTTAGGATTCTCAATCTCAGGCTCATGTGATACCAAGTTTTCTCACCATTTTATACTTTCCATAGAGACATCTGTTTTAGGATTAGTGGTTTGGGCTTGTATGAAATATGGATACTTGGTTGAGCGATTACTTGTCAGTAGTCTTACTCTGATTTTTCACTGTATGCTTTATTAGATTGTCTTTGAGTCTTTGCTTCAAGAGCAGCAGCAGTTCACTTTTAGGTCCATTGTGTTTTAAGCATGCTTTCAGCAAAGTATGTAGTTTGTTTATACCTTGGTGGTTACTGCCTACTCTTGGCAGCCATAATATGGAACAACTGTGCTTTGAGATACATACTTGTAAAATAATTGGTGCTTCTTGTTGCCTTTATTAGAGTTGGATCCATGGTCTAGGCAAGTTCATTTTTGGTGTGCTTGCAATACCTCTCATGTAAAAGAGCAATCAATCTGTTATGTTCATTTGTAATTTCCTGGTGCATGTAACTATGATTATGTACCAAACACTGTGGGAAGTTGCAATGTACTGTTGATTTAGAGCCTTTATGATATGATATACCATATAATGTTAGGCTATATAGACATCTACTTAGAATGTAACATGTCAAGGTTTTAAGAAAAAGTTGTTTGAGCTTTAGTATCATATTCCCTCTGTTCCATAATTTTTTTGTTAATTTTCCCATTTTAATTGTCCCAACTAAGATATCACTATTCAAATGTCAAAAAAATTAGCGATACATAACTTCCCTTGTTGATTCTTTATCATGACCATTTAGAAGTAACAGATTCCTCTTAAGGAACACTTTAACGACTCACTTTTCTGTATTATGCCTTTTCTTTTTGACATCTTAATGAATATTTAGCCTCAGCATCTGATTAAAATGTGAATGGTAATAAAATATTATATCAAATGCATATCTTCGTATTATTTTAACTAAACATAGATGTATCCTTTTGATGCTTTCAGTTGGCAAATGTGCAGTGTCCACGTGACACTCATTTTTGGGTCTATGATGATGGTCGTTATGAGGAAGAAGGTCAAAATAAAATTAGAGGAAACATCTGGGAAAAGGTATGTAAAATTCCAACAGCCTCAATTGTGTCATGGGTATTCAATGTGATGTGATTTGGATTTGATTTTTGCTAGACAGGCCTCAACTCGTTTTGTCTGTACCTTGTTCTCTTTGCCTGTGCTCCATGGTCAATCTCAAGGAGCAAGAGAGGAGGCTAGCAATTATACTACTGTTCCAAATTATCTAGAGCAGAAAAGAATCCAGAAACTTCTTCTACTCGGGCTTCAAGGCTCTGGAACAAGCACAATCTTCAAGCAGGTTTGGCCTTTTCTTTGTTGCTAATAGACTATTTTATTCCAACTATTATGTTGTATGTTGCCATGCCAAATACGTAAGATGCATTGAAAATGAAAGTTAAATCACTTCAGAAATTTATTGCCTAGATGGAAGTTGGCAAGAATATCTTGCATGAACGTGAAGAATGTCTGCCATTCCAAACCATTAGTAGATGAGGAATATTTAAGGATGTGCAGTCTATGAAAACTTTGAATTTGTGGCTTTGCATATAGTTCAACAATGCTTTCAATGGCATGGGCTGCATTTCCTTTTCCTTTATGCTTTCGTGGTTTAGGAACAATTGGTCTTATGGTGTATCATGTATGGATGATTAAGGGCAAATTCCCCATTGTGCTCAAGTGATAAAATTCAGTTACTAGCATCTTCTAGAGCTGCGTCATCTACCAAATTCAGCATAGAGAACTAGTTGTTGCAGTCTTTCGTTGCAGTTCATGCCATTTTTCTAATGTTCACTATGAATATTGAACAGGCAAAATTTTTGTATGGGAATGGGTTTTCTGCAGAAGAACTGCAGGATCTCAAGTTGATGATCCAGAGCAATATGTACAGATACCTTAGCATATTACTGGATGGGCGGGAGCGGTTTGAAGAGGAAGCAATGTCTCGAATACGAGAACTAGGTTCCGATGACCAGAACTGTGAAGCAGGTAAGGTTTGCCAACATCAAAACTTCTTCTGATTTTAAACATAGTTTTGAGCTTTTAAAGTAGAACTTGTTACTTCCAAATAGGCAAATTTTATAGCTTATATATCTCTTTGATGCGCATATTGCTTTGTTCTGTTTTTTGATTAGCTGAGAGGGGAGGGAGAAAAGAGTTTCTAACATGTGTTTTTAGAAGTTTTGTACATGATGATGCTTATATCTCACAGCTGGCCAAAAGCAAAAACAATTGTTTAACATCATTGCAACTCTTTCAACATCTAAACAATTCTTTAATCTTGTTTCAGGTGGGGAGGTCGACTCTGGTGAAAATAACCAGTGTGTCTATTCTATCAACCCAAGGCTAAAGCATTTTTCAGATTGGCTTCTGGACATTATAGCCACTGGAGATTTGGATGCTTTTTTCCCTGCGGCAACACGTGAGTATGCCCCGTTAGTTGAGGAGTTGTGGAAAGATCCTGCTATACAGCAAACATATAGAAGAAAAGATGAGCTTCACTTTCTTCCAGATGTTGCAGAGTACTTCTTAAGCAGGGTATATCATCTTACTTTTTGTTGACTTTGTTGCTCTGCATTTTACATATTTTATGTTTGACTTGTTGGCTTAATCGTTTCCAAATTTTACTTGGCCATTTGATATTTCAAGTTATTCAACTCGAAGAAGATTCAAAAACAATAAAAAAAAAACAAGTTACCTCAAATTCACAGCAATATTTTGACCTATGTTATATGCTTTTGATTCCTTCAGGCTGTTGAGGTTTCAAGCAATGAATATGAACCTTCTGTTCGTGATATTCTTTATGCTGAAGGGGTCACCCAAGGGAATGGTTTGGCTTTCATAGAGTTTTCGCTCGATGATCGTAGTCCAATGTCTGAAACCTACACAGACAATTTGGAAGCTCCGTCCCAGCCCCTGACCAAGTAATTATTTCCTATCGTTCTGTTATTGTTTTTAAATCATGTAGCTACAAATCCTATCACTCTGTCAATGGGATGCATGTTACAAATTGTCATGTTGGTCCTGGACCCTTATTTAAGTTGGGGGTCTTCCTTGCATGTGTTATGAAGGCAGTTGGGGTGTGGGGTGTTTTAAGTTGGGGGTCTTCCTTGCATGTGTTATGAAGGCAGTTGGGGTGTGGGGTGTTTTAAGTTGGGATCCCATTATCTGTTTGTAATCATATGAAACATTTCAGAAAATGCATTCCAACCCCATTTTTTTTTTCCTTCCTAGTATTCACTCATACATATTTCAACCCCAAGGCACGAGATTTGATATTGAATCTTTAAACTAATTTATTATATTTGATATTGAATCTGTAAACTAATTTATCACATATATTTTTCTTTTACAGGTATCAACTTATAAGGGTAAATGCAAAGGGGATGAATGAGGGATGCAAGTGGGTGGAAATGTTTGAAGATGTGCGTGTCGTAGTTTTCTGCGTGGCCCTTAGCGATTATGATCAGATGTCGATAGCACCAGAGAGTAGTGGCAGTGGAGCACTACTTCAAAATAAGATGATGCAGACAAAGGATCTATTTGAAACAATGATAAGGCACCCTTGCTTTAAGGATACCCTATTTGTGTTGATACTAAACAAGTATGATATCTTTGAGGACAAAGTCAATCGGGTGGCTTTAAGCACTTGTGAGTGGTTCAATGATTTCAGTCCAGTAAGGCATCTCCATAACCATCACTCCCTGGCTCAGCAGGCTTACTTTTACGTCGCAATGAAGTTCAAGGATCTTTATGCTTCACTTACTGGACAGAAACTTTTTGTGTGTCAAGCTAGAGCAAGGGACCATCGGGTCACAATCGATGAAGCATTTAAGTATATTAGGGAGGTTCTCAAGTGGGAAGAGGAGAAAGATGAGAACTACTATGGGGGAGAAGATTCATTTTACAGCACTGACGTCAGCTCCTCACCATTTGTGAGGCAAGTAGAATGACGTGCATTCGGGAATTTACTTTGTAAAAGCGTTGTGCTTGTCTTGTTTGTTGCTCAATCAAATAAGGATAGCTGTTGTAATTTTGTTTTCTTCTCTTTTTTTTACAAAATATCAATTTAATGATATCGGTAAAGGTGTTTCAGGTTTGTTCTTTGTCATGCATGAGAGGAACGTGTGATTGGCCTGGGTCTGCTTTTTGTTTTTTATTCTTCAAAAATGTCATCACAGCAGAATTATATGTATATTTGTGTGTATATTTCTTATATGTCTATATAGTAGTATTGTATATTTATCTATAATTTACTCACAATTAGATAAATCACACATATATTTGTAGATTTTATTTATAACCCATAAACTCATAATATAATATTTGTAATCTATGTATGTTAAATTTGGTTAAATACATGGCTTTGAGAGTGTAAGATATTCAATAAATTATTAAAACACATTTTTTGATAAATTTGATAATTTGTGTATTTATATTGTGTTAGTGTTTTTTTTTTTGTTGTTGTTGTCATAATCATGTTTAAAATATTATATATTTATATAAATCTTGACACGTTAATAATTTGTGGTATATAGATTTTGATAGATTCATATAATTATATTATTTTCATGTTATTTTTAGTATCGTATCGTGTCATATTTTATGTTATATTTTAATTATTTTTTCGTATTATGTTCGTGTTCATTTTTTTACTTCTTGGCAATTGGTAGGAACTAGGAAGAATCAATGACAAACTGTAATACTGATTTCTTTTATACAAGAAATAAGTAAAAATGCCTTTTATCTACCTAATGCCAAGATTTGTAATTAAATCCCTTCCTATTAATTTAACATTATATAGGCTGTTGTATTAAGAAAATATCAATTTATTAATCAACTTGATAATTACTCTATACTATACAATTATACATCCATGCATATATACACAAACATACTTCACACGTAGAAGAAATACACCCAAAGTAAAGGAGAATAAAGCTCAAAGAAACGTGGTCAAGAAACTAAGCTTAAAAAGGCCAAAATCATTCCCCTTGCAGCCTTGTAGGAAAAACAAGCCAAGGGGCAAAAAGACCCGAAAAGAATGTTCGAGCGAGCAAGCTATTATCAATATATATATTCCCGAGCTTGCCTTTACTCAATCCCATCAGCAAATGAATTGGCTTCTTTTAGAATAACAATCACTTGTTCCTTTAACCATTTGGATAAAAGGGGAAAAAACGTGTATCTTAACAATTCTTTACTTAAGAAACATAACTAAGTTTGTACTATATATTCTTGTACCTCCAACGCTTTTTTAAGGATCACGGCAAGTATCTCATGCCCAATTAGGAAGCTTTTGTTCCAAAAAGAAAAAGCCAATGATAAAAGCTAAGCCCATTAATTGTGAAAGTCACATGTGTTCGGCTTATCAAAAAATATTAATAAAAAATACTTGAATCTTTGAAATATAAGAATGTAGATAATTTTTTAAGAAAAATATAGTTATTTAATAAAAAAATTAGATAATTTTAAAATCCGCAAAGAAAAAAATGGTGATCTCGCTCATCTGGCTTGCATACTTGTTGGCTGACGCAGCTGCAAATTTTGCTGTTGGTCTCATCTCCAACAGCCAGCACAACCAATCTAGCAAGCCTGATCAGTCCAAGCCCGTAGAGAGCAGTGATCTGTTAGCATTCTGGGCGCCCTTTCTCTTATTACACCTTGGCGGTCCTGATACCATTACTGCTTTTTCTCTTGAAGATAATCAATTGTGGCTAAGGCACTTGCTTGGCCTTGGTTTTCAAGCTGCAGCTGTTATTTATGTCTTCACCCAGTCACTTCCCAACAAAAATCTATGGATCCCCACAATACTCATGTTTGCTGCTGGAATCATCAAGTACGTGGAGCGAACAAGGGCTTTGTATCTTGCGAGCTTGGACAAATTTCGTGATTCCATGCTGAAACCACCGGATCCTGGGGCCAATTATGCTAAGCTTATGGAGGAATACGCTTTCAAGAGAGAGGCCAAACTTCCAACGCGAATAAATATGACACCAGAGCCTGATAAAGAAGTGAGGGCTTCTGATATTCCACCTAAGGAAGGCGGTTTGAATAATCTGGAAGTGGTGCATTATGCTTATAACTACTTCCAAATATTCAAGGGACTTATAGTCGATCTCATCTTCAGCTTCCGTGAGCGTGACGAGAGCCGTGACTTCTTCAATAGGAGGACAGCTGAAGATGCTCTGAGGATAATTGAGGTTGAACTCAACTTCATATATGGGACTCTCTATACCAAGGTGGAAGTTGTGCATTCTATTTCAGGATATATTTTTCGATTCATAGCTTTTGGGTCGGTTTTAGCTACTCTTGGACTCTTCTATTTCCAAGCAAAGAAAGATGAATTCCACGGAGTTGATATCGGAATCACCTACACCTTGCTCCTCGGTGCCATAGCCCTGGATGTAATAGCCTTCCTCATGTTCATTTTCTCAGATCGGACTATTGCTTTGATAAAGAACCCTGATCGTCCATCCCGTTGGCCCATGGCAGCCGTCTTCAACTGTTTCCTTGCCCTCAAGAAGCCGTGGTGGCGCCCTTGTAAATGTCCGAATGGCCAGCATTATGTGTTGGCCACTCACATTGCATTTCGAAGGTGGTCTGGATCCATCTCAGCACACAACTTAATAAGGTATTGTCTGAAAAGCAATTCGACAAGAATCCATGAATTCCCAAGTTTGTGGCAAGTCATGTTTGAAAATATGAAAAGAATCTGTCAGTTTAGCACCTGTGTTGCCAAAGAGGACAAGTCTTTTAAGAGCAATGGTTCACTTGGCTCAATCATTGGCAAAGTCACTAGATTTTTAAGGTATAAGTCTATCTCCATCATTGGCAAAGTCACTAGATTTTTAAGGTATAAGTCTATCAAAGAAAATGTGAGTAAAATTTTCAGTTCCTTTTTCGAATTAATCACCAAACCTATAAAAGATTTTGTGGATGAGATGATGTATGTGTCCCTTGAGCCATTCACTAAGGAGCTATGGGAATTTATCTTTAAGGAGCTAAAAAAGAAATCCGAGTTTGCGGATACTCCAGAAACTGCAAAGAGGATATCCTCAGCCAGAGGTGATTGGGTTTTGACGGATATTGATTCACAACAAGATCGTATCGAGTTACTGAAATATGTGAGTGATGTTCAATATGATGAGAGCATTCTGTTGTGGCACATTGCCACTGATCTATGCTACTACACTGAAACTGGCACTGACAATGTGAGTAATCGACAATTCAGTAAAATTCTGTCAGATTACATGCTGTATCTTTTAGTTTTTCAGCCAACTATGATGTCTGCTGTGGCGGGTATTGGGAAAATAAGATTTCGAGACACTTGTGCTGAGGCTAAAAGGTTCTTTGAGAGACGGAGTTTACGTTCAAATCAAGACAAGGAGGCATGCGAAAAAATTTTGACAGTGAATACGGATGTTGGACCTGTGACTGTGAAGGGAGACAGAAGTAAATCTGTGTTGTTCGATGCAAGTATGCTGGCCAAAGAGCTAAAGAAGATGGAAAGTGAAGAAAAATGGAGGTTACTGAGCCGAGTGTGGGTGGAATTAGTGTCATATGCGGCAAGTCATTGCAGAGCAAGTACACATGCTGCACGGGTAAGCGAAGGTGGAGAGCTTATTACCTTTTTTTGGTTGTTGATGGCTCACTTTGGTCTTGGGGAGCAGTTCCAAATCAACGAAGGACATGCAAGAGCCAAATTGATCGTGGGAAAGTAAGTAGACAATCTGATCGATGATTCCGCAAACCCTTTTTTATGCAATTTTCTCTCTTTTCTTGTTACTATCTCTCAGCAACAAATAAGTATAATGTAGTGAAATTGTGTTTTTGTGGTTTTTTTTTTTTTGGTTTCTTGCTTTCCTTCTGTACTGACTTACGCATTATCTTAATTGCAATAAATTAAAGAGATTAGTATTGTAGTTAGTTGGTATTCTTTTTTCATGCTTTCCAATTACATTTCTCAAGCACGACATCTTTCCAATTCCAGTTGTAATTATGAGGAATAATAATAATAATAATTATCAACCAGTGTGTCTATTCTATCAACCCAAGGCTAAAGCATTTTTCAGATTGGCTTCTGGACATTATAGCCACTGGAGATTTGGATGCTTTTTTCCCTGCGGCAACACGTGAGTATGCCCCGTTAGTTGAGGAGTTGTGGAAAGATCCTGCTATACAGCAAACATATAGAAGAAAAGATGAGCTTCACTTTCTTCCAGATGTTGCAGAGTACTTCTTAAGCAGGGTATATCATCTTACTTTTTGTTGACTTTGTTGCTCCGCATTTTACATATTTTATGTTTGACATGTTGGCTTAATCGTTTCCAAATTTTACTTGGCCATTTGATATTTCAAGTTATTCAACTCGAAGAAGATTCAAAAACAATAAAAAAAAAACAAGTTACCTCAAATTCACAGCAATATCTTGACCTATGTTATATGCTTTTGATTCCTTCAGGCTGTCGAGGTTTCAAGCAATGAATATGAACCTTCTGTCGTGATATTCTTTATGCTGAAGGGGTCACCCAAGGGAATGGTTTGGCTTTCATAGAGTTTTCGCTCGATGATCGTAGTCCAATGTCTGAAACCTACACAGACAATTTGGAAGCTCCGTCCCAGCCCCTGACCAAGTAATTATTTCCTATCGTTCTGTTATTGTTTTTAAATCATGTAGCTACAAATCCTATCACTCTGTCAATGGGATGCATGTTACAAATTGTCATGTTGGTCCTGGACCCTTATTTAAGTTGGGGGTCTTCCTTGCATGTGTTATGAAGGCAGTTGGGGTGTGGGGTGTTTTAAGTTGGGGGTCTTCCTTGCATGTGTTATGAAGGCAGTTGGGGTGTGGGGTGTTTTAAGTTGGGATCCCATTATCTGTTTGTAATCATATGAAACATTTCAGAAAATGCATTCCAACCCCATTTTTTTTTTCCTTCCTAGTATTCACTCTTACATATTTCAACCCCAAGGCACGAGATTTGATATTGAATCTTTAAACTAATTTATTATATTTGATATTGAATCTGTAAACTAATTTATCACATATATTTTTCTTTTACAGGTATCAACTTATAAGGGTAAATGCAAAGGGGATGAATGAGGGATGCAAGTGGGTGGAAATGTTTGAAGATGTGCGTGTCGTAGTTTTCTGCGTGGCCCTTAGCGATTATGATCAGATGTCGATAGCACCAGAGAGTAGTGGCAGTGGAGCACTACTTCAAAATAAGATGATGCAGACAAAGGATCTATTTGAAACAATGATAAGGCACCCTTGCTTTAAGGATACCCTATTTGTGTTGATACTAAACAAGTATGATATCTTTGAGGACAAAGTCAATCGGGTGGCTTTAAGCACTTGTGAGTGGTTCAATGATTTCAGTCCAGTAAGGCATCTCCATAACCATCACTCCCTGGCTCAGCAGGCTTACTTTTACGTCGCAATGAAGTTCAAGGATCTTTATGCTTCACTTACTGGACAGAAACTTTTTGTGTGTCAAGCTAGAGCAAGGGACCATCGGGTCACAATCGATGAAGCATTTAAGTATATTAGGGAGGTTCTCAAGTGGGAAGAGGAGAAAGATGAGAACTACTATGGGGGAGAAGATTCATTTTACAGCACTGACGTCAGCTCCTCACCATTTGTGAGGCAAGTAGAATGACGTGCATTCGGGAATTTACTTTGTAAAAGCGTTGTGCTTGTCTTGTTTGTTGCTCAATCAAATAAGGATAGCTGTTGTAATTTTGTTTTCTTCTCTTTTTTTTACAAAATATCAATTTAATGATATCGGTAAAGGTGTTTCAGGTTTGTTCTTTGTCATGCATGAGAGGAACGTGTGATTGGCCTGGGTCTGCTTTTTGTTTTTTATTCTTCAAAAATGTCATCACAGCAGAATTATATGTATATTTGTGTGTATATTTCTTATATGTCTATATAGTAGTATTGTATATTTATCTATAATTTACTCACAATTAGATAAATCACACATATATTTGTAGATTTTATTTATAACCCATAAACTCATAATATAATATTTGTAATCTATGTATGTTAAATTTGGTTAAATACATGGCTTTGAGAGTGTAAGATATTCAATAAATTATTAAAACACATTTTTTGATAAATTTGATAATTTGTGTATTTATATTGTGTTAGTGTTTTTTTTTTTGTTGTTGTTGTCATAATCATGTTTAAAATATTATATATTTATATAAATCTTGACACGTTAATAATTTGTGGTATATAGATTTTGATAGATTCATATAATTATATTATTTTCATGTTATTTTTAGTATCGTATCGTGTCATATTTTATGTTATATTTTAATTATTTTTTCGTATTATGTTCGTGTTCATTTTTTTACTTCTTGGCAATTGGTAGGAACTAGGAAGAATCAATGACAAACTGTAATACTGATTTCTTTTATACAAGAAATAAGTAAAAATGCCTTTTATCTACCTAATGCCAAGATTTGTAATTAAATCCCTTCCTATTAATTTAACATTATATAGGCTGTTGTATTAAGAAAATATCAATTTATTAATCAACTTGATAATTACTCTATACTATACAATTATACATCCATGCATATATACACAAACATACTTCACACATACAAGAAATACACCCAAAGTAAAGGAGAATAAAGCTCAAAGAAACGTGGTCAAGAAACTAAGCTTAAAAAGGCCAAAATCATTCCCCTTGCAGCCTTGTAGGAAAAACAAGCCAAGGGGCAAAAAGACCCGAAAAGAATGTTCGAGCGAGCAAGCTATTATCAATATATATATTCCCGAGCTTGCCTTTACTCAATCCCATCAGCAAATGAATTGGCTTCTTTTAGAATAACAATCACTTGTTCCTTTAACCATTTGGATAAAAGGGGAAAAAACGTGTATCTTAACAATTCTTTACTTAAGAAACATAACTAAGTTTGTACTATATATTCTTGTACCTCCAACGCTTTTTTAAGGATCACGGCAAGTATCTCATGCCCAATTAGGAAGCTTTTGTTCCAAAAAGAAAAAGCCAATGATAAAAGCTAAGCCCATTAATTGTGAAAGTCACATGTGTTCGGCTTATCAAAAAATATTAATAAAAAATACTTGAATCTTTGAAATATAAGAATGTAGATAATTTTTTAAGAAAAATATAGTTATTTAATAAAAAAATTAGATAATTTTAAAATATATAAAAAAATTAAAAACTATGAATATACTTAAGATCTTGAAGTAAAAGTTTCTAATCATTCTAATTATTAGGCGTGTCTCTAACTCTCTATATGTAAAGGCAAGTATGTTTCTAAGCGAGTTGAAGGTTTTGTTTGCATGAATTAGGAATAATATTTGGTTGCAAAAGATAAACAATGCTTCATGATATGAATGATAAAATAGAGACTTGAATAATCTTAATAGTATATCCTTCTCAAAAAAGTTTGATTAGTGTGGAACATTAAAAAAGAAAAACCCTTTAATAATTGCTTTAAAAATAGACGAAAATAAATAATATTAATTTGCTTCCAAAGTTGATCTGCTAAATAACTTACTAATTTAATTTACTTTTTTTTTTTTTTATAAACTGAGAGGAGATCCATTTCATGTTTACTTTTCTAAATCATTAATTCTGTCTAAATTACATGATTTAAAGTTTGGTTGGTATCTATCATAAGCTTTAGCTTTAATGTTGAGGAAGACAAAAGATTGAAAAGCTAGGTACCTAAAATCTTTTGTAAGTGCTACGAAAGCACAAGCTGTCAAAACATTTTTTTATATGTATAAAAAAAATGTATATAGTATTAAAATTTGAGTATTTAAATCCTACTTAAACCTCCATCCAACCAAACCAGTGTGCTCTAACTCTATGTGAGCAACTTCCATTGAAAAAGTGCTAAGAGAATAGCTTGACTTGGTACTAACAAGAGCGAAGTGAGAAGGAAAAGAGTGTAGAGGGAAGAAATGTTTCATTATATCCCTCTAACCATCCCTTTTGAAATCAAAAAGCTTTGGGACCAATGGAACATCCGAGGGGCTATTTTGTTCAGTCTCTGGTTGCAGATCGTGTTGATTTTGGTAGCCCCATTCAGAAAATCCGCAAAGAAAAAAATGGTGATCTCGCTCATCTGGCTTGCATACTTGTTGGCTGACGCAGCTGCAAATTTTGCTGTTGGTCTCATCTCCAACAGCCAGCACAACCAATCTAGCAAGCCTGATCAGTCCAAGCCCGTAGAGAGCAGTGATCTGTTAGCATTCTGGGCGCCCTTTCTCTTATTACACCTTGGCGGTCCTGATACCATTACTGCTTTTTCTCTTGAAGATAATCAATTGTGGCTAAGGCACTTGCTTGGCCTTGGTTTTCAAGCTGCAGCTGTTATTTATGTCTTCACCCAGTCACTTCCCAACAAAAATCTATGGATCCCCACAATACTCATGTTTGCTGCTGGAATCATCAAGTACGTGGAGCGAACAAGGGCTTTGTATCTTGCGAGCTTGGACAAATTTCGTGATTCCATGCTGAAACCACCGGATCCTGGGGCCAATTATGCTAAGCTTATGGAGGAATACGCTTTCAAGAGAGAGGCCAAACTTCCAACGCGAATAAATATGACACCAGAGCCTGATAAAGAAGTGAGGGCTTCTGATATTCCACCTAAGGAAGGCGGTTTGAATAATCTGGAAGTGGTGCATTATGCTTATAACTACTTCCAAATATTCAAGGGACTTATAGTCGATCTCATCTTCAGCTTCCGTGAGCGTGACGAGAGCCGTGACTTCTTCAATAGGAGGACAGCTGAAGATGCTCTGAGGATAATTGAGGTTGAACTCAACTTCATATATGGGACTCTCTATACCAAGGTGGAAGTTGTGCATTCTATTTCAGGATATATTTTTCGATTCATAGCTTTTGGGTCGGTTTTAGCTACTCTTGGACTCTTCTATTTCCAAGCAAAGAAAGATGAATTCCACGGAGTTGATATCGGAATCACCTACACCTTGCTCCTCGGTGCCATAGCCCTGGATGTAATAGCCTTCCTCATGTTCATTTTCTCAGATCGGACTATTGCTTTGATAAAGAACCCTGATCGTCCATCCCGTTGGCCCATGGCAGCCGTCTTCAACTGTTTCCTTGCCCTCAAGAAGCCGTGGTGGCGCCCTTGTAAATGTCCGAATGGCCAGCATTATGTGTTGGCCACTCACATTGCATTTCGAAGGTGGTCTGGATCCATCTCAGCACACAACTTAATAAGGTATTGTCTGAAAAGCAATTCGACAAGAATCCATGAATTCCCAAGTTTGTGGCAAGTCATGTTTGAAAATATGAAAAGAATCTGTCAGTTTAGCACCTGTGTTGCCAAAGAGGACAAGTCTTTTAAGAGCAATGGTTCACTTGGCTCAATCATTGGCAAAGTCACTAGATTTTTAAGGTATAAGTCTATCTCCATCATTGGCAAAGTCACTAGATTTTTAAGGTATAAGTCTATCAAAGAAAATGTGAGTAAAATTTTCAGTTCCTTTTTCGAATTAATCACCAAACCTATAAAAGATTTTGTGGATGAGATGATGTATGTGTCCCTTGAGCCATTCACTAAGGAGCTATGGGAATTTATCTTTAAGGAGCTAAAAAAGAAATCCGAGTTTGCGGATACTCCAGAAACTGCAAAGAGGATATCCTCAGCCAGAGGTGATTGGGTTTTGACGGATATTGATTCACAACAAGATCGTATCGAGTTACTGAAATATGTGAGTGATGTTCAATATGATGAGAGCATTCTGTTGTGGCACATTGCCACTGATCTATGCTACTACACTGAAACTGGCACTGACAATGTGAGTAATCGACAATTCAGTAAAATTCTGTCAGATTACATGCTGTATCTTTTAGTTTTTCAGCCAACTATGATGTCTGCTGTGGCGGGTATTGGGAAAATAAGATTTCGAGACACTTGTGCTGAGGCTAAAAGGTTCTTTGAGAGACGGAGTTTACGTTCAAATCAAGACAAGGAGGCATGCGAAAAAATTTTGACAGTGAATACGGATGTTGGACCTGTGACTGTGAAGGGAGACAGAAGTAAATCTGTGTTGTTCGATGCAAGTATGCTGGCCAAAGAGCTAAAGAAGATGGAAAGTGAAGAAAAATGGAGGTTACTGAGCCGAGTGTGGGTGGAATTAGTGTCATATGCGGCAAGTCATTGCAGAGCAAGTACACATGCTGCACGGGTAAGCGAAGGTGGAGAGCTTATTACCTTTTTTTGGTTGTTGATGGCTCACTTTGGTCTTGGGGAGCAGTTCCAAATCAACGAAGGACATGCAAGAGCCAAATTGATCGTGGGAAAGTAAGTAGACAATCTGATCGATGATTCCGCAAACCCTTTTTTATGCAATTTTCTCTCTTTTCTTGTTACTATCTCTCAGCAACAAATAAGTATAATGTAGTGAAATTGTGTTTTTGTGGTTTTTTTTTTTTTGGTTTCTTGCTTTCCTTCTGTACTGACTTACGCATTATCTTAATTGCAATAAATTAAAGAGATTAGTATTGTAGTTAGTTGGTATTCTTTTTTCATGCTTTCCAATTACATTTCTCAAGCACGACATCTTTCCAATTCCAGTTGTAATTATGAGGAATAATAATAATAATAATTATCAACCAGTGTGTCTATTCTATCAACCCAAGGCTAAAGCATTTTTCAGATTGGCTTCTGGACATTATAGCCACTGGAGATTTGGATGCTTTTTTCCCTGCGGCAACACGTGAGTATGCCCCGTTAGTTGAGGAGTTGTGGAAAGATCCTGCTATACAGCAAACATATAGAAGAAAAGATGAGCTTCACTTTCTTCCAGATGTTGCAGAGTACTTCTTAAGCAGGGTATATCATCTTACTTTTTGTTGACTTTGTTGCTCCGCATTTTACATATTTTATGTTTGACATGTTGGCTTAATCGTTTCCAAATTTTACTTGGCCATTTGATATTTCAAGTTATTCAACTCGAAGAAGATTCAAAAACAATAAAAAAAAAACAAGTTACCTCAAATTCACAGCAATATCTTGACCTATGTTATATGCTTTTGATTCCTTCAGGCTGTCGAGGTTTCAAGCAATGAATATGAACCTTCTGTCGTGATATTCTTTATGCTGAAGGGGTCACCCAAGGGAATGGTTTGGCTTTCATAGAGTTTTCGCTCGATGATCGTAGTCCAATGTCTGAAACCTACACAGACAATTTGGAAGCTCCGTCCCAGCCCCTGACCAAGTAATTATTTCCTATCGTTCTGTTATTGTTTTTAAATCATGTAGCTACAAATCCTATCACTCTGTCAATGGGATGCATGTTACAAATTGTCATGTTGGTCCTGGACCCTTATTTAAGTTGGGGGTCTTCCTTGCATGTGTTATGAAGGCAGTTGGGGTGTGGGGTGTTTTAAGTTGGGGGTCTTCCTTGCATGTGTTATGAAGGCAGTTGGGGTGTGGGGTGTTTTAAGTTGGGATCCCATTATCTGTTTGTAATCATATGAAACATTTCAGAAAATGCATTCCAACCCCATTTTTTTTTTCCTTCCTAGTATTCACTCTTACATATTTCAACCCCAAGGCACGAGATTTGATATTGAATCTTTAAACTAATTTATTATATTTGATATTGAATCTGTAAACTAATTTATCACATATATTTTTCTTTTACAGGTATCAACTTATAAGGGTAAATGCAAAGGGGATGAATGAGGGATGCAAGTGGGTGGAAATGTTTGAAGATGTGCGTGTCGTAGTTTTCTGCGTGGCCCTTAGCGATTATGATCAGATGTCGATAGCACCAGAGAGTAGTGGCAGTGGAGCACTACTTCAAAATAAGATGATGCAGACAAAGGATCTATTTGAAACAATGATAAGGCACCCTTGCTTTAAGGATACCCTATTTGTGTTGATACTAAACAAGTATGATATCTTTGAGGACAAAGTCAATCGGGTGGCTTTAAGCACTTGTGAGTGGTTCAATGATTTCAGTCCAGTAAGGCATCTCCATAACCATCACTCCCTGGCTCAGCAGGCTTACTTTTACGTCGCAATGAAGTTCAAGGATCTTTATGCTTCACTTACTGGACAGAAACTTTTTGTGTGTCAAGCTAGAGCAAGGGACCATCGGGTCACAATCGATGAAGCATTTAAGTATATTAGGGAGGTTCTCAAGTGGGAAGAGGAGAAAGATGAGAACTACTATGGGGGAGAAGATTCATTTTACAGCACTGACGTCAGCTCCTCACCATTTGTGAGGCAAGTAGAATGACGTGCATTCGGGAATTTACTTTGTAAAAGCGTTGTGCTTGTCTTGTTTGTTGCTCAATCAAATAAGGATAGCTGTTGTAATTTTGTTTTCTTCTCTTTTTTTTACAAAATATCAATTTAATGATATCGGTAAAGGTGTTTCAGGTTTGTTCTTTGTCATGCATGAGAGGAACGTGTGATTGGCCTGGGTCTGCTTTTTGTTTTTTATTCTTCAAAAATGTCATCACAGCAGAATTATATGTATATTTGTGTGTATATTTCTTATATGTCTATATAGTAGTATTGTATATTTATCTATAATTTACTCACAATTAGATAAATCACACATATATTTGTAGATTTTATTTATAACCCATAAACTCATAATATAATATTTGTAATCTATGTATGTTAAATTTGGTTAAATACATGGCTTTGAGAGTGTAAGATATTCAATAAATTATTAAAACACATTTTTTGATAAATTTGATAATTTGTGTATTTATATTGTGTTAGTGTTTTTTTTTTTGTTGTTGTTGTCATAATCATGTTTAAAATATTATATATTTATATAAATCTTGACACGTTAATAATTTGTGGTATATAGATTTTGATAGATTCATATAATTATATTATTTTCATGTTATTTTTAGTATCGTATCGTGTCATATTTTATGTTATATTTTAATTATTTTTTCGTATTATGTTCGTGTTCATTTTTTTACTTCTTGGCAATTGGTAGGAACTAGGAAGAATCAATGACAAACTGTAATACTGATTTCTTTTATACAAGAAATAAGTAAAAATGCCTTTTATCTACCTAATGCCAAGATTTGTAATTAAATCCCTTCCTATTAATTTAACATTATATAGGCTGTTGTATTAAGAAAATATCAATTTATTAATCAACTTGATAATTACTCTATACTATACAATTATACATCCATGCATATATACACAAACATACTTCACACATACAAGAAATACACCCAAAGTAAAGGAGAATAAAGCTCAAAGAAACGTGGTCAAGAAACTAAGCTTAAAAAGGCCAAAATCATTCCCCTTGCAGCCTTGTAGGAAAAACAAGCCAAGGGGCAAAAAGACCCGAAAAGAATGTTCGAGCGAGCAAGCTATTATCAATATATATATTCCCGAGCTTGCCTTTACTCAATCCCATCAGCAAATGAATTGGCTTCTTTTAGAATAACAATCACTTGTTCCTTTAACCATTTGGATAAAAGGGGAAAAAACGTGTATCTTAACAATTCCTTACTTAAGAAACATAACTAAGTTTGTACTATATATTCTTGTACCTCCAACGCTTTTTTAAGGATCACGGCCAAGTATCTCATGCCCAATTAGGAAGCTTTTGTTCCAAAAAGAAAAAGCCAATGATAAAAGCTAAGCCTATTAATTGTGAAAGTCACATGTGTTCGGCTTATCAAAAAATATTAATAAAAAAAAAACTTGAATCTTTGAAATATAAGAATGTAGATAATTTTTTAAGAAAAATATAGTTATTTAATAAAAAATTAGATAATTTTAAAATATATAAAAAAAAATTAAAAACTATGAATATCCTTAAGATCTTGAAGTAAAAGTTTCTAATCATTCTAATTATTAGGCGTGTCTCTAACTCTCTATATGTAAAGGCAAGTACGTTTCTAAGCGAGTTGAAGGTTTTGTTTGCATGAATTAGGAATAATATTTGGTTGCAAAAGATAAACAATGCTTCATGATATGAATGATAAAATAGAGACTTGAATAATCTTAATAGTATATCCTTCTCAAAAAAGTTTGATTAGTGTGGAACATTTAAATAAATAAAAAAAACCCTTTAATAATTGCTTTAAAAATAGACGAAAATAAATAATATTAATTTGCTTCCAAAGTTGATCTGCTAAATAACTTACTACTTTAATTTACCTTTTTTTTTATAAACTGAGAGGAGATCCGTTTCATGTTTACTTTTTTAAATCATTAATTCTGTCTAAATTACATGATTTAAAGTTTGGTTGAGATCTATCATAAGCTTTAGCTTTAATGTTGAGGAAGACGAAAGATTGAAAAGCTAAGTACCTAAAATCTTTTGTAAGTGCTACGAAAGCACAAGCTGTCAAAGCATTTTTTTATATATATAAAAAAAATGTATATAGTACTAAAATTTGAGTATTTAAATCCTACTTAAACCTCCATCCAACCAAACCAGTGTGCTCTAACTCTACGTGAGCAACTTCCATTGAAAAAGTGCTAAGAGTATAGCTTGACTTGGTACTAACAAGAGCGAAGTGAGAAGGAAAAGAGTGTAGAGGGAAGAAATGTTTCATTATATCCCTCTAACCATCCCTTTTGAAATCAAAAAGCTTTGGGACCAATGGAACATCCGAGGGGCTATTTTGTTCAGTCTCTGGTTGCAGACCGTGTTGATTTTGGTAGCCCCAATCAGAAAATCCGCAAAGAAAAAAATGATGATCTCGCTCATCTGGTTTGCATACTTGTTGGCTGACGCAGCTGCCAATTTTGCTGTTGGTCTCATCTCCAACAGCCAGCGCAACCAATCTAGCAAGCCTGATCAGTCCAAGCCAAATTAGATATATATTATTATTATTATTATTATTATTATGAGGAATAATAATAATAAATAAAATCCATAAATAAAAAGAATGAAAATAAGGAGAATTGGTTTTAAACCCTGATTCCAACAAGAGAAGTAATTAACTATGCTAATGACAATATGTCCCCTAAAAAAAAGACAAATTAGATATATATCTAACTTTCAAAAATAAATAAATTAATATAAAAATTTTTTAAACAAAAAATTAAAATAGAGTTGGAGTTGGAAATGTCAACTTTTTAATTTGAAATTTATATAAAGACCAATTATATAGTAGGGGACTAATAATTAAAGTTGGGTTAGATATTTTCTTAACAAAAATCTTTAACTTTAGAATATATATATATATTGAAAATATTATTAAAAAATTTATAATTGATTTAACAATAATAAATCTAAAGAAAATACAGGTCATTACTCATTAGGATTTGAGATGGAAGGAGTAAACAATATTATAAATTCACTTGGAAAGTTTGGAAGTTAGAATAACTTCTAATTTTGTTTTGGTAGAAGAATAAGAATAACTTGTACCTTAACCATTCTTTCCCTTGTTTGATGAAAAAGAATAATTCTTTTCTTAGGCCAACTCAATTAAGATTGTAATATTCCAGCTGTAACTCAAAACAGTAGAAAGTATATTTAATTTATTTTCTCTATGATTTATTATGATTCTCTTTATAAACAATTAAATATAGATGCATTAAAACTTTTTACAAATTAAGTAATGTTATTCAACTCAAAATATATTCAATTTAATTTTAATTAAATTCATGTCACATATATATTATAATATTGGTAATATTTAATACTTTAATAATTAATATCAGATTATCACTAATACTACATATATACTATGAGAAGTCCAAAATAAATTAAGAGAAATTATCTCTTTCTTGACGTGAAAGTTCAGAAACTCCAAATTCTTAGAATTGCTATTAAATTCTTAGAATATATAAGATGAACGATTGAGAGCTTCTACCTCAGACCCTTTCTTCTCGATCTCATATTCTTTCATTAATTTGCTCACTTTTTTTCCCTCTCTTTTCACCGATGTCTTCATCAGCTAAATCTAAACATGAATCATCGCCGCAAAATGAGACTGCTAAACCCATACCCATTCAGGATATTACTGGAAGGTTATCCAAGTTGCTTGATCGTCTCAACGGTGCCAAGGGCAAGGCTCCTAAAAGCACTGAGGGGAAGGAAACCACAGATGACCAGAAGGAGGGAGACAATTCAAGGACCGACGCCGATGGTGGAAGCAAAAAAGGGGGTGAAATGGATATGCACAATCAGCTTGATAAAGTATGCAAAGAACTCAAGTATCTAATTAGCGCATTTAAGAAACTGGAAACTTTTGAAGCTGTTATTTCAAAACCGCTCGAGACCCTTGATGACAATGTCACTGACATCCTAACGGATCTAGATCAAGCTGCCTCAACTGACTCCGTCAAGCAGCTGATTGAACGTAATCTTAAAGTGCTGAGAAGCAACATCACAAAAGTGAAAATCCAGATCTCGTTGCAGCATCAAGTCTCTGGCACAATTTTAGAGGCAAGTCGGTATTTACAAATGACGGTTGCCAGTAAAGAAGCCGGTGACCTGCCTAATCCATATGAAGCAGTAGGAATACTTGAGAGCGACCCTTTTCTCAAAGAATTTCAAGACTATTATAAGGGTCTGGATAACATGCTCAAACTCTGCTTGCTGTGTTTCGCAATTTTCCCAGAGAACGCAGAGGTTAAGAAGAGGCTTCTAAAATTTTGGTGGATTGGGGAAAGGTTATGGCCAACTCCAGGTTCAGATCAAGAGAAGGATTTTGTAAATGAAACTCTTAGGCAATTTGTAGCGATGGGATTCATTGAGCCTGTTACTAAAAAAAGCAGATTGCAGGCTACCAGCTACAAGATGCATCCAATTATTCGTTCTTTCATCATCAGGCTTGCTAAGGAGGCTAACTTCTTTGATTACGACTCCAAAGGGAATCCTACCATGGATATTTCAAGAAGCAAAAAATCATGTTTGGTAAAATCTGAAGGAACTACTGCTTGGTTCTCGAAGAATGTTTCACAACTTGATTCAAAGCAGCAGCCCAAAAGCAATGAAAATCAGCAGAAAGTGAAGAAGCAGGGCCATGGGCAGAAGGAGGAGCAGCAGCGAATAGCAAAGCAGAGGCAGAAGGAGGAGGAGCAGCAGCGAATAGCAAGAGAGGAAAAAAAGAAGTTGAAAAATCTGGATGAGCTGCAAACATTGTTCAATGTCAGTAAGCAATTTCCTGATTTGCCCGTGGAGCTGTTTTCCAAGATGAGAAACATAGGCGTTCTTTATCTAGGAAGATGGGAGCACACAGCTGAGCGCCATATAGAGCTGGAAAACACGGATTTCTTAACAGGGTTGCAGAATATGAAGAAGTTAAGGTTCTTTAGTCTTCAAGGAATCTCGGGAATCTCGAAGCTCCCAAAATCTCTTTGCAAGCTCATCAACTTGAGAGTCTTAGATCTCAGAGCATGTCACAATCTGGAGGAACTACCAGACGGGATAGGTTCACTCAAGATGCTGACTTACTTGGATTTATCTGAGTGCTATTTGCTAGACAACATACCTAAAAAGCTGTCTTCACTGTCAGAACTCAAAGTCCTTAAGGGCTTCGTAATTAGCAAAAATAGCGCATGCACCCTTGAAAGTTTGCCAGCATTATATAAGCTGGAGAAACTCAACATCAATGTGAACGATGACAACTTCTCAATAAATAAAGAGAAAGATGTTTTCTTTAAGTTTAAGGCACTTCAGAAATTGAAAATAGCATGGGGAGAGGGGGGAGAAGGTAATAGAAATCGGGAGAGCATTGCAGACAAGACTAGAGAGCAGAAAAGGCAAGAAAGTGATGCTGCAAAATCAGGGGCCACAATGGCGCTTCAGAAGCTGAAAGTGAAAATACCATGGGGAGCCTACGGAGAAGGGTCGTCAAAATCAATAACTGATAACAAGGTGACTGCTGCAGCAGCAAAATCAGGTGAGGTCGTCAAAACCCAGGACAAGAATAGAGATGCCAAGAAGCAGGGAAGTGATGCAGCAAATCCAGTGGCAACAGCTTCGGGCGACAACAAATTAGATGAAAAAACGAAAAGTGGCATGAAGCTAGTAAAACTGGACCTCCAATGTTTCCCAGAAAGAGAACCACCAAAGTGGCTAGTCCCCGAAAAATTGACATGCCTAACAAGTCTCTACATTAGAGGTGGAGGACTAAGTAATCTGGGTAAAAGTTGGATGGCAGACAACAAGAAGTGGAAGGTGGAGATTTTACGTTTGAAGTACTTGACTGATATTAAGACAAGCTGGAATGAACTTCAGACGCAGTTTCCAGAACTGAAATATTTGGAGAAAGTCAAATGCCCTCAAATCACATTCTGCCCATGCGATGCAAGTGGAGTGTGGATGTTGAAGCAGCCTTGAAAAATAGGAGTTGAAAGAATTTACCAGACATGATGGTATATCATGAATTTACTTACTTGCAGGTTATCAATCTCATTCATTATTGTTATTGGAATAATATTGTATTTCATCTACTCTAATACTCAAAATCCATTAATTTAATTTATATTTGCTTTCCTTGAACAATTGATATGGAGCATTTTTTATTTATTTATTTTTATTTAAAAAAAAGAGAGAGAAATCATTACCATGATTTATCACCAAATATTTCAAATGAGTTATAGCATCATAATTAGCAGGTAATTCCAATAGGTCCGATCATGCTTGGATAATTAAAAAATTTATTTATCCAAGATTCAATTTGATTCGTTGGATCCAAAAAATCTGTTTCACTCTTTAAAATATATTAAAAAATTAATTTTATATTTTTATAATTAAATATAAATAAAAAAATATTTTTTATTAATTAATAATAATCTTGACTGGACCGAACCAATTTAGATCTAAAATATCCTACCACATGCTTGGTCTAATTCAAACATGGAGCGTTTTTATTTATTTTTATAAATTAAAAAAAAAAAAGAGAAATCATTACCTGATTTATCACAAAATATTTCAAATGAGTTATAGCATCATAATTAGCAGGTAATTCCAATAGGTCCGATCATGCTTGGATAAGTAAAAATTTTATTTATCAAAGATTTAATCTGACTCGTTGGATCCAAAAAAATTGTTTCACTATTTAAAATATATTAAAAAATTAATTTTATATTTTTATAATTAAATATAAATAAAAAATATTTTTTATTAATTAAATAATAATTCTGACCGGACCGAACCGAACCAGTTTAGATCTAAAATATCCTACCACATGCTTGGTCTAATTCAAACCGAACCTTTCAAATTAAATAGGTAACTCGATCCTTATATAGATCTACTATGAAAGAATTGTTGTCTATTATCTAAGGCAAGCAATTAATGCGTGATGGATTAATTTTTTTTAAGACTATATATAATGAAGTATACAAAAATTCTATAAGTATATTAATTTTATAATTTATTGATATATTTATTTATAAATAATCAATTTATAGAGATTTTATACTCTACCATCTTATAGGACAATATTTTTACTTAACATCTAAATGAGTTAAATAGCATTAATGATCTCCAAACTTTAGGACATATTTATATTGATTCTTAAACTTCAAAACGTATCAATTAGATCCTTGATCTTATAGTTTTGTATCAATGTGATCCTTCCGTTAACAAAGCCGTTAGAATAGACGTTAAATGACAGATGACATGTGATGTGTAAATTATAAAAATATCATCTTGCTAATGTGGTCATTCTTTTTATCTTTTTTCTTGAGTTAATAGCACTAATGGTCCCTGAGTTTTATAGTATATTTTATATTAGTCTCTAAACTTCAAAACGTATCAATCAGATCCTTTTATATTAATTTACTTTTGTCTTTTTATTTCTTTATTCTTTATTCTTTTTCAAATTTTTTTTATTTTCCTTTCTCTTTTTTTATAAATAAATACAAAAAATTAAAAATAATTTATATTATAATTTAAATTATTTTTTTTTGAAAATATAATTAATTTAAAAACATATAAAATATTTATTTAAATTAATTTTATAAAAACTATTTTTTGTTTCTTTGTTTCTTTCCTTTTTGTTTCTTTTTTTTCATTTTATATTCTTTATAAATAAACTAAAACATAAATAATAATTTATATTATATTATATTAAATTAAATTAATTTTATAAATATTAAATAATTTTTTAAAAATATAAAATATTTATTTATATTAATTTTATAAAAATTATTTTAAGTTTTTTTTTTTTTTTTACTTTTTTCCTCTTTTTTTCTTTCCCTCTTTTCTTGTTAATAAAATACAAAGAAGAAAAAACAATAATTTATGATATAAATTAAATTTATTGCAATTCAGCATAGAGAACTAGTTGTTGCAGTCTTTCATTGCAGTTCATGCCATTTTTCTAATGTTCACTATGAATATTGAACAGGCAAAATTTTTGTATGGGAATGGGTTTTCTGCAGAAGAACTGCAGGATCTCAAGTTGATGATCCAGAGCAATATGTACAGATACCTTAGCATATTACTGGATGGGCGGGAGCGGTTTGAAGAGGAAGCAATGTCTCGAATACGAGAACTAGGTTCCGATGACCAGAACTGTGAAGCAGGTAAGGTTTGCCAACATCAAAACTTCTTCTGATTTTAAACATAGTTTTGAGCTTTTAAAGTAGAACTTGTTACTTCCAAATAGGCAATTTTATAGCCTATATATCTCTTTGATGTGCATATTGCTTTGTTCTGTTTTTTGATTAGCTGAGAGGGGAAGGAGAAAAGAGTTTCTAACATGTGTTTTTAGAAGTTTTGTACATGATGATGCTTATATCTCACAGCTGGCCAAAAGGAAAAACAATTGTTTAACATCATTGCAACTCTTTCAACATCTAAACAATTCTTTTTTTTTCTTCTCTTTTTTTTACAAAATATCAATTTAATGATATCGGTAAAGGTGTTTCAGGTTTGTTCTTTGTCATGCATGAGAGGAACGTGTGATTGGCCTGGGTCTGCTTTTTGTTTTTTATTCTTCAAAAATGTCATCACAACATAATTATATGTATATTTGTGTGTATATTTCTTATATGTCTATATAGTAGTATTGTATATTTATCTATAATTTACTCACAATTAGATAAATCACATATATTTGTAGATGTTATTTATAACCCATAAACTCATAATATAATATTTGTAATCTATGTATGTTAAATTTGGTTAAATACATGGCTTTGAGAGTGTAAAGATATTCAATAAATTATTAAAACACATTTTTTTATAGACTTTGATAATTGGTGTATTTATATCGTGTTAGTGATTCTTTTTTCTCATAATCATGTTTAAAGTATTATATATTTATATAAATCTTGACACGTTAATAATTTGTGGTATGTAGATTTTGATAGATTCATATAATCATATCATTTTTATGTTATTTTTAATATCGTATCGTGTCATATTTTATGTTATATTTTAATTATTTTTTCGTATATGTTCGTGTTAATTTCAAAATTATTAGGTTTACTTCTTGGCACTTGGTAGGAACTAGGAAGAATCAATGACAAACTGTAATACTGATTTCTTTTATACAAGAAATAAGTAAAAATGCCTTTTATCTTCCTAATGCCAAGATTTGTAATTAAATCCCTTCCTATTAATTTAAAGTTATATAGGCTGTTGTATTAAGAAAATATCAATTTATTAATCAACTTGATAATTACTCTATACTATACAATTATACATCCATGCATATATACACAAACATACTTCACACATACAAGAAATACACCCAAAGTAAAGGAGAATAAAGCTCAAAGAAACGTGGTCAAGAAACTAAGCTTAAAAAGGCCAAAATCATTCCCCTTGCAGCCTTGTAGGAAAAACAAGCCAAGGGGCAAAAAGACCCGAAAAGAATGTTCGAGCGAGCAAGCTATTATCAATATATATATATATATATATATATATATATATATATATTCCCGAGCTTGCCTTTACTCAATCCCATCAGCAAATGAATTGGCTTCTTTTAGAATAACAATCACTTGTTCCTTTAACCATTTGGATAAAAGGGGAAAAAAACGTGTATCTTAACAATTCCTTACTTAAGAAACATAACTAAGTTTGTACTATATATTCTTGTACCTCCAACGCTTTTTTAAGGATCACGGCCAAGTATCTCATGCCCAATTAGGAAGCTTTTGTTCCAAAAAGAAAAAGCCAATGATAAAAGCTAAGCCCATTAAATTGTGAAAGTCACATGTGTTCGGCTTATCCAAAAATATTAATAAAAAAAATTTTGAATCTTTGAAATATAAGAATGTAGATAATTTTTTAAGAAAAATATAGTTATTTAATAAAAAATTAGATAATTTTAAAATATATAAAAAAATTAAAAACTATGAATATCCTTAAGATCTTGAAGTAAAAGTTTCTAATCATTCTAATTATTAGGCGTGTCTCTAACTCTCTATATGTAAAGGCAAGTATGTTTCTAAGCGAGTTGAAGGTTTTGTTTGCATGAATTAGGAATAATATTTGGTTGCAAAAGATAAACAATGCTTCATGATATGAATGATAAAATAGAGACTTGAATAATCTTAATAGTATATCATTCTCAAAAAAGTTTGATTAGTGTGGAACATTTCAAAAAAAAAAAAAAACCCCTTTAATAATTGCTTTAAAAATAGACGAAAATAAATAATATTAATTTGCTTCCAAAGTTGATCTCCTAAATAACTTACTACTTTAATTTACTTTTTTTTTTTTATAAACTGAGAGGAGATCCGTTTCATGTTTACTTTTCTAAATCATTAATTCTGTCTAAATTACATGATTTAAAGTTTGGTTGGTATCTATCATAAGCTTTAGCTTTAATGTTGAAGAAGACGAAAGATTGAAAAGCTAGGTACCTAAAATCTTTTGTAAGTGCTACGAAAGCACAAGCTGTCAAAACATTTTTTTATATATAAAAAAAATGAATATAGTACTAAAATTTGAGTATTTAAATCCTACTTAAACCTCCATCCAACCAAACCAGTGTGCTCTAACTCTATGTGAGCAACTTCCATTGAAAAAGTGCTAAGAGAATAGCTTGACTTGGTACTAACAAGAGCGAAGTGAGAAGGAAAAGAGTGTAGAGGGAAGAAATGTTTCATTATATCCCTCTAACCATCCCTTTTGAAATCAAAAAGCTTTGGGACCAATGGAACATCCGAGGGGCTATTTTGTTCAGTCTCTGGTTGCAGACCGTGTTGATTTTGGTAGCCCCAATCAGAAAATCCGCAAAGAAAAAAATGGTGATCTTGCTCATCTGGCTTGCATACTTGTTGGCTGACGCAGCTGCAAATTTTGCTGTTAGTCTCATCTTCAACAGCCAGCGCAACCATTCTAGCAAGCCTGATCAGTCCAAGCCCGTAGAGAGCAGTGATCTGTTAGCATTCTGGGCGCCCTTTCTTTTATTACACCTTGGCGGTCCTGATACCCTTACCGCTTTTGCTCCTGAAGATAATCAACTGTGGCCAAGGCACTTGCTTGGCCTTGGTTATCAAGCTGCAGCTGTTATTTATGTCTTCATCAAGTCACTTCCCAACAAAAATCTATGGATCCCCACAATACTCATGTTTGCTGCTGGAATCATCAAGTACGTGGAGCGGACATGGGCTTTGTATCTTGCGAGCTTGGACAAATTTCGTGATTCCAGGCTGAAACCGCCGGATCCTGGGCCCAATTATGCTAAGCTTATGGAGGAATACGCCTTCAAGAGAAAGGCCGAACTTCCAACGCGAATAAATATGACACCAGAGCCTGATAAAGAAGTGAAGGCTTCTGATATTCCACCTAAGGAAGGCCGTTTGAGTCATCTCGAAGTGGTGCATTATGCTTATAACTACTTCCAACTATTCAAGGGACTTGTATTCGATCTCGCCTGCAGCATCAACTTCCGTGAGCGTGACAAGAGCCGTGACTTCTTCAGTAGGAGGACAGCTGAAGATGCTCTGAGGATAATTGAGGTTGAACTCAACTTCATATATGGGACTCTCTATACCAAGGTGGAAGTTGTGCATTCTATTCGAGGATATATTTTTCGATTCATAGCTTTTGGGTCGGTTTTAGCTACTCTTGGACTCTTCTATTTCCAAGCAAAGAAGGATGAATTCCACGGAGTTGATATCGGAATCACCTACACCTTGCTCCTCGATGCCATAGCCCTGGATGTAATAGCCTTCCTCATGCTCATTTTCTCAGATCGGACTATTGCTTCTATAAAGAACCCTGATCGTCCACCCCGTTGGCCCATGGCAGCCGTCTTCAACTGTTTCCTTGCCCTCAAGAAGCCATGGTGGTGCCCTTGTAAATGTCCGAATGGCCAGCATTCTGTGTTGGCCACTCCCCTTGCATTTCGAAGGTGGTCTGGATCCATCTCAGCACACAACTTAATAAGGTATTGTCTGAAAAGCACTTCGACAAGAATCCATGAATTCCCAAGTTTGTGGCAAGTCATGTTTGAAAATATGAAAAGAATCTGTCAGTTTAGCACCTCTGTTGCCAAAGAGGACAAGTTTTTCAAGAGCAATAGTTCACTTGGCTCCAGATTTTTAAGGTATAAGTCTATCAAAGAAAATGTGAGTAAAATTTTCAGTTCCTTTGTCGAATTAATCACCAAACCTATAAAAGATTTTGTGGATGAGATGATGTATGTGTCCCTTGAGCCATTCACTAAGGAGCTATGGAAATTTATCTTTGAGGAGCTAAAAAAGAAATCCGAGTTTGCGGATACTCGAGAAAATGCAAAGAGGATATCCTCAGCCAGAGGTGATTGGGTTTTGATGGATATTGATTTAAACCCGTATCATAACAAGTTTATGAGATATGTGAGTGATGTTCAATATGATGAGAGCATTCTGTTGTGGCACATTGCCACTGATCTATGCTACTACACTGAAACTGAAACTGACACTGACAATGTGAGTCATCGACAATTCAGTAAAATTCTGTCAGATTACATGCTGTATCTTTTAGTTTTTCAGCCAACTATGATGCATGCTGTGGCGGGTATTGGGATAACAAGATTTCGAGACACTTGTGCTGAGGCTAAAAGGTTCTTTGAGAGACGGAGTTTACGTTCAAATCAAGACAAGTACGCATGCGAAGAAATTTTGACAGTGAATACGGATGTTGAACCTGTGACTGTGAAGGGAGACAGAAGTAAATCTGTGTTGTTCGATGCAAGTATACTGGCCAAAGAGCTAAAGATGATGAAAAGTAAAGAAAAATGGATGTTACTGAGCCGAGTGTGGGTGGAATTAGTGTCATATGCGGCAAGTCATTGCAGAGCAAGTACACATGTTGCACGGGTAAGCGAAGGTGGAGAGCTTATTACCTTTTTTTGGTTGTTGATGGCTCACTTTGGTCTTGGGGAGCAGTTCCAAATCTACGAAGGACATGCAAGAGCCAAATTGATCGTGGGAAAGTAAGTAGACAATCTGATCGATGATTCCACAAACCCTTTTTTATGCAATTTTTCTCTCTTTTCTTGTTACTATTTCTCAGCAACAAATAAGTATAATGTAGTGAAATTGTGTTATTGTGGTTTTTTTTTTTTTTTTTGTTTCTTGCTTTCCTTCTGTACTGAATTACGCATTATCTTAATTGCAATAAATAAAAGAGATTAGTACTGTAGTTAGTTGGTATTCTTTTTTCATGCTTTCCAATTACATTTCTCAAGCACGACATCTTTCCAATTCCAGTTGTAATTATGAGGAATAATAATAATAATAATAATAATAAATCCATAAATAAAAAGAATGAAAATAAGGAGAATTGGTTGTAAACCCTGATTCCAACAAGAGAAGTAATTAACTATGCTAATGACAATATGTCCCCTAAAAAAAGACAAATTAGATATATATCTAACTTTCAAAAATAAATAAATTAATATAAAATTTTTTAAACAAAAAATTAAAATAAAGTTGGAGTTGGAAATGTCAACTTTTTAATTTGAAATTTATATAAAGACCAATTATATAGTAGGGGATTAATAATTAAAGTTGGGTTAGATATTTTCTTAACAAAAATCTTTAACTTTAGAATATATATATATATTGAAAATATTATTAAAAAATTATAATTGATTTAACAATAATAAATCTAAAGAAAATACAGGTCATTACTCATTAGGATTTGAGATGGAAGGAGTAAACAATATTATAAATTCACTTGGAAAGTTTGGAAGTTAGAATAACTTACAATTTTGTTTTGGTAGAAGAATAAGAATAACTTGTACCTTAACCATTCTTTCCCTTGTTTGATGAAAAAGAATAATTCTTTTCTTAGGCCAACTCAATTAAGATTGTAATATTCCAGCTGTAACTCAAAACAGTAGAAAGTATATTTAATTTATTTTCTCTATGATTTATTATGCTTCTCTTTATAAACAATTAAATATAGATGCATTAAAACTTTTTACAAATTAAGTAATGTTATTCAACTCAAAATATATTCAATTTAATTTTAATTAAATTAATGTCACAAATATATTATAATATTGGTAATATTTAATAATTTAATAACTAATATCAGATTATCACTAATACTACATATATACTATGAGAAGTCGAAAATAAATTAAGAGAAATTATCTCTTTCTTGACGTGAAAGTTCAGAAACTCCAAATTCTTAGAATTGCTATTAAATTCTTAGAATATATAAGATAAACGATTGAGAACTTCTACCTCAGACCCTTTCTTCTCGATCTCATATTCTTTCATTAATTTGCTCACTTTTTTTCCCTCTCTTTTCACCGATGTCTTCATCACCTAAATCTAAAGATGAACCACAGCCGCAAAATGAGACTGCTAAACCTATACCCATTCAGGATATTATTGAAAGGTTATCCAAGTTGCTTGATCGTCTCAGAGATGCCAAGCGCAAGGCTCCTAAAAGCACTGAGGGGAAGGAAAACGTTCCGGAAGATGACCAGAAGGCGGGAGAGAATTCAAGGACCGACGCCGATGGTGGAAGCAAAAAAGGGGGTGAAATGGATATGCGCAATCAGCTTGATAAAGTATGCAACGAACTCAATTATCTAATTAGCGCATTTAAGAAACTGGAAACTTTTGAAGCTGCTATTTCAAAACCGCTCAAGACCCTTGATGACAATGTCACTGACATCCTAACGGATCTAGATAAAGCTGCCTCAACTGACTCCGTCAAGCAGCTGATTGAATGCAATCTTAAAGTGCTGAGAAGCAACATCACAAAAGTGAAAATCCAGATCCCGTTGCAGCATCAAGTCTCTGGCACAATTTTGGAGGCAAGTCGGTATTTACAAACGACGGTTGCCAGTAAAGAAGCCGGTGACCTGCCTAATCCATATGAAGCAGTCGGAATACTTGAGAGCGGCCCTTTTCTCAAAGAATTTCAAGACTATTATGAGGGTCTTAAGGACTCCAGGCTCAAACTCTGCTTGCTGTGTTTCGCAATTTTCCCAGAGAACGCAGAGGTTAAGAAGAGGCTTCTAAAATTTTGGTGGATTGGGGAAAGGTTAAGGCCAACTCCAGGTTCAGATCCTAAGGAGAAGGATTTTGTAAATGAAACTCTTAGGCAATTTGTAGCGATGGGATTCATTGAGCCTGTTACTAAAAAAAGCAGATTGCAGGCTACCAGCTACAAGATGCATCCAATTATTCGTTCTTTCATCATCAGGCTTGCTAAGGAGGCTAACTTCTTTGATTACGACTCCAAGGGGAATCCTACCATGGATATTTCAAAAAGCAAAAAGTCATGTTTGGTAAAATCTGAAGGAACTAATGCTTGGTTCTCGAAGCAGAGGCCGAAGAATGAGGAGGAGCAGCAGCGAATAGCAAGAGAGGAAAAGAAGAAAAAAAATCTGGATGAGCTGCAAACATTGTTCAATGTCAGTAAGCAATTTCCTGATTTGCCCGTGGAGCTGTTTTCCAAGATGAGAAACATAGGCGTTCTTTATCTAGGAAGATGGGAGCACACAGCTGAGCGCCATATAGAGGTGGAAAACACGGATTTCTTAACAGGGTTGCAGAATATGAAGAAGTTAAGGTTCTTTAGTCTTCAAGGAATCTCGGGAATCTCGAAGCTCCCAAAATCTCTTTGCAAGCTCATCAACTTAAGAGTCTTAGATCTCAGAGCATGTCACAATCTGGAGGAACTACCAGACGGGATAGGTTCACTCAAGATGCTGACTTACTTGGATTTATCTGAGTGCTATTTTCTAGACAACATACCTAAAAAGCTGTCTTCACTGTCAGAACTCAAAGTCCTTAAGGGCTTCGTAATTAGCAAAAATAGCGCATGCACCCTTGAAAGCTTGGCAGCATTATTTATCACCAAATATTTCAAATGAGTTATAGCATCATGATTAGCAGGTAATTCCAATAGGTCCGATCATGCTTGGATAATTAAAAAATTTATTTATCAAAGATTTAATCTAACTCGTTGGATCCAAAAAATTTGTTTCACTGTTTAAAATATATTAAAAATTTAATTTTATATTTTTATAATTAAATATAAATAAAAAATATTTTTTATTAATTAAATAATAATCCTGACCGGACCGAACCGAACCAGTTTAGATCTAAAATATCCTACCACATGCTTGGTCTAATTCAAACCGAACCCTTCAGATTAAATAGGTAACTCGATCCTTATATAGATCTACTATGAAAGAATTGTTGTCTATTATCTAAGGCAAGCAATTAATGCGTGATGGATTAATTTTTTTAAAGACTATATATAATGAAGTATACAAAAATTCTATAAGTATATTAATTTTATAATTTATTGATATATTTATTTATAAATAATCAATTTATAGAGATTTTATACTCTATCTACCATCTTATAGGACAATATTTTTACTTAACATATATTTGAAATGAGTTAATAACATATATTTATATGGGTAAATTTAAAAAAGATATCATCAACAATACAATAATTATTAAATGGTATAATAAGTAAGAATTATTTTAAAAAAAATGAAAAAAAAATATTAATAAAAAAATTGTAAAGACAAAATTGCCCTTGATAAAAAAACTTTCTCCTCTCTTTTTCTCTTATTTTTTAATTTATTTTTTAATTAAAAAATAAAATTTTTTGAAAATAATTTTTTTTTAATTTTATTCAAAATTAATAAAATTGAAAATACGGTGAATTTTTTTAATAAATTTAAAATATAATGATAAAATTCAATATTAAATCATAACATAATGTCAAATTTTACTTTTAAAAAAAAAATCCTTCAAATATTTTCAAATTACAATACATAATTCAACTATTTATAAAAGAAAGCAATGTTCTTGTGTAATTTAAAATGAGTTAATATCACTAATGGTCTTAAAGTTTAGGGCATATTTTATATTAATCTCTAAACTTCAAAACGTATCAATTAGATCTTTGATTTTATAGTTTTGTATCAATGTGGTCCTTCCGTTACCAAAACTGTTAGAATAGACGTTAAATGACACGTGTAAATTACAAAAATGTCATTCTGCTGATGTGGTTCTTCTTTTTGTTTTTTTTCTTGAGTTAATAGCACCAATGATACCCAAATTTTAAGGTATATTTTATATTAATCCTTAAACTTCAAAAAGTATCAATCAGATTCTTTTATATTAATTTATTTTTATCTTTTTATTCCTTTATTCTTTAGTTTTTTCAAATTATATATATATATATATATATATATATATATATATTTCTTTCTTTCTTTATAAATAAATAAATAAATAAAAAATAATTCATATAATAATTTAAATTAATTTTTTAAAAATATAATTAATTTATAAAAAAAATAACATATTTAGTTAAATTAATTTTATAAAAACTTAACAATAAAAAATTTAATATTTTATTTCTTCTTTATTATAGTTTTTTCCTCTTTATAAATAAATAAAAATAAGAAATGATAATTATATTATAATTTAAACTAATTTTATGAAAATAATAATTTATAAAAAATATAAAATATTTATTTGCATTCATATTATAAAAATATTTTAAGTTGTTTTTCCCCTTTTCCCTTTTTCTTCTTTATAAATAAATAAAAATAACTTATATTAAAATTAAAATTTAAAAAATATAATATTTATTTACATTAATTTTATAATAAAAATATTTTTTTCCTTTTTTCCTTTTTTTTCTAAATAAATTATTTTTATAAAAAATTTAAATAATTTATAAATATAAAATATTTATTTACATTTAATTAATTAAAAAATTATATTTTTATGTGGAATCTAATGCTGAAGTTGAGGTGGCTACCTTAACCGAATCTGTCATAAAACTCCAAATCAGACCCTCCTCGATCTAGCGTGAGAGATCAAATTTAGCCTCTTACAATGCTTATCGAGCCTTATGAATGATAGTATGATCCTTCTCAGGGTCGGACTGGCGATGAGGATTCAAATTTTCCTTTTTCGATCGATGAGAGTTAGGTAGAGAGAATAGAAAGAAAAAAATAATAAAAAAGGAAAGGAAAATAAAATAAAATAAAATATATTTACAAAAAAATTAATGTATATAAATATTTATATTTAATAAATTATTTAATCTTTACAAAATTAATTTATTTATAAAAGAAAAGAAGAAAAAAAGGAAAATAACTTTTTTAATTAATTAAAATAAATATATTATTTTTTATAAATTATTTAATTATTCCAAAATAATTAGTTTTTATTTAATTATTTATAATAGTAAATAAAATAAAAAATAAAAGAAAATTTATTTTCATAAATTAATGTAAATAAATATTTTTATATTTTTTTATAAATTATTTACTTTTTTAAATTTTAATTTATATCATAAATTATTATTTTTTCTTTGTATTTTATTAACAAGAAAAGAGGGAAAGGAAAAAAAAAACTTAAAATAATTTTTATAAAATTAATATAAATAAATATTTTATATTTTTAATAAATTATTTAATATTTATAAAATTAATTTAATTTAATATAATATAATATAAATTATTATTTATGTTTTAGTTTATTTATAAAGAATATAAAATGAAAAAAAAGGAAAAAAATTAAAAATAGTTTTTATAAAATTAATTTAAATAAATATTTTATATGTTTATAAATTAATTATATTTTCAAAAAAATAATTTAAATTATAATATAAATTATTTTTAATTTTTTGTATTTATTTATAAAAAAAGAGAAAGGAAAATATAAAATTTGAAAAAGAATAAAGAATAAAGAAATAAAAAGACAAAAGTAAATTAATATAAAATGATCTGATTGATACGTTTTGAAGTTTAAAAACCATTTAAAATATACAATAAAACTCAGGGATCATTGGTGCTATTAACTCAAGAAAAAAGACAAAAAAAATGACCACATCATCAGGATGATATTTTTATAATTTACACATCACATGTCATCTGTCATTTAACGTCTATTCTAACGGTTTTGTTAACGGAAGGACCACATTGATATAAAACTATAAGATCGAGGATCTGATTGATACGTTTTGAAGTTTATGGATCAATATAAATAGGGTAAATATGAAAAACATGCTCTCACTAAACACATAATTGTTAAATAGTTTAATAAATAAAAGTTATTTGAAAAAGAGAAATGAACAATTAGAAATTGTTATAAAAAATATTGTAAAGATAAAATTGCCCTTGAAAAATTTTATTTTCCCTTTCTCCTCTATTAAGGAAATATTATTTTTTTTAAATTTTAATTGAAAATAAATTTAGAAAATAAAATTATGTATTGAAAAATCACCATCTGTCATGACGATTTCTCAATATATTCTGAAACTAACGTATTTCGATAAATAAAAATAAAATATCGATATTTTAAAAAATAAAAATAAAAAACCCAATTAATTATATTGTAAAAAAAAAAAATTGCTAAAACAAACACAAGTTTGGATCACCAAGTTCAACAGGTGGCCCAATGGGCCAACCCTGAAAAAACAAACTCTGAAAACTCAAAAGCTCCGTCAACGCATTCGCTCACCCAAACAGAGAGCAAGAAACAAAGAGAAGAATACGAAAAAAAAAATTATGAGCGAAGAAAATTTGGAAGAATGGGACGCCAGTTTCCTGGAGGAACTTATCCAAGTTGAAGAATTCGCTCTTTCTTGTTCTTATGTTAACCAAAACAACCCTACTTCTTCCTCCTATTTACCGCCTCTGCCACCGCCACCACCACCATCGTCACATCATCAACCCCTACATTTTCCACATCCTCCATCTCGCACTGATTCCATCAGTTACTCGCCTCCGAGAGAGCTCTCCCAGAGAACCTCCGATTTTGGTGGCGCCTTAAATTCGAGTGGCGTTATTGCTAAATGCGCTACTCCTTCGACCCCAGTGCGGCGCGGTGGCAGTTCTGATAGTGCTAAAGATCTCGAAATCGAGCTCTTAAAGGTTAGGGTTTTGCGCTCTCATACTCTTAGTTCTTGTTACTTTATTTTCTTTTATAAAAAAAAAAAGGAAAGAAGAAGAAGTCAGTTATTAAAGATTCTTGAAATGTTCGGTGAAATTGATACAGATTTTGACTTGGGTATTTGGAAGGGGAAAAAAAAAGAGTATTAGAAATATTACCAATATAAGAGAAAAATCTGATTGAAATGTTGTGAATTATTATTGCAGAAGGAGCTGGGACGTGTTTCAAAGCAGCTTGCGGACCTGGTATGTGTATTTTACGTTATACGAATTTGTGTGTATGCCAAATATCATAAATCTGAAAGCAATTGTTTACAAGACTGATGAATTAAAGTGTTGGTGGAAATTTTTTCTGGTAAAGCCTTAACTTGTTTGGTATTGGGCATTAGGGAGACCATTTAGGTGAATAACTTTTGCATGCTATAAGTGTTTCTTTTTATCCATTTAGGAACATGAGTTGTTCAGAACTTAAGAAGGAAAGAAACGAGGAGGATCAGCTTACATTTGCCGATTCAAAGAATGAGGCGAAAGTTGCTAATTTTCATGGCTCGAGGATTGCAAACTTGTGAGTGGAATTGTTTTCTCTCTCTCTCTCTCTCTCACACACACACACACACACGGACAAGCACTGACCATGCGAGGAGCTAAATGTAGAAGTTAGAAGTTTAGAACATTGTTCTTCTCTTGGTTCTCTTCTGCATTTCATATATTATAATTCTAAGGATATAGAAAACTAAAATGCCATTGTGTAAAATCCAATTTTCTTAATACCTACTATTGTCATGGGATTCGAGTATCATTTTGTGCAATTTAAGTTGAAATAAGGTGACAGGCCATGTATATTACCTTACATTTTACATCCCATTATATGTGTTGGAGTTTTGAATGACATCAGCCTCAATGACAGAGAAAACGGAATCCCTGTTGCAGCTCATCATGGGGTTGTACAAGAATTTCCAAATACAAAAGCTTTTAACGATCAGATTGGCCTGCATACAGGTGAGAAGTTGATTGGAGACATATTTGAATTTGTTTCATCTGCCTCTCTAGCTTAGTTCTTTAACATTTTTTTGTGATGCCACTGTTCCTTGTCTTTGGTAGCCAAGTCAAGCTGTAAGGCAATTGGAGTTCAGACAGATCTAAATGTTCTCTTGATCTTTCCAAAAAGTTGCAGGGCATCTGGGGTTTGCCAAGTGAACAAAAGTTTGGAAGAAATCTGATATCCAAGTTGTTTGCAGTTTGTTCGGCAGATATTGATGTCCTGTCTGGGTTCATTGGTATGAGCTCACTTTCCAAAACAATGGAACCACTGACAGTTAAGAGCTCTATCGATATGGCTTTGCAGAGCTCCATTCATCCTTTTCTTAGTTCTGAAGCTGCAAAAGTATCTTGTTTCTACTCTGCTCTGACGAAGGTCCTGCTTAATCCTATTGTTTCTTATACTTGTTTGAACATGATATGGCTTAGTACTGTGTTCTATCATCTTGAGCGCAGAAGTATGAGACATCAGCAATTAAAAACAGGACTTCTTATTAGAGATTTATTATGATAAGTGAACTCCTAACTATCCCTGCCCCTCTCCCCTATCCCTGTAACCAAAAAAAAAGTTATTCCGTAAAAAAGGTGCACCCTAGTCCATTAGGCTTTTGTGAGGTCTGGGGAGTACCCTAGTCCATTAGGCTTTTGTGAGGTCTGGGGAGTGGGGAGGGTCAAATATAAGGAGCCAGCCTTACTCTTGATTTGAAGATGGGCTATTTCTGCAACTTGAAACCATGTGGCCTCCAGTTCCAAGTCACAACAACCTTACTTTTGTGCCAAGGCTTATCTTGAAATTTCAATCTTAAGAAAGAATGAATTATTTAACTTCTGAAAGATTAGATCTATAGAAAATTTGACATGGGTTCATGACCTTATTTGACATGTTGACCTATATTTGGAGCTAATTGGTGTTTTTAAGAGTTAATGGTTTCTTTACTGTTTGATTTATTTCCATGTTGCAGATCAGTAGTGGAATGTTGCAGTTGGAGGCTCTATTCGAATCATTGTTTGATCTCTGTACTGTTGAAAATGTGAGTTGCAAATTTCTTATTTGAACTTGGTGCGAGCATATATGGCTTACGGAATCTTTAATTTCAGTTTTTAAAGCAATGTGCTGTTAACTTTTTTCACCTAAGATACAAAGAAATTGTGGATGGTTTAGTATATACTAAATTAACATGAAATATTCGCGTTAAAAAGTTGGAAAATGAAAAGATATTCTAGTAATTTCAACACCCATTTTATTAGATGACAGTTATGTGGCTTTTCTGGGCCTCAGACCTAGTATCTGGTTATAGACCAGAGCCTCTGTATTAATCAAGAGCCATTGATTGGAGCTTATAAGGAATAACTGCTGTTTCCCATTTCTAATATATTTATTAGATGTTTTTATAGATGAGTGCCTTTCTTTGCTTGGGAAATGCCTTTTATGTAATTAGCTGCTCAGTTGACATGAGAACCCAATTTCTTGAGAGCGATTACTGCCTTTGGCTTCATTAGTTTTCTAGTGAGGTCTGAAACAGCAGGTAGGACTGGTTGGATGGCCCTGTATCACAACATTTATCCTTTTTGAAATCGCTGCCTTGTAAAAGTACTTGTAAATGTATCTCGAATTTTTGTTACTTGATCATGCCCTGTAAAAGTATCTTGGATATGTGTTACTTTTCTTTGTGTGTGTGTGTGTGTGTTATTTTTGTTCGAATTATGAAGTTTTTATTTTATTTATTTTTATGGCAATTCCTGAGGATCATCTTTTTTGATACAGGTAGTTATTGTTTATAGATCGCTGCATATACTACATGTCTTGTTGAAGCACCTTTTGACTTTCAAAAGGAAATCCAAAGGAAGGTATAGCTAGCACTTGTATGTTGTTTCTTTTTATTTTCATTTTAACTTGAGGTTGTTGGCTATGTGCTCTTGTTAAACCTTGATATTTTACATGCTGTAGTTCATATATTCCCTTTTTTGGCCGGTAGAACTCATCTCTTTGAATATGTCAGAAAATCGGGGTGGGATACATGCAGTTCTTTTCTTTTTATCTGATTTGCTTTTTCGTATAAATGGAATCAAGAAATTTCAGTGCTCAAAATTGTTTTCCTGTGCCTTCCCTCTAATAGCTTCTGCCAGTAGTGTCTATGAAGCATTGCTTTGTACTTTTCTTTTTCATTTATCTATTGTATGCTTTTCATTATGCTGGAGATGCTCTATGCTTTAGTAAAGGAAGACTTTCTAAATATTAATCTATATTGCGTGCTTATGAACTTTGATTTGATCTTTCCAGTGCACTCTACTCAGGGAAAACTTCTTGGTTGAGCATCTTCACTCTGGGAGCAGCATTGATGATATATTTGGATATGACACTAGAGATCGGGTTTGCGTTGGCATGGATGGGACTTATGCAAGTTGCATGCCAGCTGGAGTAAGACCTTCTGAAGCAGAACCTCTGTGCAGGAAAGGACATTGTGATACTGGCTCTGCATTGATGTTTTCCCATATAAACTGGATTTATCTCTTTGAATTTATGCGTCTAATTGTGATGAAGAGTAGTGAAGAATGTGTAAGACTGGAAGCAGTTTCAATTATGAATGTGATTCTGATGAGAACTGATGCTTACACAGAGAGAGAAAAGTAAGCTTGTATGGTGCTCCTTTTTGCTAATTTCTAGGATGATATGCTACTTTTATTTTCTAAAAGCTATTTTACTGGAGCTAGGTTTGGCCTCAGTCAAGTGTTCGGAAGTATTTCACAACTACTGAAAAAGGAAGCTGGATTGCTTGTACAAAAGGAGGCTGTGCATGCTCTCTACTTGCTTTTAAATTGTAAGTGAATACTTGTTCCTTCTGCCTCTTGTTTTTTTTTGTAAGGATGAATTGTAAGTGAAGGAGTCATGAATGCAATTTGATGCACGTGAAGCCTAAACAATATGATGTATGGACATGTACAGTGGAAACATGTTGATCATGTATGTAATAAATGCAATCATAATGCCAACATGTTGCAAGCAAAGAATAAATAAATCAACACATAGATATATGCAATGACTGATCATGTACATTTTAGCGTATTTCTCAATGAATGATCATATACACTTTGAATGCAACACGATGTCAATTATGATGCATGTAAACATTGAATGATTGATACGGAGTATATACCCAGAAAATCATGCTGACCATGTGTGTCATGAATGCATCCTGATGTTAATATGATAGATTAATGCATGAGCATATATAGAGAAATCATGTTGACTATGTTTGTCATGAATGCAACCAAAAGTCAACATGATGCTTGTAAAGAATAAGCAAATTAATGCATGGATATATACAGAAAAATCATGCTGATTATGAATGCATGAATGCAACCTGATGCTAACATGATACATGTATGAATGTATGGTATGACAAATAATTGATCGGATGCAAAATGCAAAGGGGAAGATATCACGGAGGAAATAAGAATCGGAGGAATTTAATCATCAACATCTCATAAATTTGAAGCATAGTCAAATCATTCCCATATCAACATTCACAATGGTATAAACCATGTTTACAAAATCTGAGCAGTAATTAAAATTGTCTTTACAAGTATTTTATTCTTTTTAGCATCCTAAGGCTATAAGAGCCGGCTACTAAAAAAGTGAAATCCTATTACATCATATAAGATTGAAGTCTTTCCACCTCAATGCCGTAAATCTCCCAATCCTAATGACGCTTTCCCAGCCCTCTATCAATCAGTGTCGTTGGATCTAACCACTTGGCATCTATAAGAGATTGCACTTTCTTTTTGAATGCTATACAGTCTTCAATGCTATGACCAACAATTCCACAGTGATAATCATATCTTGCTTTTGGATTATACCATTTTGGATATGGTGGTAACAGGGGTTTCAATGGGACACATGCAACCATGTGATTTTGGATCAGTATAGGGAGAAGCTCTCGATAGTTGATTGGAAAGGGATCAAAATGCCTTTGGGTCTTATCTTGAGGTCGTTTCTTAGTCACATATGGCCTAGGAGTTGGGGCACTTGGTGTTGGCACTAAGGTCCGAACCAGAGTGTTTACATGGAGATGTGGCGGAACAGCATGGAAAGGGTATGGATTTGGACACGGGGCTTTTGGAGGTTGTACATAGCTCGAGGTTCTTATCCCAGATGTTGGATAAGGTGATTGATGAGGGAAGCAATATGAACTGCCAATTGGTGGTAATGGAGTGGGATTCATAGGTCCCGTAGTGATCATCCCAATGAACGATTGGACCATAGTAGGGTGGGGATACTGGTTTGGACCTAGAACAGTTTGTAGGTATGGTACAGGATCCGAGGTTTCTATCTTTGGTATCAGGCTCTCAGGTTTAATCATTTTCACGATTTTGTCCATAATTTCATAAGGATTGCAACCTTTGTGGCATTGACAAGTGTAGGATCCAGCAAGGGTTGTATGTTCTGGACCTAATGGTTTTGGTTGATTCGAAGACGATATAGAGCCCTGAGAAAGTTCCTCTTTACTCTTACCCATATCCTCAAACATTTTCAGCAATTTGACAAGCTATTCCTTCAACTCTTGGAGTTCATGTCCAAATTCTTCTTGATTTCGTTTCAAAGCACCCAATCGTTCCTTCGATTCTTTTCTCATATCTCGAACCCCTTTCATGCAAATGATAAATGTCATGAGATTAAGAATACAATTATAAATGTACATGCTCTATTCCTATGTGCATGAATATACTGATGATTAATGCATGAACATATACAGAGAAATTATGATGACTATGTATGCTATGGATGCAACTCTAATGCCAACATGATGCATTAAAAAAAATGAATAAATTGATCCACAAGTATATACAAATAATGAATATGCATGTCATAACATACTTTACAATGAATAATCATGCATGTAAGGACTGTAAAATGATGTCAAAATGATACATGTAAAGAAAAATGAATTAACACAAAGGTATGACCAATGATTACATGAAATTGGTGAGACCTAAATCTTAATTATTCAAAAATCTCATTATGCAAGATTTGCCTCCAAATTTAGGATTTTTTGGAAACATGTTTTTTTTTTCCTATGAAAAACCAATATTATTATTTTCAAAAGAATTTCGGAGTAGTGGATCCTACTATGGTATAATATGCAAATGTTCATGTAACACTATCGATTTTATGAAATCATCAAATGAGATTATTATCACCATCCATTTATTGCAAAAACGAGATCAATAATACAACCAAAATGTACATGCTCTATTCACACATACATGAAATGTGCAAAATTCAAAAATGCTTGAAAAATGATTTTTATTTTCGATTTCAAAAAATTAGTGAACACTTGCCCCAACAGTATCTGCTTATTTAGGCATCATGATGCCTTCGAGGCGGAGTATCACATTTATTAAGGGCGATGTGGGTACATCGTTGCCCGATCTACCACACTTATTCAGAGTGTAAAATAGGTAAAAAAAAGTTTAGAAATATCCCTCTATGTGTTCCTATCTTTGGTATATCTAATGGAAATCTGGCATGGCTTCGTCTAGGTTTATGAGGGTGAATCGGTTCTAAAGGCTCTGAATTGCTCCTCACTGTCGCCGGTGAAGGCTAGTAAGGCACCCCGATAAAAGCGGGTTCAATTCGTTAGAGTCTATTTTCCTAGCCCATGCGGATTGTTAATCACGAATGCTTAGGTAATTTAGTACTCCGGAAATGTTTCACTAGCCCATGCAGATTGTTAATCACGAAGGCTTAGTTACTTTGCTCCCACCTAAAAGGATGGAACCCGGGTATAGGGCCATGATATGCAAATGCACGTGTGGTGTGTGAGGAGGAACAACAAACCTTTCACCACCTATTCTATACCCTTATTCTAAATACCCTAACAATTTATTAAAAGAATAATCAAGAATAGTGTAACGCATTAACCAACAAGCAATTATAATATACAACCTTAAATAACTAGAGAACAATAATAAAATGCATGCACATGAGTATAGACATATTTAAAACATTTTATTATTTTTGAAATTATCTTTATTATTATTATTTAAAATGTGAGAATTAAAATTAAATACCAATTAAACCAACAAAATCGAGACTTTGATAACACACGACTAATTCTAGGCCTAACTCTCTAATAATCCCCAGTGGAGTCGCCAAACTGTCGCAACCTAAAAAATAACAAGTCTCATCGCAAGACTTTATTATTCGTTAAGCGTAACATTAAAAAAACCGAGAAAAAGTCGACTTAATTCCTCTAGAAAAATGAAGGTTTTGAAAATGACCTTGAAAAAGACATGGAGTCGCCACCAATCTTTTTTAGCTAGGTGTGATCGGTCACCTATTAAAACCGATTTTATAAAATATTTTAAAAATTAATTAAAATATTTTTAAAACCAATTTCAAGTCTGCGTTTTAAACCAGAGAAATCAAAGAAACGGGTTCGGGACTAAGTTACGTGTGGGGAAGGATTAGCACCCTCACAACGCCCATATAAAATGGTACCTTATTAATCATGTGTTATCTCAAGTCTCGGTAAAAAGTTGGATTTAAATTTAGCATTTCAAGTTAAGGAAAAATAATTTCATTTTTAATTGAAAATGATCCGAAATTTATAAATTCAAAATTTTCCTATATTCCCCAACAAACGTGGCAAAATATAAAAAAAATTATTAGTTTTGAAGAACTTTCCGAATCATTCTCATTTTAAAGAAGATATTCCGTTATTAATGATAATTGATGATATCCTCCCCAGCAAACCCGACAGAGAACTCATGAATTATTTTAACTCAGGAATATTTTTATTTTATTGAAAATCATTACTCTTTTGAAAATATTTTAAAAGATATGAATATGTATATGCATGACATAAATAAAATTACATAGCAAAATCTAAATAATATAATGCACCCTAAATGATATGATATAATTTAAATGTCTTAACATATTCTAAATGAAATGAAATAATTTAAATGGCATGGCAAATATGAATGATATGGTATATAATTTAAATGACATGAAATATAAAATAATACTATCATATAATATGCATGAAAATAAAAATGAAAATAATAATGCATGAACATAGTATATACTAAATAATATGGCAAAAATAACTAAATAAAAAGCATAGGATATCATGAAATATTTAAAATCATATAATAAACAATGTAACATCAAAAAATATAAATCAAAATAATAACAATACCATAGGAATTATCATAGCAAAAATCACATATTATATAAAATGCATGAATATGGAAAATGCAATGCATGAAAATGTATTTTTTCTTTTAATTAAGGAAATCCGTATATCTAAAAAGATATCCGGCTACCTTAGGAAAATATATCAAATTAAATATTCTAAAACCAAAATACTTTATGATTGTTTGAAAACAATTTTGAAAAACTTAGATTAAAAATAAAAACTTAGCTAAACTCTTTTTTAAATGGCTCTAATTTTTTAAGTTTAAAAAATTCCGGACTTGATCACCCTTAATCCGAGAATTAAATTTTTTTTTAGAGTTTAAAAAGGCTTAGAAACTATCCTAAGTCAGTAGCTAAACTTCCTAATCAGCCCCCTCTAAGTAACTTAACCAAAATAGAAAAATGATTGTCCTTCAAATTCAATTCTGACTCTACTGTCCAGTTTTAAACCACGATTTGTTTCCCTATTTTTCAAAATTCCAAAAAATCTAAAAAACATACTGGATACTCAGGACATGTAAAACTACACAGGAAAAAATTGGCTTAATTTTCTGATTAAATTGGGAAAGTACGAGCACTGGGTGAAAAAAAAACTGTTTTGCCAAAACACATTTTTTGGCTTTGATAAAATCATTTAAAAATCAAAGTAAAAATATTTAAGACTCTCTAAATGACTCACAAACAGTAGCTAGCACTTTTGAAAAAGTTAAACAAAAATTGGCTAAGTAAAAAAAATCACAAAGGTAGAATAATCAAATTGACAACTCCTTAATTTTTCAGAAGTATGCTCAAGAGAGCATGACTTTGAACCATTAATTGGCCTAAGTCATAAGTCAAGTGGCATGGACATGAAATGCATGAAAAATACAGCAAATATGATGCATGAAATGCATGAGTTTAAACCTAAATGTCATGAAAAATGCATGGCATCAATAAAATGACCTAAACCTAAATGAACTTGCATGACATTTAATGCATCCTATGTCTAAAATGCATGGACATGCATGGCAAAATAAACCAAATCTAACATCTAAAATATGCATGGCAATAACACAAACACAAGGCATGCTTAAACCAAATACTCAATCAAATGTCATGAAAATGCAAACTTATTAACTAACATAACAAAAATGCTCACACAAAGCAAAATAATGTGAAGTGGCCGAATGGCCTCATTTCCAAAGTAAGCATGGCATTTTCACAAACACTTAATATACTTAAACCAAATACTCAATCAAATGCCATGCAAGTGCAAACCTATCAACTAACATAGCAAAAATGCACATACAAAGCAAGATATATGAAGTGGCCGAATGGCCTCAAGTTCCAAGTGAGCTTGGCATTTTCACAAACACTTGATATACTAACATACTCAACTAAAATATAATACTCAAATCATGCAAATATAAAGTAGAGGTATTAAAACTAACAAACATTTTCACAACCACATGGATTACAAAATATAAACACATAAACAAATTTAAACATTTTGAAAACAGAAAATAAAAAATAAAAAATGCAAGAACATGATAATAAACTCATAAATGGCAATAAACAAGCAACCAAATTAAAACAAGATTCAAGTATATGTAGTAGAAGAAGATTTAAAACATCAAGATTAAAAAAATAACAAAAATAACATGACAAATCAAATCAAAGCAAAACAGCAACAAACAACAACAACAAAAATCATGGGCCATTCGGCCATACCAAGGAATCAAGAAAAAAAATTTGCAAGAACTTTGTTAAGAAAAGATGAAGAAAGAACTTAAAAAGAACATTAAAAAACACTTATTTAAAAAAAATCAAAAGAAAACTCACCAAAATAATAATCAAAACAGCAAAAACAAGAATGAAAAATCAAAGAAAGTGCAAGAGTTGGTGCTAAAATCAACCTCTAGAAGCTATCTTTCAAGCTTTTTCTCTTCGAACTTTCTTTTCTTTTCTAAACTTTTCTTTTTGCTTTGCAACAATGGAGAGAAAACTCAGCCAAAACAAAAGAGAATATGAAAAATGAGAGTGCTGAAAATGAAAGAGACTCATCCCCTTCTAGTGGCCGAAACTTGCCTCTCTCATGGTTAACATGTTGTCATTTTTCCTCTAACCAATTTTCATCCAAAGGCTCATGATCCAAGATGTTTAAAACATGAAATTATCATCCTTAGATTAAGCCATTAGCTGTCCATAATTACAACTGTTCAAGAATTATGTTGACACTCTCCCTCTTCATGCATTGGCCCATGTGGCTTATTTGCAAAGGCTTGATCAAAAAATCACTAACTCACTCTTCATTTTTGGCCTCTTGATCAAAAAATCAAAATCCTCCTTCCCCTCCTTGGGCCTTGGCCGGCCAACACTCCCTCTTCTAGCCCAAATTTGTTTTTTTTTTTAAGGCAAGAAAAGCCCTTTTCGATTTCTTGGGTAAAATGACCTTTCTGCCCCCCGGATGCAAATAAATGGAAAACGGACTCCAAATTCAAATTTTATTTTTTCAATACTTTCAAAATAATAAAAAATTGAATTTTGGAAGTTTTCAAGATTTTCTGAGTCCGTTTGCTATTGATTTAGATTTTTTCTTCCAAAATTACCCTTTTATGCCCCTACATTTTATCATTTTTTAAACGAGCTCCAAATCAAGATTTTTCTTCACCAATCTCTTCCAAATAATTTAAAAGTGTGATCTGTAAGTTTTCATAATTTTTGGAACTCATTTGGTATTTTTTCGGGATTTATCTGCTTGAATTACCACATAGGAGGCTCGAGATTTAGTCATTTTGCAAACGAACTCCAAATCAAGTTTTTATTTTGCCAATATCTTCAAAATAATTTAAAAATGAGATTTGCAAATTTTCAGAATTTTTGGAGTTCATTTGCTATTTTTTCGGGATTTATCTTCTTGAATTACTACATAGGAGACCCGAGATTTGGTCATTTCGCAAACGAACTCCGAATCAAGATTTTCTTTTGCCAATGTCTTTCAAATAATTTAAAAATAAGATTCGAAAATTTTTAGAAGATTTGGAGTTAATTTGCTATATTTTTTGAGATTTATCTTCTTGAATTACTACATAGGAGACCCGGGATTTGGCCATTTTGCAAACGAACTCTGAATCAATTTTTTATTTTGCCAATATCTTCCAAATAATTTAAAATGAGATTGGCAAATTTTCAGAATTTTTGGAGTTCATTTGCTATTTTTTCGGGATTTATCTTCTTGAATTACTGCATAGGAGACCCGAGATTTGGCCATTTTGCCAACGAATTCCGAATCAAGATTTTCTTTCGCCAATATCTTTCAAATAATTTAAAAATGAGATTTGCAAATTTTCATAAGATTTGGAGTTCATTTGCTATTTTTTCGGGATTTATCTTCTTGAATTACTGCATAGGACACCCGAGATTTGGCCATTTTGCAAACGAACTCCGAATCAAGATTTTCCTTTCGCCAATCTATTCCAAATGATTTAAGAATGAGATTTGCAATTTTTCAGAATTTTTGGAGTTCATTCGCAATTTTTTCCAAATTTTCCAATTTTGCCATTTTGCCTCCGAAACCCCGTTTTGCTCAAAACAAGTCCGATTTTCTTCAAACTGAGCCTTGGGCTATCCTTTTTAATCACTCCTCCTCCATTAGGGGATTTAGTCTTATCAAGTCGGGTCATTTCTTGCAATTCTTCCCAATTTCATCGATATCCACCAAAAACTCTAATTCTCGGTTTTCTCCCGGATTGACTTTTTTTTCAGTTTTTCTTTCAAGTGGCTTCTTCATTACCCATAGTCAGTGCTTATCTTTCATTTGGGACCTTCAATTTCGTTCAATTCGATCGTTTAAGCACTTTTCCCAAAATTTCCCAAATTACGGTTTCTTTTCTACTGAATCTCCATAACCTAACTTCCGAACTCCATATCTTTCGATGTAGATCTCGGATTATCAAAATTCTTTCGCCATTTTTCAATTGAACTTCAAATCTTGATTTTGAAGGTGGGTTGACTTTTTAGTAGTTGACTTTCTGGGGTTGACTTTTTCATAGTTGACTTTTTTGAGGTTGACTTTTTGAGTTTGACTTTTTATACTCGCCCTCTTAAACTGAGTCTCGGAGTACCACCTGCAGGATGAAAAAAGCCTTTTTACATTCTGAAACATTAATTTAGAAAGAAAACATACATGTTTTAGTGGTCTGGACAAAATTAGGTGTCTACAAGTATATTTACACTAGTCAACACTAGCCTATTCCTTACATTAAAAAATCGATTTTTTTTATTGAAATTATCTTTACTTTGTTTTCATTTTAATGGTTTTTAATATTTTTTTCCTCTTCAATTATCAAATTTTGTAATTTTTTTCTTATTCATATTGCTAGATAATTAACAATCAAAGATCTTGTATTATACATTCATAATATTTCAAAGTATTTATTTTCAATTAGATTTAATATCTTTTAGTTATATGATAATATACAATATTTGTGAAATTAATTAGTAAAAAGCAAATCATATTTGGATGTAAGATGATGTGTAGCACCAGTATCCACCACCCAATTATTATTCTGTAAATGAGAAGTTTGAGCAAGGCTGTTATTCAGTTTAATGGAAGAAGTACTTGCACGAAACTCATTTTGATTTTTTGTAGTGGCCCATGGCAGCCGTCTTCAGCAGTTTCCTTGCCCTCAAGAAGCCGTGGTGGCACCCTTGTAAATGTCCGAATGCCCCGCATCATGTGTTGGCCACTCCTCTTGCATTTCGAAGGTGGTCTGGATCCATCTCTGCACACAACTTCATAAGGTATTGTCTGAAAAGCAATTCGAAAAGAATCCATGAATTCCTTGGTTTGTGGCAAATCATGTTTGAAAAAATAAAAGTCAGTGCTTATATGAGAAGAATCTGTCAGTTTAGCACCTGTGTTGCCAAAGAGGACAAGTCTTTTAAGAGCAATGGTTCACTTGGCTCCATCATTGGCAAAGTCACTAGATTTTTAAGGTCTATCAAAGAAAATATGAGTAAAATTTTCAGTTCCTTTTTCAAATTAATCAACTTAAAAGATTTTTTGGATGAGATGATGTATGTGTCCCTTGAGCCATTTACTAAGGAGCTATGGGAATTTATCTTTGAGGAGCTAAGAAAGAAATCTGAGGTTGCGGATACTCCAGAAATTGCAAAGAGTATATTCTCAGCCATATTTGATTTGGTTTTGGGATGTACTAATTCAGAAAACCATATTAAGGAGTTAATGAAACATGTGAGTGATGTTCAATATGATGAGATCATTCTGTTGTGGCACATTGCCACTGATCTATGCTACTACACTGACACTAACACTGACACTGACACTTTGAGTCATCGACAATTCAGTAAAATTCTTTCAGATTACATGTTGTATCTTTTAGTTTATGCATGTAATCTTTTAGTTTATGAGCCAACTGTGATGTTTGCTGTGTCGGGTTTTTGGAAAGCAAGATGGCAAGACACTTGTGCTGAGGCTCAAAAGTTCTTTGAAAGACGGGGTTTACATCCAAATCAAGACAAGAAGGCCTGCGAAGAAATTTTGGCAGTGAATACGGTTGCTGAACTAACGAGTATGATGGGACAAAGAAGTAAATCTGTGTTGAACGATGCAAGGATGCTGGCCAATAAGCTAAAGAGGGTGGAAACTAAACTGCGATGGATGTTATTGAGCAAAGTGTGGGTGGAATTAGTGTCATCTGCGGCAAATAATTGCAACGCAACTACACATGCTCAACAGGTAAGCAAAGGTGGAGAGCTTATTACCTTTTTTTGGTTGTTGATGGCTCACTTTGGTCTTGGGGAGCATTTCGAAATCAGCGGACATGGAGGCAGATTGATCGTGGGAAAGTAAGCAAACAATTTGATGATTCCGCAAAATCCATTTTTATGCATTTTTTTTTCTTTCTTTTTTTTGGTTACTAATTATTCTCAGCAAGAAATAAGTGTAATGTACTGAAAGTTTTCTTTTTTTAGTTTCTTGTTTCCTTCTGTACTGAATTACACATTATCTTAATTGCAAGAAATTAAAGAATAGTTAGTTGGTATTCTTTTTTCATGCTTTCTAATTTCATTTCTCACATTTCTCATATATATATATATATATATATATATATATATATATATATATATATATATATATATATATATGAGAGAGAAGGGATCCACTTATATTAGTGTAAAATTAAAATTATTTTACACACTTCTATAACTTTTTATACGATTTATATTTGTTTAATCCAACCATCGTATTTCATGGCACGTAGATCATGCACGTCGAGTTTCGAGTAAATTAAAAATGTTTAACCATTTGTTCGACGTAAAAAACTTTCAGCTGTTAAATATATATTAAAAAAGAAATATTCTCGATCGATAGGATAGAGATATCGAATCGATTCGAAACTTTACGTGCAAGACGAGTACAATTATATTGTTAAATCCAACAGTCGGTTTGTTAAAATATAAATCGTATAAAAAATTATAAAAGTGTGTAAAACATCTTTAGTTATACATTAGTGTAAGCTGATCCCTTCTCATATATATATATATATATATATATATATATATATATATAATTCTAACATAGCTTAGGTGAGCACATCAACACCTTTCCAATTTCCAGTTGTAATAATAAGCATGGATTAAAAAATCAGACCAGATCGATCAGTTGAACCGGTTAAATCGAAAACCGATGGTCTAACCGGTCCAGTACACTATATAAAACTGGATATTAGTTGAACAGGTAGAAAACCGGTTTAATCGAAGAAAAAATGGGAAAAACTGGTGTGATATATAATTTTTTCAATTTTTTTTTTTATAATTGATGAGATTTGAACTTTTAACTTTTTATTTAGATATTAAAATCGTACCATTAAGTCAAATATATATTTTTATTAATTATTTACTATATTTAATATTTATTTAACATTAAAATTACATTTTAAATACTTAAAATCTTATTTAAGTTAACTAGTTAGCTCAACCGGTTAAATCTATTGAACCGAGAACCGGAGGTCTTGTTGGAATTGGCTTTATAAAACATAGTTAATGTGCACTTTTAATGCCAAATTAAATGTGGGAATCTACTCACATTTGAGTAGGGGTGAGCGTTCGATCGAGTCGAGTCGAGTGAAAAAAATTCGGATTAATCGAGTTGACGAGTCCTATTTTGTCAACCAAACTCAATTTGAAATTTTAGCCAATCGAGTCGAGTTAAAACAAATTCGAGTCGAGTCGAGTCGAATAATTTATTCGAGTTAAAATTTTATCTTGTAAATGTTGATTGACTAGATCATGTTACTGTTATCTTGTAAATTCATGTATATCTATCATTTTTTTTTGTTCTATCTTTTCTTAAAATATAACTATCAAAGACTTGCCATACTAAATAAATAGCCTACTATTGACTTTTAAGAAAAGAGAATTCATTATCTTTTGAATTTTATTGTTTGGTTAGCTTGGTAATGTGCATGATATCAACCAAAAGCTTCAATCTTTAACTGAATGAAGCATTGAGTGATAGCCTTCCTCTTTTGAAACCCAAAAAATTCAATGTAAACTTTCAATCTAGACCTGTCAATTTCAAAGGAAAAAAAAAATGAATGATCAAACATTAAGACAATAAGTATGCAATTAACAGCTCATGTGGATTTATTTTTCTACTGAATGGTGACAAACAACAAAAATAAATGACCCAACAAAAATGGGCAAAAGAGTAAAAAGGAAAGACGAAATAAGGAAAACGCAAAACCCAAGCTTAGTATCAAACTCAAATGAGTAAAACGACGTCGTATAGAAATATCTTATTCGGATTTTTGAGTTATTCGAGTTGTATAAATCAAATCCTAGCTAAACTATATAACTCAAATTACTTAGTCGAGTTGATCCGAAAATCCGAATAACTCTAATAAACTGAACTATTTAATTCAAAATTTGAAATTTTTTTCGTTTTTTTCTAGTCGAGTTGGATTTTGCTCACCCCTACATTTGAGGTTAAAAATTTGTTAGATTTTGTACTCCAACATGAGATATTTAACATAGAATATTAACATGTTTAAAACCAATTGTAGGTGAATGGGAAATTGATCTCAAAAAACTTTTGGATGGAAAAATGACAAAGCCGGATATTCTTATATATTTGATAAATTACAAGCTAGTCTTATGGTTTGGACCGCGGGCTCGTGACCTCGGGTTTGGTTAAATGAAGTATATTTTGTTGTTTAATCCCCGTCTGATCAGTAACATTTCAGTCCCTAAATGTCTTAGGACATGAACTAAAACATTAATTATGGAGTGATATATATAAATATTATTTATGGACATTCATGGATTATGGATAATCACTTGAAAGTTTAGGATACAAATCATTAGGATTTAAGATGCATGTAAAGAGTAAACAGTACTCCTATAAATTCACTTGGAAGTTTAAAATAAGAATAACTTCTAATTTTGGTAGAAGAATAAGAATAACTTGTTACTTAAACCATTCTTTTCTTTTTCTTGTTTGATAAAAAAAAAAAAAAAAAATTTCTTTTCTTAGACTAACTCAATTAAGATTGTAATATTCTTGTAACTCAAAAGAAGAATCACTCTCCAATCTCAAAAACTTGCAAAAGAATTTTATTTTTATTTTTTAATAGTAGAAATTATCTTTAATTTATTTTCTATATCTTATACAATTTATAAAATAATTAAAAGCAATCCCCCTCAATTAGATTGCCAATTGAGGGGGAATTCTAAAGAAAATGATTTTTTTTTTGGAAAGAAAGGAAAGAAAGAGAAAGAGAGTGAAAAAAAGGAAAGAGAAAAAAAAAATTTATGCGTTCGTGTCGTGTTCGTATTATTTTTCTTGTGATTATTGTATTCAATGTATTATGTATTTATATAAATTTTGAAACGTTAATAATTCATTTTATGTAGATTTTAACAAGTTTGTGTATTCGTGTCGTCTATATACCTACATTAAAAGCAATCCCGAAATAGCATGAAGTTTGAGAATTTGAGATTTTGAAACACCCTCCCTTTGCCACATAAGCCATGTCATTAGTGTATTTGTGTATGAATTAGGTCTAAAATAATCCGAGGTCCCAAAACATCTCATGTAGATTTTGACACGTTCATATATTTGTGTCATTTTCATTTTATTTTTTCTGTCGTGTCGTATTTTAATTATTTTTTCATGTTATATTTGTATCGTATAAATATGTTTTGTCTGAAATTACCTGATCTAATTGAACATATCAAATAACTCTCAATTTTATATCAGGTGTTGCATAATGATTTGGGTTATTATTTTTTTAAATTATCTTTAATTCTCTTGCTTTTTTATCTTTCAAATTTATTATAAAGTATCAATTCAAATCTGATAATATACTCGCAACGAAATGAGGGCATTTTTCTAGTACTATTAAAGGAATCCCTTTCAATTGAAAGGGATTTCTTCTCCAATTGCTTGCCACATATGTGGCAAGCAATTGATTGATTTTTTTATTTTTGAATAATTAATTATGTGTTATATTTATGTTATTTTTTGTGTGTTATAATCGTATTAAAGGTATTATATATATAAATTTTGACACGATATATATATAGATTTGGACACATTCGTGTTGTGTTAATGTTATTTTTTCATGTTGTATTGTGTTTTAGTTTTTTTTTTTCATATTCGTTTCGTGTATGAAATTCTTAGGTCTAATTGGCACTATTCAAATAATTCTCAATTTTGTGTCAAGTTCGTTTTATATAAATTTTGACACTTTCGTGTATTCATATCGTGTTATTTTTTTCGTGTCATGTCGTTTTTTAGTTATTTTTTCATGTCATGTTCGTGTGTGATACTATTCAAATAATTCTTAATTTTGTATCATGTGTTGTATAATGATGGATTCTTTATTTTGTTTGAAAAATAAAATCATGTTAATTTTTTTATTGATAAATTATCAGTTAAAATTAAAATTTTGAATAATAATAGATAATTATTTTTTAATTGGGTTCAATTTGATTTAAAATACAAAATTGGGTTAATGAATTTTTTTTTTTTTTTAAATCGAACCTAATTAGCTTAAAAATTTAATCGACCTCTAACCAAATTTCACAAATTCAAATAGATTCGACATCAATTTAAATTTAAAATTTTTCTTTTTTTAAGATTATTTTAAATTTATAAATAAAAATAAATTTTTACTTTATAAAATATATAAAAAAAATCGAATGGAAAATAATAAAACCGAATCAAATAAACTTTTTTATGATCTAAACCAATACGAAAAAATCTAAACCGAACATTGAATCTCTAATCGATATTTAATTTGCTTTTGCACACTTTTTAGATTCTAATATTGTTTCTTTAGCTTCAATCATATGTTGTACAAACACTTTTATTTTAATATGTACATAATATAACTATCTTAACATCTTGCGCAACGTTTAGCATAACCTATAACTAAAGTATGGCGAAGTCTAAACACTAATAATTTATTATGCTTCTCTTTATAAACAATTAAGAATAGATGCATTAGAACTTTTTAGAAAGTAATGTTATTCAATTCCAAAAATTCAGTTTAATTATATTATAATATTGGTATATTAATACTTTAATTAATATCATAATATCGCTAATATTATGAGAACTCCAAAATAAATATCACATAGGGAATAAATTAGGAGTTTAAATTATATTATGATGATTTTAAAATATTATTTTTTAGGAATTCATTAAAAATATGTCATTTCATATTTTTTTTTATAAAAAATTAATTAATATCAGACATTTTCTCACACTAAATCAATTCTCTTTAATATTTTAACCCTGATTATCGTAAACATTTTGTGTTAATTAATTAAATAAAAAATGTAAGAGACAAACTTAAAAAAATATGAAAGACCAATAGATTGAAAAGTAAGCTTTGGTTTTTTTTTCTTAATTCTTATATATTAATTTCATTAATTAGGGTTAAAAAAATTAATAAGAGTTAATTTAGTGTTTGTGAGTGTATGATATTATTTATATATTTTTTTAAAAATATGAAATAATATATTTTTAATGGATGCTTAAAAAGTTAAACTCTTAAATTAATGGATCTCTTTCTTGACGTGAGACTTTAGAAACTCCAAATTCTTAGAAGATAGATGAACGAGAGCTTTTACCTCAGATCTTTTCTTCCCGATCTCATATTCTTTCATTAATTTGCTCAGTTTTTCTGTTTTCAACCATGTCTTCATCTAAACCTAAAGATGGTTCATCGCCGCAAAATGAGACTGCTAAACCCATATATAATTTTGAGGTATTACTCAAAGGTTATCCAAGTTGCTTCATCGTCTCTCCGATGCCAAGACAGTTCGGCATTATCATCTCTCTGATGCCAAGACAGTTCGGCTCGTTCTGGAAGATGGCAAGAAGGACGTTATACAAAATCAGCTTGAAGAATTATGCGAAGAATTCAAGAACATGATTAGCGCATTGGCTATGGAAACTTTATTAGCTGATATTTCAGAATCGCTCAAGGTCCAAGAAAATGACTTGCAGCTTGTCATAGCCTGCAAGCACACCAGCACCTGTATGTTTAATGGATTTTGATTTCAAAATAGATTCAGTAGTTGAAAATAATGGATTTAATCTGATCAAGTAAAAGTCTGCTTGTATTCATTTGATAGAACATGAAATTTCTCATGTATTTATCTAACCAAGATGACTATTTAGTTCAATTTCGGGTAATTTATATTAATTAATTCATTGTTATCTGGGTGAATTACATTAAAGACTTTCATTCGAGACACATAATTTTGGTGAAGAAATACTTTCATTTCATTGAGGATTTACATTAAATTAAATAGTATAAAAAATAACATTGGGTTACATTACATTGTGGTCAACAATCAAAGCTAGCCTTTGCACTGATATGATTTTTCAAAGGATTTTGGGGTATGCAAAATTTATACGGATTACAAGTTCACAACTCAGAAGTCAGAATATCCATCATTGCATAATGCGCAAGAAAAAGAGTTCAGAAGACCGGACTTAAACTGATGCAAATTAACAAGATGATGACAAAACAAACAACTAAAAAATTTGAACTTAAATTAGATGAAGATCCAACACCAGATTTAGATATAAAATTGAGAATTAAGCACACAGCACATCATTGTCAAAATAAAATTCTCAACTAGTCTGTAGCTAAAACATGGAAAAATCCTATGAAAGTAGAATATGCCATCAATATCTTCAATCTCCTCCACTTGGCCAAAAAGGATTTCCAGAAACTTCATCCAAAGAATAACTGAATCTATACAGACAAGGTTACAACAAGTTTCATAGAAAGAGAATATTTGAACATTATAAAGCAGGTAAATCCTTGAAAGATCATGGTACGAAATTATTTGGACTACAGGATCAAACCAAATTTTCTCATAGTTTAGAACATCATAGTGAATCTATACAGACATGGTTACAAACACATAAGCATAGTAGCCATCCGCTGGCCTCCATTTTTAGTGTTGAACTCATCAAGGAAGTAATCAAAGTGTGCATCGTATTTTTGTCCAACTTCATAGTGGAGAACTTGAAGACCTTCTCCATGCTCTGTAGATTACAAAGTTAGCTTTAAGTCATAAAACGGGAAAAAACCCAAAAGAAAATGCAATAATTGGAAAACAATGACAATCCATTTAATTGCAAATGAAAATAAAAGAACAAAACAAAATTAGGAAAGATCTAATCTGGACAACATTAGCTATAAATAATTATATGCTAAGAGAGAAACATGTGCAAAAATTACCCATTTGCACATAGCCACTACTGAGGTTTAATTGAGACTCATAACTTGGAGCTTCCACAACAACAAAAAAAAAGACATCTCAACAGATTTTTGTACAAAAAAATTAATTATTGGTTTCAGAGTAAAATATTTTTAGAAGGTTTTGCTCGGTATTTGAATCTCATACCTACATAACTGGTCTTCAAACAACGCAGGGTTCTCAAATAACTTTCAAGAAAAGCATAAAAAGGAGAATTGATGTTCAATATCTTAACAACATATCTTAGCATTTGTAATCACAATAAAAGAAGATGTGGGAGGATAGGAAATGCAAACTTGCTATCTTTACTTTGCCCTATTTTGCTATCAACAACAGTGGACTTTGCCATGTGAGGTGTAGCAAGCTTTATTAGGTACTCACATTCTTCCTTGGACTGTTGAAATGAGTAAAAAGTTAAAATCAAGACAACAACCCAAAAAAAAAAAGTAATGAAAAATATTATTATTAACCAAAAACTAAGAGGAAGACCTCAAACTCAACAGACACTACAAGGGGATCATGAAATCAAACTGTGCCCATTGTCCAGAATTATACCAAATCAGTAACAAGAAAAGGGTTTTACAAAGTTTCCTTCATAAATTATTCGACTCATCAAATCCTATGCATTGCATTTCCTAAGGAGAACTATTATTCTCATTAATTCCCATTAATTACAAAATTTTCTAGCGTAAGCATATACAATCAGAAAGATGAGATTGGCAATTTCAAATTATTTATACTAACCAAAAAATATCAACTACGCATGAAACCTTGATACATTTGTGTAAAAGTAATTTATAAATAAAGATTATAAAAAAATAAAAATAAAAAGAATAGAATAGAATAGAATAGAAACTAACCAAGAAGTTATGATAAATGAAAGATCTAGGCTCCCAAGAAAGGACTTCAATCCACTGCTCCCCTCTCTTCCCCAAGCCTTTTCCTCTGCATGAAAATCCCACCCAAATATTGAGTCAAATCAACGAAAATAATCAGAAAATACATCGCTATTAATCGCTATTAATCATGCAATAATCAGAAAATGAGAAGTTTCATGAAAAAAAAAATAAAAGGATGATGGGAAAAACCACAAGAAACAAAAAAATCGAGACATGAAACAGAAAAAAAAAGATAGATGAAATTGAACCTGCGCTGCAAGAGGTAAGAGGATCTTTCTGGAGATCCGTGAGCTCCTTCAATATCCGGGATATTGAAGCCATCTCCTAAACCCTAAAACAAAACAAAAAATAAAAATTAGAATATTTATGCCATAATAAAACTATAACATATTTTTCTACCCAGCTTACAGAATGAATAAATACCCATAAAGTAAAAACGAAAAAAAAAATATGCTTACTTTGCCTTGTTTTTTAAATTTAGAGAAAGTGTAAAAAAACCAAGAGTTGGAGTAGTGGTTATAGAAGCTATTGGAGTGAATCTCTTTGTTGAAACTAAGATTTTGCCTGAGGGAAGCCGAGATAGAGAATGGGTATTGTGCTTCTTTAACTGGAGCAAGCCACAAATATAAAGAGTTTTGTTAGCTTCAAAATAATCAACTTTATTGAAAAGGTTGTGTCTTTGGATGGATTCAAGTTGTTCGGTGGTTTCTGGGTAGTGAAGATGGAGAGGGTGGAGGCGGCATTGGTCTGAGAAGATGGAAGGGGTGGTGGTTGAGGGGTTTTGGCTTTCAAACGGGACAAAACTTTTTAGATTTTAGGGTTTTATTATTAAGAGAGAAAATTTGAGATTTGGGATCGGGTAAACTTTTTTTATTTTTTTTGGTTTCAATGATTCAGATTAGATTATTTTTATCTAACGGCTACAAGTTGTTGAAGTCTATCAAAACCTATATTAAGAGAATTTTTTTAAAATTTTTCGTTGATTGGATATATATCAATAGAAAAGCGAATAAAGTGAATGCTAAACACAAAAAATTTAAAATAATAAAAAAACCTTTGAATTTTATAATTTTATTTAAATAAATTTTTATATTTTTATGGTACTTAAATAATTTTTTTATTTTTAATTTACATTCAAATAAACTTTTAATTTTTATCCAAATAAGTCTTTAACTTTTAATTTGTACCTAAACAACTCTTAACTTAAATAAGTCTTTTATTTGATATAAGGACTTATTTTAGTACAAATCAAATAATAAAAATTTATTTGAGTAAATAAAAATATAAGGGCTTACTTAAGTAAAGTTATAAAGTTGAGGGACTTTTTTAATAGTTTAGCGAACACAAAATGTTGAGAATTGAACTTTTCTTTATTGGTGTTGGAAAGCAAAACCTTTTGTGAGCATGCTAAAATGGTTTTTAATCCTTTCAGTTTGCAGATTAGAGCTATATTGCTCGGACTCGGGTGTGAGTGTCGGACACGGGTATGCGTCCGACACGGGTATGTTCAATTTTTTTTTAAGATTTCCATGTATTTGGAGGGTCTTTGGAGGATTATATCCCCATACCCATGTCCGGATATGTGTCGGACACGGGTGTCGGACATGAGTACTTCAAGAAAAATAAAAAGTCGGAGCAACATAGGATTAGAGGACATTAGGATCTCCTATTTTAACCATAATATGTTCACAAGGTTAAGAATCACTTTTGAAATATTGGCTTCAGGACTCACCATTATTTTTGCTACTAGTATAAAATGGCTTTTTGTTGTTCTTTCAGTGGATAATTATAAATCAATTTTAATCTGTTCTTAATCTGTTTAACTCATTGATGATACTGTTTCTAATTGATTGTGTATGAAGTGGCTTACTAAGATAAGCTTGTTTATGTAATCAAATTTCTGCTCTGGAATTTAATAAAAGAAGGTGAAAGGCTAACCAAGTTTTTTATTTGACAATCTCTCTCTGCACTGGAATAGAATGATCAAGAGGGTGTTAGGACTATGGATGATGATGACTTCATAGATGACACTGGTGTCGACCCTGCAGACAGATACGGGAGTGACAATGAAGCAAGGCCGCCTGGTGCTGCCCCTCAGGTTGTCAATCATTTTTTTATGTCTTTCATGTATGTTTGTCTTCATGTTGATAAAGAGTTTTAGTCAACTGGGTTTGCTATGATATTTATAGATTTATGTACTTAGAAATACAAATCCATTGGTTGGTTAAAATGTGATGATATGAAGAGGTCTTTTTATATAGGTTTTTGGTTCACTTTTATGATCTTTTAGGCAGAGGAAGATGATGAGGATCAAGAGATTAAGGAGTTATTTAAGATGGGTAAAAAAAGGAAGAAGAATGAGAAAAGTCCTGCAGAAATTGCGTTGCTAGTTGAGAGTGTCATGGCTGAGCTTGAGGTAACTGCTGAAGAAGATGCAGAGCTTAATAGACAAGGGAAGCCTGCGATTAATAAACTCAAGAAGTTGCCACTTCTTACTGAGGTTCTCTCAAAGTAAGCAGCTTGCCAAGTTAATATGGCTTGCTTGTATTTATCTAGAAATGATCATTCTCATCTTTTAAATTACTCTTTATGCAGGAAGCAGCTTCAACCAGAATTCTTAGATCATGGAGTTCTAACCTTGTTGAAAAATTGGCTTGAACCCCTTCCCGATGGAAGCTTACCAAATATAAATATCCGTGCATCTGTTTTGCAGATTTTGACTGATGTATAAACAGGCCTTCTTTCTATTTTGGCCTGTGCAATAATGGTCACTGCCTCAACATTCTCTTGAATGAAAAACTGAAATGTTGTTCTTTCATGCAGTTTCCAATTGATCTAGAGCAGCATGATAGAAGGGAGCAGCTAAAGAGAAGTGGTCTTGGAAAGGTTAGGAACCTCCTTACAGCAACAGTTGCATCCAGCTTTGTATTTTGAAGCATCTTGGATTGGCTTTTGATTCTTTTTCCTCTCAAATTTTATGGGCAGGTCATTATGTTTTTATCAAAATCTGATGAGGAAACCACTTCTAACAGGAAACTTGCTAAGGATTTGGTTGATAAATGGGTAATGTTCTGGTTTAAGCTCCTGTTCTTTATATTCTAAAATTTCCCCTATTTCCTTCTTATCTTCTTTGGATCTATATAAACAACAGTCATGCCCCGTGGCCTTTATGTTTTAGTTTTTAATTCATTAGTATGTTGCCTATAGGATTATAGTTTTGATTGCTGAATTTTTAGTGCTTGTGATTTCAGTAAAAAGTTCAGCTTATTTTCATCAAATTTTGTTTGTCAAGTTTACATTTCTCAGGTTGTCGTAAAAGGTTTTTTTACGTATTTTCACGGAGTTCTTTTCTATCCAGTTGCATTAACTCTTTAAAGTAATTTTGAACATAATGCAGAGTAGACCAATCTTTAATAAGAGCACAAGGTTTGAGGACATCAGAAATGTTGATGATGATAGGGTTCCCTTGCGAAGGCCATCTGTGAAAAGGTATCCTTTTTAGTTAGTTTTATGCAAATTATGCCATCATGTTTGCTTACAAATTTTGTTATGTACACATCAATGTAGTCAGTACCGGTACGGTACCGGCTGATATGTATCGGTTTTAAGGTAAAATGAAACGGTATTAGTATCGTACTGTTTCAGTTTTTGTATCGATCTGTATTGGTTGGTACAAGATTTTGATTATTTTAAAAAAAATATCACTTATTTGATTTTTTAAACCAATTTCTAATATTTTTTTCTTAATCATTTTTATTTTTTCATAATTAAATTTAAAAATAAAATATGTTCATTAAATTAGGCTATTAAACTTAATTAATAATAATATATATTTAAAATATTTTTATATATATTTTATGTTTAAAATTTTTGGATATTAAATATTTATAATTTTAAAGTTTATATTTGCATATATATATATATATATATATATATATATATATATATATATATATGCAATGGAGGTATATTTGCATGTGTATATAATATATATTTTATTAAGGAACTTGAATATAGGCTATATATATATATATGAAAAAATATTTGAAAAATACCGGTAAACCCGAAACGGTACATCGAAACATACCGATACCTGTACGTACTAATACCAGAACAAAAACGGTACTCTCACCGGTACGGTACTGACTACTTTGGTACGCGTACATTTTCATTTTGTGTTTATTATTATTTTTTTATATTCTTTTGTAGGCCTGCAAATAGAGCTGCATCAATGGAATCTAGAGATGGTGATTTTGATTTGGATATATCTCGGTAAGATGTAACCTAACGCTTGGTTTGACATCATTATTCTGATTCTATATGCTCTTGACTGTAATTGCTGGTTATAAAATTACAGCGACCAAAAGTCCAGACGATCATTGTCAGGTCAAAATGCTTCAAGGTCAGAATCTTCTTCAAGGCTGCATGCTTCAAGGCCAGATGCAACACCAATGGATTTTGTTGTGCGTCCCCGGTCTAAGATTGATCCAGATGAAATTAGAGCTCGTGCGAAACATGTTGTTCAAGATCAGCGTCGTTTAAAGGTTTGTTTTTTCTCTCCCTAATATGAAATGTGTTGGTTTAATTATTTGGAAAAAGGTTACTCCGTTAATGAAACAAAAGGGAATGTTATCTATATTGTTCCTTCAGCTGTCCAAACCCCTAACATTGCACTACTCTTAATGCCTCCTTAAATTTACTTCATGGTGAGACAGAATGATCTGGCAACAAGCATTCCTAACGCTTTATATTCTCTTCTGTATATCTTCTGAAATCAAATGTTGACTTTTTCATGGCAGATGAATAAGAAGTTACAGCAGTTGAAAGCACCAAAAAAGAAGCAGTTGCAGGCGACTAAACTTAGTGTTGAGGGTCGTGGTATGCTAAAGTACCTGTAAATGATAACCCCACACACCCAAATTGGCATTGGCATGAAAGAAGGATTCAACTGTGAGAGCCGAAGCAAATTTAATTTGCTGCTATCAGAGACATTTTGGCCGCAAAGACCATTATAAGCTCTCTGTTATGCTGAAGAGAGTTACTTTTTAAGTGTCAATTTGGAGAGGGATTCACCATGAGGGCAGCGGGGTTCCCTTTAACTCCAAAAAATCTTCATGGGACTTATCTTGTCATTTCATTATATTTTGACTTGGAAAAATACGTTCAGTTCAAATAAATTTGTTAATGCAATGTCTCGAGTGCTCTGCTTGCATAAATGTTAAGAAACATGTAAATGAGGCAAATTGTTATTAATTTTTCTTTGTTCACTACTCGGCTCCTCTATATGACTGGTACCTTGAAAACAATATCAACTTCTCTTACCTAAAACAAAAACCAATTCAATCATAATCGAGTTGGGCAAATTTAACTTTAAAGTATGGCTAAAACATCGTTAACAATTTTTTTTTTAATATAAATTTTAGTTTCAACTTTTGGGTTTTTGTTTTTTATTTTCTGTATGGGGAAAAAATGTCAAGTAACATGTCCAAGCATGAGTAGGTTAGGTGAGTGGGGCCCACTGGACATTGTTCTCAAATCTCAACGTCAAATAAATACAAACATTTGATTGTGTTGTGCTGACTGCTGAGTTACTCTTCGTGTTTTGTTAGCTGATTATTACTGAGTTACGGAATCTCTCAGAGTCAAGCTTCCCATATCACTTCTCGGCACTTCCAATCCCCCCTACAAAAATCTCTCCTTCCTTTCTAAAGCTTTAAAATTTCTTTCATTATTTTAAATACCCAGTTTTCAACTCCCAAATCCAAATCGTTGACGACAATGGAAGTGTAAGTTTAAGTTCATTCAACCAAGATTTTATTAATTTGGTTTAATTTCTTGTAGATTAGCAAGAATTATGAAAAGGGTAGTTGTTATTCTTACTTTCGATCATTCCTATGATTTAATCATAGTTAATTCTGATTAATGAATGGTAATTCACAGAGTTGCTTCTGCTCCGGGGAAGGTGTTGATGACTGGGGGTACTTAATTTTGGAGAGGCCAAATGCTGGGATTGTTCTGAGTACAAATGCACGTTTTTACGCTATTGTGAAGCCAATTTATGAAGATGTCAAGCCTGAAAGCTGGGCATGGGTAACTTATTCCTTTAATTTCCATGCTTCTATTTGTTTTGTTATAGTTGCAATCATTTCCTTGCTTTTAAAAGCTCTGATAGCTGCTATGAATGATTATCATGTTTCCATTTGATCGTAAATAAGGAAATCTGACACTGAATTATAAAGTTAACTCATTTAATTAAATGAACATGATCAAACGCTTGTGGAGTTCTTAAAACTTCACTGCTGGATGTATGATAATGATCCCTTTCTAGGTGATTGTTGGAGTGGCATGCTTTATAACTGTTGATTCCTTTCTTTAAAAACAAGAGGCTTGATAGTAGTTTTCTTGCTTGCTGTAATCAGCAATTTTACTAATAAATGCTATTGTAACTTCCACTGGATGAGCATGCTTTACTGGTGAAGTAACACTTGGACTAAACTCTTGTCCTCTGTGTCGTCTTTCAGGCATGGGCCGATGTCAAACTAACATCTCCTCAGCTTTCCAGAGAAAGCATGTACAAACTGTCTGGGAAACATTTAACACTTCAGTGTGTATCTTCAAGGCAAGGTTTCGTCATATGATCGAAGTGTGTTTTTTCTTGCATATCTAGCATCATAGATTGCATCCTTTCTATTATGGATGCATATCTAGCACTAAATGAGTTTAAATAGTTATTCCGTATTTCTTTTTTTTTTATTCCAACAATTATACAAAATATAAGCCAATTATTAAAGAAGTAAAGAAATATTAAGTTGTTTCACTATTTTTGTGGCATATACTTCCAGTGAATCAAGGAACCCTTTCGTAGAAAATGCGATTCAATATACTGTAGCAGCTGCACGTGCAACATTTGACAAGAATAAGAAGGATGCATCAGATAAATTACTCTTACAAGGTAATGTTTAACACTGCATTTATTTATTTATTTATTTATTTTCTCTTCTTTTTATGGAAATCATAACTTCGGGTATCTAACAATGGAACTGAATTAGTCATGCAGGTCTTGATATCACGATCTTAGGTTGCAATGACTTTTACTCGTATAGGAATCAGGTATTTTAGTTTTTCTATTTAATATTTTCTTTATAGAAATAAAATATATCTTTTTGAGATGAGCATTTACTATTTATTTATTATGGCATGTAAGTTTTAGTAACCGTTGCCCATTCTTGTATGTTAGTACTGCAATATAAGCTGCTAATGTGTTCTTCCACAGATCGAAGCACGTGGACTTCCGTTGACACCAGAAGCATTGGCTTCTCTACCACCTTTTACATCAATTACTTTCAATGCTGAGGAATCAAATGGAGGAAACTGTAAACCTGAAGTTGCAAAAACTGGATTGGGTTCATCTGCAGCAATGACAACTGCTGTAGTTGCTGCTTTACTTCATTACCTTGGTGTTGTTAACCTTTCCACTTCCTCTGGAGATCCACACCAACAAAATAAGGATTTCACGGATCTCGATATCGTGCATATGATAGCTCAAAGTGCCCACTGTATTGCCCAAGGAAAAGTTGGCAGTGGCTTCGATGTTAGTTCTGCAGTCTATGGGAGTCAGCGTTATGTTCGTTTTTCACCAGAAGTGCTTTCTGCTGCTCAGGTCTCTCTCTCTCTCTCACCCATTCTCTAAGGTTGGGAGGTAAGGAATAATGTACAATGGGGAAGATCTGAGTACATAAACTTAGCTTAATGACCATGAAAGTAATCCCAACGCTCTTCTGGGCAATCAGACAGTGGTGTTACACATAAAATTTTTGTAATCCTTAAATTTGTGCAACCATTTTTTGTGGACAGCCCTAGGTTGATATAGAGTGAGATAATACTAGGTTTATGAGTTAAACATTTAATGCTATTGCAATGCTGCTTGTGGTTCACCACCTCGGCTGTTTTAGACTTTTAGTAACTTTTATTTGGATTCTTTGTAAGATCTCTTGTAATGTTGCAGGCTGCGGTGCAAGGAATGCCATTAGAGGACGTAATTGGCAACATTCTAAATGGAGAATGGGACCATGAGAGGACTGAATTCTCTTTGCCACCATTAATGACACTTGTAAGCATTATGAGCTTCACTATTTACCACTTAAATTAAAATGCTTTTGCGAGCATATATGGTACTTTCTCTATGTGGTTCTGCTTAATTAATTAAATCTTCTCAGTTCTCAGTAAATTAGCTCCTCGTTGCTTATTCACTTTCCAGACACAGGATCTTACGTTTTATGGCTTTATTCTCTCTGAAGCTTAGCTTTTACTTACTTTTAGGTGCCAATGTTTATTTATGAAGAATAATTTAGGATAAAATCCCTAAATGATTCTTATACTTCATGTACATATGCATAGTTGTTGAAGTGAAGATGTAGTGGTTCTATCATATAGATCTGGATGTCTATAAGGGCAAAAGGATGATTGGGAACTTAATCTAGAGAATATTCAATTCTATCCATTTTCTTCTTCTTCTTCTTTTTTCCCCTTTTGTGAAAGGTGGCTTGTCTATTTTGTTAAAATCTTTTATTACTAAAAATCAAGTATGCTGTCACAGTTACTAGGAGAATCCGGAACTGGTGGATCATCTACACCATCAATGGTAGGTGCTGTTAAAAAATGGCAGAAGGCTGATCCTGAAAAATCCCAGGAAACATGGAGAAAGCTGGCTGAGGCTAATTCAGAACTTGAGACACAACTCAACATGTTAAGTAAATTAGCCAAAGAACATTGGGACGCCTACAAATGTGTGATTGATTGCTGTAGCAGGCTTAAACCAGCAAAGGTATGGTTTTAGACTACTCCCCACCAATGAAGAACTCAAAAATAGAATAGAATTTCCTAGTGACTTTTTTTACTGAAAAAAAAAATGAAAATTTTGTCTTTCTGGATTGTGAGAATTTTTGCAGACTGTTGAACTCATAGCAAGAAAAACTATTTAATTTTGTCATTCCCAGTATTCTAGAGTGGTCTCTTGCTCAGGAAGATTCTCTGTGCTGAAGATAATACTGCTGTACTAATAGCAAGAAAACTGTTGAATCTTATTACACCGATTATTCAGAGTAGTCTCTTGCTCAGGAAGATTCTCTAGTGCTTAGGATAATTCGGAGTTTAAATACAGCTACACACTTTTAAGTGCATTTTCCTGAATTAGGATTGCTAATTATAAACCCTGGAATTGGTAACTAAATGGGTAGTTCCAAGTGTCTGACCTCAAAGATTGACCAAGTGGAGATTCTACAGCAAGATTTCAAACATACTGTGTGAATAATTATCAAAATTCAAAGATAAGATACAATACATTCCATAATTGGAAATTTAGTTCTCATCTCATGGAAACTTTTTGGACATATCCCACTCTCTCTCTCTTTCTCTGTGTCTCTATGTTTTGAGTTATGTGTGTGTCTTGTGGGTGGGGGAATAGCTGTTGGGAAGAGCTCAACTATATTGGCTGGATATTTCTAGTTCCTAATCTCGGATAGAATATCATTGGTTCCATGTCAGCTTCTTTTCAAAGTAGTGATATTTTCCTTCCAAGCGTGTCAAGCTATAATCAATGTTGGTAAGACTACACTATGCTCTGCAAGGATCTACTGTATAAGCTGTAAAAGAATTGCTTACTTGTTTTTATTGCACGAGTAGCTCAAATTTTGGTTTCAATTTCTTGGCTTGTATATTTGGTGGATGGTTGGACTTGTCAATAATCACAGAAGGCTCTATTCATCATAAACGTTAAGAAAGTTGGTGAGATTGTTTGGTTAATTTGTCTTATCAAATACTAGTTTTCTCGGTTTATTTGCTTTTACTACCGTGTTGAATGTGCTCTCTTTCCTCCCAAATGCTGATTTTTAAGATCGTCTCCAAAACTGATTGTGTGGACAGTGGATGGAGGGAGTTACTGAGCCAACCAAAGAAGCAGTTGTTAAAGTATTGCTAGAGGCAAGGGAGGCTATGCTTGGGATCAGAAATCACATGCGACAGATGGGAGAGGCAGCAGGTGTTCCGGTAGGTTATTGTCTCTTTGATTTGATGCTTATAAATGTCCAATTTTTTGCATTCTTAGGTCTGCTAAAGATGTAGAATAAATTGCAAGAGATCGAATTATTTTTATCCTCTTTTCATCTGATTCTATTAAGAGGTTAATACTGTTGACTTGCAAGGCATAATTGATTGATTTACCTTGCTAGATCCTAAATGGACCATCTTTGTTCTTATTTTGAGATGCTTCAAAAAACTTGTCTGCAGTCAAAGGCTAATGATTATCAAACTTTTCAACAATACCTGTTAACATTTATCAGCTAAGGAGTAGGGATATACTTCTTTGATGGGTTCCAAAATGTTGTAATCTATGTTACTCCGACTCTTTATTTTCCTTGAAGTACCTGTGTCTGACACCCATGTCCGACACATATTCGGACTAGGGTATGGGAGTATGATCCTTCAAATATATGGAAAAAAATTTTAAAAAAATTTGAACATATCTGTGTCGGACACATACTCGTATCCGATACTCATCCCCGAGTCCGAGTAACATAGTGTTGTATTACCTTCAGATTCTACATCCTATAAATCTTTTTTGACTTTTAAATTGTAGATAGAACCTGAATCACAGACTCTACTTTTGGATGCTACTATGAATATGGAAGGAGTTTTGTTGGGTGGGGTTCCTGGAGCAGGTGGATTTGATGCTATCTTTGCTGTTACCTTGGGGGATTCTAGCAGCAATGTGACAAATGCATGGAGTTCAAACAATGTTCTGGCCTTGTTAGTTAGGGAAGATCCTCAAGGTGTTTCTTTAGAAAGTGGTGATCCACGAAGCCTGGAAATTACTTCTGCAGTTTCTTCAGTCAACATCAAGTGAGCTTGATTTCTTTTTTTGGTATTTGATGAGTTAGCAATGTCATTTAAGATTTGGTGGCAAACGTGATTTACCAGAGAAATTGTACTGTGTTTTGGAGATTTGATTGAATTGGGGAAGGATTTCAAATCCAAGGACAAAGCCATCCTATTGGAAGAATCAACTCTTATAAATTTTAAGTTCCTTGAGTACCATACAATAAGAAGAAAAAAAAAAAATACCCTTTACACAATTGGTTAGGGTTCACCTTGCTTATTTTGCTTGAACAACTATTGACATTTTGGCAGAAGATCTAGCTATTTCAATAGAAAGTGGCAAGATTAACTCAGAAAAGGGAATTTTATCATATTCTTTTTGTTTTGATCCCTTTTTCTGTGCTGCATAATCTTTGTTTGAATCAGTCTTGGTTTTTCAGCTCCTAGGGTTTGTTTTCTTTTTTGGGTTTTTATATGCTATATTTGTTTGACCCTGAGTTTTTTCGATGTTTGGATGGGTACGAGTGCCTTTTTTCCGTGTCTTGAAGCTTCACTAGCTAGCATGTATGACTGCTAAAGTTTTTGACTGTAGACTGATTCATTTTTGTTTTTATTTTGCTGTTTTAGCTGAAAAGTCTTTCTAGGCCCCATTTGAATTAGTTCATATTCAGCTTGAAATGTCTATTGTTTTGACTCTAAATTAATTCAATCTTACTTGTTTTTTTTTGTTAAAAAAACTTGTATGTTTTTAACATGAATCTTTGTTAGTATTTGACTATCATTTATCATAATCTTATATGGGTTTAGGATATTATAGGTAAAAGTCTTCTCTTGGACTTAAAAAAGGGATTTTCGGTTATTTTCGACTTTATTTTCTGTTGTCTCACTGCCAATTGTTTGAGTTATTTCTTACCAAAAGAGTAAGTGTTTCAGCTATATGTGAGCTTATTGTATTTGCCATGCTCGGGTTTTGAACAATTGAATTTACTTTTATTTAACTTGGGTCAAATGATTGATCTTTCCAATATATCCTTTCAAACTTGAGGGCTTTCTCATGGGTTGACAATTTGTATGTTGAATTCTGGCTGCTTTGTGACTATTTCTGGTTTCATTGTCAAGTACGCATTACAAAGGGCCCGAAGAATTCACTGTTCTGATGATTGCTTTCCAGGTAATTTGAGGTGATTATAACTTTGCAAGTTATCTCTCATGGTATTCTGACAAAAGCTGCGAGGATATCCAAGCTCATAACTGGACTTGAAAGAGTTTGATTGTATGGTTGATACTTGAGAAGTTGTAGTTTGAGACTCTGGCCCGGCATATAGCTCTTTGGTATTATATTGGAAGAAATGGAGCAAAAGGAAAGTGAGAGTTGGAAACAATTGGTCAGGAAGATGCTTCCACCAGGTGCCTCTCTCCCTGAAGATTCATCAGAGCTTGATTACTCTATAGCTATGGAGTATAAGGGTCCTCCGGTTGCTTATGAACTGCCTAGAGTTGAGCCTCTTGATGTAAATTCACAAGCCATCCCTACTGCAAAATCACTATCAGAGTCCCAAAGGTCAGTTGCTAATACTGGTTCCCCAGTGATTGAACCAATCCCCTTGCCAGTGTCTTATATTGCTGGTGTCACAAGTCCACCTACACAGAGTCCAAGGGTTTCGGCAAGCTCTGAGTCAGTAGTGTCTGTGTTGCAAAACCCTGATTTTTCTTCAGCGTCTCCTTCAGCTTCTCCTGGTTCAGTTCGCAATCCTCCAAGTAATCCTCCTAAACAAGTCGTTAATGAAGTAAAGAGAGTGCCAGTTGTCACATTTAATACTGTTGAAAGGTCAGAGAGGAAAGATGTGGATATGGATAAGCCAGTTTTTCCTGAATCTTTTGGGGTTTCAAAAGAAAAGAAGAAGAAAAGAAGAGTTTGTTATCGTTGTGGTAAGAGAAAATGGGAAACGAAGGAATCTTGCCTGGTTTGTGACGCTAAGTATTGCAGCAATTGTGTGCTTAGGGCAATGGGCTCAATGCCTGAAGGACGGAAATGTGTGACATGCATTAGCCAGCCAATTGATGAATCAAAGCGGTTAAGACTAGGTAAACATTCTAGGCTCTTGTCTCGATTACTTAGTCCTTTGGAGGTAAAGCAGATTATGAAAGCAGAGAAAGAATGTTCTGCTAATCAGCTCCGACCGGAGCAGCTAATTGTGAATGGATATCCGTTGAACCCAGAAGAGATGGCAGAATTACTTGGATCCCTTTACCTCCGAGGAAGTTGAAGCCTGGTAGATATTGGTATGACAAGGAATCTGGTCTCTGGGGAAAGGTAAGTTCATATTTGCAATATGCTATTTTATGTTTCACTTGGCTTTTCTAATTGAACAAGGATGAACGGGAAACATCTAGAATGTGGGGATTTGTTTTGATCACGACTTCTTATTGAATTGGCAGGAGGGAGAAAAACCAGATCGGATTATTAGTTCAAACTTAAATTTCACAGGGAAGCTTAACCCTGATGCAAGCAATGGCAATACTGAAGTCTATATCAATGGCCGGGAAATTACGAAACTTGAATTGAGGGTGCTAAAGGTAGCATATATAATAGTTAATACAGGATCTGTTATTTATTGTTCTTGATCATGATATTTCTTTTCCGTTTGATTCCTTGCCTTTAGGATTCTCAATCTCAGGCTCATGTGATACCAAGTTTTCTCACCATTTTATACTTTCCATAGAGACATCTGTTTTAGGATTAGTGGTTTGGGCTTGTATGAAATATGGATACTTGGTAGAGCGATTACTTGTCAGTAGTCTTACTCTGATTTTTCACTGTATGCTTTATTAGATTGTCTTTGAGTCTTTGCTTCAAGAGCAGCAGCAGTTCACTTTTAGGTCCATTGTGTTTTAAGCATGCTTTCAGCAAAGTATGTAGTTTGTTTATACCTTGGTGGTTACTGCCTACTCTTGGCAGCCATAATATGGAACAACTGTGCTTTGAGATACATACTTGTAAAATAATTGGTGCTTCTTGTTGCCTTTATTAGAGTTGGATCCATGGTCTAGGCAAGTTCATTTTTGGTGTGCTTGCAATACCTCTCATGTAAAAGAGCAATCAATCTGTTATGTTCATTTGTAATTTCCTGGTGCATGTAACTATGATTATGTACCAAACACTGTGGGAAGTTGCAATGTACTGTTGATTTAGAGCCTTTATGATATGATATACCATATAATGTTAGGCTATATAGACATCTACTTAGAATGTAACATGTCAAGGTTTTAAGAAAAAGTTGCTTGAGCTTTAGTATCATATTCCCTCTGTTCCATAATTTTTTTGTTAATTTTCCCATTTTAATTGTCCCAACTAAGATATCACTATTCAAATGTCAAAAAAATTAGCGATACATAACTTCCCTTGTTGATTCTTTAGCATGACCATTTAGAAGTAACAGATTCCTCTTAAGGAACACTTTAACAACTCACTTTTCTGTATTATGCCTTTTCTTTTTGACATCTTAATGAATATTTAGCCTCAGCATCTGATTAAAATGTGAATGGTAATAAAATATTATATCAAATGCATATCTTCGTATTATTTTAACTAATCATAGATGTATCCTTTTGATGCTTTCAGTTGGCAAATGTGCAGTGTCCACGTGACACTCATTTTTGGGTCTATGATGATGGTCGTTATGAGGAAGAAGGTCAAAATAAAATTAGAGGAAACATCTGGGAAAAGGTATGTAAAATTCCAACAGCCTCAATTGTGTCATGGGTATTCAATGTGATGTGATTTGGATTTGATTTTTGCTAGACAGGCCTCAACTCGTTTTGTCTGTACCTTGTTCTCTTTGCCTGTGCTCCATGGTCAACCTCAAGGAGCAAGAGAGGAGGCTAGCAATTATACTACTGTTCCAAATTATCTAGAGCAGAAAAGAATCCAGAAAATTCTTCTACTCGGGCTTCAAGGCTCTGGAACAAGCACCATCTTCATGCAGGTTTGGCCTTTTCTTTGTTGCTAATAGACTATTTTATTCCAACAATTATGTTGTATGTTGCCATGCCAAATACGTAAGATGCATTGAAAATGAAAGTTAAATCACTTCAGAAATTTATTGCCTAGATGGAAGTTGGCAAGAATATCTTGCATGAACGTGAAGAATGTCTGCCATTCCAATCCATTAGTAGATGAGGAATATTTAAGGATGTGCAGTCTATGAAAACTTTGAATTTGTGGCTTTGCATATAGTTCAACAATGCTTTCAATGGCATGGGCTGCATTTCCTTTTCCTTTATGCTTTCTTGGTTTAGGAACAATTGGTCTTATGGTGTATCATGTATGGATGATTAAGATGTGGGCAAATTCCCCATTGTGCTCAAGTGATAAAATTCAGTTACTAGCATCTTCTAGAGCTGCGTCATCTACCAAATTCAGCATAGAGAACTAGTTGTTGCAGTCTTTCATTGCAGTTCATGCCATTTTTCTAATGTTCACTATGAATATTGAACAGGCAAAATTTTTGTATGGGAATGGGTTTTCTGCAGAAGAACTGCAGGATCTCAAGTTGATGATCCAGAGCAATATGTACAGATACCTTAGCATATTACTGGATGGGCGGGAGCGGTTTGAAGAGGAAGCAATGTCTCGAATACGAGAACTAGGTTCCGATGACCAGAACTGTGGAGCAGGTAAGGTTTGCCAACATCAAAACTTCTTCTGATTTTAAACATAGTTTTGAGCTTTTAAAGTAGAACTTGTTACTTCCAAATAGGCAAATTTTATAGCCTATATATCTCTTTGATGTGCATATTGCTTTGTTCTGTTTTTTGATTAGCTGAGAGGGGAGGGAGAAAAGAGTTTCTAACATGTGTTTTTAGAAGTTTTGTACATGATGATGCTTCTATCTCACAGCTGGCCAAAAGCAAAAACAATTGTTTAACATCATTGCAACTCTTTCAACATCTAAACAATTCTTTAATCTTGTTTCAGGTGGGGAGGTCGACTCTGGTGAAAATAACCAGTGTGTCTATTCTATCAACCCAAGGCTAAAGCATTTTTCAGATTGGCTTCTGGACATTATAGCCACTGGAGATTTGGATGCTTTTTTCCCTGCGGCAACACGTGAGTATGCCCCGTTAGTTGAGGAGTTGTGGAAAGATCCTGCTATACAGCAAACATATAGAAGAAAAGATGAGCTTCACTTTCTTCCAGATGTTGCAGAGTACTTCTTAAGCAGGGTATATCATCTTACTTTTTGTTGACTTTGTTGCTCCGCATTTTACATATTTTATGTTTGACATGTTGGCTTAATCGTTTCCAAATTTTACTTGGCCATTTGATATTTCAAGTTATTCAACTCGAAGAAGATTCAAAAACAATAAAAAAAAAAACAAGTTACCTCAAATTCACAGCAATATCTTGACCTATGTTATATGCTTTTGATTCCTTCAGGCTGTCGAGGTTTCAAGCAATGAATATGAACCTTCTGTCGTGATATTCTTTATGCTGAAGGGGTCACCCAAGGGAATGGTTTGGCTTTCATAGAGTTTTCGCTCGATGATCGTAGTCCAATGTCTGAAACCTACACAGACAATTTGGAAGCTCCGTCCCAGCCCCTGACCAAGTAATTATTTCCTATCGTTCTGTTATTGTTTTTAAATCATGTAGCTACAAATCCTATCACTCTGTCAATGGGATGCATGTTACAAATTGTCATGTTGGTCCTGGACCCTTATTTAAGTTGGGGGTCTTCCTTGCATGTGTTATGAAGGCAGTTGGGGTGTGGGGTGTTTTAAGTTGGGGGTCTTCCTTGCATGTGTTATGAAGGCAGTTGGGGTGTGGGGTGTTTTAAGTTGGGATCCCATTATCTGTTTGTAATCATATGAAACATTTCAGAAAATGCATTCCAACCCCATTTTTTTTTTTTCCTTCCTAGTATTCACTCTTACATATTTCAACCCCAAGGCACGAGATTTGATATTGAATCTTTAAACTAATTTATTATATTTGATATTGAATCTGTAAACTAATTTATCACATATATTTTTCTTTTACAGGTATCAACTTATAAGGGTAAATGCAAAGGGGATGAATGAGGGATGCAAGTGGGTGGAAATGTTTGAAGATGTGCGTGTCGTAGTTTTCTGCGTGGCCCTTAGCGATTATGATCAGATGTCGATAGCACCAGAGAGTAGTGGCAGTGGAGCACTACTTCAAAATAAGATGATGCAGACAAAGGATCTATTTGAAACAATGATAAGGCACCCTTGCTTTAAGGATACCCTATTTGTGTTGATACTAAACAAGTATGATATCTTTGAGGACAAAGTCAATCGGGTGGCTTTAAGCACTTGTGAGTGGTTCAATGATTTCAGTCCAGTAAGGCATCTCCATAACCATCACTCCCTGGCTCAGCAGGCTTACTTTTACGTCGCAATGAAGTTCAAGGATCTTTATGCTTCACTTACTGGACAGAAACTTTTTGTGTGTCAAGCTAGAGCAAGGGACCATCGGGTCACAATCGATGAAGCATTTAAGTATATTAGGGAGGTTCTCAAGTGGGAAGAGGAGAAAGATGAGAACTACTATGGGGGAGAAGATTCATTTTACAGCACTGACGTCAGCTCCTCACCATTTGTGAGGCAAGTAGAATGACGTGCATTCGGGAATTTACTTTGTAAAAGCGTTGTGCTTGTCTTGTTTGTTGCTCAATCAAATAAGGATAGCTGTTGTAATTTTGTTTTCTTCTCTTTTTTTTACAAAATATCAATTTAATGATATCGGTAAAGGTGTTTCAGGTTTGTTCTTTGTCATGCATGAGAGGAACGTGTGATTGGCCTGGGTCTGCTTTTTGTTTTTTATTCTTCAAAAATGTCATCACAGCAGAATTATATGTATATTTGTGTGTATATTTCTTATATGTCTATATAGTAGTATTGTATATTTATCTATAATTTACTCACAATTAGATAAATCACACATATATTTGTAGATTTTATTTATAACCCATAAACTCATAATATAATATTTGTAATCTATGTATGTTAAATTTGGTTAAATACATGGCTTTGAGAGTGTAAGATATTCAATAAATTATTAAAACACATTTTTTGATAAATTTGATAATTTGTGTATTTATATTGTGTTAGTGTTTTTTTTTTTGTTGTTGTTGTCATAATCATGTTTAAAATATTATATATTTATATAAATCTTGACACGTTAATAATTTGTGGTATATAGATTTTGATAGATTCATATAATTATATTATTTTCATGTTATTTTTAGTATCGTATCGTGTCATATTTTATGTTATATTTTAATTATTTTTTCGTATTATGTTCGTGTTCATTTTTTTACTTCTTGGCAATTGGTAGGAACTAGGAAGAATCAATGACAAACTGTAATACTGATTTCTTTTATACAAGAAATAAGTAAAAATGCCTTTTATCTACCTAATGCCAAGATTTGTAATTAAATCCCTTCCTATTAATTTAACATTATATAGGCTGTTGTATTAAGAAAATATCAATTTATTAATCAACTTGATAATTACTCTATACTATACAATTATACATCCATGCATATATACACAAACATACTTCACACATACAAGAAATACACCCAAAGTAAAGGAGAATAAAGCTCAAAGAAACGTGGTCAAGAAACTAAGCTTAAAATGGCCAAAATCATTCCCCTTGCAGCCTTGTAGGAAATACAAGCCAAGGGGCAAAAAGACCCGAAAAGAATGTTCGAGCGAGCAAGCTATTATCAATATATATATATATATATATTCCCGAGCTTGCCTTTACTCAATCCCATCAGCAAATGAATTGGCTTCTTTTAGAATAACAATCACTTGTTCCTTTAACCATTTGGATAAAAGGGGAAAAAAACGTGTATCTTAACAATTCCTTACTTAAGAAACATAACTAAGTTTGCACTATATATTCTTGTACTTCCAACGCTTTTTTAAGGATCACGGCCAAGTATCTCATGCCCAATTAGGAAGCTTTTGTTACAAAAAGAAAAAGCCAATGATAAAAGCTAAGCCCATTAAATTGTGAAAGTCACATGTGTTCGGCTTATCCAAAAATATTAATAAAAAAAAAACTTGAATCTTTGAAATATAAGAATGTAGATACTTTTTAAAGAAAAATATAGTTATTTAATAAAAAAATTAGATAATTTTAAAATATATAAAAAAATTAAAAACTATGAATATCCTTAAGATCTTGAAGTAAAAGTTTATAATCATTCTAATTATTAGGCGTGTCTCTAACTCTCTATATGTAAAGGCAATTAGGCAAGTATGTTTCTAAGCGAGTTGAAGGTTTTGTTTGCATGAATTAGGAATAATATTTGGTTGCAAAAGATAAACAATGCTTCATGATATGAATGATAAAATAGAGACTTGAATAATCTTAATAGTATATCATTCTCAAAAAAGTTTGATTAGTGTGGAACATTAGAAATAAAAAAAAAAAACCATTTAATAATTGCTTTAAAAATAGACGAAAATAAATAATATTAATTTGCTTCCAAAGTTGATCGGCTAAATAACTTACTACTTTAATTTACTTTTTTTTTTTTTTATAAACTGAGAGGAGATCCATTTCATGTTTACTTTTCTAAATCATTAATTCTGTCTAAATTACATGATTTAAAGTTTGGTTGGTATCTATCATAAGCTTTAGCTTTAATGTTGAGGAAGACGAAGGATTGAAAAGCTAGGTACCTAAAATCTTTTGTAAGTGCTACGAAAGCACAAGCTGTCAAAACATTTATATATATATATATATATATATATATATATATATAAAAATGTATATAGTACTAAAATTTGAGTATTTAAATCCTACTTAAACCTCCATCCAACCAAACCAGTGTGCTCTAACTCTATGTGAGCAACTTCCATTGAAAAAGTGCTAAGAGAATAGCTTGACTTGGTACTAACAAGAGCGAAGTGAGAAGGAAAAGAGTGTAGAGGGAAGAAATGTTTCATTATATCCCTCTAACCATCCCTTTTGAAATCAAAAAGCTTTGGGACCAATGGAACATCCGAGGGGCTATTTTGTTTAGTCTCTGGTTGCAGATCGTGTTGATTTTGGTAGCCCCAATCAGAAAATCCGCAAAGAAAAAAATGGTGATCTCGCTCATCTGGCTTGCATACTTGTTGGCTGACGCAGCTGCAAATTTTGCTGTTGGTCTCATCTCCAACAGCCAGCGCAACCAATCTAGCAAGCCTGATCAGTCCAAGCCCGTAGAGAGCAGTGATCTGTTAGCATTCTGGGCGCCCTTTCTCTTATTACACCTTGGCGGTCCTGATACCATTACCGCTTTTGCTCTTGAAGATAATCAACTGTGGCTAAGGCACTTGCTTGGCCTTGGTTTTCAAGCTGCAGCTGTTATTTATGTCTTCATCCAGTCACTTCCCAACAAAAATCTATGGATCCCCACAATACTCATGTTTGCTGCTGGAATCATCAAGTACGTGGAGCGGACACGGGCTTTGTATCTTGCGAGCTTGGACAAATTTCGTGATTCCATGCTGAAACCACCCGATCCTGGGCCCAATTATGCTAAGCTTATGGAGGAATACGCCTTCAAGAGAGAGGCCGAACTTCCAACGAGAATAAATATGACACCAGAGCCTGATAAAGAAGTGAAGGCTTCTGATATTCCACCTAAGGAAGGCGATTTGAATCCTCTGGAAGTGGTGCATTATGCTTATAACTACTTCCAAATATTCAAGGGACTTGTAGTCGATCTCATCTTCAGCTTCCGTGAGCGTGACGAGAGCCGTGACTTCTTCAATAGGAGGACAGCTGAAGATGCTCTGAGGATAATTGAGGTTGAACTCAACTTCATATATGGGACTCTCTATACCAAGGTGGAAGTTGTGCATTCTATTGCAGGATATATTTTTCGATTCATAGCTTTTGGGTCGGTTTTAGCTACTCTTGGACTCTTCTATTTCCAAGCAAAGAAAGATAAATTCCACGGAGTTGATATCGGAATCACCTACACCTTGCTCCTCGGTGCCATTGCCCTGGATGTAATAGCCTTCCTCATGCTCATTTTCTCAGATCGGACTATTGCTTCTATAAGGAACCCTGATCGTCGACACAGTTGGCCCATGGCAGCCGTCTTCAGCAGTTTCCTTGCCCTCAAGAAGCCGTGGTGGCACCCTTGTAAATGTCCGAATGCCCCGCATCATGTGTTGGCCACTCCCCTTGCGTTTCGAAGGTGGTCTGGATCCATCTCTGCACACAACTTAATAAGGTATTGTCTGAAAAGCAATTCGACAAGAATCCATGAATTCCCAAGTTCGTGGCAAATCATGTTTGAAAAAATGCTTTGTTCGTTGAGAATCAATGAAGTCATAAAAGAAGTCAGTGCTTATATGACAAGAATCTGTCAGTTTAGCACATGTGTTGCCAAAGAGGACAAGTCTTTTAAGAGCAATGGTTCACTTGGCTCCATCATTGGCAAAGTCACTAGATTTTTAAGGTATAAGTCTATCAAAGAAAATGTGAGTAAAATTTTCAGTTCCTTTTTCGAATTAATCACCAAGCCTATAAAAGATTTTGTGGATGAGATGATGTATGTGTCCCTTGAGCCATTCACTAAGGAGCTATGGGAATTTATCTTTGAGGAGCTAAAAAAGAAATCTGAGTTTGCGGATACTCCAGAAACTGCAAAGAGGATATCCTCAGCCAGAGGTGATTGGGTTTTGACCGATACTGATTTAAACCCGGATCATAACAAGTTTTTGAAATATGTGAGTGATGTTCAATATGATGAGAGCATTCTGTTGTGGCACATTGCCACTGATCTATGCTACTACACTGAAACTGAAACTGTCACTGACACTGACACTGACAATGTGAGACATCGACAATTCAGTAAAATTCTTTCAGATTACATGCTGTATCTTTTAGTTTTTCAGCCAACTATGATGTCTGCTGTGGCGGGTATTGGGAAAATAAGATTTCGAGACACTTGTGCTGAGGCTAAAAGGTTCTTTGAGAGACGAAGTTTACATTCAAATGAAGACAAGAAGGCATGCAAAGAAATTTTGACAGTGAATACGGATGTTGAACCTGTGACTGTGAAGGGAGACAGAAGTAAATCTGTGTTGTTCGATGCAAGTATGCTGGCCAAAGAGTTAAATAAGATGGAAAGTGAAGAAAAATGGATGTTACTGAGCCAAGTGTGGGTGGAATTAGTGTCATATGCGGCAAGTCATTGCAGAGCAAGTACACATGCTGCACGGGTAAGCGAAGGTGGAGAGCTTATTACCTTTTTTTGGTTGTTGATGGCTCACTTTGGTCTTGGGGAGCAGTTCCAAATCAACGAAGGACATGCAAGAGCCAAATTGATCGTGGGAAAGTAAGTAGACAATCTGATCGATGATTCCGCAAACCCTTTTTTATGCAAATTTTCTCTCTTTTCTTGTTACTATTTCTCAGCAACAAATAAGTATAATGTAGTGAAATTGTGTTATTGTGGTTTTTTTTTTTTTTTGGTTTCTTGCTTTCCTTCTGTACTGAATTACGCATTTTCTTAATTGCAATAAATTAAAGAGATTAGTACTGTAGTTAGTTGGTATTCTTTTTTCATGCTTTCCAATTTCATTTCTCAAGCACGACATCTTTCCAATTCCAGTTGTAATTATGAGGAATAATAATAATAATAATAAATAAAATCCATAAATAAAAAGAATGAAAATAAGGAGAATTGGTTTTAAACCCTGATTCCAACAAGAGAAGTAATTAACTATGCTAATGACAATATGTCCCCTAAAAAAAGACAAATTAGATATATATATATATATCTAACTTTCAAAAATAAATTAATTAATATAAAAAAATTTAAACAAAAAATTAAAATAAAGTTGGAGTTGGAAATGTCAACTTTTTAATTTGAAATTTATATAAAGACCAATTATATAGTAGGGGACTAATAATTAAAGTTGGGTTAGATATTTTCTTAACAAAAATCTTTAACTTTAGAATATATATATATATATATATATTGAAAATATTATTAAAAAATTTATAATTGATTTAACAATAATAAATCTAAAGAAAATACAGGTCATTACTCATTAGGATTTGAGATGGAAGGAGTAAACAGTCCTACAAATTCACTTGGAAAGTTTGGAAGTTAGAATAACTTCTAATTTTGTTTTGGTAGAAGAATAAGAATAACTTGTACCTTAACCATTCTTTCCCTTGTTTGATGAAAAAGAATAATTCTTTTCTTAGGCCAACTCAATTAAGATTGTAATATTCCAGCTGTAACTCAAAACAGTAGAAAGTATATTTAATTTATTTTCTCTATGATTTATTATGCTTCTCTTTATAAACAATTAAATATAGATGCATTAAAACTTTTTACAAATTAAGTAATGTTATTCAACTCAAAATATATTCAATTTAATTTTAATTAAATTAATGTCACATATATATTATAATATTGGTAATATTTAATACTTTAATAATTAATATCAGATTATCACTAATACTACATATATACTATGAGAAGTCCAAAATAAATTAAGAGAAATTATCTCTTTCTTGACGTGAAAGTTCAGAAACTCCAAATTCTTGGGATTGCTATTAAATTCTTAGAATATATAAGATGAACGATCGAGAACTTCTACCTCAGACCCTTTCTTCTCGATCTCATATTCTTTCATTAATTTGCTCACTTTTTTTTTCTCTCTTTTCACCGATGTCTTCATCATCTAAATCTAAAGATGAATCACCGCTGCAAAATGAGACTGCTAAACCCATACCCATTCAGGATATTACTGGAAGGTTATCCAAGTTGCTTGATCGTCTCAGAGATGCCAAGGGCGAGGCTCCTAAAAGCACTGAGAGGAAGGAAACCACAGTTCAACACGTTCCGGAAAATGACCAGAAGAAGGGAGACAATTCAAGGACCGACGCCGATGGTGGAAGCAAAAAAGGGGGTGAAATGGATATGCGCAATCAGCTTGATAAAGTATGCAAAGAACTCAAGTATCTAATTAGCGCATTTAAGAAACTGGAAACTTTTGAAGCTGCTATTTCAAAACCGCTCGAGACCCTTGATAACAATGTCACTGACATCCTAACGGATCTAGATCAAGCTGCCTCAACTGACTCCGTCAAGCAGCTGATTGAACGTAATCTTAAAGTGCTGAGAAGCAACATCACAAAAGTGAAAATCCAGATCCCGTTGCAGCATCAAGTCTCTGGCACAATTTCGGAGGCAAGTCGGTATTTACAAACGACGGTTGCCAGTAAAGAAGCCGGTGACCTGCCTAATCCATATGAAGCAGTCGGAATACTTGAGAGCGACCCTTTTCTCAAAGAATTTCAAGACTATTTTGAGGGTCTGGATAACATGCTCAAACTATACTTGCTGTGTTTCGCAATTTTCCCAGAGAACGCAGAGGTTAAGAAGAGGCTTCTAAAATTTTGGTGGATTGGGGAAAGGTTAAGGCCAACTCCAGGTTCAAATCCTAAGGAGAAGGATTTTGTAAATGAAACTCTTAGGCAATTTGTAGCGATGGGATTCATTGAGCCTGTTACTAAAAAAAGCAGATTGCAGGCTACCAGCTACAAGATGCATCCAATTATTCGTTTTTTCATCATCAGGCTTGCTAAGGAGGCTAACTTCTTTGATTACGACTCTAAGGGGAATCCTACCATGGATATTTCAAGAAGCAAAAAATCATGTTTGGTAAAATCTGAAGGAACTACTGCTTGGTTCTCGAAGAATGTTTCGAAGAATGTTTCACAACCTGATTCAAAGCTGCAGCCCAAAAGCAATGAAAATCAGCAGAAAGTGAAGAAGCAGGGGCATGTGAAGAAGGAGGAGCAGCAGCGAATAGCAAAGCAGAGGCAGAAGGAGGAGCAGGAGGAGAAGGAGGAGCAGCAGCGAATAGCAAAGAAGAGGCAGAAGGAGGAGGAGAATGAGGAGCAGTAGCGAATAGCAAGAGAGGAAAAGAAGAAGCTGAAAAATCTGGATGAGCTGCAAACATTGTTCAATGTCAGTAAGCAATTTCCTGATTTGCCCGTGGAGCTGTTTTCCAAGATGAGAAACATAGGCGTTCTTTATCTAGGAAGATGGGAGCACACAGCTGAGCGCCATATAGAGGTGGAAAACACGGATTTCTTAACAGGGTTGCAGAATATGAAGAAGTTAAGGTTCTTTAGTCTTCAAAGAATCTCGGGAATCTCGAAGCTCCCAAAATCTCTTTGCAAGCTCATCAACTTGAGAGTCTTAGATCTCAGAGCATGTCACAATCTGGAGGAACTACCAGACGGGATAGGTTCACTCAAGATGCTGACTTACTTGGATTTATCTGAGTGCTATTTGCTAGACAATATACCTAAAAAGCTGTCTTCACTGTCAGAACTCAAAGTCCTTAAGGGCTTCGTAATTAGCAAAAATAGCGCATGCACCCTTAAAAGCTTGGCAGCATTATATAAGCTGGAGAAACTCAGCATCAACGTGAACGATGACAACTTCTCAATAAATGAGGAAGATGTTTTCTTTAAGTTTAAGGCACTTCAGAAATTGAAAATAGCATGGGGAGCGGGGGGAGAGGGAGCTCCAAAGTCGTCAAATGGAAACAAGGTGAATAATGGAGCAAAACCAACGCGAAGAGACAAAGGCGAGAACAAAGGTAATGGAAATCGAGAGAGCAATGCAGACAAGAGTAGAGACCAGAAAAGGCAAGAAAGTGATGCTGCAAAATCAGGGGCCACAATGGCGCTTCAGAAGCTGAAAGTGAAAATACCATGGGGAGCCTGCGGAGAAGGGTCGTCAAAATCAATAACTGATAACAAGGTGACTGCTGCAGCAGCAAAATCAGGCGAGGTCGTCAAAACCCAAGGCCAGGACGAGAATAGAGATGCCAAGAAGCAGGGAAGTGATGCAGCAAATCCAGTGGCAAGAACTTCGGGCGACAACAAATTAGATGAAAAAAAAAACGGAAAGTGGCATGAAGCTAGTAAAACTGGACCTCCAATGTTTCCCAGAAAGAGAACCACCAAAGTGGCTAGTCCCCGAAAAATTGACATGCCTAACAAGTCTCTACATTAGAGGTGGAGGACTAAGTAATCTGGGTAAAAGTTGGATGGCAGACAACAAGAAGTGGAAGGTGGAGATTTTACGTTTGAAGTACTTGACTAATATTAAGACAAGCTGGAATGAACTTCAGACGCAGTTTCCAGAACTGAAATATTTGGAGAAAGTCAAATGCCCTCAAATCACATTCTGCCCATGCGATGCAAGTGGAGTGTGGATGTTGAAGCAGCCTTGAAAAATTGGAGTTGAAAGATTTTACCAGACATGATGGTATATCATGAATTTACTTACTTGCAGGTTGTCAATCTCATTCATTATTGTTATTGGAATAATACTGTATTTCATCTACTCTAATACTCAAAATCCATTAATTTAATTTATATTTTCTTTCCTTCCTTGAACAATTGATATGGAGCGTTTTTTATTTATTTATTTTTATTAAAAAAAAAGAGAGAGATAGAGAAATCATTACCATGATTTATCACCAAATATTTCAAATGAGTTATAGCATCATAATTAGCAGGTAACTCCAATAGGTCCGATCATGCTTGGATAATTAAAAAATTTATTTATCCAAGATTTAATTTGATTCGTTGGATCCAAAAAATCTGTTTCACTCTTTAAAATATATTAAAATTTTAATTTTATATTTTTATAATTAAATATAAATAAAAAAATATTTTTTATTAATTAATAATAATCTTGACTGGATCGAACCAATTTAGATCTAAAATATCCTACCACATGCTTGGTCTAATTTAAACATGGAGCGTTTTTATTTATTTATTTTTATATAAAAAAAAGAGAAATCATTACCTGATTTATCACCAAATATTTCAAATGAGTTATAGCATCATAATTAGCAGGTAATTCCAATAAGTCCGATCATGCTTGGATAATTAAAAAATTTATTTATCAAAGATTTAATCTGACTCGTTGGATCCAAAAAATTTGTTTCACTGTTTAAAATATATTAAAAAATTAATTTTATATTTTTATAATTAAATATAAATAAAAAATATTTTTTATTAATTAAATAATAATCCTGACCGGACCGAACCGAACCGAACCAGTTTAGATCTAAAATATCCTACCACATGCTTGGTCTAATTCAAACCGAACCCTTCAGATTAAATAGGTAACTCGATCCTTATATAGATCTACTATTAAAGAATTGTTGTCTATTATCTAAGGCAAGCAATTAATGCATGATGGATTAAATTTTTTTAAGACTATATATAATGAAGTATACAAAAATTCTATAAGTATATTAATTTTATAATTTATTGATATATTTATTTATAAATAATCAATTTATAGAGATTTTATACTCTATCTACCATCTTATAGGATAATATTTTTACTTAACATATATTTGAAATGAGTTAATAACATATATTTATATGGGTAAATTTAAAAAAGATATCATCAACAATACAATAATTATTAAATGGTATAATAAGTAAGAATTATTTGAAAAAAAAAATGAAAAATAAAAAATTGTTAATAAGAAAATTGTAAAGACAAAATTACCCTTGATAAAAAAACTTTTTCCTCTCTTTTTCTCTTATTTTTTAATTTATTTTTTAATTAAAAAATAATTTTTTTGAAAATAATTTTTTTGAAAATAATTTTTTTATTCAAAATTAATAAAATTGAAAATACGGTGAAATGTTTTAATAAATTTAAAATATAATGATAAAATTCAATATTAAATCATAACATAATGTCAAATTTCACTTTTAAAAAAAAAAATCCTTCAAATATTTTCAAATTACAATACATAATTCAACTATTTATAAAAGAAAGCAATGTTCTTGTGTAATTTAAAATTAGTTAATAGCACTAATGTTCTTAAAGTTTAGGGCATATTTTATATTAATCTCTAAACTTCAAAACGTATCAATTAGATCCTTGATTTTATAGTTTTGTATCAATGTGGTCCTTCCGTTACCAAAACTGTTAGAATAGACGTTAAATGACACGTGTAAATTACAAAAATGTCATTCTGCTGATGTGGTTCTTCTTTTTGTTTTTTTTTTCTTGAGTTAAAATAACCAATGATACCCAAATTTTAAGGTATATTTTATATTGGCCCTTAAACTTCAAAAAGTATCAATCAGATTCTTTTATATTAATTTATTTTTATCTTTTTATTCCTTTATTCTTTATTTTTTTCAAATTATATATATATATATTTCTTTATAAATAAATAAAAAAATAAAAAATAATTCATATAATAATTTAAATTAATTTTTTAAAAATATAATTAATTTATAAAAACATAAAATATTTAGTTAAATTAATTTTATAAAAACGTAACAGTAAAAAATTTAATATTTTATTTCTTCTTTATTATATTTTTCTTTTTTTTCCTCTTTATAAATAAATAAAAATAAGAAATGATAATTATATTATAATTTAAACTAATTTTATGAAAATAATAATTTATAAAAAAATATAAAATATTTATTTGCATTAATATTATAAAAATATTTTAAGTTTCTTTTTCTCCTTTTCCCTTTTTCTTCTTTATAAATAAATAAAAATAACTTATATTATAATTAAAATTAAAATTTCAAAAATATAATAATTTATAAAAATATAATATTTATTTATTTACATTAATTTTATAATAAAAATAATTTTTTTTCTTTTTTTCTTTTTCTTTTTTTTCTAAATAAATTATTTTTATAAAAAATTAAATAATTTATAAATATAAAATATTTATTTACATTCAATTAATTAAAAAATTATATTTTTATGTGGGCTCTAATGCTGAAGTTGAAGCGGCAACTACCTTGACCGAATCTGTCATAAAACGCCAAATCAGACCCTCCTCGATCTAGCGCGAGGGATCAAATTTAGCCTCTTGCAATGCTTATCGAGCCTTATAAATGACAGTCTGATCCTTCGCAGGATCGGACTGGCGATGAGGATTCAAATTTTTCTTTTTCGATCTATGAGAGTTAGGTAGAGAGAATAGAAAGAAAAAAATAATAAAAAAGGAAAGGAAAATAAAATAAAATAAAATATATTTACAAAAAAATTAATGTATATAAATATTTATATTTAATAAATTATTTAATCTTTACAAAATTAATTTATTTATAAAAGAAAAGAAGAAAAAAAGGAAAATAAAATTTTTAATTAATTAAATAAATATATTATTTTTTATAAATTATTTAATTATTCCAAAATAATTAATTTTTATTTAATTATTTATAACGATAAATAGAATAAAAAATAAAAGAATTTTTTTTTATAAATTAATGTAAATAAATATTTTTTTTATTTTTTTATAAATTATTTACTTTTTTAAATTTTAAATTTTAATTTATATCATAAATTATTATTTTTTCTTTGTATTTTCTTAACAAGAAAAGAGGGAAAGGAAAAAAAAAAGTAAAAAAAAAAAAAAACTTAAAATAATTTTTATAAAATTAATATAAATAAATATTTTATATTTTTAATAAATTATTTAATATTTATAAAATTAATTTAATTTAATATAATATAATATAAATTATTATTTATGTTTTAGTTTATTTATAAAGAATATAAAAGGAAAAAAAATAAAAATAGTTTTTATAAAATTAATTTAAATAAATATTTTATATGTTTATAAATTAATTATATTTTCAAAAAAATAATTTAAATTATAATATAAATTATTTTTAATTTTTTGTATTTATTTATAAAAAAAGAGAAAGGAAAATATAAAATTTGAAAAAGAATAAAGAATAAAGAAATAAAAAGACAAAAGTAAATTAATATAAAAGGATCTGATTGATACGTTTTGAAGTTTAAAAATCATTATAAAATATACCATAAAACTCAGGGACCATTGGTGCTATTAACTCAAGAAAAAAGACAAAAAAAATGACCACATCATCATGATGATATTTTTATAATTTACACATCACATGTCATCTGTCATTTAACGTCTATTCTAACGGTTTTGCTAACGGAAGGACCACATTGATATAAAACTATAAGATCGAGGATCTGATTTATACGTTTTGAAGTTTATGGATCAATATAAATAGGGTAAATATGAAAAACATGCTCTCACTAAACACATAATTGTTAAATAGTTTAATAAATAAAAATTATTTAAAAAAGAGAAATGAACAATTAGAAATTGTTATAAAAAATATTGTAAAGATAAAATTGCCCTTAATGAAAAAAATTATTTTCCCTTTCCACTCCATTAAGGAAATATTTTTTAAAAAAATTTTAATTGAAAATAAATTTAAAAAATAAAATATTTAAATATTTATTCTTTTAAAATTTTAAAAAAAATAAAGAAAAATTAATTTTATTTTTAAAAAAAAAATAATTAAAAAAAGTAAATAATTTTTTTTTTAAATTTAAAAATTGATTTTATTATTATATTTTTTAATTTATTAATTTTTATAAAAAAGGTTACGTAATTGTGGATTATCTTTGCAAGAATTGAGATTACCTATGTAATTAAGTGTGGTATTCTTTTTTTCACATAGCATAGGAGGAACGACGTTACTTTTTTTTTTTTTTCCTTTTGGTAATAATTTATTCTCCCTTGTTTTTTATTCCCTTTTCCCTTTTTATTTACTTCATCTTCACAGATTCATTTGTTTTATTTTTCCTTATATTTTTTAAAATTTTGTCTTCAATACTTCTTTTATTTCCTCATCTTTTTGTTCCTTTTTCTGACCTTCACTTCTTTTACTATTTATTTTAAAATTTTATATATCATTTTTATTTCTTTACTTTGTTTCCATTTCAATGGTTTTTAATATTTTTCCTCTTAAATTATCAAAATTTGTAATATTTATGTTTTCATGTTGCTATATATATATATATATATATATAATTAACAATCAAAGGTCTTGTATTGTACATTCATAATATTTCAAAGTATTTATTTTCAATTATATTTAACATCTTTTAGTTATATGATAATATACATTTGTGAAATTAATTAGTAAAAAGTAAATCATATTTGATTAATAAAGAGTAAATAACTTATAAACACGAATCCAAACATAGACATGTACTCAGAATACAATACAATACCAAAAAGAAAAAAAGAAAGGTAAAAACATGTATATATTTTGTGATTACTTCATGTAATTAGTAATAGTAATAGTAATAGCAAACCAAATAGGAGAGAAAGAGGGCACTTGAGTTAAAACCAAAGAGAATGTTATGGCTCCGTGGTGCTACTCATTTGATTAATTATTTCTGGTTTGGTTGCAAGCCCGATCCGTTTGAAGGTGCTTGACTTGAACCGTCTTTTGAATCATCCCCTGAAGTTCTTTTAGATGGTTGATTTGAACCAAGTTTTTGGTTCTTTTCTCGATGCTTCAATTCACCCATAATTCGCGCCACTAGAGGAAGACCTCCACATTTCTTCTTCAGTTCCTTTTTTACTTCTTCATGGACTCCATCTTGACCAAAAGCCAGGGTCTTGTATATTGACCAGCAGCTTTCTGGGTCCGAAAGGGGCAGAAGTCGATGCAAGTTTTGTTCTCCAACTATCTTCTTTATTGCTTCCTCATTCCTACTTGTCAGAATGACTGCTCCTCCATACCCCTTCGGGAATCCATGTCCTTTGCTTAGGCAAGACATTAGTTTTTCATAGTAGTGTTCCTCCTTCTGTTCATCTTTTTTGCTGAATTGCACATCATCCCCTGAAGGTGTAGCTGCTTGACTTGAATCGTCTTTTGAATCATCCCCTGAAGTTCTTTTAGATGGTTGATTTGAACTTTCACCCATAATTCGCGCCACTAGAGGAAGACCTCCACATTTCTTCTTCAGTTCCTCTTTTACTTCTTTTGGAGCATCCTCTTTTACTTTTTCAAAGTAGTGTTCCTCCTTCGGTTCTTGCACATCATCAAGCACAATCAGAAACTTCTTACCTATCAGTTGTAGGTGAAGAGCATAGAGCAACCCGGGAAGTTTATGATCTTTGGAAATGAAATTGATGATTTCTTCTTCAACTCCAAGATGTTCCAGCATTCTTTCAACAACCTTTTCCATCGATCTGGAGCAGGGCTCCTCAGACATGGGTATCCAAAGCCTTGGAACAAAGCGCTGCTTCACTTCTTCTTCATCCAGAATTAAGCGACAAAGTGCTGTTTTCCCAACACCAAGCATCCCAACAACCCCGATTAGCTTGAACGAATTATCTTGGCAGCTTCTTTCGTTGAGATTGAGAAGCAACATTTTTAATGACTTCTCGTCATAATCGAAACCATAAACCTTATCTCGTTTCACCGGCTCATAAATCTTCTCTAAAAATTGTTTCTGTTCTGGCGTGGATTCCATGACATCACATTTGGAAGATGCCCCCTCATCTTTGGACAAACCCTTTATAAACTTGTCGTACAAAGCCAGCTCTTTGCTGGGGCTGTTGCTTCGATGTTTAGTACTCGGATCCATGATGCTTTAGAAGCTTTAGAATATATCCTTTGTCGTTTTTGACTATCGGAAGGATTGCTGCCCAGAAATCAGATTATTATAAGAGAGGATATAGTTAGATTAATTTAAGCGAAAATTATGAACAAACCAATTGTGTTGGCAGATATATATATATTTCTTATTTGAAAACAAGAAATTTACCTGGACAAAATTCAACAATGTTTCATTGGAAAGCAGAGATTGCAAGGAGTACTCCCATCAAATCAATGTATCTAATGCGCAAATACTATTAATCCAAATTCAGGTGCAAACAAAGAACAAATTAAGAAGAAAAGAAAAGAAAAAAGTAAAAAACTATATAAATATTTAACTTTTGAACCAAGTAAAAAATAACTATAGAATGCAGCAGCAAAGGGGAAGATAATAGGAAATGACTTATCATGGGTTGGTTAGAAGCCTAGGATTTGATTGGATATATATACAAGAGAAAAGCGAATAAAGTGAATGCAAAACATAAAATAATGGAATCTTACTTTTTTTTTTTGTTTTGTTTTAATTGCACTGTTGATACATTTGGATAGCATCTAGCTTTATTTCAATTGGAGATTAGATGAGGAAGGGTAGTCTCAATGATTTTTTTTTTCTTTCAATTTTATCCTTTTTTTAAGAATATTTTTTATTTTTCTAAATTTATTTTTATTTAAAATGTTTTAAATTATTTATTTTTATTAATTCTCTCATTTTTTATATTTATATTTTGTTAGTTTATATTTTTAATTTTTATTTAAAATTTATTTATTTATTTCATATAATAATAAATTTATATAATTATATAACAATTAATTGATTAATTAAAATATTTAAATAAATATATAAAATAATATATGTTAAAATTTTAAATATTAAATAACATTAAAAAATATATAAAAATAATTTATTAATAATATTTAAATTAATATTTTTATTGATATTTTTTATTTTCATCTCATCACTGTCACCTTCATACTTTTTACCTTTTTGTAAAAAATTGAGGAACATAATAGGTATGTCGTATTCCGTGTAGAAATATGATTAAAATATGTGTTTGGATATATATATATATATATATATATATATATATTAAGTGAAAACAAAAATTTATCTGGACAAAATTCAACAATGTTTCATTGAAAAGCAGAGATTGCAAGAAGTACTCCCATCAAATCAACGTATCTAATGCGCAAATACTATTAATCCAAATTCAGGTGCAAAATGAGATTGTGCTAAAGAACAAAATAGAAAAAGAGAAAAGCTATAAATATTTAAGGCTAAATCTGAAAAAAAATTCTTCTAACAAAAATAATTACTTGTTGGTCTAATGGGCAAGATTAAATTGTAAAAAGAAAATAAAAAATATGAAATTATATTAAAAAAATTGTAAAAAATATTTTTACCCTTAATTATTGAATTAAAAATCTCTTTCAACGACATTCTTTTATGCCTTCCACCCTTCCCCCTCCTCCCTGAAATAGAAAACCAGAGAACCCAAAAAAATCAACAACAAAAAAGAGACAAACTTAACTCACTTGGATCTTCATTAAAACAAGCAAAGTTATTACATTTAGCTCTTATTACAAAACGGAAACGGGATATTTTAGAAGGACAAAGAAAAGATGAAATGCCTTCAAAGTTACATAAAGTTGCTTGAAGAATCATGGCTTTACTTGGCTAACTGCAAAAGAATTAAATTATCTTTCTTTTCTTGAGTAAATGTGCTGTTGTTTTGAGAGAAAAAAAATAGGGTTATAAATGTAATTATAATTTTCTTATTAATAATTTTAAATTTTTACATTTTTTTTAAAATTATAATAATTTTTTATACCATTCAATAATCATTCTACTGTAAAATAGATGTTTTTTAAATTTACCCAATATTTAACTTTTGAACCAAGTAAAGAATAACTATAGACTTATCATGAGTTGCTTAAAAGCTTTGGAGTTGATTGGATATATACACAAGAGAAAAGCGAATAAAGTGAAAGCAAAACACATAATAATAAAAAGAAATACTTAAATAATGGAATAAAGTGAACGAACACAAAACACAAAATAATGGAATCTAACGACTTTTTTTTTGGTTTTAACTGCATTGTTCGTATCTCGCGGTGTAGTTGAAGTAATTGTGAAGGCACCGAAGCAGGAAAGATCTAGTCTTATTGATTTTCTTTTTTTTTTCTAATTTTTTTTAAACAAATTTTTTTGTTTTATTAATTTATTTTTTATTTAAAATGTTTTAAATTATTTATTTATATTAATTCTCTCATTTTTATTTTGTTAGTTTATTTTTTAAATTTTTGCTTAAAATTTTAAATTTTTTTCATTTAATATAATAAATAAATTTATATAATTATATAATAATTAGTTAATTAATTAAAATGTTTAAATAAATATATAAAATAATAGGTGTTAAATATTATTAAAATATACATAAAAATAATTTATCAATACACTTTTAAATTAATGTTTTTAATTGTTATTTTTCATTTTTACCTTATTTTGTTATCCAAACACATATTCTATCACTCATTTTAATTTTATTTCTTCACAATAAATTAAAAAAAAGGAAAAGAAAAAAAAATATATGAATATTTAACTTTTGAACTAAGTAAAGAATAACTATAGAATGCAGCAATGATGGGGAAGATGATAGGAATTGACTTATCATGTGTGTTTAGAAGCTTAGGAGTTGATCGGATATATATCAATAGAAAAGCGAATAAAGTGAATGCTAAGCACAAAATGTTAAAATAATAAAAAAGCTTGTGAATTTTATAATTTTATTTAAATAAGTTTTTATATTTTTATGGTACTCAAATAAGCTTTTTATTTTTAATTTGCACTTAAATAAATTTTTAATTTTTACCTAAATAAGCTCTTAACTTTTAATTTGTATCTAAACAATCCCTTAACTTAAATCAGTCTTTTATTTGATATAAGGTCTTATTTTAGTACAAATCAAATAATAAAAACTTATTTGAGTACAATAAAAATATAAGAGCTTAGGTAAAGTTATAAATTTAAGGGGCTTGTTTAATAGTTTAGCGAACACAAAATAATGAAAAAAAAATACTTGCTAGACTAAAGAAAATGAAAAAATATATAAATAAATTAAAGAAATAATTCATTTTTGATATACAAATAGTAGGGATGGCAATGGAGCTGGGCGGGGGCGGATTTACAATATCCGCTCCCGTCCCGCCATAGCACTGCTCTGTCCCGCCCCCTGCGCCCGCTTCGCCGTAAATGTTGAAATTTCAATACCACTACCAACTCCATGGATGTCGATTACATCCATAACCGTCCCGCCCCGCTCCTCCCCATTTGATATTTATTAATTATTTTTATTTTTTTCAAATAATAAAGCATTTTTAAAAAATTTAAATATAAATTAAATATAAACATGTTTTTAATATAGGAAGAGAAAAAAAAAGAAAGTATTAGGTTTAAGTTTTTAAAAAGAAAAGCAAAAATAATAAGTTTAATTATATTATTTTATTATTCTTTTAAAAGCTAAATATTTAAGGGTAAAATTGTAATTTCAGTATTCGGGGCGGGGCGGTGCAGAGCAAGCAATTACCACGACCGCTCCATCCCCGCCTTTCAAACAAAAAAAACCGCACCGTCCCGCTCGACCTCCATTGTTCAAAAAAGAAAACTCTCTATTCGGATCGGATCGGTTCGAAATCCATCAGTCGGATCGTGTTTTGCCATCATTAATTAGTAGTGAAATTTTTTAATTTTTTAAAATTAAATATTTTTATTTTTTTTTTAAATATTTAATGGTATATTTTATTTTTAAATATTTTTTAATTTTTTAAATATATCTTAAAAAATCTGTTACCATACTAATTTATTTGTAAAATTTAAAAATTACACTTACCATGAATGAAATAATTTTTCTAAAAAAAAGTAACACTATATTGTTGACTGAATTAAATAGATTAGACCACAATAATGTCATCTTAATTTCTTTATTATACCATTTAGATTTGATTGATCAAATATTCTTTTCAAAGGAAAGGATTTTTTAAAAAATTCTTTACAAAAAATCAAATCTACCCCAACAAAGTGAAATGATAAATTTATTGTGATTTATTCAAAATATAATATGTTATAATTAATTACTATTATTTTTAAAATATAAATATATACTACTATATTTGCATTTTCTTTTGTAGTAAACTTTTTGATAAGGATTAATTAAGGTTTTTATATTTTAATATTGCTTTTGGTTGGTGTATGCTCTCCTTTTCAAATTTTTTTTTTGATAAGGATTAAATTTTTATATATATATAATTATTTTTTTTATAAATTATATGAACAAAATATATAAATTTTAAGTATATAATTATAAAATATATATAAATAATGAAAAAATATAAAAAATATATATATATAACTAAAAATATATAAATTAAAACAAAACAAAAATTAAGTATAGAAGTCGCCTAGGGATGGCAATGGAGCGGGGCGGGGGCAGATTTTACAGTATCCGCCCCCGGCCCGCCATAGCATTGTTCTGCCCCGCCCCGCTTCGCCGTGGATGTTGAAATTTCAATACCACTACCACCTCCAGGATGTCGGTTAGATCCATAACCGCCCCGCTCCGCCCCATTTGATATTTATTAATTATTTTTATTTTTTTCAAATAATAAGTATTTAAAAAAAAATTAAATATAAATTAATTATAAACATGTTTTTAATATAGGAAGAGAAAAAAATAAAGTATTAGGTTTAAGTTTTTTTTTTGTTTTTAAAAAAAAAAGAAAAATAATAAGTTTAATTATATTATTTTATTATTCTTTTAAAAGCTAAATATTTTAAGGGTAAAATTGTAATTTCAGTATTTGGGACGGGGCGGTGCGAAGCAGGCAATTACCACGACTGCTCCATCCCTGTCTTTCAAACAAAAAAAACTGCACCGCGCAGCTCCGCCTCTTTTGTTCAAAAAAAGAAAAACTCTCTATTCAGATCGGATTGGTTTGAAATCAATCGATCGAATCGGATTTTGTCATCCTTAAAGTCGCCATGGCCGATGGCGACTTCCATACTGTAATTTTATCTTTTTTAATAGTGCACCATGGAAGTCTCCATCGACCATGGCGATTTCTATGGTATCGTTTTATAATTAATATTTTTAAATATATTTAGAAATCGCCATAGGACATGGTGACTTCCATACCTTATTTTGAAAATAAAATAAAATTATATATTGAAAAATCACCATCGGTTATGATGATTTTTCAATATATTTTGAAACTAGCGTATTTCGATAAATAAAAATAAAATATCGATATTTTAAAAAATAAAAATAAAAAACCCAATTAATTATATTGTAAAAAAAAAAAAAAAAATTGCTTAAACAAACACAAGTTTCGATCACCAAGTTCAACAGGTGGCCCAATGGGCCAACCCTGAAAAAACAAACTCTGAAAACTCAAAAGCTCCGTCAACGCATTCGCTCACCCAAACACAGAGCAAGAAACAAAGAGAAGAATACGAAAAAAAAAATTATGAGCGAAGAAAATTTGGAAGAATGGGACGCCAGTTTCCTGGAGGAACTTATCCAAGTTGAAGAATTCGCTCTTTCTTGTTCTTATGTTAACCAAAACAACCCTACTTCTTCCTCCTATTTACCGCCTCTGCCACCGCCACCACCACCATCGTCACATCATCAACCCCTACATTTTCCGCCGCCTCCATCTCGCACTGATTCCATCAGTTACTCGCCTCCGAGAGAGCTCTCCCAGAGAACCTCCGATTTTGGTGGCGCCTTAAATTCGAGTGGCGTTATTGCTAAATGCGCTACTCCTTCGACTCCAGTGCGGCGCGGTGGCAGTTCTGATAGTGCTAAAGATCTCGAAATCGAGCTCTTAAAGGTTAGGGTTTTGCGCTCTCATACTCTTAGTTCTTGTTACTTTATTTTCTTTTATGAAAAAAGAAAGAAAGAAGAAGAAGTCAGTTATTAAAGATTCTTGAAATGTTCGGTGAAATTGATACAGATTTTGACTTGGGTATTTGGAAGGGAAAAAAAAGAGTATTAGAAATATTACCAATATAAGAGAAAAATCTGATTGAAATGTTGTGAATTATTATTGCAGAAGGAGCTGGGACGTGTTTCAAAGCAGCTTGCGGACCTGGTATGTGTATTTTACGTTATACGAATTTGTGTGTATGCCAAATATCATAAATCTGAAAGCAATTGTTTACAAGACTGATGAAATAAAGTGTTGGTGGAAATTTTTTCTGGTAAAGTCTTAACTTGTTTGGTATTGGGCATTAGGGAGACCATTTAGGTGAATAACTTTTGCATGCTATAAGTGTTTCTTTTTATCCATTTAGGAACATGAGTGTTCAGAACTTAAGAAGGAAAGAAACGAGGAGGATCAGCTTACATTTGCCGATTCAAAGAATGAGGCGAAAGTTGCTAATTTTCATGGCTCGAGGATTGCAAACTTGTGAGTGGAATTGTTTTCTCTCTCTCACACACACACACACGGACAAGCACTGACCATGTGAGGAGCTAAATGTAGAAGTTAGAAGTTTAGAACATTGTTCTTCTCTTGGTTCTCTTCTGCATTTCATATATTATAATTCTAAAGATATAGAAAACTAAAATGCCATTGTGTGAAATCCAATTTTCTTAATACCTACTATTGTCATGGGATTCGAGTATCATTTTGTGCAATTTAAGTTGAAATAAGGTGACAGGCCATGTATATTACCTTACATTTTACATCCCATTATATGTGTTGGAGTTTTGAATGACATCAGCCTCAATGACAGAGAACATGGAATCCCTGTTGCAGCTCATCATGGGGTTGTACAAGAATTTCCAAATACAAAAGCTTTTAACGATCAGATTGGCCTGCATACAGGTGAGAAGTTGATTGGAGACATATTTGAATTTGTTTCATCTGCCTCTCTAGCTTAGTTCTTAACAGTTTTTTGTGATGCCACCGTTCCTTGTCTTTGGTAGCCAAGTCAAGCTGTAAGGCAGTTGGAGTTCAGGCAGATCTAAATGCTTCTCTTGATCTTTCCAAGAAGTTGCAGGGCATCTGGGGTTTGCCAAGTGACCAAAAGTTTGGAAGAAATCTGATATCCAAGTTGTTTGCAGTTTGTTCGGCAGATATTGATGTCCTGTTTGGGTTCATTGGTATGAGCTCACCTTCCAAAACAATGGAACCACTGACAGTTAAGAGCTCTATCGATATGGCTTTGCAGAGCTCCATTCATCCTTTTCTTAGTTCTGAAGCTGCAAAAGTATCTTGTTTCTACTCTGCTCTGACGAAGGTCCTGCTTAATCCTATTGTTTCTTATACTTGTTTGAACATGATATGGCTTAGTACTGTGTTCTATCATCTTGAGCGCAAAAGTATGAGACATCAGCAATTAAAAACAGGACTTCTTATTAGAGATTTATTATGATAAGTGAACTCCTAACTATCCCTGCCCCTCTCCCCTATCCCTGTAACCAAAAAAAAAAGTTATTCCGTAAAAAAGGTGCACCCTAGTCCATTAGGCTTTTGTGAGGTCTGGGGAGTGGGGAGGGTCAAATATAAGCAGCCAGCCTTACTCTTGATTTGAAGATGGGCTATTTCTGCAACTTGAAACCATGTGGCCTCCAGTTCCAAGTCACAACAACCTTACATTTGTGCCAAGGCTTATCCTGAAATTTCAATCTTAAGAAAGAATGAATTATTTAACTTCTGAAAGATTAGATCTATAGAAAATTTGACACGGGTTCATGACCTTATTTGACATGTTGACCTATATTTGGAGCTAATTGGTGTTTTTAAGAGTTAATGGTTTCTTTACTGTTTGATTTATTTCCATGTTGCAGATCAGTAGTGGAATGTTGCAGTTGGAGGCTCTATTCGAATCATTGTTTGATCTCTGTACTGTTGAAAATGTGAGTTGCAAATTTCTTATTTGAACTTGGTGCGAGCATATATGGCTTACGGAATCTTTAATTTCAGTTTTTGAAGCAATGTGCTGTTAACTTTTTTCACCTAAGATATAAAGAAATTGTGGATGGTTTAGTATATACTAAATTAACATGAAATATTCGCGTTAAAAAGTTGGAAAATGAAAAGATATTCTAGTAATTTCAACACCCATTTTATTAGATGACAGTTATGTGGCTTTTCTGGGCCTCAGACCTAGTATCTGGTTATGGACCAGAGCCTCTGTATTAATCAAGAGCCATTGATTGGAGCTTATAAGGAATAACTGCTGTTTCCCATTTCTAATATATTTATTAGATGTTTTTATAGATGAGTGCCTTTCTTTGCTTGGGAAATGCCTTTTATGTAATTAGCTGCTCAGTTGACATGAGAACCCAATTTCTTGAGAGCGATTACTGCCTTTGGCTTCATTAGTTTTCTAGTGAGGTCTGAAACAGCAGGTAGGACTGGTTGGATGGCCCTGTATCACAACATTTATCCTTTTTGAAATCGCTGCCTTGTAAAAGTACTTGTAAATGTATCTCGGATTTTTGTTACTTGATCATGCCCTGTAAAAGTATCTTGGATATGTGTTACTTTTCTTTGTGTGTGTGTGTGTTATTTTTGTTCGAATTATGAAGTTTTTATTTTATTTATTTTTATGGCAATTCCTGAGGATCATCCTTTTTGATACAGGTAGTTATTGTTTATAGATCGCTGCATATACTACATGTCTTGTTGAAGCACCTTTTGACTTTCGAAAGGAAATCCAAAGGAAGGTATAGCTAGCACTTGTATGTTGTTTCTTTTTATTTTCTTTTTAACTTGAGGTTGTTGGCTATGTGCTCTTGTTAAACCTTGATATTTTACATGCTGTAGTTCATATATTCCCTTTTTTGGCCAGTAGAATTCATCTCTTTGAATATGTCAGAAAATCGGGGTGGGATACATGCAGTTCTTTTCTTTTTATCTGATTTGCTTTTTCGTATAAATGGAATCAAGAAATTTCAGTGCTCAAAATTGTTTTCCTGTGCCTTCCCTCTAATAGCTTCTGCCAGTAGTGTCTATGAAGCATTGCTTTGTACTTTTCCTTTTCATTTATCTATTGTATGCTTTTCATTATGCTGGAGATGCTCTATGCTTTAGTAAAGGAAGACTTTCTAAATGTTAATCTATATTGCGTGCTTATGAACTTTGATTTGATCTTTCCAGTGCACTCTACTCAGGGAAAACTTCTTGGTTGAGCATCTTCACTCTGGGAGCAGCATTGATGATATATTTGGATATGACACTAGAGATCGGGTTTGCGTTGGCATGGATGGGACTTATGCAAGTTGCATGCCAGCTGGAGTAAGACCTTCTGAAGCAGAACCTCTGTGCAGGAAAGGACATTGTGATACTGGCTCTGCATTGATGTTTTCCCATATAAACTGGATTTATCTCTTTGAATTTATGCGTCTAATTGTGATGAAGAGTAGTGAAGAATGTGTAAGACTGGAAGCAGTTTCAATTATGAATGTGATTCTGATGAGAAGTGATGCTTACACAGAGAGAGAAAAGTAAGCTTGTATGGTGCTCCTTTTTGCTAATTTCTAGGATGATATGCTACTTTTATTTTCTAAAAGCTATTTTACTGGAGCTAGGTTTGGCCTCAGTCAAGTGTTCGGAAGTATTTCACAACTACTGAAAAAGGAAGCTGGATTGCTTGTACAAAAGGAGGCTGTGCATGCTCTCTACTTGCTTTTAAATTGTAAGTGAATACTTGTTCCTTCTGCCTCTTGTTTTCTCTTTATTTCATTGCACAGCAAAAAATGAACTTGAAATATATTCTTCTACTCAATAGTTAGTATATCGATCACACATACTTGTTTTGTTCTGCCTTACAATCACATGTTGCTTTAGGGATGGCAACAATTAAATATTAAAGTCAGCATATAGTTACTGATATCAAGATAGGCTAGTAGGCCTTTTCAATAAGAATATTCTATCAACAATTTTTTGGTGCAAAAGGAGAGCACCTCAGCTTGAACCTAAGATCCCCAACTCAATCTCCTTCCCCTGGTTGCCTGAACCTTTCTTTCCCTGGACTTTGTGTTCTTTGCTGGTCTTCAGGTTTTTAAGGCCAGGGATAGAATGATGTCTTTTGACTTTTCTTCTTCTTTTTTTTTTTTTTCTATCCTGATTACAGTGTTATTTTTCAATAAAAGCTGAACCAAAGTTGATTTTATCACTGTGCCTGTTCCCTATGGCTTATGGTTCTTTGTTGGATGAAGGTCCTAAATTGGTGGTCACATTCTGCTCTGGTTGTACAATGGAGGCAAGTGCTGATGCTGCTAATGACGAGGAAAACACTGCTGCTATCAAAGGATTCACTATGACTCTTGAGGGGTTGGCTGACTGTATAGCTTGCTCTGGGAACAGTTTACAAGTAGGTCACATTAAAGAAGCTTCATTCTTGATTTATTCTATTAGTTAAATGCATTATTGTTACTGCAAAAAGTTGAAAAGTTTAGTTAAGATAATCCAAAGTTTTCCTACAAGACTATGGACTCATTATTTTAGCTGATGCTAGTTATGGAATATGATTTCTGAAGCTAATAACTTTTCAGGCCTTGGAACTTCGCAAAAATGCCATCACCTTACTTGCTTTCGTGGCCTCATCTGGAAAATCTGGGTTCCAAATACTAGTGAATCACAGGCTATCTAGAGAAACAAATTTTCTAACACTAATTCTGCAACTATTGGCATCTGAGATAGACTTAGAAGCCACAGTCTATACTGAGTCTGGTGAAACCTTTAGAGCAAGGTAAGTGATGGCTCTGGATGTGTGTGTGCCTGTTTATTTCATTGTTTTGTGATGCTTGGGTTAGCATGAATTTGCCCGCATTCAATGCTTATTATTCCCCAACTTGGAGTCACTCTGATTAACTCTTTGCCTTCAGTGCTGGCAATCCTTTTGCAAGTATACCAAAAAAAAAAAAATGCTGACAATCTTTTTCTTTTTTTATTATTATAATGCTGACAATCTTTGATGTTTTATTTGTTTTAAACAATTTCTGCTCATGTTATAGGTCCTTTGTGTGCAGGACGTTATTGATACGGGAAGTGCTGATATTACTCAATAGACTTGTTTCCAACCCTATACACTCTGTCACTGTCTTGAGATTGTTAACCAACAGCAGGGATATGGTGAGTTTAACAGTTGATGTTGCAAACAGGTTGTCCAGAAAAGAAAAGAAACTAAGGCAGTCTGACAGCATAACTAAGCAGATGAGAGAATCTGAAATTGTTGACTTGGGACGAATATTCAAGAGAAGGGTTTCTACTTATCTAGGAGAGTAACTAGCTCCTTTTCCAATACATCTTTTTTTCTTAGAGAAAGAAACTGAGATTTTGGTGCAGGCAGGGTGGAAAGTGAGGCGTCAAGGGATTGGGTGAGAAGTGTCAGATCTGTAATGCCTTATGCTGAAAATTTTGGCTATTATTTTGATGGAGTTAACGCTGAAGCAATTTTGAAACACAATTAGCTGATTCTTAACTTTACACAAGTTGCTTATATTAGCTCTATTATGGATGGTCGTCATTTTTTCATCTTGAAAATGGTTTCATTGCATCATACATACATAGTACTTTGCCAGAAAAATAAATAAATATACTTGATGACAACACAAATGGCTATCATTTAACAGAAATAGGAGTATTACAAGCAAATTCAGATAAACAACAGAAATAATGAGTATTACAATACAATCTGGCTATCATTTAAAACGAGTTTGAAGCGTTTGGCTACTAATGGCAGTGCTGTGCTCTTTCTCACCTGAACTCTCTCTAGGATAAACCTCCCATTCTCCATTTCTCCAGTAAGTATAATAAACTTCTGGAATGTTTGCAACTTTTAAACAATCTCCACCTTGTGCATCAGGACGAAGGGTCATAATCAATTCCTCAGGCATATCGAAGAATTCAAGCACTTTTAACTTGGCCAGATATTCAATCCCTAATGGCACCCTTTCCAGCAATTTACAACGTTGGATACTCAGCTTTTCAAGACAAGGCATTGCTCCTTTCTCCACTTCTATGCATTTGAGTCCTTCAAATTTGTCTATACCTAGAAGTTTAAGCTCCTTAAAACCGCCAGCCTTAAAACGTAAAGTGTTTCCTTCAACAGCTTGCAGCAGTTCAAGATGTATAAGATTGGGCAAGTTTTGAAGAGATTCAAGTGCATCATCTGGCAGCCTACTCCATTTTAGATATACTACCACTAGGCTTTCAAGAGATGGTATCCAGTCTGGTAACTTTTCTAATCGCCCATACAAGTATAGCCTTTGAAGTACTTGAGGAGGTGAAGAAAGACATTGCAGATCAATAAACTCTTCCTTCACTGATGAAACGATAGACAATGCACGAAGGTTGATCAGCTTTTCAATGGATGAGCACAAAAGCTTTCCATCTTCTTTTCTCAAGTTTGTAATGCCTAGTCTTCGAAGTTGCACCAATTTTCCTAGCTCTATAATAAGGGCAATATCATGGTTTACCTCCATAAAACAGAGCTTTTGAAGGGATTGTAGAGCTCCTATACCTGACAAAGCCTGAAAACCGTATTTGGAGTGAAAGCGTGAATATGAAGTAAATGTTGGGCATGGGTCCCTCCTATGTGGAGGAAATACCCATTCTGCCCTTAGCCCTATTTTAATTTGAGGGCTTTTGTATTTGCTGAAGGAGAGTCAGTAGCTAAAATAGAAAGCAAAAGAGAGAGTGGCGGCAGAAAGAGAGAAAAAGAGTGAGTTGCACAGTTTTGATCAAGTCGTCGATCGGAGGTTCATCCGTGGTCCGATCTTCTTGATTTTCTGGCAGTGGCTACAGGATACGTAGATGCTGATTGTGTACGGTGAGAATTTTCATCTGAACACTATAACGTCCTGTTTTGTGTCCGAATAGTAGTCACGTTTTTGGTGATTTCTCAACTTTCTCTCTTTGATTTTAATATCACTTGTTGATAGCTAAGTTAGAGTTGTGTACTCATTGTGTTAGCTGAATTATTGTGATATTGTAAACACACTCTCATTATAGTGGAGATTTTGACTGGACTCTTAAGTCCCGTGGTTTTTACCCTTTGATTTAAAGGGGTTTTCCACGTAAAAATTGTGTGTCTCGTGTGATTGGTTGTTGGTGATTATCCTTGGTTGAATTTGTGTTGCTGGAATATATTTATATATATCTTGTGCAATTTAGTACCATATTTACAGATCCTGTTAATTGGGAGAGAAAGAACTACCGGTTGTGTTTTCCCGATTTATTGGTAAGTTCGGTTTCTGCCCATCACACTGGTATCAGAGCTTTGGTTGTGTTGTTGTGTAATTATGGAGGCTGGCACAAGTAGAATGATTATTTTGAATGGCACAAATTATCAATTGTGGCAGAATAAAATGAAAGACCTGTTATTTGTGAAGTCTTTGCATCTTCCTGTCTTTGCTACTCAAAAACCCGAATCTAAAAGTGTTGAGGAATGGGAATTTGAGAATCAGCAGGTGTGTGCTTTTATTCGCCAATTTGTTGAGGAAAATGTTTACAATCACATTGATCAAGAGACACATGCACGCACATTGTGGAACAAGCTTGAAAACTTGTATGCTTTAAAGTCTGGCAATAACAAGTTGTTCATGCTTAAAAAGATGATGGAACTGAAGTATAAAGAAGGAACAACTGTGGCTGATCACTTGAATGAGTTTCAAGGAGTTATGAATCAGTTAATTGGTATGGGCATCAAATTTGAGGATGAAGTAGTAGGGCTTTGGTTGCTTGCTACTCTACCGGACTCTTGGGAAACATTTCGGGTTTCACTTATTAATTCTGCTCCTAATGGTGTAGTAACTTTGGAACTTGCCAAGAATGGTGTTTTGAATGAAGAAGTGAGAAGAAAGTCTCAGGGTTCTTCATCACAGTCTGAGGTTCTAGTTACTGAAAATAGGGGGAGAAGTAGGAGCAAAAATGAAACGGGTAGAGATAAAAGCCGAAGCAAGTCAAGATCAAGATTTAAAAATGTTGAGTGCCATTATTGTGGCAAGATGGGCCATATCAAGAAATATTGCTACAAGTGGAGGAATGAGAACAAAGGTGGTAGTGATAAACAAGAGAATAAGGATCATGGAAAGAATGATCGTGTTACTGCTGCTACCTCTGATGATCTGTTGGTTACTTGTGATGAGAATGTGATCAACTTAGCATGCGACGAGACAAGTTGGGTAATAGACACTGGTGCTTCACTTCATGTCACGTCTAGGAAGGAATTCTTCACATCTTATACGCCTGGTAATTTTGGGGTATTGAAGATGGGTAATGATGGCTTGGCACATGTTGTTGGCATGGGAGATGTCTGTTTGGAAACTAACAATGGAACAAAGTTGACGCTAAAAAATGTCAGACATGCACCGGATATCCGTTTGAATTTGATTTCAGCGGGAAAGCTAGATGATGAGGGATTTTGTAACACCTTCAGTGATGGTCAGTGGAAATTGACTAGAGGCTCACTCGTTGTGGCTCGAGGAAAGAAGTGTTCAAATTTATATTTGATGCAGTCTTCAATTTCCAGAGGCATTGTTAATGTGACGGAAAATGATAGTTCAACTGTGCTATGGCATAAACGGCTTAGTCACATGAGTGAAAAGGGGCTTAATTGTCTGGCCAAGAAGAATCAACTTTCTGGGTTGAAGAATGCTACACTGAAGAATTGTGCTCATTGTTTGGCTGGAAAACAAAGAAGAGTTTCATTTAAGAGTCATCCTCCTTCAAGAAAATCAGATTTGCTAGAGTTGGTACATTCCGATGTTTGTGGTCCTTTGAAAGTAAGGTCGTATGGTGGTGCACTTTATTTCGTGACTTTTATTGATGACCATTCAAGAAAACTTTGGGTCTATACTTTGAAAACAAAAGACCAAGTGCTTGATGTGTTCAAACAGTTTCAGGCTTCAGTTGAAAGGCAAACTGGGAAGAAGTTGAAGTGCATCCGTTCTGATAACGGCGGCGAATATAGTGGACCATTTGATGATTATTGTCGTGCACAGGGAATCAGACATCAAAAGACACCTCCTAAGACACCACAGTTGAATGGCTTAGCCGAAAGAATGAACAGAACATTGATTGAGAGAGTCAGATGTTTGCTTTCAGATGCAAAGTTACCTAGATCCTTTTGGGGTGAAGCTTTGTATACAGTGGCACATGTGATTAATTTGTCTCCAAGTGTTCCTTTGCAAGGTGATGTTCCAGACAAAGTTTGGTTTGGTAAGGATATGTCATATGATCACCTGCGTGTGTTCGGTTGCAAGGCTTTTGTACATGTTCCAAAGGATGAGAGGTCAAAGTTAGATGCCAAGACTCGTCAATGTATCTTTGTTGGTTATGGTCAAGATGAATTTGGGTACAGGTTATATGACCCAGTTGAAAAGAAGCTTGTTAGAAGCAGAGATGTTGTTTTTGTTGAGGATCAGACCATTGATGACATTGACAAGGCGGAGAAAACCGATCCACAGAATAGTGATGACTTGACCGCCATGGATTCAATTCCTCTAACCCCTCCGCCAAATCCAGTTGAGGATGGCATGCAAGAAGATGTCCATGATGACCAGCAGGGTATGGGTGATTTTGATGCTCCCATGGATAGTGTTGTGAATGATCAACACCAAGGACCTATATCTCCACCAGCAGTTCCACTTCGGAGGTCTACTAGAGATCGACAGCCTTCTGTGAGGTATTCTTCTGATCAGTATGTTCTTTTAACTGATGGGGAAGAACCGGAGTGTTATGAAGAGGCTATGGAGAGTGAATGCAAAGATCAGTGGGTTGATGCTATGAAAGATGAGCTTAAATCTTTACATGACAACCATACGTTTGAGCTGGTGAAATTGCCTAAGGGTAAAAGAGCTTTGAAAAATCGGTGGGTTTACAGGTTGAAGCAAGAAGAGAATTCTTCAACTCCACGATACAAAGCTAGATTGGTCGTCAAGGGTTTCAGTCAGAAAAAGGGGATTGATTTTGAGGAAATATTCTCTCCAGTTGTAAAAATGTCCTCTATCAGATCTATATTGAGTTTGGCATCCTATTATGACTTGGAAGTCGAGCAAATGGATGTGAAAACTGCTTTTCTTCATGGTGATTTAGAAGAAGAGCTTTACATGGAGCAGCCAGAGGGTTTTATTGCACAAGGAAAAGAGGACTATGTGTGCAAATTAAAGAAGAGCTTGTATGGGTTGAAGCAAGCTCCGAGACAATGGTACAAGAAGTTTGAGTCTGTTATGGGGGAGCATGGCTACAAGAAGACTACTTCTGATCATTGTGTTTTTGTCAAGAAATTCTCTGGTGATGATTTTATTATTTTGTTGCTCTATGTTGATGATATGCTTATTGTTGGTCGTAATGCTTCTAAGATTAATATGTTGAAGCAAGAGTTGAGTAAATCCTTTGCGATGAAGGACTTGGGGCCAGCAAAGCAAATTCTTGGCATAAGGATCACACGTGATAGAAATGCCAAGAAATTGTGGTTATCACAAGAGAAGTACATTGAAAAAGTACTTCAAAGGTTTAGTATGGATAAAGCTAAAGTGGTGAGCACTCCTCTTGCTACACACTTTAGATTGAGTGTCAAGCAGAGTCCTTCCACAAGAGAAGAGAAGGAAGACATGCAGAAGGTTCCTTATGCTTCAGCCGTGGGTAGTTTGATGTATGCAATGGTATGCACAAGACCTGACTTAGCTCATTCTGTTGGCACCGTCAGTCGGTTTCTTTCTAATCCAGGCAGAGAGCATTGGAATGCAGTGAAGTGGATTATGAGATATCTTCGGGGTACTTCCAACTTGAAACTTTGCTTCGGCAATGAGAAACCTGTTCTAGTTGGTTATACAGATTCTGATATGGCTGGAGACATTGACTCCAGAAAGTCCACTTCGGGTTACTTAATTACTTTTGCAGGGGGAGCTGTGGCTTGGCAATCCAGATTGCAAAAATGTGTTGCATTGTCCACTACTGAGTCAGAGTTCATTGCAGTGACCGAAGCGTGCAAGGAGTTGCTTTGGATGAAGAGATTTATGCAAGAACTGGGCTTTACCCAAGAGAGGTATGTTTTATTTTGTGATAGCCAGAGCGCTATTCATCTTGGTAAGAATTCAACCTTTCATGCTAGGTCTAAACATATCGATGTAAGGTATCATTGGATACGAGATGTTCTCGATGCTAAATTGTTAGAACTTGAGAAAATTCATACTGATGATAATGGTGCTGATATGTTGACTAAAGTCTTACCAAGAGAAAAGTTTAAAATATGTTGTTTGATCGCCGGGATGGCGAACACCTCCACATAGTCGGGAGGGGGAGATTTGTTGGGCATGGGTCCCTCCTATGTGGAGGAAATACCCATTCTGCCCTTAGCCCTATTTTAATTTGAGGGCTTTTGTATTTGCTGAAGGAGAGTCAGTAGCTAAAATAGAAAGCAAAAGAGAGAGTGGCGGCAGAAAGAGAGAAAAAGAGTGAGTTGCACAGTTTTGATCAAGTCGTCGATCGGAGGTTCATCCGTGGTCCGATCTTCTTGATTTTCTGGCAGTGGCTACAGGATACGTAGATGCTGATTGTGTACGGTGAGAATTTTCATCTGAACACTATAACGTCCTGTTTTGTGTCCGAATAGTAGTCACGTTTTTGGTGATTTCTCAACTTTCTCTCTTTGATTTTAATATCACTTGTTGATAGCTAAGTTAGAGTTGTGTACTCATTGTGTTAGCTGAATTATTGTGATATTGTAAACACACTCTCATTATAGTGGAGATTTTGACTGGACTCTTAAGTCCCGTGGTTTTTACCCTTTGATTTAAAGGGGTTTTCCACGTAAAAATTGTGTGTCTCGTGTGATTGGTTGTTGGTGATTATCCTTGGTTGAATTTGTGTTGCTGGAATATATTTATATATATCTTGTGCAATTTAGTACCATATTTACAGATCCTGTTAATTGGGAGAGAAAGAACTACCGGTTGTGTTTTCCCGATTTATTGGTAAGTTCGGTTTCTGCCCATCACACTCATAACGATATACCAGAAGATGACGAAGTCTTTGGAGCTTTAGGATCTCAACCGGCAATTCAGCAACTTGGGAATGTTTAAGATCCAATGTCTCCAAGTCCTGAAGCTTCCTTATAGAGCTTGGAATTGTCTTGATGTTGGTATCTCTCAAGCTAAGATACCTTAAAAGTTTCAGGTCACAAATTTCCTCCGGAAATGTCTGTATAGGTGCAGCTCGCAAATCTAACACCTTAAGCAGCCTACTACTACTAGGAATCAGTGTATTTGTTGATGAACAGGAAAGTGGATCGCCCATACCAAACACTAACAAGGAGCGTAGATGAGAAACGTTCTTATTTTGCTGTGCATTTGTGAATGTGTTATGTATTGCCAGGCGCCGAACCTTGTCAGACCATGTTGCGTTTTGCTCTTTAGCTACTGCAACAAAGTTCTGATCCCTAGCATTTGAAATGATGATTTCTCGCAGAAGGTCGTGAATGCGGCAAGTTTTGACCCTTCCGTCATTCGTTGTCCCTGCTATTTGTATCATGCTTCTATTCAGGAGTTCATTAAGGTAGTCCTCTGCAACTTATTCTTGTGTCTTTCCTTCTCTGGCTTCAACAAACCCTTCTGCAATCCACAATCTAATCAATCTCATATTCTCAATCAGATGGTACTCGGGGAAGAGGCTTAAATACAAGAAACAAGATTTCAAATGGTATGGCAAATCATTGAAACTCAGCAAAAGCACTTCTTTGAAATTGATGTTGTCCTCAATTACAGCACCAAGGCTGCGATAAACCGTCTCCCATTCAGCAACTGTACGTCTTTTTGTAGCTAAAACACCACTAATGGCTACAATTGCAAGTGGAAGTCCCTCACACTTCTCCAGAATACGTCTAGAATGTTTCTCCAATTCAGGAGGACATGAGTTCTTACGGAAACATTTCTTACAGAAAAGAATCCAGGACTCGTCAGGAGATAAGGGCTCTAAATTGAAGACCTTATCTTCAGATTCTATGCAGGAGGTAGAAGCTACTTCAGAATTACGCGTTGTGAGCAAAACACGACTACCACGACCATTGTTAGCTAATGCGTGATAGACAACTTCCCATTCATTCATGTGCCACACATCATCTAAAACAATCAAGTACCTCCTTTGCTGCAGGAAGCCCTTGATTACCATTTTCAGGAAAACCGCATTCATGTTATCGACACCTTGAGGAACTGGCTTTCTGATTGCATCAAAGAGTTGCTTTACCATATTTCTTAGGAGCTCCTCTATCTTGAAAGGGTGAGATATAGTAATCCAAACATGTACAGCAAAATGTTTCTTCACACTCGCAGTGTCATAAACTTGCTTCACCAAGGTTGTTTTTCCGGACCCTCCCATGCCAACCACTGAAACCACCTTGCGCCCGGAGTTTCCCTCAACCAACCAATTGATGAGTTGTTCTTTGGACTTGTCAATACCTACTAAGTCAACGCTGTCTAGAAGGAGGGCATCCCCTCTTCTGTCCAGCCATGGATTAACTGTGGCAATGGAGCTTGGACCTTGCTCATTTGTCCCATTGTTGTCAAAATTTGGACGCCTGGCAGATATGTTGCTGATTCTGGATCTGATGCCATTTATCTTGGAAGCAATCCGGTGCTGAGCTTTCAAGTTTTTTGTAAAGCAGCAAACATTGTATAGAAAAGCTTCCATCCCATGCCTATGGTCATTGACAAGGTCAAGCTTGTATTCATCCAGGATATCTTCAGTATCGTAAGCGATCTCTCTTACTTGCTGAACCCATACCTTGAGTTCTTGGTTACTCTCTCCCACCGAGTCTGCAACTCTTAGGACTGCCTTCATGCTCTGCAACTCGCCCTTGATGTACTCTAAATCTTCAGGAATCCCTTGTAAAAGCTCCACCTCATTTTGCAGAAAAGATGAGAGTTTTTCAAGAAGAAAGGAAACTGCAATTTCAGCCATCGTCAATTTTCTATAGATTAGTTTTTGCACCTTGGAGAAATAAAAATAAGGTATTGGTCGCTACTGATTTTTATGAGCTCAAAACCCTGTCATGTCATTTATAGTAGTAGTTTGGCATATAGTTTGTACGCGTTTTGCACTCAAATCATCATTTAGTGGCGACTTTTCCACCAATGGAAATTTTTTTTTATACTTATTCAAACAAATTGACATGCTTCCAACATTAGTTTTTAGTGTACCGATTCCAGACGCTACAGCCACTTTCATGGCAAATACTGAGAAATAGTTAAGCAGTAACGTAAATCTGTGATTTTGCTATAGCCATTGTTTGTGCATACTATTCAATATGGATAGGCGGGCTAGGAAAGAAACATATAGGTTCAGCAACCAGCCAAAGTGCCAAACCAGCTGACCACGCACTTATCAATAGACCAATTCTTGTTCACTCATTGGTTAATGAGACCAGCTCCATACTTTAGATTGACCCAAAGCTCCAATCTGGTTATAAGTCTGCCGCGTGGGCTTAGTGGGGGTTTGGTTAAAATTTTCATCTTTCTCTATTTTGTCTAATTCTAATTTTGAGTGTAAATATTTTTCACAAAATATTTCGTTTATATCATTCAGACCACATGTAATTTGGTTTTCCAATCCTCGTTAGAGTTTGCTTAATTTCTAGATGCCATTGCTTGCTCCGCCTCCTATTATACATTAATGGCCCGAGCCTAGTAAAGTATCGGTCTTGATATCAATAAAGCCGATGTTAATTAAGAAGTAAGCGCGTGGACTTAGTTTTCGCATTCCAAGTCTTGAAAATATAGCAATTTTGTTCGAGTAGCAAAGGAATAATCGAAGTCAAGTCAACAGAAATTTCGCATGCATATAAGATTTATTTGCTGCTTTGCTCAACTTGGCCAACAAGAATGATTAGTCAAATCTCCTTAGCCAAACCAAAGCGATATACACATAAGTATCAAATTTAAAGTACAAAGAAGAAAGGCTACTTCTGTCACAATCTTACAAAAGTTTGATCAGCAACGATTTTTCACAATAATTAACTTAACTGTGTGTCTTATCTCTTATGCAGGTTTTCGAATTAACAATAATATGCCATCGGCATGTCAGTATAAATGTAGGCATTATCTGAAGAACATATTCGATTTAATACCAAATGAAATGAAATCACATAAAGAAGTATGCTCTTGGACTTCGACTTTTTCAAATTGATGATTGTATCTGTTTTCCTACCAAGCAACTAAAATCTTTATTCAAGAAAGTGTTAGTTATACGTAATACAATACATTTCAGAAACTTCATTTCATATAAATTTTCCTTCCTATCCTTGGTTTCCTTTTCCAAAAAAAAAAATAGTAAGGTTTTTATTACCACTAGATTATGCATGTGAAAAGTAAAGTAACACAACAAAACATAATGACTGAATAAAAAATTAAAAAAATTATATCTTTTATTAATAAATTTACATGAAAGGTTAATTACATGATATTAAAAAACACATATACTTTTAGTTTTATATTTATATTTATAATAAATTTATTTAAATTTTTCACTAATTGAATTGATACCACTTGACTCATGATATCAACTCAATCATTCCTATTATAAATACTAGATTAAACCCCCGCGCGATGCCGCGGAAATCAAATGTTAAATATACAATGACAACATTTCTAAAAACAAAAATTAACAATTAAACAAAAAAAAATTAATATTTTTTAAAATAGCAAAAGAGAACTGTCATAACAATTTAAAGTTATAAAGAATTTATAAAGTCAGCTTAAAAGATAAATCTAAGTGAAACAAATTTTATCTTAAATTGAATTACAATGACAAACTATGTAAAATATAAAATGAATTGAGACACGACACGAACACAATATAGAAAAAATAATTAAAACACAACACGAAAAATTCAATAAGAATACACGAACATGTAAAAATATACATAAAATGAATTATTAACGTGTAAAATCTTATAATACTTTGAAGGGGAAAAAAACACGAACACATCAAGAACACACAAATTTTTCTCTAAATCGAATCACTATGACAAATCATGCAAAATATGTCATGAATTGATGAAAAACTATGTAAAATATTAAATGAATTGAAACACGAATTATCAACGTGTAAAAATTTATATAAATATATAATACTTTAAACACAAAAAATAACACGAATACACAAATTTTTTTCTTTTTTTTTTCTACCATTTTTTTCTATACACTAAAATAAAGTGGGATCCATAACAAAATGGGACCTACAAAAAAGAATGGAGTAAAGTGGGGTCCACAACAAAGTGAGGCCCACAAAAAAATTGGAGGGGGGCGACGTGGCCACCCTCTCCTTGCTGAAAAACAGCAAAATTTATATATTGGACTAGATTTTGATACACTCATTATGTGAGTGAAAAAAATATTTTTTAAAAAAGAAATTACCTAATGGATTTGAAATAAAAAATTTTAAAAGAGATAAAGAAAGTTATAAAAGTAAAAATGTGATAGTAAAAGTAGATAGTTTTTTAAAAAACATGTTTTTTTTTATAAAAATCAAAAAACATAAATATCCTTCAAACTATTATTTTATTTTATTGTTTTTTGATAAATTCAACAACTTAATTAATATAACTTAAATAAGTGACACCAACTCAATCTTCCCTTTAATAATAATAGTATATATAAATATGGGATACTTGTAGTTAATCAAATTTTTTTCACAACAAAAATTTCTATATATAAATTATAAGGTCGAGACAATCCATAAATATAAATGATTTTTATACTCCTATTAAATACAAATAGTAAGCACGTGGCTAAGCTTGCTTCAAAACAAGGCTTGTTTTTTCAAGGAGTCTTCACTTTTATTATTTACAAACAACATAGAGATAGAAGGAAACGGTAAAAACGAAGCCATCCACCAAGAATTACTTCTTCATTATGCTATGACTGGTAAAAACTTTGAATAATGGTAAAAACAACACTTCTTTCTCTTCATCATAAACCAAAATCTTTCTACACATTCATGATAGCCACTGAAAGAGTGAAAGTGAGAGATGACAATAATTCCTGAAATTGGCTGATGCTTGGATTTCCAATTTTTCTGCAAACCAAAATTTTATAGGTTGCAAATTGCTCAATTCCAAAAATGCCAAAAAAGATAAAAAAAGAATACTATATTCAAATTTTTAATAGTCTCAAGTCTTGACTCTAAAGCTACTAGGCATGGATAAATTGATTAAATTCAATTCAAAAATAGAGAAGAGTGTGTTGCCTAGTCTAGAAAGAGTTGGTCATATCATAAACTGATGAATGTATTATTTGGCACTTTAACATCTAACAAAGAGCTTCAAGACACTAACTTCCAGATAGAGAAGGAAAAGATCTGCGGAAATTTGACCATACCCCTGTGATTAGTTCCACCTAATGGAGAGACAATGGCCAAGATGTCTTCTCTAAGAGTTTCCAGGCAGTGCCAAAAAATTTATCATGCACACAGTCTCTAAGTAGTAGTTAACCATAACGGAAAATAACTGCAACTTACAGTCAAACGAGTATAAATCAACTTCAACATACAAGTTTTTGACTTAGTAATTACTAATATTTCTTGGATATTGATATTTGCTATGATATTTTTCTTCTCTCTTAAGCTTTTCCTTTCCTTTGATAAATGAGATTCTTATAACCAGATCCCATTTAATGAAAATAAAACAATCAGCCATAAACTTGTCACCACTTGAAAAAAATAACGTTGACTAGGTTTTTCACAGAAATGGTCATATTTTCCTTGTTAATTTACCCATGATTTTAAAGCCGAATGTTCCATTCAGCAATATCCTTTATCATAACAACTTTTTTAAGAATGTTACATAGAGATGACTGGTGAGTACATGGAAGAAATTGCATTTTGTATACCTTATTCTGCTGTGTGAAATGTGTGAGCAACACCCTTCCTACCGGCTCTTCCAGTCCTCCTTATTCGATGTACATAATCCTCTGTAGTGAGCGGAAAACTATAATTGATCACTACTTCAACATCTGGAATATCCAATCCTCGAGCAGCCACATCGGTATATGGTGTCAAAAAGTACCAAAAGTTAAACCAGCTACACCAATACAGCTGGAGAAATTCTGAATGTTCTTATTTTTCATTAATCGCGTGAGTATAAGTGCCCAAAGAAAGTAATTAAGTTTTACCTATCAAATTTTACAAATGCCTACAAAGTCAAAACCAAAAAGTAACGCTGGGTAAACTTGACATGACCCCAGGTGTTTGTGTTTGTGTGTGTTTTCTGCTTGGACTATAGTAACACATAAACAGTACTATTATGAATCACAGATCCCACTGATGTTGTCAACATTAAGTTTCAGTAGAAAGAGTAGAGCAATAATTTAAAAAGAAAAGAATTAAGTTGCAAGAGTATACCATCAAAGGACAGCTTCCCTTCTTGAATAATGATAGTGCCTTAGGTCTAGTTTAGTATTAGTGTTGAAAAAAGCTTAGGTTGAAAAAAGCTTGAGTTGAAAAAAGTGTGTTTATAAAGTGTGGTGAAAAAGTGTGGTTTAAAAACTTTTAAGTGTTTAGTATTGCTGTGAAAAAGTGTTGTAGAAAATTGAAATGTCAAAAAAAGATATGTTTAAAATAATAAAAGTGTAGAGATGTGAGGATAATAAAGTCATTTTATCCAAAAGCCAGCTTTTAAAATCCAAAAGCTATATTTTTTGGCTTTTTGGTTTGGCTTTTCAAACCATGGTTTCAACAGCATAAGCTAAGTTTTTTTATCTGTTTAGCCTTGCGTTTACCGTAAAAAGCCTTGCGTTTACCGTAAAAAGCAGCTTTTGACCTCAAAAACTGTGCCAGAAGCAATGCTAAACGAGGCCTTAGTACATTCATGTTGTGCTTTGCGACCATGTATAGAAACAACATTCCAACCACTAGAAAAAATAAAATAAAATGAAGTTGAAATAAAAAGCTCACTAACATTCCTAGCATTGATTCTTTAGCAGATTAAACCAACCAACAGTACTTAAATTCTGATGCAAGTACATATGCACAACTGATTTTGAACTTTAAAAACTACCAACTTGAATTATCAAGCAATTTTTGATAATTTATTTAATTTCATAAGCCTGAATGGGAGATGGGCTACTAAAATCCTTGCAGCAATCCAAAACATTTTCTGGTAAATTAGAGTCAGCAAACGATTTCAACGGCGCATATTTCGCTTCTTCAGCGTTCTTTCCACTCACTACCACCTTATCCTTCCCATTAAATCGAACTGAATCTTGTTTTTCCTTTCGATTTTCATATAATTCCGCAATGTCTTCCTCTTTGTTCTGCTTTTTGTTCATCTTCTTCTTCTTAGGCTCTTCAGCGCTTTCTTCGTGATTCCCTTCCAGGGATTCAAGTTCGCTGTTGTTTTCTTTCTGTTTCTTGCGCTTTTTTCTTGTCTTTCTTGCTCTCTTTGAGAGCAATTTCTTCGGTTTCTTGGGGATTCTGCTTCACATTTTCGTCACTTTGGTCTTCTAATTTTGGTAATTTGTTCTTCTTGTCCTCTTTTCTTGATCTTGAATGATTGATTTTGATTGCTCATGCTTTCTGGGGCTAATGGTTCCGTTGAGGGAGTCATTTTTCCAAGCTGCCGCTACAAAGAGAAACAAACCCAAAAACAGTTCGTTGGGTGCGAGTGGGAAGTAGGGTTTTAATTTTGTAAAGCGCGTAACGCCACCGCCCACCGCTATTTGACTTGGGTTTATTTGTTGGGCATCGGCCCATTTCACGTGCTCTGAAAACATCTTCTTTTTAACGATCCGAGATCCAAATTCTAAAAAGCCCCCACAACAATAAATCTTTTTCTTTTTTCCTTTTTAAGTAAAAATCTTTTTCTTTTCATTTCTGACTACTCTATTCACATTCATACTCACTATGAATGTGAATATATATATATATATTTAATAATGAGAATTTTTTTTTAATTTAATCAATTATATAAAAAAAAAAATAGTTGATTATATATTTGTTGAGAATTTGAGATACATTTTCGATATGGCCAATTTAATTAATTAAATTTAGTCTTGCAAATTAAAAATGTTTGATTAAATCATTTGGTAAAAACCAAGTGATAGATTCATTCTAAGTCAAGAAACAAAGTATAAGCCCAAGCATGACTAAAATTTTCATATATATATTGATGTCTAAAAGCATGTGCTTATATTGATTGAAAATCACAAGACAGCCTAAATTTTATAGAATTTACAGGTAGGCCAGGTTGAGAGTTTTGGCCAGTCAGAGAGTTTAAGCCAGATTTTTATACAATTTAAAGAATTTTATAGAATTCTATAGAATTTTATAGAATTTACAGGTCGGTCTTGACCAGCTTGAGAGTTTAAGCCAGTCTAAGAGTTTTAGGTTGCAAAGTCTCAAGCTTGATAACCTTCAAACTTGAAAGGTTCTAAGGTTGAAAATCAAGCATGGTAACTTAGGCTTTACCAAGTTTATATTATAGGTAAACAATCCTAAATTTTAAACTTGACAACCTGAGTCCTAAGCTTAAAAGGTATCAAGCTTGATAGCTTAAACTTGAAGGATATTAGATAGAGGTGTAATCGACCCGAGTCGAGTTCAAGCTATAAGAAGCTCAAATTTGAATTTTACTCGAAATTCGAAATTCGAAACTCGGTTCGAGTTCAATTTGAGATTTGAGATAAAAATAAAAAAGCTCGATTAGGCTCGTGAGCTACTCGAGTCAAGCATTAGGATACTCGAATTCGGCCCGCTCGATAGCTCGAGCTCGGCTTGACAATGACCAAACCGAATTCGAGTTTTTTTCGAGCAGAACTCGAATAACTTGTGAGCACAAATATTTCATTTACACCCGTAATATTAAGAATTTAGGGGCTTGTCTTTTGTGAGGTCGATTTGGTGGGAAAATATCGTATAAAATGTAGTAGTACTACCTTAAATGAATTAGTATCCGTTTATTATCTTTACTAGAATATGTTCTCGCTCGCTTCGAAAAATTGGATTAAAATTTTGAATATGATATTTATATTAATGTATGATAGATGTAATAGTCAAATTCTTAAGTCAATAAACTTATAGTTAAAATTGGATCATTATGATAAATTATGTAAAATATGAGATGAATTGAGACACGACACGTACATAACATGGAAAAAATAATTAAAACACAACACGATATGAAAAATAACATGAACACGACACAAATATATGAACGTGTCAAAATTTACATAAAACAAATTATTACCGTATCAAAATTTATAATATCTTAAATACGATAATGACATGTAAAAAAATAACACAAACATAACACGAATACATAAAATTTTCTCTTTTTTTTCTTTTCCTTTCTTTCCACTTTCTTTTCTTTTCTTTTCTTTCTCTTTCCTTTCTTTCTTTCTTAATAAAAAAAATTCTTGACAATGCCCAAACTAACCTCTCAAATACATTTAATGTCCATGATTAGTTGTCACCAAATAAAGCCCCCAAAATTGCAATTAAGCAATCTCCTTGAATGTGTAGGTAATAGATTAGGTTGAATTCACCTACTTGTTTTATCGTTTATCATTCAAATAATATATTTTTTTCTCAAAATGGATAAACTTTCTCCATCATCCTATAATACCGGAGGATTGATTGATTTTGAAGCAATTCATTAGATGTAACAGGTAAAGATCAAACCATCTCAATTCTTAAGAAATTGAAGACTAGGTATGTAAAACAAGTTTTGGTTAACTCATACTTATAACTATCAAGGATGTTAATGTAATAATATCATGATAATAATTCTTATAATTACAATTAAAAAATTTATAATTTTTACTGATGGCGAAATTATTAGATTCAACATACAAAGTTAACAGGTAACATATTTTTTAAGATATAATAATAATAATAATTAAAAAATTAATTAAAAAAGATGTTGGACATATGGGAATTTTTTAATTCGTTTATGGAGTTAAAAAAATTTCATTGCTGGTGTATTAGAAAATAAACCTATTCACAAGTCAGGTTATCTGTCCAAGCTCGAAGGCCCACTCGATATTTGGGAGGGATTGAACAAAAATATTAGGTCAAAAAAATGGGTTTTGAAAAAAAAAATAAGACCCGTTTAAAAAACGGGCCGAACCTTGGTTCCAACATTCAAGGTTTAAGTCCGGCTCGACTCGACCTGTTTATTAATTATATAATATATATTATGTAATTTTTATCATATAAAAATGAATATATAATATTATAATTTAATAAAATATTTTAAAATTTAATAAAATAAAATAAAAATTATTAAAGGTTAAATAAAAATAGCATGATTTTTTTTAATTTTGTTAAAAAAAATAATATAGGCCTAACTGAACGAGCTTGAGCTACCCATTTACAAATATGAACGGGCCTGAACAGAATTTGAAACTCAAATTTTGTGTCGGATCGAGTTTGGACAAATATATATAATATTGATACCATACTTAAGTCAAATCCGAATCTAACACGGCTCGTCAATAAACACCTTTAATAAAGAACGAACTCTTACAATTATTAATTAACAAAAACTAAATAAATACTATTTTAAAATATATATATATATATTTAATACATTATTTTATCAAACTCAAAAATAAACGACGTATTAATTATAAATATCAAATATTCATGTTTAAATATCACTTTAATCATCTATTAACATTTCCCTATAATAATATAAGAAGGTCAATTTATGTGACAACATAAAGGGAAAAAAAAAACAATTTATATAGCAATATAGCATACAGAACTTTAAACCTGATAATTTTAGGTAGTTAGGAATTAAGCAGAGTACCATTGATGTAGGACATTTCAATTTCCTCTCTTATTTAAATCTTTGGGATGATGCCACCTTGATCACATAGTATATTGTTTAGGTACAGAAATCAAGATTAAATATCATCCAACGTGATATCCATTTTCATATACTATCGCATTTGATACACCAAATATAAAAAATATAATTTTTCTTAAAAAAGCCGCTACTTAAATGCTATACCCTTGACTTGAGCCCTTGACCATACAAAGTTCCAGAAGCAAAACAAAAATGGAACTCTACATCTTCTTCTTGTTTTGCATCTCCCTTTTCCTCCTCTTCCTTCGTCGCTCCTCCGCCCACAACCTCCCTCCGGGCCCTATCAACCTTCCTATATTTGGCTCTCTCCACCGCCTAGGCTCTCACCCTAACCAATCCCTCTTCGAGCTAGCCAAAATCTATGGCCCTCTTATGACTCTCCGCCTTGGTTATGTCACCACCATCATCGCCTCCTCCGCTGAAATCGCCAAACAAGTCCTCCAAACACACGAGCAGACCTTCTCCGACCGCACTGTTCCTGATGTTGTCGCCTCCCAGCCTAACCCTGAGTCAACCCTTGCTTGGGCACTCGGCGATAGCAGGTGGCGCAACCGCCGAAGAGTATGCAACACCCAGTTGTTCACTGTGCAAAGACTCAACTCACTCCAACACCTTCGCCACCAAAAAGTCCAGCAACTTATCGATCACATCAAGAAACAACGTGTTTCAGGGTCCCAAGTTAACATAGGGCAAGTTGCTTTCGCTACGGCATTGAACTTGATATCCACTACAATCTTTTCCATGGATATCGTGGACCCTGAATTCAGTACAGCTCAAGAGTTCAAAGATTTGGTGTGGAGGATAATGGAGGATTCAACAAAACCAAACTTATCAGATTTTTTTCCGATCTTAAAAAGGTTTGATTTGCAAGGAATAAGGAAGCATATAAGGCCGTCTTATATGAGGTTGCATGAGATATTTGATGAGATGATTGATAAAAGAATGGAAGCTAGAGCTTCAGATTCCATGACCAGAAGTGGTGATTTGTTGGATGTGCTTCTTGATCAATGCGAAGAGAATGGATCTGACTTCAGTGGCCAAAATATCAAGCCTTTGATCCTGGTAAGAATTTCGCTTAATTTTCATAAAAGGAATTTTTCAATAAATTATTTCCCTGTAAGAAAAAATTGGAATTAATTAATTAGTTATGTTTGTAGTTCATTTAACTTTTAGAACTTTAGAAACTGGGGTATGATTTCATAACAAAAACAAAAAATTATATTATGATGGTGATATTTAATTACGAAACATTTTATGCAAATTAGTGTGCAAAAATTATTACAAATTCATAAATGAATGAAATCTCGGGTAAGTGGCAAAAAAGTCGGGTTTAAGACGAACGGAAATCCTCTGCCCCCAAAGCCTACCCCGCCCCTCTGCCCTTTTAATGAGATTTTGCCACGTAACTCTAATGATAAGATAAATATAACAAATTTAAGGAGGGCAATTTTTCGTTAAGAATATTCTTTTCATTAAAAAAATAAACTAAAAACAAAAACAATGAAAAAAAATTATGATCTCCTTTCAATAATTTATCTGCTAAAAAATTATTTTTTTAATAATACATGAAATTTTGGGTATAAAGAAATAAATTATTTTCTGATATGAGTTCAGACAATTAAAATTTGAGAAAATGAAGAGAAAAATCAGATTATTATGAAAAAAAAAATCAATCATATCTCATTTTCTAATTTTTAAATCAAGATTTTTGTTTAATTTTTTTTAATTATGATTTTTTTAAATAAGATATATTTAACACAATAATTTTTTGTTGAGTTAAGAGGATAACATGACATACCCTTATTAAAAGGGTAGAGGGATGGGACAGGCTTGAGGGGCAAAGGATTTTCATTCGTTTAAAGATTGGGGTTGTTATTATATCTGTTTCATGGACAAGATTATTCGGTAAATTCAATTTGAAGTTGGTAAGATTTGAGATAGATTTTTAATAATTTAAGTTGATTCAGTTCGATTGAATTATTATTTAAATAATAAAAAAATATTTTTTATTTAAATTTAATAATTAAAATATATAAATATTAATATAAAATATTTTTTAATTTTGAAATATATTTTAATATTTTCTAATTGTTATGTTTCTGCTTTATCTCCGATATTGACTTGTGAAAAGAAATAAGATCAAATCATATTTGACATTTTTAAATATAAAAAGTGATTTTGAAAGGCACATAATCTTTTTTGCTAAGCAATGTGCATTTGCTACCAAGTTATTATATTATTTTACATAATAATTATATCACGAGATGGTATGATAGGTGAAACAACTTCACTCTTTATTTTTAGACATTTAAAAAGGGTTATCATGCCAAATTAGCTGGCGATCACAGGTGAATTATTGGCAAATTCCTACTATTTGATTTCTAACTATAATAAAATAAGCAAGGGATTCAGTTTCTTTTCTTTCTTTAATTATACTTGTTTTTTTACAGGTTTTGGCTATAAGCTTAAGCGTATCACTGAGTTGCCATATTTGGTTTTAGATGTTGATCCATTACTTAATACCTTTCCTCCAAATCTATAACATCTATATCGTAACATTATTATCCATAAATAAATTTTAAATTTTTTGCACAAATTTTGTGTGGTTACATTACCTCTTTCATTGGTGGTTACATCGTCCTTTTTTGGGTGAGCCCTTTTAATTTTTTTGAGTTGGTGAGGATAGAGAAAAAAAAAAAATTGTGTGTTTATATTATTTTTTTTATGTTAAAAATATTATAAATTTTTATACGTTAATAATTCATTTTATGTATACTTTTAAACGTTCATGTATCCGTATCGTATTTGTGTTATTTTTAGTATTGTGTTTTAATAATTTTTCTTATGTTGTGTTCGTGAAGTGTTCATATTCATTTTTTTTTCAAAATATTATAAATTTATATAAAATTTTACACGATAATAATTCGTTTTATGTATATTTTTACACGTTCGTATATTCGTGTCATGTTCATGTTATTTTTCGTGTTGTGTTTTAATTATTTTTTCAATTTTGTGTTCGTATCATGTCTTAATTCATCTCATATTTACATAATTTGTCATTGCGATTAAATTTAGAGAAAAATTTGTGCGTTCGTGTCGTATTTCAATTTATGACATATTTTGCATAATATATTATAGTTATTCAATTTAATGAAAAAATTGTGTTCGTAACATGTTCGTATTTTTTTTTTCAAAGTATTATAAAGTTATATAAATATTTACACGTTAATAATTCGTTTTATGTATATTTTCACACGTTCGTGTATTCGTGTCATGTTCATGTTATTTTTCGTGCTGTGTTTTAATTATTTTTCCTATGTTGTGTTCGTGTCATGTCAATTCATGACATACGTTATATAATTTGTAATAGTTATTCGATTTAGAGAAAAATTTATGTTCGTATTCGTGTAAATTTTGTGTTTTTTAACTATTAAAATTTATATAAATTTTTACATGTTAATAATTTATATAAAGTATTATAAATTTATATAAATTTTTATACGTTCGTGTATTCGTGTCGTGTTCATGTTATTTTTCGTGTTGTGTTTTAATTATTTTTCTATGTTATGTTTTAGTCGTGTCTCAATCATCTCATATTTTACATATTTTGTTATTGTGATTTAATTTTTTTAAAAAAAAAATTATGTATTCTTATCATGTCTCAATTCGTGACATATTTTGCATAATTTGTCAGAGTGATTCAATTTAAAAAAAAAAATTATATTTTCATAACGTATTCGTTTTATTTTTTTTGTTTTCCAAAATATTATAAATTTATATATTTATATGAAAATTTTCATGTTAATAATTAATTTTATACGTTATTAAGTATGTGTTCATAATATTATTATCATTATTATTAAAAAAAAATAAAAAACGAATCATTTTACCCGATTTTTTTTTCCTAATATAGATAAAAAAAAATAGTATGTTATGAGATCCTAATTATTGAATGACATTTGTCATTCAACGACCCTCACAATTTTTTTATTTGTCAAACAATTAAAGCCTTAAGCCTTACTAAAGGGTTACTAAAAGCCTTGTGCCTTAAGCCTTACATATCAATATTCCTCTTTGCAGTGCTTTCATTTCTGACAAAGGCAGATTTTTGGGATATATATTTTTAAAAAATCATATAGAAAGTAAAAGAATATTAGATAAAATTGTACATAGTATATAGTCTCAAATATTTATTCTATTATTTCTATAAGAATATTATATATACTTGAAGAATTTTTTTCATTCATAGATATTGTACCTCACTTTCTATTTCTCTTCCTAATTAATTTTCTATGTTAAGGTCTTAAATATTTCATATCTCATATATCTTTCAATTTTATGTTTCTCAATTCACAAATTTAATTATTATTACTTGTCATATTAATTTAAACAGGACTTATTTATTGCTGGAAGTGATACATCTGCAATAACAACAGAATGGGCAATGGCAGAGCTCCTTAGAAAACCTGAAGTGCTACAAAGAACAAGGGCGGAACTCATACAAGTCATTGGCAGTGAAAGAGCTGTGAAAGAATCAGACATAGATCAACTCCCATATCTTCAAGCTGTTGTCAAAGAAACAATGCGACTCCATCCTGCTGCTCCTCTTCTCCTACCTTACAAAGCCAAAAATGATGTAGAAATATGTGGCTACACCATACCAAAAGACGCACAGCTTCTGGTGAATGCCTGGGCTATTGGTCGAGACCCCAAATACTGGAACGACCCTTTTTCATTTTGCCCTGGAAGGTTCCTTGATTCCAGCTTAGATTTCAAAGGTCGTGATTTTGAGTATATACCATTCGGAGCTGGTCGAAGGATATGCCCGGGCTTGCCTCTTGCTGTTCGTATGGTGCATTTGATGTTAGCTTCTATGGTCCATTCATTTGATTGGAAACTTCCCCAAGGAATCAATCCAGAGGACTTGGACATGCAAGAACAATTTGGCATGACTCTCAAGAAAGCTATACCACTTTCTGCCATTCCTATTTAGCTGTAGTACATTAAAAAAGGTTAAGTTTATTTGTTTTGTATCTTTCCTGAACATTTTAAAGTTTATGCTAAGACACTTGTGGGAGTGTGTTGTGAACAATCTCCAAAATCGTTACATACATATGTTGATTACTTGATTGGATGCAGAAGTTATGACTATGGGTACCGTTTTCTTTGTTAGTACTATATTTTTGCAAGGAAAATTTGATAAAATAAAAACTATATTTTAACATTTTTAAGTGATCAACATACAAACACATCCCATATATAAATTTAAGATGTTTTCCAGCTCAAAAAGGCTGTCCACATCGCCCCTTCTTTCTTTTTTTTTTTTTTTTTCTTTCGTTGAAGGAAAGAAAGAGAGAAGAAAGGAGAGAGGAAAAAAGAGAAGAAAGAGGGAAGGAAGAAAAGAAAGGAAGGAAAAAAATAAAAATATTTTTTACATGTTCGTGTATTAATTTTACACGTTAATAATTTATATAAAATATTCTAAATTTATATATATTTTAAGATGTTTTCCGGTCCAAAGAGGCTTTCCAAGTCAAGTCGCCCCCCTCCCTCTTTTTTTTTTTTTTTTTTTCAATTGAAGGAAAGAAAGAGAGAGAGAGAAAAGGAGAGAGGAGAGAGGAAAGAGGAAAGAAGAAAGAAAGGAAGGAAGAAAAATGAAAACATTTTTTTACATATTCGTGTATTAGTTTTACACGTTAATAATTTATATAAAGTATTCTAAATTTATATATATATTTTAAATGTTACTAATTCATAAAATGAAAATATTTTTTTACTTGTTCGTGTATTAATTTTACAAGTTAATGATTAATATAAAGTATTCTAAATTTATATATTTTTAAATGTTACTAATTCGTTTTATTATATATTTTTACACGTTCGTGCATGTTATTTTTATGTTTTTAAAGTATTATAAATTTATATAATTTTTTGCACGTTAATAATTCGTTATATATATATATATATATTTATACGTCCTATGTTGCGTTCGTGTCATGTCGTGTCTCAATCCATCTCATATTTTACTTAGTTTTTCATTGTGATTCAATTTAGAAAAAATTTTATTTATTCGTGTCGTATTTCAATTTATGACATATTTTGCATAATTTTTTCATAATGGTTCAATTTATAAAAAAATTGTATGTTCGTGACGTATTCGTGTTAATTTTTTTTTTTGTTTTTAATCCTATATATAAATGTTGAACATTTTGGGGAGCAGAGAGGGTGTTCACGTCGCCCCTCCCTTTTATTTTTTTTTTTTTTCCAGCTGGAGAAAAAAAGTGAGAAGGAAAGGAAAGGAAAGGAGAGAGGAAAAAAAAAAGAGATTTTTTTTTTGTGTTCGTATTATTTTTGTGTTTACAAATTATAAATCTATATAAATTTTTACACGTTAATAATTCGTTTTAGGCATATCTTTACACGTTCGTATATTCGTGTCGTGTTCATGTTACTTTTCGTGCTGTTTTTAATTATTTTTCCTATGTTGTGTTTGTGTTGTGTCTCAATTCATCTCATATTTTACATAATTTGTCACTGTGATTCAATTTAGAGAAAAAATTTGTGTTCGTATCGTGTCTCAATTCATGACATACTTTGCATAATTTGTCATAGTGATTCAATTTAGAATAAATTTTGCCTGTCCGTGGCGTGTTCGTGTTCGTGTTATTTTTTTGTATTTTCAAAGTATTATAAATTTATATAATTTTTACACGTTAATAATTTATATAAAGTATTATAAATCTATATAAATTTTTATATGTTAATAATTTGTTTTATGTATATTTTTACACGTTCGTGTATTCGTATAGTGTTCATGTTATTTTTGTGTTGTATTTTAATTATTTTTTCTATGTTGTATTCATGTCGTATCTCAATTCATGACATATTTTGCATGATTTGTCATAGTGATTCAATTTAGAGAAAATTTTGTGTTTTAGTGTCGTGTATCAATTCATGATAATTCATTTTATGTATATTTTAACACGTTCGTGTATTCATATCGTGTTAATGTTATTTTTCGTATTGTGTTTTAATTATTTTTCTTGTGTTGTGTTCGTGTCATGTCTCAATTCATCTCATATTTTACATAGTTTGTCATTGTGATTTAATTTAGAGAAAAAAATTATGTGTTCGTGTCTTGTCTTAATTCATGACATATTTTACATAATTTGTCATGGTGGTTCAATTTAATTTTTTGTGTGTGTTCGAGACGTGTTCGTATTCGTGTTAATTTTTGTGTTTTCAAAGTATTGTAAATTTATATAATTTTTTACAAGTTAATAATTAATTTTATATAGATTTATGTTTTCGTATTCGTGTGTTTAAAGTATTATATATTTATATAAATTTTAATTTATTAATAATTTATTTTTTATATATTTTTTACACTTTCATTTATTCATAAAACTGAATGTTTTCCTGAATGAGAAATGTCCACGTATCCAAATTATTTTTCATCTCTTCTTTGCTTATTTTTTTAACAACTCACCTTTTTTTCTATTATTTTATTAAAATTTAAAATAAAAATAAAAAATATAAAGAAAAAGAAATGAGATTGAGACAATATCAGGAGTTGGTTAGTCTTATCTAGGGCTGTAATCGAGCCGAGCCGAGCTCGAATACTGAGAAGCTCGAGCTCGAGCTCGATTCGAAACTCGAGGCTCGAAGCTCGGTTCGAGCTTGATCGAGTATCATTTTTTAAGCTCGAGCTCGGCTCGAGATAAAATCGAACTATTCGAGCTCGACTCGATTAGGATCGTTTATATACTCGAGCTCGAGCTCGAATTAAGAGTTTCTAAGTATGTATATATATATTAAGGGTAAAATAGTAAATTAATAATAAAAATATTATAAATAAAAAAAGCTCGATTAGGCTCGCGAGCTGCTCGAATCAGGTATTAAGATACTCGAACTCGGCTCGCTCGATAGCTCGAGCTGCTCGAGCTCGGCTCGATAATGACCGAATCGAATTCGAGTTTTTTTTCGAGTCAAACTCGAGTAGCTTGCGAGCACAGATGTCTCGTTTACACCCATAGTCTTATCTTTTTTTTTATTTTTATCTTAAATGTTGCTTTGTTCATTATCCATACTTTTTGCATTGATTGAAACAAATAAAATAAAAATCCCTTAAAAGAGAAAGAAGCAATCAAGAAATGATAGAAGAAATGTAAGTTAGCGGGTAGCCTATCCACGGTTTTTTTTTATTTAAATATAGTTAAAAAAATATTTTTTTTATTAAAATATCGTTCTTTTCAGATTAATTCTCAAAATTCGCTATTTTTAAATCAGTTGGGAATCGCCATGGCCCATGGTGACCAACTAAAAAAATTTTAGGCACATATATGAAGATGTTTGAAATAAGGTTTTTTCTTCATTCCAAGTGAAATTGATTAGTATTCTTTTTTTTTAAGCTTGCTGTTGAAAAGTAAAATCAAAATAAAACACCTTCAATGCATGAGATAGACAAATAAAAACTCTTTAAGCACAATGCTAATTTTATGTAATTATAGTTATACCGATTGGTTTGCATTTTCTTGGCATGCTTTTTTATACAACTATGCTAATTATTTTTTCTAATGCAATGTATTTATCTACTTGAATTTCATTTTTTTGTGTGTCAAATAAACCTTACCTACAAAACTTTCACATTTGCTTTTTGCTTCAACATTTATGAAAAAGAAAAAACTAACTAATTTGTTATGTCTTAGGAAAGTCCCTCCAATGCTACGATTCATCCATAACATGGAATATTTTCATTTAATTTTCAAAAGTTTGCTTTGAATCCTTGGTGGTTGTGTTGTACGTAACTTTTATTCAACTTAGCTTATTAATATTACTTCTTAGTCTTATAAATTTAATATATTAATATCAAGTACGATATGCAAAGTGAATCCAATTTCGCTTGATGTAGTGTTCAATGCTCACATATTTTTTTTATTTTTTCAATTAATTGTAGTTGAATGTAACTTTTTCCTATCACTTTTTTATGCCCAACCTTTTTCTATATAAATAATGTTTGGAAAAAAATGGTTAATATGTTTTTTTAGTTCAAATTGAAGTGGACAAGCATATATTATGTATTTAAGTAAGTAATATATATATATTTTAAATTTTTAACATTATTTTATTGTTTGCATATTTTCATTAATGTAAAGTGAAATTATTTTTTAATTAAAAAACTCAAAATAAAATAAAAATATTTCTGTCCGCAGTATAGTGCGGGTCTATTTCTAATTGAACTAATTAAAATATAGCATGAATTTGTAATATATTTATATTTTTTTATCTTTGATGAAAAAAAAAATTCTTAAACTACTATGTAGTTGTATTAATCAAATCTTTCACTACTTGACTTTTGTTCTATAAATTAATCAACAAAGACAAAGGCACGAGACTCGAGAGACATGGACTGGCAGGAGGAAGTATGCCTAGCTACCACTTTCATGAACGGTTGGTCTATTTTATTTGTCTTTGTTGAAAAACAGTCATAATTGTGAATTTGCAAGGTTTCTCGATCTAGGATTCTTAACCAGTCTTTATATTCGCGTCTACACCTCATACACATGACACATCCGCTGGCCACAATCTAAACAAAATGGAACTATACATCATCTTGTTTTGCATCTCCATCCTCTTCCTACTTTTCAAGCCTTTGTTCCACCGCTCCAAGAACTTAAACCTTCCTCCAGGTCCCATCGGCCTCCCTATTCTCGGCTCCATCCATCGCCTAGGCCCTCATCCAAACCAATCCCTCTCCGAGCTTGCCAAAATCCATGGCTCCATCATGACTCTCCGCTTAGGCTCCATCACAACTATAGTACTCTCCTCCCCTGAAATGGCCAAACAAGTCCTCCAAACCCAAGCCCAGTCCTTCTCCGACCGCCCAATTCCTGATGCTATTGCTTCCATGCCCAACCTCGAAGCCTCCTTGATATGGGGTCCTAGTGATGACAATAGGTGGCGGAAACTCCGCGGAATATGCAGCACCCAGTTGTTCAGTGCACAAAAACTCAACTCTCTACAATACCTACGCTACCAAAAAGTTGAGCAACTTATTGAACATATCAAAAAACATTGTCTTTCAAGTTCCCAAGTTGATATAGGTCAAGTTGTTTTTGCTACTACTTTGAACTTGATTTTCAGTACAATGTTTTCAATTGATATTGTTGACCCGGAATTTAGCACAGCTCATGAGTTTAAAGATGTGGTGCGGGAGACAGTGGAGAGCGCAGGGAAACCAAATTTATCAGATTATTTTCCGGTGTTGAAGAGGTTTGATTTGCAGGGAGTGAGGAAACATGCAAGGCTGCATTATGACAGGATGCATCAGATATTTGACGAGATGATTGATAAAAGAATGAAGGCTAGAGCATCAGATTCAACCACAAGGAATGGTGATTTCTTGGATGTGCTTCTTGATCAGTGGGAAGAAAACGAATCTGTTCTCAATCGTGAAACAATCAAGCCTTTGATCCAGGTGAAAATCTAGAAATTTTTCTTGGTAAATTTTGAACCTTAACACTCCTAATTAAGGTGAATCATATAGTATATGAAACTTAGCTTCAGTGTAATTAATTGGCATTTGCTACACTAACAACAGATGCTAAATTTACATGTTAATGTTAAATTAAGTCTCACATTTTGACAGAATTTGTTCATTGCTGGAAGTGAGACATCTGCAACAACTACTGAATGGGCAATGACAGAGTTTCTTCGAAATCCTGAGGTTATGCAAAAGGCAAGGAAGGAACTCATTAAAGTTATTGGCTCGGAAAGAAGTGTGAAAGAATCAGACATCGATGAACTCCCATATCTTCAAGCTGTTGTAAAAGAAACCCTGCGGCTCCACCCAGCAGCCCCTCTTCTCTTACCATATAAAGCAAGAAATGATGTAGAAATCTGTGGTTACACCATACCAAAGGGCGCTCATGCTTTAGTGAATATATGGGCTATGAATCGAGACCCAAAATATTGGAATCAGCCCCTTGCATTTTCCCCAGAAAGGTTCATTGGCTCGAAAATAGATTATAAAGGTGGAAGCTTTGAATTTATACCATTTGGAGCAGGGAGAAGGTTATGTCTTGGGTTGCCTCTTGCAACTCGGATGGTGCACTTGATGTTAGCTTCGATGATCCTTTCATTTGATTGGAAACTTCCTCAAGGAATCAATCCAGAAGACTTGGACATGGAAGAGCAATTTGGTATGACTTTGAAGAAAGCTATACCTCTTTATGCTATCCCTGTTATGAGAAATTTTGAATAAACATTAAAAGTATTGGTTTGTAGAGAGCTTGTTCATCAACAGAACACTATCATGATTGTCTACTACTATATGGTTTTATGAATTTGCCTAATTAATCATGTTTCTCACTGCAGTTCAATGTATTTGAAATTGACATTCTAGTTTCTTAAATGACCAAATAAATTTATTTTTTTCGGTCAATTTTTCCAAATTAGATTAAACAACTTGATTTATTGAATAACACTTATCCCTCAAGATATAATAAAAAATTAATTACTAAAAAAATTGGACATATGATAATTTTTTAATTTGTTTGTGAAACTAAAAAAAAATTCATTACTAGTGTATCAAAACGAATTTTTTTATTGAAATTGTAATGAGGAAAAAATCGAATGAAAAGAAAATTAAAGCTAAACTTAAACTGTTAAAAAGCAATTCAAATAAATGTTTCTTTTTAGCTTAAGGGAAATTCTTTTAATCATGTGAGTTTTCCAAAGGAAAATTAAGCCTAAACTTGTACTAGTACTAGTAAGTAAAAAGTGTAATTCAAATTCAACTATTAATTTTTTTTCCAAAAGTTGAAAGGGAAATGGAAAGGGACTCAATCAATGGAGTAAAAAATTGAAAGAAAAAACAAAAAAAAAAAAGAATTGAAGAGAAAATGAGTTCGTCATTGATGTATAATTCTATACACTAACAGTGCATTAAATATTAATCTAAAATGAAAATTAAAACGTTTCAAAATACATTACCAATCGCGTGCCAACACGTGTAAAATGATCTCAGACTTGCAGGAATAGATTTCTGCTGCCCCATTTGGTGGGCGGCTCGGCGTTGGCGGGCATTTCGTTTTGGGAGGCGGTCAATTAATCAACCGAAATACTGGGCTTTAAAAACCGGGTTAGACCCAAAATTTTCAACCCAAAGAAATGTTGAGCAATGGGCTGGATACTAAATTTAGGCCCAATCATAATTTTTTGTACAATATGTTTTCCTCTAAATATTAGATTCCCCCCCCTCCCTAAATGTTAGTACAAAAAATAAGGCAATAATAAATATTAGATTTAATTTATTTCTAAAGATTCATCTTTTAATTTGTTTTATTTTAGTTAATCTTCAAATAATAATCATAGTAGTCAAAATAAAAAAATTTAATTAAACTGAGTTTAACGAAGTAAATGGAGATTGTAATAATCCTCCGTTCATTTTTCTTGATTTTGATATAAAGGTTGACAAAGATGCTATTTTTGCATAGAATATGCAGCTGCAAAAACCCATGGTACCAACAAAACAAAAGCATGAATTGGCTAATGCATGGCACAGGTTCCATATAAACTCCACCACTCTACACCCCAAACCCCTCGTCTTTAACCAGCCACCCCTTGCATGCCACGTGGCATCACATTATCCAAACTAGAACAAATAACCACCAAGCTTCTCCAATCTCCATGCCCTCATCAACAACAATTCCAATCTTTTTCATTAATTATAAATCCCTAATATAATTTAGTAACTAAATATCTAGAATAGTTTCACTTTTTCTAAGGAAATGAATTTTGAAATGACTCTTTTATCCACTGCCAATTCAGTCAAGCACATTCAAGTCCCTTTCATTCAAACCTTAATATCACCTCCAAACTTGTCCAAAACTAGGGGCAGTCACAGAAACACATAAACAAAAGACACCTCAGCTTTCCATCATCTCAGCACTCACTGCCATCTGTTTTCTTCAACCTTTTCCTCTTCTTATTTGTGTTCCAAATTTTTCCTTGGAAATCAAAAGGACAAGAAGACAAACTCATTTTTATGTGGTCTTTTATTACCACGTAAACAATTAGCCAGGGCATACCATTTGAGCAATCTCTTCCTATCTGAAAGCTCTCTAAATTCCCTTTCCGAGCAGACAGAGCAAGAGAGAGCTAAACAATGGCAGTTTGCACAGTATACACCACCCAATCTCTCAATTCAACATGCTCAATCTCCACACCAACAAAAACCCATTTAGGTTTTCACCAAAAGCAAGTAGTTTTCTACAGCACAGGCAAGAGAACCAGCAAGAGAGGTAGCAACAGCAGCAGCAGCGGCCCATGTGTCATAACCTGCTCAGCTGGTGATTCACAAACAGTTGTGATTGGTTTGGCTGCAGACTCAGGATGTGGGAAGAGTACCTTCATGAGGAGGCTAACAAGTGTGTTTGGTGGTGCAGCCGAGCCACCAAAGGGAGGCAACCCTGATTCAAACACACTCATCAGCGATATGACGACTGTGATATGCTTAGATGATTATCATTCACTCGACAGAACTGGAAGGAAAGAGAAGGGAGTGACAGCACTTGACCCAAGAGCTAACAACTTTGACCTCATGTATGAGCAAGTTAAGGCTCTCAAGAGTGGTATTGCCGTCGACAAGCCTATCTACAACCATGTTACTGGTCTCTTGGATCCTCCTGAGCTCATTAAGCCTCCTAAGATCCTTGTCATCGAAGGACTGCATCCCATGTAAGTCAAAAAACTAGAAACTAGAGCCATTCATTTAATTCTTTCTCTCTCTTTCTCTGTTTCTCAGCCATACATCTGTTCATGGAATTTTGGAACTATCCTCCCTGCATGTTGTGGGCTGTTTTTGATGAAAAAAAGAAGATTCCATAAAACTGATTTTGTTATTTTCTGGAAATAAATAACTCTCCTTTTTCCCTGTTTCCGAACCGAATGTCAAGTTGATTCAATTTTGATCATTCTATAGAAATTTAGATTAATCAGTAAAGTTAAAAGTCCCCATGCATTCTTTGATTTATAAGTTTTGAGTTTATGAAATATTCTGTTCAGAGCCAGTTGGGCGTGTTCTGAATGAGAAAACTTTGGCCATTGTAGTTATTGGTTTTAACTTCTCAGCAAAAGTTTTTGGCCTCTACTATTTATTTTTATATTGAATTTCAATGTCTCTTACTTGCGGCTGCAACCATGCATATCAAATCAGGAATTCTGACTCAAGATGCGGGAAAAGAAAAAAGAAAACAAAATTAGAAAAAAGAGATGCTACGTTATTGATTTTGTATTATACCTTATGGCCATGGACTTGGGCTTAATGCCAATAGTGTTGCTGGTCTACTGCATGTTACATTATTACTAGTTTAATTTTTATTTATTTCTAGTATAAATTTTAATAGTTTCTTTTTTTTTGCCTTTTACTACAAATATTTATGCGAATTACCGACTTAATGCGTGCTTTTGTCCTAATATATAGGTTCGATGAGCGTGTGAGGGATCTCTTAGACTTCAGCATCTATTTGGACATCAGCAATGAGGTTAAATTTGCATGGAAAATTCAGGTGAAAACTTTGTACACTAATGTCAAAATGTTCTGCAAATTCAATGCCTGGATTTTGTTCATTAGCGTGATCTGACTTTGTTGAAAACATTGCAGAGGGACATGGCTGAGAGAGGACACAGCCTTGAAAGCATTAAAGCCAGTATTGAAGCCAGGAAGCCCGATTTCGATGCATATATCGGTAAAAACACTACATAATTCCCTGTCAATGTTTAATAAATCCTAAGTGCTTGAGCTGCTAGCTGTAACCTTTAGCACCAAGTGAATCCAGTAAAATCAGACCAACAATTCTAGAAGTATACAAACTTACAACCTCGTCAAATCTTGTGAGACTATGGATGAATCAAAAGTTAGGCAATTAATGGTTTATGTGACAATGTCTTGTTTTGTTACAATAGTAGACACTAATCATTATTGTGTGTTTGGTGGATCGATGCAGATACTCAAAAGCAATATGCTGATGCAGTAATCGAAGTGCTGCCAACTCAGCTCATTCCAGACGACAATGAGGGGAAGGTTTTGAGAGTTAGGTTGATAATGAAAGAAGGGGTGAAGCATTTCAGTCCAGTTTACTTGTTTGATGAAGGCTCAACCATCTCATGGATACCATGCGGAAGGAAGCTGACTTGCTCTTATCCTGGCATCAAATTCTCCTATGCCCCTGACACTTACTTCCGCCACGAGGCATTCTTACATTCCTTCTCCATATATATATTCTTGCTATCTAGCTAGCTATTCTCAACAGAATTTGATAAGATTAATTTCCAATTTTATCTGAACTCTTTGATGCCAATATTAATTTCTGTTGCTTATCTTTAGGTTTCTACTCTAGAGATGGACGGGCAATTTGACAGATTAGATGAACTCATTTACGTTGAAAGCCATTTGAGCAACATCTCTACCAAGTTCTATGGAGAAATCACTCAGCAAATGTTGAAGCATGCTGATTTCCCTGGAAGTAACAACGGAACCGGCCTCTTTCAAACTATTGTCGGATTGAAGATAAGAGATCTCTATGAGCAAATTACCGCAAGCAAAACTGCAGCTCCACTAGAAGCAACAAAAGCCTAAGATCAGTATAAGAGTTTCCTCATACATTGGACTACACCTTGGGTTCATATCAAATTATCCTCTTTTCAGTTTCCCACTTTCCACTTCCTCTTTCAAGTTTCATCTGAGCGTTAGGCTGTGGTTGCTCTCATAAGAATTGAGTATGCTCCTATGTATTTATTTTCTGTTGTAATTCTGTGGAGATCTCTGATTTAGAGAAACAAAATCAGAGTTAAAATTCAAGTTAAGAAGTTCATAGAAGACAAAAACGCTTTTGACATCATCTCTCCTCTTCTGTTTCCCCCTATTGCTTGTAACCATTTATGATGCTATTATTTTTGGTTTTTTCTCGAATAACAGGATTTGGCTATGGAAGCATGGCCATAATGTGACGTTTTCCTTGAATTTATTGGAACCCTTTTTAATAATGATTTTACACGCTTACCTATCTCACCTATGTATTTATTTTCATTCATAATTCACAAAATTATAATCCCACACACGTGAAGGAAAGAGTGTTATTTAATATTAAAAAAAAAAAAACCTTCTAGTGGGCACAAACTCTAGAATACAGTCATCAAGTCCCTTGGTAGTCCAGATAAGAGATCTTCAAGGGCAAATGGAAAAGGCCATGCTTTTTTGAGGATTCAGGCTGGGACAGAAAACCCTTTACTACGTTATTAATGTTACAGTTTACAAAATTATTCTGGCCAAAACCTGATAGAACTTATAGCATAGTAATCTTCTGCAACCTGATGTCAGATATACAAACTGAAAGCTCCCTAAATCTTCTGGTAATTTTCCACTTGGAAACGGGAGTAAGGCTTTAAATCATTTAAACTTGCTTTGTGGAAACGGTTTCAACAAAGCACCTCATGCTAAAAGGAATGTTTGTATAAACCCTTGGTAAACATAAAAGCATGGCAGATGTATCCAAATGGCTAAATTGACCAACAAGGTTGAAAAAAGAGGGAGAAAATTTTGCAGCTTTTATCCTGAACAGCTGGGCTTCAAATGAATAGCACTCAAATTCGTCAATACCAGGAAGAATATGGAAATTTGGCGTGCAGGGGAATGGTTATGAAAATAAACTAAGATATCTCTTTCTATATCTATGATTGACCTTCACCACTTTTTTCAACCTAATGTAGTACCTGATTCCATTAATATACCTAATGTAGTAACGTATAATACAACAAAAAAAAAGGCAAATAAGTTACTGCAGAGAAGGAAATAATATCCAAGCAAATAACATGAAAGTTATTTTTACAGCATTAGGCTTCCAAACGCAAAGTAGCTTCCCCTTCTAAGTTTTAGTTAAAGAAAGTCAGAGAAACTATATTTACAATCCGACTTGTCAGACCATCTCTAGGATAAAGCAGTAAACTACATTCAAGCTAAGCGAAGTAATATATATTTGAAACTACTATATATTAATGCCCAACTACCAACTACCAGCCATCTGCATCTCTATTTGATTGTAACAAACTTGTTTGTACCATGCCTAGCCCAGTGGTCTTTCAAGTCAACAGGATGAGAAAGATCATAACCTTCAGCTGCAAGTCTCAGAAGAAGTTTCAAATATGCTCCATTGCTCATTTTTCTCCCAGCCACGCGAGCACCTGGCCTGGTGGGACTCATGGGAAGAGGACATTCAGATATATTAATAGTACAACACGAGGATTGCCAACCACTGGCACCCCACTTGTAGCACACTCTTGCAACACCTGTACAAGAGCAGATGGGGGAAGGCACCCCAGAGAAATCAAAGTTTGTTCCATCAAGATCAATGTTGAGATTCTTCTTCTCACGTTTGGCTTCCGCAATGCTTGGTCCCTTTGCCTTCTTAGGAACAGAGGGTTTCTTCATGGGCGGCTTTGGCCTCAGAAGCTTGGATGCAATTTGATTAGTACCCTTCACAGAAGGCTTCTGTTTCCCCACCTTTGTGGTTTTACTCCCCAAATCATTGTTGTTCCCTGACTCAGTTGTGGGAGCAATGGAACGAATGGGAGCAACAACAAGACCAGGTTCATTGCGTATTTGAGTTCGTTGCAGAGAACTTAAGCCGGGTTTGGATGTGGGGTTGTAATTATAAAACCAAGAAAACGGCGAAACGGATGATCCAATGTCAGTTTCAGGCATCATGTTTTTATTGGAATAAGACCTCATCTTCATAGCTATTTACTTGATTCTGCAGCACAACATCAACAAAAACAAAATTCCAATTGGCACATGAGAATTTTCTGTAATTATCATGAGATATACTAAATCGTTTTCGAGCATTCAAGAAGCAAAAATCCAAGCCCCTCTTAAGTCTTATATATCCTTCAATGTTCTATTATCTATTCTCTACTTTCCCCTTGATAGACGATACTGGATGCAAAGGCGCACAATGAAAATATCACCCTAGCAATGCCATATACTGACCACAACTCTTGCTAGACAACAAAAACTGAGAAAAACTTGAATGCATAAACATATACATCTTTTGAAAAGAAAGTGAAAAGTTCTAAAGATATCAATAAATACGAGAGAAAAGTAGATCGCAAGCTCTACTAAACAGATTGCAAGACAGAAAATTTATTATGAAGAGAGGGAAAAAAAAAAAGTGAGAAACTCCAGACTCCAAGAAGCTGAAGAGTCAAAAACAAAAGCACACTACATCAGAATACAGCTACCTCAAATTCTGTAAATGGCTAGCCGGAGCAGAATTTAGCAAACCCATCAAGGTAAAACGTATGAAACAAGTATTAGATAACTAATAAAGAAGATTCCTTACAAACCCCATCTCAAAACAGACAAATAAAAGGCAAAAGCCAGACCACATTAAGATGAAACCACCCAAAACCCTTAAACCATGAATTATTAACAAAAACCCATTCGAGGAAAAGCGACAAAGCAACCATAAAAGAAAGAAACAATTAATAACATACTGCAATGAATAAACCCATATCTCAGCCTGAAAAATCAAAGGCAAAAAGACATCATATTTAGAAGGAAAAAATTTAAAACTTTTTAATTAACAGCTGGCAACCATAAAGTAAGAAACCCATCAAGAAAAAGAAGATATTAAGCTCTAAAAGCTGGGGAAAAAAAAACTATTTAAGGTACAGGATTGAAAGAAACTTACAAGTTACAAGCTTTCCAAGATCTAGCGGGAAGTAGTTCTAGGCAAGTTTCTGTGCTGAAAAATCTAAGAACAATAACATAGTAATTTGCTATCTGCAAAAGAAAGTTTCGACTTTTATGGTAAATGGTTTCTCAGTCTGTCTGAGCAGTGAGCACCAAAAGCATTGTAACTGAACTTGCTATCTTTTCTCTCTTTGCCTAAAAATTTGATAAAATATTCGTTTTATATTTATTGCACGAGTTATCTCAAATCTCAAGTTTACCTCTAGTAAGAGTTTCGTTTCTCTCGAAAGACTCTTACATAGTTAAATGTTAGCATTAGCATAACTACATAAGGAACTAGGATGTTCCCACTAGCATAGAAATTTGTGCCATGTGTACCATGGTGGCATAATCTTGTGAGTGCATTTGTCACGTTATAATTTTCATTTTCGTTAAAATTTTTATGTATGGAATGTTTTGTAATTTATAAAAAGATTTATGCTAAATACTTCCTAGGCCTTGACGAACCAAAGTACCAAACTCATCTTTTTTTCTAAAAAAAGAAATTCTCTTATGCTGTAACTTTTATTTGACATTCCGAGGTAAACAAAGGCCCAAGGAAGATCATTTTATTAAAGATGATATTAGAAACACACAAATAATCATATGATCAAATATTTGCAACATCACTTTTTTAGAGTCGTAATCATGAAAGAAAGTTTTCTGGCTGTACAATAAAATCAATCTCGAGGGACAAATTTAGATGTCAGCCAACAACTGCGAGCAAGCTTTGCCTGATTGCTGGGACTGAGCAAAACAATGAGCCAAATATACCAGTGAGACCATAAGCAATGGCACAAAAAGGAAGGGCTTCAGGCTCCTTGGCTGATAATGCAGCTGTTCCCAATCCATGGGCACTGGAACAAAACAAGTAAAGATCAACTTTCGGGAATAGATGCATAATCAAGAACATATATATATATATATATATATATATATATGATGAGTAGGAAAAATGATAATTTTGAGAGACAACAAGTGCATAATCCAGCATGCTAACAATGGTGAGTTTTCACTGGTTCTATTGACTGTTTTGAGTCTTGAGGTACATACCTAGATGCAGTCGCTATTCCTCGAGCGATAGGGTCACGAAAATGTAATTTGTCGAGTGTTGCTTGCACAAAATTTGCACCAATCAGACCAGTCACTACAACTGCAGCAGCTGTGAGAGATGTATTGGCACCTAATACAAGCAATATAGACAAGCTATCATATCCACTGAAATTAATCCAATAAACCTATACAGGTAATTAACAAATGAAACATGATTCATCTCCAATAACCTATACAGAAGATGTAGTTGCCTACCACCTTCTGCAGAGTATAGTAAGTTATCTTACCCTCAAAAAAGGAAACAATGCTGAGAGCTAACGCCACAGTTATACATCTTGGTAGAATTGAAATAGTTAGACTTGGTTCTAACCCAACAAGGCGTCCAACAAGAGCAGTTGAATACAAAGAAAACAAACTTGAGACAATGATAGATAAGAAAATCTCAGCTGCATGTCTCTTAACAAGCTGTAAAAGTCAAGAGCAACAGTTGTTAGTTCACACAGTAGCATTTCATTAATTAGGGCAAAACTTGATGAGAAATTGGATGCTAAGATCTGCCATTAAGATAAACTTTTGTAACAGAAAAGTTGACCCTTGGATGAAACTTATGCTTGGCTTGTTGATCATTGATAGTGTGAAAGGCATCATTAAATTGTCTCATTTTGCTGAATGTGAAGGGCAGGTAGTTACCTTTCTCTGTTTGAACATTGAGAAAGCAAAAGAAAGAATAACAGAGCCCAAAAATCCCATGAGAATATCACCAGCTCCAGGATTAGATGACACCTTTGTAAGGTAATCGCCTGCAGGAATCAAACACTATCATATCTACATAGAATAATACTGGAAAATTTTCAAGAATTACATGTTCGAGGACGGGATGCATATTAACATGTCAATATTGGTTTTCTTTTAACTAAAGAAAGGAAGATTAACTTTTAATTAGTACCTAAGACTGCATCAACTCCCGACCTTGAAAAGTATCCAAAGGCAACTGCTGCCAGATCTGCAGAGAGTGCACAACAAATAATTGGATGAAAAACCTTTTTCACATCAGATGGCAACCTGAAAATCAGAAGAATGAAAATTAGTAAAACTTTCAAAACGAAATACAAGTAATTAAATCACAAAAATATAGATATAGTCAAGAAAAACGTCATCCATATGACTTTGCTCTAAATAGGAAAGTGAAATTTTACCCTGTACCAACCATGTAGCCTAGCACAGTGGAGGCAAGTAGGAAAGGGAGGCATGTTCGGGCAGTTGTCCCCAATGCTGTAGGATAAAATATTGCACTAACAAATGATACAAGAAAGATACCACCCCAAGACCAAAATTCTATAGAAGAAAAAGGGGAAGGTTTTGCCATAGGCTCAGCATCTGTCATTTCTGTCTTCACAATTTTTCTCACGGCAATAGCTGTAAAACCCGCCACACAAAGTGAAGCTAACCATCCTCCCGCTGTAGAAGAATTAAACAAACTTAATTGCTACATATTAAAGATTAAGATGTTGTGATAGAATTCAATAACCAATCCCAAACCATGGATTAAAAGATTTAACAGTAGACATCCTTGAATAAATAATGTTCTAACTTAGCAAAATGGTAATAATCTAAAAGCATTATATTATGCAAGCTGTGAAGTTGTGTATGAAAGGACCAAGGATAGAACAACACCAATGCATTTCAAAAATTGGGGCTAATAACAGAAAAAAAAAAAAAAAAAAAAAAGAAAAGAAAGAAAGAAGAAGCTAAATGAACAGATGAACTGATGAAGAAACAGAATTATTGAAACAAGGTTAAAAGTGTAACTCTGGAGAAGCAAATGATATACACAAGTTTCTTTGTTTATTTATCTTTTGCATAGTTCACAGCAAGTTGGTAAGTAGACTGAAATAAAGCATGTGAAAAGTGAATAAAAAATTGAGATAATTTGAAAAATGAAGATAGAAGTGAGGCATTATAGTTAGTTATAAAGTGCCTACCTTTGTGACAGTTAGTTTAGGATAAACTCAGAAAACAACACCCAGTTTTGTCCTGGTGAATTAGTGATTCATTTCGGAGTAAAAAGTGCAATGTTCAACACAATGTTGACATTTAAATCAAACAGAGACACATGTACATACATTACATCCTAGACTTACAAAAGAAAAGGTTAAAACTTCCACCAGACAACGGCAAATCTCTCTACATAAAAGTTCAGAGGAAGGTTCCAGCTAGCATACTATTCACCTTTTTTCATCCCAAAAGTACAAACTTAAAATTAAACTTTCCACTACAAAACACGTGACTAGCTACTCAAAATAACTAAATAAATAAAACATTAAAAGGAAGGTTCCAATTGTCACAAATCTTCTAATTTACATTTGGAAGCAACAAGGTCATGTGATTTTCAAGGCATTTTTGTTCACAGTATCTCTGATTCTCAGAAGAGAACAGCAATTGTCCTTGCTCATTGACAACAGGTAAATGAATTGATGCAGTTCGAACAAAGTAAAAGAAAACTAGTGATAAGTGAATCTAAAAAGAATCAACAACTCAGAAAATATCACCCATAACAAATTCTATAATTGAAAGAAGAAAAAAAAAAAGACTTCATCAAAAGCTTATAGTAGTATAATACCTATGATGAAGCATATCTTGAGGCCTGAAGCAGCAGGAATATCTCTAACAGAAAGTGGAAGAACCACCAAAGCCGGAACATAAAACAGTGGAAGCCATCTCTGAATAAACAAGAGAGCTGGCTCAAAAAAGTTCATCAAGCTTGTTGCAGCAGCAGGGACAGTAGTATCAAGTATCACCAAAACAGAAAATATACAAAACATTCCGAATAATGCGCTGGGAAACTTTATAGCAGCAGTCACAAAAGCTTTCTTCAAGAACTTATCCATTGCCAGAACTATCCCAAGCGAAACAACCAAGTGAAATACCCCAAACACCTATATAAATTAAAAAAACATGAATAACCCTTCAGGCTTCAAGAAATGTCAAGTAACATTTGATAAAGTTTTCTCTTAATAAAAAGAAAGAAGATTTACTTACTTTTTGAGAGATAGTGGAGGTGGAAATGCTGTTATTGTCTGAAGCAGAGGATTTGACTGAAATTGTTCTGTTAGAGCTAGTTTCTTGAGGATCCATTTGCAAGAAGTTGGAGTTGGGTCCGAGAACTCTTATGGGTAGCAATGGTTTATGGGGAGCACGAGCAGTGGATTGATGATGTTCATGCTTATATAAGTGTGGGTTTCCATTGAAAGCTACAGGTGTTGGATTTCGAGGGATCCTGTGGAGGTTTGGCTTAAAAGTGAGACAAGTAACGGAAAAGGATTTGGAATGATGGTGGTTAGGAAGAGAAAGTGACAAATTCGTGGGTGTCGTCACCAATGGAGTTGCCATTGAAACTGCGAAAGAGAGATCAGAATTTCCAAGAACTCGGCATTTTCACCATGTGAGGTGAACTGGGGTATTTTCAAAATGTTTGTATGGACGTAAAATAACGTTGTCATCATCAAACAAGATCAGATTTGTTTTTTTCCCTTCTTTTTTTCTTTTTTTATTTTAGTATGGTGATAGACATCATACTACGGCCTTTGATTAATTTACAGAAAAATATAATAAAGGGAAAAAATAAGATGAGACTTGAGAGTTATTTAATTTAATTAACAATTGAAAAAGAAAGAAAAAAAAAAGTGAGCGATTTATCAGAAACTCAAAAGATAGATCGAGTGAAAAAAAATCAGAGGAACTTTGCTGTTGACAGCATTAGATTTGGTCAATTTATTTTTCTCTCCAACAAAAACAAAAATGTAGTGGATAATTTTCCTATATTTATTTCATTAATAATGTAAAGGTTTCGTTTGGGCCTCTATTATGAATTAAAACCTTTGAAAAGGCCCAAAAGATTGTAAAATGACATAATAATACGCCAAGGAATTTCTTCCGGTCAAAGGGAAAAGTATTCTAAACCATAAACGGGGCCCAACCCACTTTAAGAAACTAAAGCCTCTGGCCCTCGGTTTTAACTTTTTGTTTTTGTTGGATAAAAGAATTTTGTAATTTTTATTCGTCCAAAAAAGCAGAAAATCTGCTACCATGATACAAAGCGCAACTAAAAGCAGCACAACATTAAAGCAGAACATAATTCAACCAGATAGAAACATAAAATGAAAAAAGAAAAGAAAAAAAGAAGAGGAACTCATGAGAGAGCGAGTCCCCAAGTTGGACAGAAAACTTGCTGCCTAGACATGGAGGAAACAACACGCTTGCTGCTAAGCTTAAAGCTTATATATGTTGGAATAAGCTTTTAAGTTAAAACTTGATTACATGCAGTTATAGATGCGAATCTGCCTGTAAAGTTGCTTGTCATAATTGTCCATTACGACAGATTAAAGGAGAATGGTAAAAACGCATTAAAAAATGGTGAAACAATCTAAATTGATTGAAAAGTGAAAACCATGAATAATAGCAATGAGACCTTTAAGTTTAAAGATTTTCTGCTGCTGTATTGCAGGATGTTTAATCCTGCAAAAGAAACTGATCAGTTGTTACGTCAAGGATATGTTAAACCCATTTTACATTGACAACTCAATAATTTACAAATAAATTTAAATCATTGAACCCTGCAACTGCAAATCCACTTGTAAAGTAACAATTACAACTGAGTAGCAAAGGAAGTTCAAATCTTCAAACAGGTTGGGACTCGGAACAGCTCTCACAACTTCTGAAACACCAAATTTAGCATGCTGGAACTTCAACCATAATTTCTGGAAAATAGCCTTAAACTGATATAAAGATACATACTCACGCTAAAAAATAATTACAGGAAAGGAAATGACTCCATTATCAATATGCCTGGTGGTAAGTTAAAAAATCTGACAAATTGGTTAAGACTCCTTCTAAGCAGATTAGTCCCTTGAAGTTCATGGCTCTACTTCATAATGATAGCCATAATGGGGAGAGGAGGAGAGGTTATACTCGTATTGGGGTGGGAAGCCATGGTGATAGACATCTTGGGGTGGGGAGCTGGGCTGATAGCTATGATGAGGTGGGGAGGGGGAACTGAGATCACTATTTTGGGCATTGTCAGCATAAGATTGGTGTCTATCAACTCGAACTTTATCAACTCTGACCTCTACCAACTCCTCTTCCTCAAAGGATCGAAAAATTGGGTGCAAGTAAGCATCGGCTAGGAAAGCTTTTAAGTTTATATCAGGTTCTGTGGTTCGATCCATTATGTCCTTTGCCATTGCTTCCTGCAAAACGATGAGAAAAGAACTTTCATCAATACTTGGGACAAAATTTTCAATTCTTATGAGATTAAAAACCACATCCAGATAATGATCATAAAGTCAAAATGCATGTAAAAGGAATCTTACCTCCAGGGGATACTTTCTGAATGCAGGTTCGAAGCGGTTTTTGCAATACTTATGGAAGGATAATGTTAATATGGGTAAGATAACAAGCAGAGGAGTTGAATTAGCAGCCTTTTTTGTACTGAGCAGGCCCATTAATAGAAGTTGAGAGATCAATAAGCTTGCTATTATGCGGCTGTGCACATGTGGCCAGAATGCAGCACCACTCTCGTACCGGGGATTGTAGACGTTAATTATCTGCATGATCAAATGACAAATGAGATCAATAAACCTCTTAAAACAACAAAAAGTCTACAAGGAAAGCATCTTCATATTCGTTGACTTTATCTCTCTTGAGAGTTCATTTTTATCAGTTATGACCTATGACTATGAGCATCATAATGAGAGTTTAGTTTCAAATGCAGACATTTTATTGTAAGCTTATAGTAACCGACTAAACTACCAGAAGCAGAAAGAGAAAGTATATAAATATAAAAGCATTGTCCATAAACTAACCTGATGACGGTAAACCAGGTAGGCTAAGGCAAAGAAGACTAATATAAAAGGAAGAAGAATGGGAGTAACCACAGCATATACAATTCCCAAAAGGAAGTACAGTTGGAGACTCGGGAGAGTTTCTGGATAGTCGACACTGCCAGGATCCATCGCCATTTCTCTGTCCCGTTCAGTCTTCACCAGAAACATGTTCTTAAGATGAAAAATAACTAACGGTTTCAGTCGGAGAATCTCACCAGCTATACCAGCCCATCCATCAACCATTATATATGTAATAAAGAAAGTGGCCTTCATTGGTATTGACACCCCTATGGTTCTAGGGATCCTGCAATAGAATGGAATAGTCAGGAGACTCAGAACAATTGATAAGACATCTTCAAAGCTGTACACTATCATCTAAAATTTGCAAAAATCAAAAGTGGCCCCAAAAGAAAAAACAGAATACAAAATCAAAACAAATAGCATGATGAAAGATGAGTTATATGACCTTAACATTGCGGTATGCTAAATTTACATGCTATTACTCTACTCACACGAACTAGTTCCCAGAGACTAATACTCTTTGCCATCTTCCCAGTTCACTACTGTTCATAGCTAGCTAATGTTTGCAGGCACCACAAGCTCTTGTGGAACCAACTTTAAATTAACGGTAGACATGAGTTTGCGCTTGTGTAGGTATCGTTAAAGGACTGCAAGGGGTGCAGAATGTTATGGATTACTATCCTTATATTAGGCAGCCCCATCCTAGCATAATGAGATCCACAACCACAGCATCTCAAGAAGCCCGCATTCCAGCAGGCTCCCATTGCTAACCTTATTTGGCACTTGAGACAGTAGAAGCTCAATAGGAACCTTTTATAGTTTTATATCAGTCGCACCTTGTTTTTATGGGTCACTGTCAAGGGAGTCCATCTAAGGTTGCTATATATAGTAGTCAGGTTTCATTCAAAGGGATCTAGATTCATAGGTCTCTCTCCTTACAATCACGTAGCAGGCATTCGTTTTAAGACTCGCCCCTACCTCTAGATCTCAGGTTTCAGTAAAAGAAATTAGCAATTTAAGACAATTCTATAACATGTTAAAATAATAATAATTAGAAAAAAGCACCAAGGATGCATGGAGCATTACTGGGTCGGTGATTGGTGAAGGAAAGAGTGCAATTGCTGAAAAGCTGTTCCAGTCACTATACTCCCCAAGAACACATTCACCAACATAAAATAGTAGTACTTTGCTGATGCTCGTCGTTCAAGAGTTGATAAAGCTATATGTCCCTCAATCTTCGACATGATCATCAAAATCGTAGGAAGTATATACAAAAAGATTTTAAGAGCGAGACCAGGAAGGAAACCTTGCAAGAAAGATTTGATGAATTTCCTGCATATTATTTTCAGGAAACACTTTGTGAGGATACTAAAACAATATACAAAATTTCAAGATACTAATCCATTCTTCGATTAAAAAATAATTTATACTCTGAAAGTTGCTATAATGGTGATAATATCATCATGAGAAAGTCTCCTAAGTTGCAGAGACTATGAAAATGTTAAATGGGACCCAACAAGCCATATTACAGAAGAAGTCTTACATTTCTTAGCTTACAAACAAAAAATTAATGATATATAAATTAGTGGCTTTTCAAACGTAGTACTTTTCTTTAGCTTCCAATGACTTTGCTCTTCTATGTAATTTAGACAACGATCAAAGAACGAAAACAATAACAATAAAGCCCCCAAACCCCCAAATGGTATGAAAGAAAAGCTTGTTGCCCCAGTTTGTTGTATACAACACAGTGTATATAAAAGAACATAAACTATCATTTTGTAAGTGTTCTAAAGAGATAAGTATGAAAAGTGAGCACTAGATCTAAGGATGAATTTACGCACAAAATGTTTAGAGCATCTAAAAAATAAATGCATATAGGTAAATCAAAATTGTAGCATCTATAAGCTAAGAATTGATAAGCTAACTTACAGATCTATAACTGGCCTAAGGAAAGGAGCAACTCTTTCAAGACCCTCTAAATTTGCAAGAGATTGCACGAAAGCGATGGGTATCATGTAGAAAAATACCAAGGCAAATACTGATAATGATATTATTAGTTTCCGAATGGTTAACGAGACAAATGGTATAGCCAGATTTCGCCAATAAACATCACGGGGTTCTGGAGCCCAATTTGTCAACCACAGTGTCGGATTTTTGCTTTGTTGTGTCTGTGCACAAACAGCAGCCCCCCAACGTGATTTGAATGATACAAAAGCAACAGGCAGGATAGATTTGGAGTCTTTGAGAACTTTCTGGCGCTCTAGTTCCATCTGAGACAGTTAAAAACAATGCAATAGACAGACTATCAGAGCCATCCAAAGGTCCAGAAAAGTGCAGAAGGAGGTTAAACCCATACTCGGAACATTTAAATATTGAATGCATTGGAATAAAACAGCAGCAGCAACTTACCTTTTTATCAAATTCTTTTATTTGTTGTTTGTAGAAATCAATGGAATCAACTCTTTCACCCCATAGCCCGAGAAACCCTGTCTGAAAGCGGAAAGCATTCAAGGCATCAAATGACTAGCTCCATAAAATATTGGATGAATTGTTAAGTTGATACAAATCTCAAAGAACAACATAAAATATAAAGCTGACAACTTCCGCTACTACCATGAAAGTTTATAAGCATAAACTACCTTTTTAGTTGGTCTCTTCTCTGGATGTCTTTCGAACTTCAGTTGGTTATAGTCCAGCCAATTTTGGAGCCTATCTCTTTTTCTCACCAGTTTAGCGAATTTGTTTGCATTATAGACTGCCTGAGTATAGAATAATGCAGGAATTATAAAGCCAAGTAAAGCCCCAAAAGAATGGACAAGGACATGCTATATGTATATTATGCATCTGCTACTCTCATTCTAATTAAAAGCATAAGAAACTCTTATGCAAAAGAAGTGTGTTACCTGGTGACAAAGATAATTATCAGGGTGATTTGTTTTAAAGAAGTGGTCCAGAGAATCTGATATTGAGTGACCAGGAATCTGTGGCACGTTCCTCACAGCTACCTGCAAAATTCACCAAATTTTACCCACAAAAGGTTGAATAAACCACTTCATAGCAAAATCTAAGCATTATAAGAAGTGGGACTGATAGTGATATGTGTACTAGGATCATTCAAGTGAAGTTAAAAAAAAGTCCCAATCCTCAAATATTAATGATGACAACAACTACATGACAGTTTCTTCTCAACTTTAAATATGCTGTGACTGTTCTTGAGAACATAAAATAGAATGTCCAACTCACAGTGAACTGTTCTGCACGCCTACGTTGTGAGGCCAAGAAATGCAACCTCATTGTTGCTACATTATCATATTCCTTGTAGAGTATGTAACAAATCCAAATTGTGAACAAGTATTCCAATCCTATATGAACAAAAAACCTGAAATTCAACCATAACTCATTAGAAAAGCTAGAAAATCAGCAGAGATATATTTATTAAAGATATACGTACTAAACTTACCTTATAGATTCAGGGCGAACATTTGATATTGAGAGCTTATCAATGTCACTCACAACCAATTCTTTCCTCAAGAAAAATAATGTTCCACTTGACACATTCACTGGAATAAGGATAAGAAGTGCCACAACTGTTATGGGCACAAAAATCTTTAAGCTGTAAGAGAGGAAACAACTGTTTTAAAAAATGGTCACAGATATTAAAGCTTCTTTCTCTTATATTGAAAGTGGATATAAATGCTTCAATTATCAAAGAAGCAGTCAAAGTTTTGAAGCAGACAACAAAAATTAAAAAGTGTGAGGTAATGGAGGCAATCTGTGAATAATTTAAAGAAATTTGATCTTTCCTTAGAAAAGAAAAGAAATAAAATGAAAGTAAGATAATGTTAAGAGTTATAATACCCAGAGAAGATGCATAGAAATCATCTATTCCACAGAGCTCCATATATGAGCAAGTTCAAATAGTATCAAGATTTCATGACAATGAAATATAGTGACCAGATGATAAAACATACTATATCTGTAAAAACCATCATTCAAGACTTGAATGTACAAAAAGAAACAACATGAATGAAGTCTACTTATCCTTTTCAAGTCCTATAAACAACGCTTAATCTATGCAGCAACCAACAGGAGGTTGCAAGGCATCATTAATGGGGAACAGTAGCATGCCTCTTAACTCTTAAGTCGTGTGAAAGAGCTGCTTCAGATAGTTCTACAACTAGTTGCCAATAATGCAGCTTCAGCTAAATTTAACTGATATCCAACAGTCAATGGTATTCCTTGAAATAGAAAAATGCCAGTTATTCGTATACTCCAAATAAAAAGGACATTAGGTTGTAAATGCAACTAATGAAACCCCAATCTTCACTTAATGTAACACTTCATGTATAATTTGATACAGAATTATACTATGATTTTGACACAGGTGGTAACCAGAGACAGCAGTCAGCTTAGATAGGCAAAGCAGAGATACTGAATCAAATGAATAGGCAACGAGCTAGTTCTAAGTCAAACTTTACCAATTTGATTCCTAAAATCAATCACATAAATATAATTAGTAACACTCTTTATCACAGTCTATTATCCTTCAAATTCCAGAACTTCCTCAAGAAATAAATACTACCTAGAACCCAAAACAAGTAGAAAAGGACATGGAAAGAATAAAACAATAAAATTGATAACCGTAGAGTATGAATTCTCAAGAGAAAAGTAAAGGTAAAGGTTTTTTTTTCCTTCTCTTTTTGCGTTTGACCCACAATGTGAATAACTTGAAAGAATGCAAATTATAGTTCAAAATTCGATCTTTCTGTCAAAAGAAACAACATATTAACGAGCAAATAAACGCCAAAAAGTGAAGGAAAAAAGCAAAGAGTACCCGAGAGTGTAAATTCTGAGGAAAACAGCAGAGTCAAGGCCAGCATGGTTGATAAGCTCGCTCTCACTCATCTTCAGAGCTTGAGGCATCCAATTCAAGAAAGTAAGATAAGTCTTGAAATTGAGGTTGACAAACTTTGCCACGAAATTCCCACCCCTTCTTGGGCTTGTTCTCCCTCCATTGATATACCATTTTGGGAAGTAAACTCTGTCATTAACCGGTTGAATTCTCAGCAGAGCAAAAGCTAACAAGAATGCAAATGCACTCAAAATATTGATTAAGGCAGACACCCCAATATCACCAAGAGTAGCCATTGGAGAAGAAAACTAAAAAAGCAGAGCAACGGAAAGAAAGCCTACAGATCAAAACAAAACATGTGAAAAGTTTTGAAATACATAAATATGCAAAGAAGCAAAGCAACCAAATGGTCCAAATTAAGTGATTGCTGATTTAAGGATAGAATGAAAGTAACAGAAAGGAAAGAATATTTTTTTTTAATATATAGTGCTATATTTTCTCTTTCTCTTCTTGTTTAAGTGGGAAATTAATGGATTTTGATCTGTCAGGCTGCTCTGTTTTGATTCTGTTATAATTAAGAAGTAGTACTATAATTGATTGGGTTCTTAATAATTTAAGCAAGGGTTTGGTTTATATTGACTAGGAAGAGTTTTTCATGTGCATGTGAAAGCATGACTGTTGTTTAATGTTTATTGAATGAGAGAAAAGTGGGGTGATAATGGGTGGGGTTTGCTTCTGGGGATTGTTTTTGTTTTTGTTATGGGGTTGGGTTCATGTGTTAATTCATGATTGTTGTTAATAATTTTGTTTTCTTGTCAAAGTCTCATAATTTGATTAAAGAATGTGAAAGGGGACTCTTTGTCTATTGGGTCTTTTACTCTTTTTTCATGTTTTCATTTTTGGAAAAATTGCATTTAGGTGTATTGAAATAAAAATAAATTAATAGTCAGTGATTTGATTGTACATAGTGTGATGGAGGGCTGAGATGTGGTGACCGTGACAGGGACTAGCAGAGGTGGCCGATGGAGGAGAGGGTGAGAGAAGGAAAAAGAAAAGGATATTTTTATCTTGACAGTAAAAAATTTCATCGCACTTGAAGTATATAAATCAATTTTCATTACATGAAATAATATTTATTATAAAAAATCACTAGCCATTTATTATTTTAGATTCTAAGCCACCTAACTCTAATTCTCCCTTTCATATTCTTTTCATCCTTGCATTAGGAAACTCATAGTTGGATGTGATGATGATGGATGACAAAGTTGGCTTGCCCCTTGTTCTGTTGGTTCCATTTATTGTTTAAAAAAATTTTAAAAATAATTTTTATATTAATATTAATATATTTTTATAATTAAATTTAAATAAATTTTTTTTTATTATATAAATAGTGATTCGAATTGATTTGAGTCGATCCAAATTAAAAAAAAAAATTAATCAGATCCGATTCAATATGAATCAAATCTGTAAGGTCGAGCGAATTATTTGACCCTTAAACAAGTTTACTTGTCCTCATCAATGCCTCAAAATCAGGCAATAAAAAAAAGTATGACTGTTAATCATATTTACAATAAAAAAGATAAAAGATAATAAAGAAATGATTCTTCACCTTTTGTAATCTTTATTTCGTTTCCCTCTAAAAAGGCTAAACATTTACATGATTTATTCCCTTCATGAACAAAAAGAAAATTGCTTTATTTTTCCCCCTTGATATCTTGGTGTTAATAAAAGTTTGACTTTTGGAATCCCAAGCCAAGCCTCCTAAATCCCAAAAAGATATTTTAAAATTTTTTTATTATATAAATAATGATTCGAATTGATTTTGGTCGATCCAAATTAAAAAAAAAAAAATTAATCAAATATGATTTAATACGAATCAAATTTATAAAATTAAACAAATTATTTTATCCTTAAACAAATCTATTTGTCATCGTCAATGCCTCAAAATCAGGCAATAAAAAAAAGTATGACTCTTAATCAAATTTACAATACAAAAGATAAAAGATAATAAAGGAATGATTCTTCATCTTTTGTAATCTTTATTTCGTTTTCCCTCTAAAAGGCTAACATTTACATGATTTATTCCATTTATGAACAAAAAAAATTGCTTTATTTTTCCCACTGATATCTTGGTGTTAATAAAAGTTTGACTTTTGGAATCCCAAGCCAAGCCTCCTAAATCCCAAAAAGATATTTTGAACCTTTTTTTCTCCCTTTTTTTTTTTAATGCAAATTAATTGTTTTTTTCTTTTAATAAGACAAGTGGAATATTTTCCATTAAAGAAAAAGCTTTAAAACAGAAAAGGTAAGCAAGAGGGGAAAATGTGGAAGTAGTCTGCAGTCGAATTCTTTAGCCCATTTGGTAAGGTCGGTGGAGGGAGTGCACTAGACTCCTATAAGGCTAAAAACTAATGCATGCCACACAAATCATACTACTTACCTTAGAATAAGGTTAGGTTACAAGTCACTTTTTAATTTCCCTTATTGGCTGCTATATTCCCTACCTCTCTCTAATTTTATTTTTTTGGTAAAGCTCTCTCTTGCATGTAATATTGTAATAGTTAGTTTTTCTTTTTCACCTTTTAAAATAGATCGTTTTTAATATATTATTAAGAATTTCTCACATATTTTATTTTTTTAATATTTGTTAAAATATATATTATCTTATTAATCCCATTGTTTATTAAATTTAAAAATTTTAATAACGATGGATGGGGTATATATTTTTTAAAATAAAAATAAATTCTTCATATTCACTGTCCTATTTAATAGGGCTCAAGTCTTGGGCTAAATACATATCGACGAAAATTTCGTAATCTCAACTTTAGTGTCGAGGGGCATGTTTTAGCCCATTAAAATTTAGAGCAAATAATGGCTCAAGCCCTAAACTAAAAATTTATATTAATTTACATTCACTCTTTAAATTGGATCCAGAAACAGAGAAACAATGTGAGTTTTAAAAAAAAAATTATCTTGTTTCTTACTAGTAATTCTTATTGAGATCTTTGATGTGTTGTTTGACTTTTAAAAAACATATAAAGACAATAAAGTCAATGAGTCAAAGAATGATGCCAAATATATCCCCACGATTTTAATTCATAAATGAACATAACGAGGTTTGCCTTGCCAAAGCCAAAGCCAAACTCTTGAAAATTTCACACCAGGAAACAACGAAAATATTCTATATATTATTCTCATAATCTCCAACATTGTTCATTTTCACCCTTATATCAAACCTCTTCCTTTACCAATGTGCTTAGTGCCAATCGACTGCCGACCTTAACAATTATTTTTTATCGTTTAACAATCTCTTCCTTCATCACCTTTTGTCTATTAGTACTCCCTGTACCTTCATTTAGCCAAGAACAAAAGTTTCATCTCACAAGCAGAGAGCAAACATGGCAGAAGAGAGTTCCGAAATTCAAAGCACTCAAGTACTAGTCCAGGCACCAGAATCAAATGAACATGAGGAAATTATCAATAGGTCGACCTCTGACGTGGCTGATGACGTTTCCATGAAAATGGAGAGAGCTAGGGAGGCTTACACGACATATTCGAGGCTCGAGCATAAGCCTACAAGACAGGAAGTTTGGGGTTGGTATGCGTATGAACTGTGCTCTTACTTTGTTCATACAGCTCTTATACCTATGGTGTTTTCTCTAATCATCGCTCAAATAGTTGATTTACCTACTGAGCCACTCCGAGAATGGAGCAAGAGCGCCAAGGGCTTGACTTGTAAGATCAGTGAAATGCAACTGTAAGTGTCAGTAACTCGACCGGTATATATTTCTCAAATCATGGACGCTTGACTCTATAAATTAAATATCATTTACGCTAACTTGTAAGGTTAATGAGGTACTTGCAATAGTAATTTGACTCGTATGTACTAGCAATATGATCAATGTAATAAAAGCTTGAGTTCTTATAATTGAAATATACACCTTGGGCAATTCTTGGTCATAGTTTAGAGATTTTCAGCTTTTTTTTTTCTGTTCTTTTTATTGTTTCTTTTTCCACATAATTATAAGTCTTTTGGTCGTGGACCTAGAAAAGTAATACGTCTAAGTCTCTGAGATCATCAAGTTCTAAATCGTAACAGGGCTGAAATGTGAATTAACTAGAACATGGTCTAACGTGACAAAAGAGTCAAGTTAAGAATAAAACCAGATAAGCTTACACATCTCTATTTTGTTCCTAGCTCTTGCTATGCCATCACATCAAGGCAGTTCATAATCTATGCGTTTAATTACAGGTATGAGCGACTTACACGCCGTTCAATATCAATTGGCAATTCCAAAGTCTCCCCCTTAGAGTGGACTTCAATCTCTTGGGCAATAGGCCTAATTCTGGCTGGCCCTGCACTCTGTTTCATTTCCACCAACCTTGACCATGGCCGGAACCAGCAAGTTATTGCTGGAGCTGCAACAGCCATTGGAGCATTCTTTTGCCTGCCTGTTGGATTCTTCAAAGTCACATGGATCTTCCCGCTATATATTGTTCCAATCGTGGTTGCCATTACCGTTGCTACTGCCTCCCACACCCGCCATTATGGCCTAATGATCCGAGGCTTCACTGGATCGACCCTTCAAAGACATCAATTCCCAGTTAGAAGAGGTGTCTCAAGTTGGCTGTCGCTCTATGCCACAGCCGCTGGTTGCTTGGGGTCTGCTGTAATAGTAGCATTCCTATATTATATGCTTCGAGTTCAAGATATATTTACCCGCCTGTGGGTTGTCTCCATATTTAGTGGACTGAAATGGCTAGCTGGAATACTTCATGTCTTTACCTTAAGGCCTGGGGCAACCGTTACCTCTCCTTTACCAAAAGACCATTTTCTCTCCATTTTTAAATACCATCATGGACTTGGAAGCCTTGTTGTAGTTGGTCTTTCTTCATTCACATCAATGTGCATTTTCACAGGAGGGGTACTCTATTTGGTTGGTGAACTCTGCCTCAAGCCAGTGTTCTTGCTCTATTTCTGGTTAATTTATTTCATTTTCCCCTCAGTTTCATTGCCACTGCTGCAACCAATTCAGCTTGTTTTAAAGGCAAATGCTGTGAAAATGCATCTGCTTGGACTCATTTTATCACTAGTAACTTCAGGGATAGGGTTTCAATTCCGGAAGGATAACTGGCAGAGACATCATATATTGATTTTTGCTGCAGTGCAAAGCACATCGACAGGATTGTTGCATGCTTTTGGGCGAGTTTTGTTGATGGACTGTTCACCAGCTGGTAAAGAAGGTGCATTTGCAATTTGGTTGTCCTGGATGAAAATGGTGGGAACTTGTTTAGGCTTTGTAATGGCATCAGGAGCCGCTGCTGGAAACGTTGAAACTTGTTTTGGAATCGCGTTCTGCACAGCGGCTGTTGCAATGGTGATTTCCATATATGGGAACATTAGCGACGTTGGAGGAGCTGTAGCCGCAGGGCTTGTGAGTGAAGACGGTGAGACGGTTTCTTCACCCACCACCAATGGCTTGGATAATAGCAATAGCATTAGCAATGTTGATGACAATGCAAAGAAAGAGCTTCCTGCGGCTGTGGGTGAAGAAGCTGCATAGGGGCCAGGCAGAGATAATAATTAAAGGTTTTCGAGTCTTTCTTTTGCAGTCAAAAGTTAATTTTCTTTTGTATCGTAATTCTTTTGAAATAATTTTTTGGTAAATTCTTTTTGGGCTGCTGCAGCCAATTGTTGTCATGTGATTGTTATTAGTTGATAAGTTACATCATGTGTGCAGCAGAATTTTTATGGGATATATTTTATCCTTTATGACAAACTTTGTTTATTTATTTATTTTTGATAAATAAAAATTAAGGTAATTCTTCCAAGTAATCTCTGCTCTCATCGCCGTCGCAGTAGTAATTAATACAAGCAATTACACTGTTAAGTTAAGGCCTCCAACTTGAAGTTGGAATTTCCAATCTATTTTAATTTTAAGTATGCATATTGAGAGAAAAAAAACCTTCTTTTGTTAAGAGGGATTGGATACTACAGAGAAACGATATATATGTATGTAGTCATCAAAATGGACTAAATCTAAAAGAGGCACTTACCTTAAAAAAAAAAAAAACTTTTAATTAGATTAAATACAATTTACAATTTACATTTCATAGATATATTTAACATAAACTTTAAGAAATATTTGGTTTGTATACACAAATTAATCATGGAATTAAGGGTGTAAACCATATTATATGTGGGATAGTCATGGTATTATACAATTTCCGGCTTAAGATGTTAAATTTCATGACATTTTACCTTTTTATTTTTTTTTATTTTATAGAAACATTAAAGTACTATTTAAGAGGAATATTTTAACATGGATACGTTTGAAGAATCAAGCGGAACCTATCAAATAAAATAAAATAAAATAAAATAAGATGCCGCTAATCCCCGGCCCCAAACACTCCCTTTTACAGTCCCTAAATCACAGCCTAAACCCATAACACTCCCTTTTGCAGGAACCCAAGATTAAACGATGCAGAGATTGTGCACCAAGCTCCGCTGTTTGGCACTTCAATCAACCCAAACTCTCCCCCCTCTCTCCGCCTCTCGTCGCCTTCTCCATCACTCATCTCCTCCAATCCATTTTATTTCAACCCAATGGAGCTCTAAATCTCTCCTCAATAACAATGCCGTATCACCTCCTCTCGCCATCAACTCCTTCCCTTATTCCCCACTGCCTCTCTCCGTAAGCTTACGATTCCTCTCATTTCATTGGTTGCACTAATTTTTTCCTTGATTCTAGCAAAATTTTATCTAACTTATGGGTTTCTTTGTGTATAGTTGGTTCAAGTCCGGCATGTTTCGTCAAGAGAGCGAGCAAAAAGGAGGAAACCCATGACTCCACGTACTTCCAAACTCAAGAAAACTAAGATGAAATTTTATTCGTAGGTTTATGCTTTTGCAGACCCAATTCTTGTTTTGTTTTTGTTTTTTTTTTTTTTTTTGGGAAAACATTTTTAGATTTGTTTGGTTAATGGTTTAATTTTAAATTGGATTAGGTCATATAAGTCCAGATTTAGGACACTGAGCGATGGGACTATTCGTCGCTGGAGGGAAGGCAAAAATCATAATGCACACATGAAGGTATTGTTCCAATTTCATGTTCTTATTTTTGGGTTTGAGTCTCTCTTTTTTTTTTTTTTTTTTTGAGCCGAGGAAATGCTTTATTTTATGTGGTAATATTTCCTTATATGCCTTTAGTGCTACCGAAATTCTGATTTGTAAAATAAGCAACCAGTAAGAACAACATGGCTTGGGATAGTTACTAAGTTCTAATATTATCAAGGATAAAAATAATTGTAGATGTCTCAGTCTCAATAAGGAGAGGAGTAGGGTGCATTGGATGGACTTTTCAATAGGGTTATTTTGGAATTCATGGAAATCAGCTTTCATTGTTAGACTTAGAGATTTGGAAGTTACTTTTTGTGAAGCCAATTTATGCAGCTGCCTTTGATAGTTCTATTAAAGTTAAACCTTCACGTGCTAGGTATATGTATCATACTGGATTATATGTTTGTGCCTGTGAGATGTGATGGTGGGACTTGGGAATGTAAAAGTATGTTTAGCGCTCTTTAGAATTTGAATTTTTTTAAAGCAACAGAGTTTTTTTGGATTTCATGTTAAAGGGGTATTTAGAGGAATTTGATTACTTATTTTAGGGTAGTAACAAGTGCTGCAAGGTACAATTGTGGTGTAAACTATTCATTTGCAGATATACTAGTTATATACTTTGGTTGTGTGTTCTGGTAATTTTGAAGTGACATTGTTGAAATGCCTCAAATCACAACATTGTAGTGCAAATTTGTCCACCTTCATATGGAGCAATGATTTGAGGCAAGTATAAACAAGGGAAGATAAGGGCAAGTTTAGGGGTGGTCAGGAGGAATGATGCTGTGTTATGCATTCCTTTGATATGTTTTCTTGTCTTCTGGTATGTTTACGTGTGTTGTTTCATGTGGCTCTAGCACTTTTGTTGTTTATTTAATGTTGTTTCTAAATTTATTACATTTAAAAATAGATTAGTCTGGACCTTGTTGGTTTTCAGAGAAATCTTCAAGATTGGACAGAAAATTTCTTGAAATGATCTATTACAGATAGGGACCTTTGGCTGAGGCCTCCAACATTGTTCTTTGGAATAATACAAGGTTATTGTGCTTAAATTTGTAAGGATCCCCACCTTAGGAAATTATTGTAGCCAAAGGAGATCAAGGGCAAAGCTGATAATACATGGGTAAGGTATAAGGCATAGTTGTTTGGACGAATGAAATTCATAATTATTAAGAAAAAAAGGTATGAGGGGTAGATATACCTCTGGAGGTCAGCTTATTTATTTATCAAATTGTCAATATTTTGGAGAGTCTGGGTGTCAATTCAGGATTGAAACATAAGTTTATGCCTTAATAAATTGATGCCTTAGAGATTGTGATCACCAATAAACGAAGTGTTGGAGATCATGAGATGAATGTTGAAAACCAAGGACTCATCTGGCAATATAGTAATCTTTTATTGTTTAATGCAGTCAAAAAAATCAAAACGGAGACTAAGACAACCTGCTATAGTACCAGCCGCATACGCGAAGGTGATGAAGAAGCTCAATTTTTGTACTTAAAAGTACTAGAATCCGTCATCTTCAGACATGAAAAGAGGAATGTGTCTGCTTCTGCTCTTTCCTTTTTTTTTTTTTTTTTAACTCTTACTGGTTGCATTCAAATGTATGGCACAAACATATAGTAGCCGGAGGATTGTGAGACAAATTAATAAGATTTAAGTGGGGTTTTTTTTTTTTAAATTATTTTATTAATGATGTTGATTTTTTGGAGTACCATGGACTAATAACTGTTGATAATTCCTTCAGCTTTTGTGGAGAATTTAAATTATCAAGAGTGTGTTGGAGAATTGAAGCAGGTTAGACCACGTAGAGAAATAATAGCAACGTGTGAATTTGAATGTTTTTTTTTGATAATTGGGTAAGGGGTGGGGTTGCTTGGGTTTGAACCCAAGACTTCATGCCCCCAAGACACTTGGCCACTCAGCCAAGAGCTTGTTGGCTGAATTTGAATGTTGGCTTGGCACAGCAATTTAAATTATCTGGCTTGAGTTTTGTGATTGAGCATGTTTTAGAACCTTTAAGAGTATATTTGTCCCTTTTTTTTGGGGGGGATAATTAAGAGTATGTTTGTCTTGATATGTATAAATGGTAGTTTTGGACATTGTTATTATAAAAAAATTATCTCATTCACAGTCATTTTTTAAACTCCTCTAGTTAACAAGCACAGTTGCTTTAACTTCTTAGAATTGTCAATTTGATATCTCCAAAGTTGAGTCAGGCTAAGTTCAATTTAGATTGCAATGCTGACCCGACTATTTTTTGTGTCACTGTGAGTGTGTGTGTGTTGGCTTTCTATCATTGTATTCAATTTTGTGTATGGTTAAAATATAATTATCTCCAACAAATGATAGTATTCTCACAAATAAAAAAAATAAAAATTGGGAGACAGGCTAACAGCTCATAGTTAGAAGATTTGATTGAGAGATTTATTGACACTTCATTTTGTAAAAATTTCTAATTTTCTTTCTTTTCCAATTGAGGAATATGTGGAATCAGGAAAAGGACAAAGGCTGGTTTTTTTTTCTGATTCTTCTGAAAGAATAATAAGCAAATCTAAGAATTAGATTATGAGAAAAAATAAAGGGCCGAAAGGGATTAGATTCATTGGAGAGCTTTTTTCACGGGCTTTAGACCTCCTTGTTCGAGCCGAGCCGAAGCGAATATTCTACAGTCACTTCCAACTCCCCGTTCTGACGGACATATCGGCACGTGTACCCTCTAGCCGTACCACGCCATGTGGACGACCACCGATGTAACCTGAAGGACCCTTACGTCCTCCCTTGTGGGCCCAACACTGTGACTCCTCGAATATTCCATTCCTCTCGTTCGCCGGCGAATATTCCACGATGGCACTTACGTGGCACCACCACGAACCCTTTTACCAATCAGCTACATCTCCCTCTAAGCTACAGCTACTTTATTTTTTTTTTCTCTCAAATCACCGTTGGATCATCAAACCAGAAAATCAAACGGTTGAACGCCTAATGCAGACGAACACGGGAGAAGAAGAAGAAAAATTATTCTGCTGCGTTTGTTTTGGGAAAATTCTAACATAAGTTTTTTACGGTAAGCTTTCCATCAGCTTAGATGAATCGTATCCGTCAGATGATAAAAGTAAGATCTGAACCGTTGAAAAAAAAAAAAAGGGAAACCGGTTTACCCCTTCTCTTCGAAAAAACCCTTCCCCCTAATACATCTTTCCCCCCAACTTTTCTGTTTCGAAAAATCCTTCCCCCCTCTGATACAAAAATTTCTCTAGAACCCTAAAATTTCTTCCCCTTTTGTGTTTCGAAAATTTGCTTCTCCCTTTGTAATTTGTTTCGAAAATTTGGTTCCCCATTTCTAATCAGTTCGTTTTCCCTTTCTATGGTGTTTCGAAAATATTTTTAGAACCCTAAATTTTCTTCTCCCTTTTCTGTTTCGATATTTGCTTCTCCCATTTCATTTTCGAAATTTGGCTTCTCCCATTATAATCAGTTTCGAAAATTCCCTCTAAAGAATCGAAACCCCATATTTAAAAAACCCTAACCCTTGTGTTTTTGCACAACCGAAACCCCAGATTAAAAAACCCTAACCCTTGTGTTTTTGCACAACCGAAACCCCAAATATCAAACCCACACCCGACTCTCTTCCTCTGAAAATCATCGAACCCAGACATATTTTTGTTTGGTCATCTGGTATTTTGTTTCTTTGTTGGTATTTCAACAATTTTTTTATATTTTTTTGTGGATGATTCTAATTATTTTTGGTTTGGGGTTGTTTTTTTTTGTTTTTTTGGCAGAAATATCAGCATAAATTTCGGGTGGCTGCAAGAAGATAATTGGTAAGCATAAGTTCTTGAATCAGCTTGGAAACATGTTTGCTTTGTTTGGTTGTTGGACAGGAAAAAAAAGAAGGATAACTGGATGCATTTTGGTTTCTCTGCGTGTTAATTGAGCCAGTGTCGGTTTCGCTATAATGTGTATCTGTTTCGTCCTAATTAGATGCATGGAAGTGGAAAACATCTCATGATGCTTAGAAATTATGCCTATTATGATTCTGCTATCGAGCATTTGATATGCCTATATTGTTTAAGCTTTTTTCGCTCTCATGGCTCCAAACCACAACCCTAACAATTAGTTTGATTGGCATGGCATCTATTACTGCATAATCTTTCATCTGATTTTTGTAATCTGTCGATTTCAAATGTACTTCTTTTACAATCTGGATTTAATTTTGGTAATTTGGGTATTTGGTAATTTGGTTATTGTTTTGTTGAGAGACTGAGATATTTTGGAATTGGGTTTTGTTCCTTGAATGCATAAACTTGTGGTAAACTTGTCACTTTTTAGGGTGTTGTGCTCTCCCTGTTGGTTCGTAATATTGTCAAAATTCAATATTGATTGTCATCTGGATTTAATTTTGTGATTTTAGCATGCTTAGTTTTTGGAAATTCTTCACTTTGGCTCTAGTTTAGTAAGATTGTTCTTATAAAATAGTGTTAGTACATGATTTTCTGAATGGAACAGTGTTTGACTCCTTGTGATTTTGTCTTGAACCGTTTTAAAAGTTATGATTTCACTTGTGGTTTTGTTTGGTATATATGTAACTTATGGTGTTGCTGCTGCATTCTTGTAATAACAGTGAGATAACATTTACTATAATCTTTTGTTGACACTTTATCAAATTTTATATATATAATAGTATCTTGACTATGGGGTGTGGAATTTTATATATATCCAAAGGTTTAAAATTTAAATCATCCCACCCATAGTATAAAAAAAAAATAGAGAAAATGAATATACTGTAATTAACCTTATGTGCATAAGTAGAGTAGAAATTAAACAATTACAATAGAAAATGTTATTATTAATTGGTACTTACCTTTTAGGCCAAATAAATGGTACTTTTCTTGAAAAATCAATGCAAAATTTGTAGTATATAGTTTTTACGTACCTTAGGTTTAAACAAATTTATTTTATGTATATATATACTTTTTAAGATAATTGAATATGAACTTTTAATCAATAATATTGTCATACACATTCTTTAGAAATTTTTAATTTTTTTTCCCTAATGCAATAATAAGATAGTAATAGTTTTACCTCCTTTCTTATTTTGGTTTTAAATAGTCATGTCATTTTTAAATTTTGTCTTTTTAAGATAATTGAATATGAACTTTTAATGAATATGAACTTTTAATACGGATAAGATTATGCCTCTAGGCAGAGAAAATTTTATTAACTTTTTATGCAGAATTAGTTATCCTGATGTACTTGTTTTGTATTATAAATTATAATTTATTGTATGTCTAAAGTTGAGAAATTTGCAAACGTTTGTTTGATTTTATTAAAGATTCAAAGACATGGACAAAGTTGATGAAAATGTGCAGCTTCAGCAGACTGAATCCAGCATGAAGGTTGTAAAACCGAGGGTGCATTTTTGAATTACTAGTAAGTAACTATACTTGGTGGTTTTAAGTTGAATTCATTAGACATGGTATGTTGTTATATTTGGATTTAAAGAGTGCGAGTTACATATTTTATGTTAATCGCTTTATATAGCATAAATGAATGCAAAGGAGATGGAGAAGACAAAGGGAAAATGACATTGAAGGTGAGTAATATTTTATGTGTCGTTTGTGTGGACACTAAGTTATAAAGTGTTACTAAAATCATGGTTTTTTGATGTGTATGTGAATTAATTGGAATTGTTTTTTTCATAGGTTCGTAAGCTGGCAGCAAAATGGAAAGTGCTGCCTACACAGGAGAAGCTGTCGTTTATAGAGCAGACTGTTGCACAACAAGAGCAGTATAAAAATGAAGTGCAATAGTTAAAAAGACATAAATTAGATGATGAAAAAAAGAAGGTAATAATTAAATAAGAAAATGTTATATTGAAGAAATAATAGTTACAAATGAAGTATGATGTTATATTGCTATGTATTTTTAATGAATGTACTTTATGTGTAGGGCTTGGTTGCGACACGCTGTAGCCCATTTAATTTGTGCAAGCTCTTTAAGCAATTGAAGGAAAAACATATTGAAGGTGCAGTGGAAAGCATAGGGTTCGGTCCCTTGCTACTGTTGAAAGATGGAAAGCTTCCAAGAAAGCTGTGTGAAAATTTGGTTCAGAACTTTAATGTTGCAACTAGCTCCATGGAAGTGGATGGCGAAAGTATCCTTTTCACAGTGGAGGATGTGGAAGGTATTCTAGGTTTAGCAAACGAGGGAGTAGAGGTATCAACTGTAATGGAAAGAGAAAACGCTGAAGTCTTGTGTAATAAGTTTAATATTCCAACTCATCGAAAGATGAGTTTTGTTAGGCTAGAGCAAGAAATTTTGGAGTTCGAGGCCGACTGTGAAGAGCTAAAGGCCAGGCTCCTCTTATATATCGTTGGACGATTTTTGTGTCAAACGACTGAAGGGGGGCATCGAAAGAGTATTATTCTTGTTTGACGGAGGATGGCCTGAATGGAAAATTGAACTGGGCAAAACATGTTCATGAGAAGCTTCTTCTTGGTATTAGAAGTTTTCATGCTAGGAAGATGAAATCATCAAAAGTGTACTTAACTGGTTGCCTGCTCTTATTGGTGGTAAGTATAATATTTTAAATCTTCGTGTACGAAAGCAATTAATTTGGAATGGAATTAAATTAGAAGTGTAAGTTATTAATTTTTTATATTGACTAAATTGTAATAATTTGAGTAGATAAGGTTCTATGACCATATTTCCAGAGTTTGGAGTACGAAAGAGGCAACGTCAACTTTTGTTCCTCGCATTAGTGCATGGGGAACGGATGAGGTAGTCTCTTCAATTTCCCATTCAAGAGACTTCCGTGTTGGCTTGAAATCCAAGGTGACATTAGTTATCTAAGTTGTATTAATTTATTGTTAGTGACTAAAACTTATATATGAATTATGTAGTTTGATTAACTTATGATTTCATGGAAATAAGGGTATTCATATCACCGAAGAACATCACACTGAGTGGCCGATACAAGAGGAGCAGAAGTTGTATCATACTGACTTACAGGTAAGTCGGTTAATTAGATCTTCATGTCTAATTCATAGAGATTGCAAGAAATCTATAAATTATGTATATACTTCACGGATTGCATTAAGTGTATGTAGTATGTTTATTCGTAATTATTTTTCAGGCTTTAAGAGAGTCCATGAAAAGTCTGGAAGCCAGTGTGACAGAACAACTGAATAGAATGTCGGAAGACATGAAGTCGATGCAGGAAAAAATTAATGCTCTTTTATTGAGATCTGTTGAGGTGAAAACTGGCGGTGAAACCAGTTTGTAAAAAATGGATGAGGAAGGAGGCATCGTTGAGGTCGATGGGCAGAGCACGGAGTTGAAAACACCAGGTGGTGAGTTGAAGTCCTCCATCGAGATCATTAAGCGCAAAGCGAAAGAGGGAGATGGAGATTTAACTACACCAGTGAGAACTGATATCAACAATCCAAGCTCAAGTTGTCCTGCCCCATGAAAAAAGAAGGTATATATATTTACTTATTTATAATTTAATAATACTTAGATATGCTATAAAATAACTAATTTGTTTATGGCATTTTATATGATTACATATTATAGGGTCAATCTGGCAAGAAAAACCAAATTGTTAGGTCAAGGTCAACATTTGCTTCTGGTGTTAGTGGGATAGTTACGCGAGCGAGATCAACTTTCTTGTGATATTTGCACTCCCGTCCGCAGGACTGTTTATGTTTGTTTGAATAGACCAATCATGCATGTAGGCATGATATGCTTATACAAAATTTATTTTTTCCGCCTTTCATTGCAATCTTTGTGAATGCATACACTGAATATATATTAATATGTAATTCAATTTATATATGTTTAAGTATATACATTTATTACATAAGTCTGATATGTATGATTACTAATTAGCAGTACCATATGCCGTATATTTGTACAAATAAATATTTAAAGGTTACCGCGAAGAGGGGCGTTGTCAAAATTCCGAAAGAATTAGATGAACTTGAGACTGCAATTTGCAATTATGTGTGGAACAGTAATGTCGATCCAAGGTATGTTGATGATATATTTTGATTTAAAGAAATTTGTTGATTTTAAGTTGATATGGATTTCGATATTTTATTTATTCTTTATATGAGTTTATATTGTAGTGAAGTTGTAGTCCAATTCGGTGCAACATTTGCATCAATCGAGGAATTTGGCTCCTTGCGCCCAAAACAATGAGTAACTTCAGTGGTAAGTGTAATATATTGTTTCATCGAACTTCATGATTGTCTTTATAGTAGTGAAATGTGTTTAATGAGTTGTTCCTGCCCTAGATTATTGATCTTGTCGGTGAGTCAATGGCCTACTATTGTAAAGCTTCGACTTTGTCAACAAGGAGATGGTATTTTCCGGCTGCATTTTCTGTGAGTATATTTCTCATTGTTTGTTTTTTGCATATAGTTTAACTTTTTCAAGAAACATGAACTTTATGTTTATTCTTTGCAGACTCATATCTTGTCAACAGAATGCAATGCGAAAGAGCTGATTAAGTTTTTTAAAGGACAATTCATTCATATGGGATCCTTGAGTGACTGTTACAAGGTGAGGATATGGAAATCTCTTTATGTGCGTACGATCGAAATTATATTATATAACGTTATAACCTGCTAATAATGATTATGTAATTTCGTTGCAGATCTTTATACCAATGAATGAGATGAACACGCATTGGTATTTGTGTGTGATAGATATGCTAGAGAAGGAAGCGAAAGTGTTGGATACCTTGCCGCGCAATGTTGCAAATAAACAAAGAGTTGCGGATGTGACTCGTGTGGTAAGATAAATACATGTTGTACTAAATTATATTTGTTCGCACTTGCGAACATATTGTAATTCATGATTTTGGTTTACGAAGAGACATTTATAATTTATTCTAATTTCACTTCGAACAGATATCCGCGTGTGCGAAATTGTTTACTGACCCTCTGATGACATCATTGGTTGGTAGTCCAATGGTGCCATTTCATGAGTTGAAAATTGTGAATCCAGAGAGGGTTCCTCTGCAAAGCAACGGGTAACATAACTCTCTCACTATTTGAATACCTTGTTTTCCATTATGTAACTGAATTATAAAAGCTACTATTCTTGAAATTGCATACAGTTATGATTGCGGAATGTGGGTTGCTGCTTTCATGCAAAATCTACATGCCACTGACTATAAATTTGTGGTATGCTATTCTCATTGCTGTTAGTTATTTCAATATTTTGTCATATGTTGGGTCATTGAAAATTTTGATTCCCTTTGTATGTATTCGTATGTAGCGTTTAAACGTGTGGGACAGATTTATATTAGTCTCTGAGCTGATAAACCATGAGGAGAACACTTTACGGAAAAGGGTATGTGATGCTGCTCTAACCCTCCATAAAGCTAGGATATCTCCTCGTACAAAGCTGTCGCAGAAGTCAGTTGGCAAGTTGAAGCTGTGAAGTAGGTAATTTATTTCAATAAATCATATAATTTGTCATGTTTCGTTCTCAGTATATAGACACTGTTATATGTGTTTATATGTAATTATCCTGTATTGGTGAATGACAGCACACCGGGTTGTGACTAGTTTTGGAGTGATTGTGAACTCTTGGAATTCTGAAACGCAAGAGATAATTGCTTCTCCAGAAATTTTGCACAAGCAATTGATATTGCCGCTTCCCATTCTTTTAAATCAGTTGTTTTTAATTCACTTTCAAATTTTTAACTGCAAATTTATGTCCTAGTTCTCCTGAGTTTGCACCAGTATACATGTACTAGCATGATCTTTTTTTGAAACTTCTTGTGTCCATTGAGAAATCTATTTAGTATTTTTGTTGAATTAATGTTCGGCACTGTTGTTTCTATGACCTTTTAGGGGCCATATTAGCTGTTACCATATAGTAAATTTAATGTGTTTTTTCAACATCTTGTTTTCTTGATCTCTGTGTTAATGTAAATATGTGGTTTCTGGTTTTGTTTTACTTCTGCAAGGCCTAGTTATTGCAATACTATATGCATGTCAGAACTTTGTCAAAGTGTAAGCTAGTTCTGTTTGCGTGCTGAAAAGTTCATACAAACAAGTGAAGATCGAATTGCCTCAGTTCCAGATGGTTTTTCTGACTTTCAGGGTATCCATATGAGAATTAATGCTATTGAAAAAGCGGTGCTGGAAATGGAAAAGCTTGCAATGCTGGAAAACTTAAATCTCAATTCCAAACTAGAGACTGCTATGAGACAGATTGAAGAGTTAAGATCTGAAAGCAGCTCTAGTCGAGAAAGTGTTAGAGCAAAGAGACACGTGAGTGCTAGACAAGAAGGGGGGAACTTGGCCATGGACTCAGTAACAATGTCAAAATGCAGAGACCAACACCTAAAATTTCTGAAGAGGACAATCAGATGATGACAACTGATTTAAAAGGTTTATGACAACTGAAATTTCTGTTGTTTTTGGTTATTAAATTTGTACTATGAACATCTTCATATTAGTGTACGAATGTTTTGGTGGGTTGAAAATCTGTTGTTTCTGTTGTTCTGAAGTATTGAAAATATGGCTACTTGGGTTGTGGTGGAGGTGGTTATAATCTCTTTCTAGTATTTTAATTTTGTTTCAGCAGAAGAATCAGTTCAGAAATATGTATTTTTTGCTCTAATAACAATATGTATTTTATATGGCTGAGTTGGACAGTGTTATAGATTGTCATGTGGCATCGCCTTTGCTTTGTTTCTCAGCAGAAAAATATACAATGTAAATGCTATGAAAGAAAGTGCAGTCATTTGTCTTAGTTTGGGGAGTTTTTCTCAACAGAAAAATATACAATGTAAATAATTCTTGTAGAACGTTTGGAGTACTTGGCTACAGTCCATAATTTAAAAAGTCTTAAATACATAACATACCACAAAAAATTTCAATTAAAGTTATAACTTCTGATTTGAATTGGTAATTAATAACTTGAGGCAATTCTTGTGTTTGCAATACATATGGCTGATTTTGTGCATTTCACTTGGATGAGATTAAAGCCCCTGTAAAAGAAGTAAAAGAAGTTGGAACATATCTACAACTATTAAGCGACAGCAACTATTAAGAAATTTTATAAATATGGAAACAAGTGTATATTGAACTCTCACAATTGTATCTTAGACTTCACCTACTAACTTGGTGATCTAAATCAGGTAGAGAAGTCTGATTGTTTAGCTTCATTATATCTTTCTGGGTAATTGCTGAATGAAAAAGAGTCGTCCTAAAAGTATTAAATATAACGTTAGTCATATGCTGAACAATTAATTATTTCATTGAGCGCAGTACCCGAAACCAATAAAAGCGTAGAAGAAATAAAATTAAACATTACCTGCATCTTCTCGTTCTCTTCAGCATACATAGTTGGGAAAAAGGCTTCAGTCTCCACTTCATATTCTCCCTATGAGGATTTAAATTAATTATTCACCGAACATCATATTGTTAAAACTTTAAAAACACAAATTGAACGAAATGTAAATCTCACATGTTGTACTGAATATTGGAACTCATTGTCACTATTAGAAGTAAGGTTGTCGAGACCAGCACTTTGCATTTCAAGTTTCAAAAGTGGGCAAGTAACTTTACTATGTCCCTCCATTCTGCAGTACCCACACTTTCTGACTTTGGACGGTGTTTGCTTTTTCCCTACTTCTTTCCCTTTACCCCGTCTCGTGATAGAGTCTCGTACTTTTCCCATCTTTGAGATCTCAACTACGGGATCATTCAGCTCACACAATTCCTCCATTTCAACAGTCAATCTATTAATTTCACTTCTTGCTCTATTAAACGACTCACCTGTTTTGGATGCTACATAGCACATTCGGTTACAACTAGAACTTAGTGATGCATACCGCACCATTTTCATCATCTCGGGTGCAACATCATTCTGCACAAACGATGGGGCACACAGTTTGGCATTTTTCGTCCATCGATGCATAATCAAAGATGCAGGAATATCAGACATATTTTCAAGCTTCATCACATGAATTTGATGCCTACAAGGCAACCCAACTGTCTCAAATTTTTGGCAAGAACACTCAATAGTTTGCGCAGCTGCATCAAAGACAACTACAACCCTTCGGTCAGGTTCCCTGTACTTCGCTAAATAATAGGTCCGCGTTAATTCATTACGTCTTGTACTTCCCGACGAACACCAAAACCCTTCTGAAAAGCGTATGCCTTGTAAAATTCCCATGCAGCATCCAATGAATCAAAACTCATACCTATTATATCTTCTCTACATAATCTACTGAAATCCTTATTATTATGAGAAATTGAACCTTCAGATTCAACAGCATTAGGAGATTCTGAATTCGAAGGACGATCCTCATGAAAATGTTGTGTTCTAGAATCCATTATAATTCTGAAGAAAAAAAAAAACAAAAAAACATATATCTTTCTTCGACAATAAATTAAATTGTATTACTTAAAATTTAGATATTCCCTAAACAAGTAAAATTAACATGTAAATGCTATAACTTAAACATTCTATTAAGTAACCCATCAAAATCACTACCCATGAAAATATGCAATTATGAATATTATATAATTTATAACCACTAAAATAACCGGTTTCATGAAAATTGTATTAGTTAAACATTCTATTCACTAACCCATGAAAATATTTTTGAATATTACACATTTTATAACAAGTAAAAAAGCTGATTCCATGAAAATTATATAACTTAAACATTGTATACTAACCTTTTGTATGGAATATTTGGTTCAATAATGTGCTTGAATATCTCAGCTGTTACGCTTTCGTAGAACAGAAACCACGTCTTTTGCGCTTTGGTAGAAGCCTAAACCTGTCTCAGCTAAAACTCAGCAAATAAGAAAACAAAACCCATATCTCAGCAACTAAAGTAGTTGACAAATAAGGAATGCATTTAATATAGAGATGTAATTATTTAAACAATGTCATTAATTATGTTGACCTACCATATGTAATTGTGTGTTAGCAATTTAAAGAAGTGGGTGAAGCAATATTATCCAATTAAATATGTCTATGTAAGTTAAAATAATGTTATTTTATCTGTAACTAAATCAATAATTATTTTTATTAATGTTAGGTGATAAAAACATAATTTCTAAACATATAAATTTTTTTTTTATTTTTAATGTAATTTATTATATTTATATATTATTTAGCACGTTTATATGTTAAGTAATCAAATTTGTAATGATTTGTTATATTTAGTTGTAATTTTTTATATTTATATGTAATACGGAAATTTCTCAAGTTCATATGTAATTTGTCAAGTTCATATGTAATTTATCATGTTCATATGTAATTCGGGAATTTCTTAAGTTGATATGTAATTTATCAAGTTCATATGTAATTCGTCAAGTTGATATGTAATTTCTCATGTCCATATGTAATTCGGGAATTTCTCAAGTTGATATGTAATTGGTGAAGTCCATATGTAATTCGTCAAGTTGATATGTAATTTTTCATGTCCATATGTAATTCGGGAATTTCTGAAGTTCATATGTAATTTATCAAGTCCATATGTAATTCTCCAAGTTCATATGTAATTTCTCATGTTCATATGTAATTCGGGAATTTCTCAAGTTCATATGTAATTTATAAAGTCCATATGTAATTCTCCAAGTTCATATGTAATTTCCCATGTCCATATGTAATTCGAGAATTTCTCAAGTTCATATGTAATTTATCAAGTCCATATGTAATTCTCCAAGTTCATACGTAATTTCTCATGTCTATATGTAATTCGGAAATTTCTCAAGTTCATATGTAATTTATCAAGTCCATATGTAATTCTCCAAGTTCATATGTAATTTCCCATGTCCATATGTAATTCGGGAATTTCTCAAGTTCATATGTAATTTATCAAGTCCATATGTAATTCTCCAAGTTCATATGTAATTTCCCATGTCCATATGTAATTCGGAAATTTCTCAAGTTCATATGTAATTTATCAAGTCCATATGTAATTCTCCAAGTTCATATGTAATTTCCCATGTCCATATGTAATTCGGGAATTTCTCAAGTTCATATATAATTTATCAAGTTCATATGTAATTTCCCATGTCCATATGTAATTCGGGAATTTCTCAAGTTCATATGTAATTTATCAAGTCCATATGTAATTCTCCAAGTTCATATGTAATTTCTCATGTCCATATGTAATTCGAGAATTTCTCAAGTTCATATGTAATTTATCAAGTCCATATGTAATTCTCCAAGTTCATATGTAATTTGTCATGTCCATATGTAATTCGGGAATTTCTCAAGTTCATATGTAATTTATCAAGTCCATATGTAATTCTCCAAGTTCATATGTAATTTCCCATGTCCATATGTAATTCGGGAATTTCTCAAGTTCATATGTAATTTATCAAGTTCATATGTAATTTCCCCATGTCCATATGTAATTCGGGAATTTCTCAAGTTCATATGTAATTTATCAAGTCCATATGTAATTCTCCAAGTTCATATGTAATTTCTCATGTCCATATATAATTCGAGAATTTCTCAAGTTCATATGTAATTTATCAAGTCCATATATAATTCTCCAAGTTCATATGTAATTTCCCATGTCCATATGTAATTCGGGAATTTCTCAAGTTCATATGTAATTTATCAAGTCCATATGTAATTCGTCAAGTTCATATATAATTGCCCATGTCCATATGTAATTCGGAAATTTCTCAAGTTCATATGTAATTTATCAAGTCCATATGTAATTCTCCAAGTTCATATGTAATTTGTCATGTCCATATGTAATTCGGGAATTTCTCAAGTTCATATGTAATTTATCAAGTCCATATGTAATTCTCCAAGTTCATATGTAATTTGTCATGTCCATATGTAATTCGGGAATTTCTCAAGTTCATATGTGATTTATCAAGTCCATATGTAATTCTCCAAGTTCATATGTAATTTCTCATGTCCATATGTAATTCGGGAATTTCTCAAGTTCATATGTAATTTATCAAGTCCATATGTAATTCTCCAAGTTCATATGTAATTTCCCATGTCCATATGTAATTCGGAAATTTCTCAAGTTCATATGTAATTTATCAAGTCTATATGTAATTCTCTAAGTTCATATGTAATTTCTCATGTCCATATGTAATTCGGGAATTTCTCAAGTTCATATGTAATTTATCAAGTCCATATGTAATTCTCCAAGTTCATATGTAATTTCTCATGTCCATATGTAATTCGGGAATTTCTCAAGTTCATATGTAATTTATCAAGTCTATATGTAATTCTCCAAGTTCATATGTAATTTGTCATGTCCATATGTAATTCGGGAATTTCTCAAGTTCATATGTAATTTATCAAGTCCATATGTAATTCTCCAAGTTCATATGTAATTTCCCATGTCCATATGTAATTCGGGAATTTCTCAAGTTCATATGTAATTTATCAAGTTCATATGTAATTTCCCATGTCCATATGTAATTCGGAAATTTCTCAAGTTCATATGTAATTTATCAAGTCCATATGTAATTCTCCAAGTTCATATGTAATTTCTCATGTCCATATGTAATTCGAGAATTTCTCAAGTTCATATGTAATTTCTCAAGTCCATATGTAATTCTCCAAGTTCATATGTAATTTCCCATGTCCATATGTAATTCGGGAATTTCTCAAGTTCATATGTAATTTATCATGTCCATATGTAATTCGTCAAGTTCATATGTAATTTCTCAAGTTCATATGTAATTCGGGAATTTCTCAAGTTCATATGTAATTTATCAAGTCCATATGTAATTCGTCAAGTTCATATGTAATTTCTCATGTTCATATGTAATTTTTCATATGTAATTTTTCAAGTTCATATGTAATTTCTCAAGTCCATATGTAATTTTTCAATTTATCAAGTTTATATGTAATTTGTCATGTTGATATGTAATTTTTCAAGTTCATATGTAATTTCTCAATTTCTCAAGTTGATATGTAATTTTTCATGTTTTATATGTAATTCATCAAGTTGATATGTAATTTATCAAGTGCATATGTAAAAAATTGTGACCTGGTAACCTGCTACTCAGATTTCCCAATTTGGAACTTACCAAAACCTTACCGTAAGGAACTTACGGTATTTGTTTTGTTATGATTGCAATCATGTTTGTTTGCTTAAGATTCGCCGCCGAGCTTTCCTCTGCATGTTCTTGGTTTAAATATAAAAATTATCTGTCCGTTTCTCATTAAATAATAATAAAAGACTCTGCTAATATATATGAAGCTGAAACAGCAAAAAGTTTGATTTTCAGTTTACAATTCTTATTCTCAATCCAATTCTGTTTGACATTTTTGGCTTTGGATTTAAGGAGGAATTTGGAAATTCAACTGAATTTCAGTTTAAAGAGAGAATTGATAAGATGGAGAGATTAAGCTATGGCGGAGGCGATGAAGGAAGAAGAGGGAACTACGGGTACGAAAATGGAGTGGTGATGACTAATGACCCGAAGCTGAGACTGAAATGGACAACTGATCTTCACGATCGATTCGTCGATGCCGTAATTAAACTTGGTGGTCCTAACAGTTAATCTTCTTTACCTCCTTACCTTGTTTCTTTTTTATTGTGCAAAAAACATAATTTTTACTATTAGATAGATATCTTTCATCTTTCTTTTATGAACTATTGTTGTATACTACATCATTAATTGAGTTTAAGTAAAGCACAAATCTTGAATCATGAATTGATGATGCAACAAGATGCAAGTTATAGATAATGTCATATAAATTAGACATTCATGAATTAATTACTATCATAATTTCACCCATCATAGTGGTAAAAAATTGTAATCCTAAGAAACTTATTCTAGTATTTGTTAAGTATAATCTTCTTGTACTAAATTGTAGCCAATTCCCTGCTAAAAATGGTTGAATGGAGGCGACTACTCCTTTTAATATAAGACTATAGAGGAGCTAAGTACCATATTTTAAAGGTATCAATCTTGCTTGCTTTTTTATCACTCCCAACTGGCCAAAAAAAAAAAAGAAATTAGCAAAGTATTTATTAAGCACCTTGGTCAGGGGCATTGCCTACATCAATGTAGCCTTTTATTTCTGTAATTGGTTTTTTAAGAACATACATCCAAACAAATCCAAGGCTAATTTGCTGCAAATAATTATTCATAAAGATCAGAAAGAATTCTCTGAATTATTGAATTTTTTTTCTTTCAAATGATTGTGAAATTCTAATCACATCCATCTTTCTGTTTTCATAATTAATTTTAAAAAAAAAAGTACATTGGTTAGTCAACTTTTATTCTTAATGTAATGCTATAAGCATATTGAAATATCCCCTTGGCATAGTTTACAGTAAAGTCTAATATTATAGAGAAATTCTGCTTTCAGAGGCAACTCCAAAGTCTGTCCTACGGGTGATGGGCTTGAAGGGCTTGACACTGTATCATTTGAAGAGCCATTTACAGGTATATAGGACATGGCCATTAATGCTTTCAAGCTTCAAGTTTCGTTTTGCTTTTCAATTATTTTGTAACATTGCATTAGTGTAATTTTGCTTAGTCTTGTTATTTTATAGAAATACAGACTAGGACAGCAGGCGCGGAAGCAAAATGCTGAAGCCCAAAACAAAGATAACGATGGTAAGTTTGTTATTAGTATTACTTTTACATCAAATTCTATTAATTTACAATTAAATTTCCGCTGCGAATATAGGATTAAATCAACTATTTATTAGTACTTCTGGTGATTGGTTGCAATTCCTTATCTAGGGAGTTCGTATGTACAGTTTAGCAATCATTCTTCAGGGACTATCACCAATTCACCAAGAGCTGACAATGAGCCAAGGTATACGTGCAAATATCTTAGCTCTATTTGTCATTTCTGTTTTGTAATCAGAATCTCTTCTTGAGCATTTAATTGTCACATCAAACTTTATAGCATCTAGAAATTGAGAATCTAGTTGGATATCTTCTTTTCAGATTGCTTTTTTGTCTGTCAAATGGTTTCATCCTAAGTGACACTGAATATGCAAAGAAACAGACAAATCCCAATGGCAGAGGCACTGAAGACTCAGCTGGAAGTACAAAAGACATTGCAAGAGCAACTTGAGGTTAATTTACCCCTTTAAGAACATATTAGTTCTCATTCTTTTACATTAACATGTTATGTCACTGAGCGAATTTGCTTATTCAAGCTCGTAATTTCTATTTACTGTTGTCGAATTGATCTTTGTTACTGTAGGTACAGAAGAAATTGCAGATGAGGATAGAGGCTCAAGGGAAATACTTGCATGCAATATTAGAGAAAGCCCAAAAGAGACTCTCATTTGATATAAATTGTGAGGGGATCAATGTAGAAGAAACAAGAGCACAATTAACAAACTTCAACTTGGCTCTGTCGAATCTCCTGGAGAATGTGAATGAAGCAGACAGGAAACCGAACGTAGTACAGATAAATGACGTTTTCAAGAAGGCCAACTGTTCTGCTTTCCAAAATTATGAAGTGGGTGAAAGAGAAGACAGCAAAGATGCTAAGCTTAAAGTTGAAGGAGATTCCACAAATTTTGACCTAAACTAAACACCAAGATAGCTATGAGTTTATTAATGCTGTAAATGGAAACGACATGTATTCGTATAAGAGATGAAATTCAAAAATTCCTTGAACTTTAAACAAGTTTCACCTGCATAATTAGTTATATATATATATATATATATATATATATATATATATAGTTTGCAAAACTTATGAAATGAAACCGAAAGCATAAGAATCATATGTGGCATTACTTAAATTTGTCATCAATCTTTCTAATTAATCATACAAAGGGATCAATGTAGCATGTAGGATCAGTGGCATAAATCTCCATAACGCGGACAAATTTTTAGCTTGCCGATTATACAATTCCTTAACAATGCAAACAATTAATCAATTAGAACGCGGTAAAATCATTAATTTAAACGCGTAATTGTAAGTGCTATGATGTTGAATTAATTAATGTTGATGCTGGTTGCACCGGCCTCACCTCAACTCCCTTAACAGTTAACCCTCATCCTTAGGTTTGTTAACTCTGAATCCATGGATAACTAATATAATTGATGCTGAAATATCCTGTATATGCTTACCCTGAAAGTTCTGCCCCTAATTAAACTATATATATCATCCACAGCCATAACCAATAAATTGACATCTCTCTCACTCTTACTTTAAGCTTAATTTCTTCATTAAACAAATCCAGTATCACAGAACGTTCCAGATTATCCATCTTCAGTTGCAGGCTAGTCTCATGTATATCTGATCGTGACTTTTAAGTTCTCCACTTCTCATAACTAACAGTCCAACCTCTTTCCTTACCTACCAGTAAAAACCTTAACCTTTAAGTCTTCATCTTCATCTTACTTTTCCTGCTCTATAAACTGAGTGAATCAACCGTGTAGCTACCTTAGATTGAAACCCACCAAGCCAAAGATATTTCAACAAGATTAATGTCGAGTGAAAGCCAGATATGGGTAGTTCCCTTCTTTGGGCAAGGCCATCTCTTTCCATGCATGGAACTATGCAAGCATATTGCCTCACGCAATTTCAAAACAACTTTCATCATTTCCTCTAATCTCTCTTCTTCTATACCCTCCTCCTTCCAGGAGCATCCTCTCATTGAAGTTGCCCAAATACCCTCTCAGCAGCCACTAACTCCACCAGAGCCCAGTTCCAATCCTCCCAACCATCCCCATAACCACCACTCAGATTTAGCTCAAGGCATTGCAAGGCTGCTGGAGAATGCCGCCCAACCTGCCTGTGCCGTAATAGATATTATGATGGATTGGACCGGAGATATTTTCATGAAATTTAAGATTCCAACAATTGTATTTTTCACCTCAGGTGCATGTTCTGCAGCTCTGGAGTTCGCCATGTGGAAGGCTCGCGTAGTGGATATCAAGCCTGGAGAGACCCGTTTGCTTCCTGGGTTACCTGAAGAAATGGCTTTGACAGATTCCGATCTTAAACATGGCCCACCACCTGGACCACCTCCTCCTATGCTTGGGGGCTTCGGGTTTCCACATGGGCCACCAGGGCAAGGGCATGGCTTTTCTCCTGGGCCTCTGGTTGGACCTGGACTACAGAAAATGGGTCCACCCCAACCAGGTGGACAGCCACCCTGGATGGAAGCTGCCAAGGACTCAGTTGCATTGATGCTCAATAGTTGCTATGATCTTGAGGGTCCATTTCTTGACTATTTAGGGATCCAAATTGGTAAACCAGTTTGGGGTGTTGGCCCCCTACTGCCCCAACAGTTTTGGAAATCATCCGATTCCTTGCTTCACGATCGTGAAATCAGAGCCAACAAACAATCTAACGTAACGGAGGATGAAGTGATGGAATGGTTAGATTCAAAGCCACATGGATCAGCTGTATACGTGTCTTTTGGTACTGAAGTTGCTCCCACCAAGCAAGAATTCGAGCAATTGGCTGATGCATTAGAAGCATCAAACAGGCCATTTATTTGGGCAGTTCAACATGGATCAGGCCGACCAGGTCCACCACCTGGCCCACCTCAGTTCTTAGGAAATCAACCCGGTTCGAGTGATGTACCCTTTGAAGAAGAGAGTTACTTCCCTCACGGTTTGGACCAAAAGGTTGGTAAAAGATGTTTGATAATACACGGATGGGCACCTCAGTTGTTAATATTAAGCCATCCATCAACAGGTGGGTTTCTATCACATTGTGGATGGAATTCTACGGTTGAAGCAATCGTACGTGGGGTGCCATTATTGGCATGGCCTATAAGGGGTGACCAGCACTACAATGCCAAATTGGTGGTGAATCATCTCAAAGTGGGGTGCATGATTTCTGATAATCTATTACAACGTCGGAACATCAAGAAGGATGATATAGCCAAGGGGATTGAGAAGCTAATGGGAAATGAAGAGATTAAAAGGCAAGCTCTGATGCTTAGCACTAAATTTCATCAGGGTTTCCCAGCGAGTTCAGCTACTTCTTTGGATTCTTTTAAGGATCTTATTGTTAACCTAAATGCAGATTGAGCAAAAGATTTCTGTTACGGTGGAGTCCGGTTTGTAATACCACTTTAGTTCATTAACATATTATTAGCATTATGGATGGTTTACCATTATTAATTTCTTTCTTTTGGGCATCTTTTCCTGATTTTAGAGATACATGTATTTATTCTTTTTCCTTTCCTGGTCTTCCCCTCAATTTTCTGTAGCTCTGCAGTCAAAATAATAGAATATTTGAAATGCAAGACTAGATTTTTTATTTTTTTTCTTTTACATTACATAAAAAGATGATAATAACAGTCCCATCGTCCTTCTCACCCTCTTGACCTTTTCCATTTGGATATGTTAGGATTTGTTTCCCCTTAACAAGTAGCCAGGCAGAGAAATATAATTAGACGAGCTTGTTGACATTAAAATTTTCATTTTCTTTTCACTACTTTTCCTGAAAATCCCATTTGGAAAAAGTGATAGCTTCTTTCCCGTAAATGTTAAATGACAGAGAAAATGGGAATGAAATATTAATATCAGAACAAATGATTCGTATAAAATCAGGTGTGGTCAAAACAATCACGATGGATCCGCATCCAGCTTTGGAACTATGGCAGACGATAGCTCTATATGAGAAACACGGACTGCACCAATTAGCCGCTCTGGCAGCTCGTCTGTTGTATTGGCCTAGTGGGGAGAAAAGATAAAAAGAAAACATGCAACCACTTTTAAGCCAACATATATGTACCACAAGTAATGGGCAATGGGCAATGGGCAATGGCCACTAAAATGTGACTTAATGCCCCATGCCTAATTTCTAGCAGCAATGGGCAATGGCCCTGGACATTAGCCGCACTTTGTGGTTAAATATTAGGTAAAACTACAACCTATGTACGAAACAACATACCCCCTAGATTAACTCTTTGCCCCTGACATGCCATTAATAATGAAAACAATGTGACTTGCAAGCAAAGAGGTTCAGTAGGAAGCGGCATAATAAAGCAAGTATTTTTTTTTCCCAGATAAAGAGTTTGAGACAACTGATGTTTTAGAGTAACCATACCTGTACAAGGAAAGCCATGTCAACCACCAATGTCTTGATTACACCAATGACAAGCCCCAAAACTCCATTAGCAACCGTAGAAGAACCTATGTCGATATCAACCTACAGAGAGAAATGAACAAGTAAACACATATCAATAAAAAGGATCCTTAATGCTACATTTAAGTATTAAAGAAATCATAAGGATCCTTACCTCTAAGTACTTGGGACCACGGATATAGTTGCAATCAACTGCTTTTCCCAACAAACAAGGGGTGCTCCCAACACTCTGTCGCACAATCCATGATCCCTGCAAGATTCAATGTGAACAATTCAAGAACAAGTTTCAGAGCAAAGTGAAACTAGAATCAAGACAATGACTGACCCTCGCCATTCTTTTTTCAGCAAAATTAACCTCACTGGAGAGGATCCAACCATTTAATCCATAAACATCTCCCATATTCACATGTATGATAGGGCAAAGGCGATTTATGCAATACTAATTAGGCTACCTTGGACCATTTTAAAAACCAAAGACAGGCTTGGTCAGCTAAAGAGAACATTGCCCCAGCCAAAACTAAAGACCAAACAAAAATTAATTTTACCTAAAACTGAAATTGGAAAAATAAAATCAGAATAAGAATTCAGGTAATGATACAGCATTAAACCTGGATGAATCCTCAGTAAACGAACAAAATAATTTAAAACAAAACATTACTTCAATGAAAGTATTAGCAGGATCATGTTTGCAGATAAGGACCTGTATAAAAAATAGTAGGTTTACTTCATAAGACAATAATATGTCAAACTGTAATTCAAGGCAGCTACGCTAGAAACATGGCTGACCAATTGTAACTTTGAAACAGCAAAACCCATGTAATATAACCAATACACCTTGTTATGTCTTTTAACATGCATATATTCATGCTTGCATGCATAAAAGGAAATCAAAAGGCTTGAGAACATTATGGAGAACATGACTGGAAACCCATAATAAAGATAAACATTGTGTTCTAATATGTGAAAACTAACACTTCCTACTGCTGGAGTAGAATTTTGTCAATCCTGTTCAGAAATTGCTCATGAGTCTAGATAGCACATTTGTCAAATTCAAGAAGACTGTACAGACAATCAATGGGATTTACAGCATTAATTTAGTGTTCATGAAGTACAGGAGCTTTTCAGAATGAAGTATGGATTGTTTGTATGATGATACATGTCAAGTGTGTGATATGGACTTGGCAGACTATACACAATGCTCAACAGACGACAAGAATTCTGGAGGCACAATTACAATGAAGACTGCTTCCAACTGTCTCAAACATCCTGATTTAAACATTTATCCGAACACAATGAAGAAAGATAGATACCTTTGGCACTGAAGGAATAAGCTTCAGCCTGCTATTGCGGAACTCATCATCACCATCAACAAAACGATGCAAAAGGGATCCGGGTACTAATTCCCTCGTCACAAAATAGAATACCATACTATAGTGTGTTGAGCCAGGAACCTGGAAGAAAATCAACATAATCCACTCAACCTCCTGATCCAGCAGTCTAAGATACAACACTACCTGCATTATGAAAACTTACTTGCAAATTAAAGACCAAAGAGAAAAGCCCCTTTTCTGAAGCAACCTACAAAGACAGAAGCAAGGATCAAAGACCTGTAAAATATACTCCATAAAGGAATTAACAGATTTTCTACATCAATAAAGTTGATAGTGACAACCCAAGAAAAACTTAAGCAGTACATGCTTAGGCTCTTGGGAGAAGGGTAGGTGAACCGTCAGTTCTGATCTAACACAAGTTTCTTAGTGCCTAAATGTAAGAATCCAAGCAATATTAAGGAGTTCAGACCAATTGCTTGCTGTTCTGTGATCTACAAGTGCATCACCAAAATTCTTGCAAATAGGCTTAAGCAGCTGCTCCCTTCGATTGTTAGCCATAGCCAATGTGCATTTATACCGGGCAGGTGTATACATGATAATTATTGCTGGCCCAGGAACTAGTGAGAGGTTATAGAAGGGCCTCACTGTCACCCAGATGTGCACTCAAGATTGATTTACAGAAGGCCTTTGACTCCCTTAGCTGGAACTTTGTCCTGGCTGTCTTAGCAGCTTTAAATATTCCTGAGAAGTTCATATGTTGGATCAGGAACTGCCTCACCACTCCCAGATTCTCCATATCCATCAATGGGGCTCTGGCAGGGTATTTCAAAGGAGCCAAAGGAGTCAGGCAAGGAGACCCACTGTCACCTTACCTGTTTGTTTTGGCCATGAATGTGCTTTCAAAATTGCTGGATGCAGCAGTCAAACATGGGATCTTTGCCTACCATCCCAAGTGTAAAAGGATAAATCTCACCCACCTTTGCTTTGCTGATGATCTCCTAATATTCTCCAAAGGGAGCTTGGACTCAGTGATTGGGATTCAACACACCCTGCAGCTCTTCTACTCATTTTCTGGGCTTCAGATAAACAGTGGGAAAACATAGATTTTTTCTTCACGAATCAATAGAGTAGAATTGGATTCTATCCAGGAGATCTCGGGATTCAAAGTAGGCTCTCTCCCAGTCAGGTACCTTGGCGTACCGTTGGTGACGAGGAGATTGACTGAGAAGGACTGTGAGCCATTGCTGGGCAAAATCCTAGCAAGAATCAATGGATGGGCAGTGAAATGGCTCTCCTATGCAGGTAGACTACAACTCATCCAATCAGTGCTTTTTAGCCTACAAAACTACTGGTGTAGGCAATTTATCTTGCCAAAGCAAGTACTGAAGAAGATCTCTCAGATATGTGCTTGTTTCTTCTGGAAAGGGAAGGAGGGTTCAGCAAAGGGTGCTAGGGTGAGCTGGAGGCATATTTGTATGCCAAAAGCTGAAGGGGGATTGGGACTCAAAGATTCCATATCATGGAATCAGGCATGCATTATGAGAAATCTATGGTCCATCCTAATATCAGCAGGATCATTGTGGATAGCTTGGATTCAGGCTTATGTGCTAAAGGGAAGGGATGTCTGGCAAATCCCTGTCCCCGAGAGTAGCAGCTGGGCATGGAAGAAATTAATGCAACTAAGGCATAAGGTACAGCAACTTCCAGCACAGCAGGGAGGTAGCAGATGGCCATTTTCAGGAAACAAATATGATGTAAGAGCTGTATGGAATGCACTCAGACCGAGAGCAGAAAAGGTGGCATGGCATAGGTTGGTATGGTCTCCACATCTCATTCCCAGACATGCGATTATATCCTGGATGGCAGCACTGAACAGGTTGCCAACAAAGGAGAGACTTGCATCATGGGGGCTTGCAGTGGATGAACTGTGTGTTCTATGCAAAGAGGAGAAAGAAACTCGTAATCATCTCTATCTGGGATGCCCTTACTCTGCATCCATATGGCAGCAAGTGCTTCTGAGCTCCAAGGTCAGGAGGAGAGTGAAAGGATGGGAAGAGGAAGTAAAATGGGCTACTAGGAAGCTGAAGGGGAAAGCATTGATCACCATAATTCTAAGAATGGCATGGAATGCGTTTCTATATGAAGTGTGGAGAGAAAGAAACAACAGAATCTTCAAGAAGATTGAAGAACCCTCAACAAAGGTGTTGGAGCGAATAAAGGATTCGGTCTCTATAAGATTAAATGGGCTACGTTGTATTGCAGCTGATTCAATCAATGTAGAGCTTTGTAATGGCTGGAACTTGAATTCTGATATGTTTGTTAGATAGAACTGGTTGTTACGGTTTGTATCCTGCTATGTTGTAAATGGTTCTTTTGTAGCAGTTATGCTGCTATGTTGTAAAGGTTCTTTTGTAGCAGCTGTGCTGCTTCTTGGATAATAAAACTTACAAATTATCCACAAAAAAAAGAAACTTGGTCTAGGCGGAACATGGTTTTTATGAGTTTAATGTGATACTGATTCCTACTCGTTCCCTTTTTCCCCTATAGAAAGATAGCATGTTCATAGTAGTAACACAACCATGCTACCCTGATTTGAAGTTCCTTTTACTAAATCTACTAGTTTAAGTTAATCCTTCATTGTTTCCATAAAAAATAAATAACGTTTCCCGTTTAGCTTGTATAGAATCTGTCAGATATAATTTGTCTATTCAAGAATGTGGATATGTTTAAAGGTTGTAAATTCTATTCCCAATACACTATTACAGAAGTTTGAGGTCCTAGGTTCAAGTCTTAGCATGCAGAGAGGGTGGGCAAAGGAATGAGACTCTGATACCTCCATTTTGCAACCTAACCAATGGACCTAACAAAATTTTTGATATGCCACATGCATAGCCTGAATCCAATTTCAGTAACTACTATGCAGGTTGTGGAGTTACTACAGCAAGGTATGCAACTCAAAAATACAAGTGAACCAATCGGTTTCAATGCAACCAGATTCCAATCTCCCATGTGTATTACAATGTTCACCGCGATTCCTAATAAAGGCCTAAAAGACACTTCAGAACAGAGAAACCATGCATAGAAAATGGAGTAGGAATCACTTAATATACCAAATAGATAACAACAGCTTTCTGAAGTGAAGTGGAACAGTACAGAGACAAACAACATTAAAAAGGTAACTTCTCAGACTCACTTGTGCAGCACAGCCTTGACGCCTAGAAACATGATCCATTCTTTTTGCATCTTTAAACCAATCAACAGCAACAAGATCCATTAAATGCTTCCCCGCAGGAATCTTCATTGCATATAAGGGGGAAAAGTGATAACAAAACAAAGACATAAGATATTGATTTGGATGTAAAAAAAGTAACTAGAAAAACAAGCACAAGAATGGGAACCTTTTTTTTGTTGTAACAAAAATGCTTGCTACGGACTCTGAAATTGTTACCATCCGATATTCTCCAACAGTCACGAGAATTATCACGGTCATCATGTCGTAGATTACCAGAAAAGCATGACAAATCAATTTTCTCAATTGGTTCTTCCAGGGCTTTGATTCATCAAATATATTGTATATTTGTGAAGAGAAGTCAGTCCCATAAATTAAAAATCTTATTCAATTACATCAACAGAAACCAATATAATATTATTAGGACCTACCTGTTCTCTTGACATCATTGTTTCTTTTTGTTGGACATGCCTGGAAATTTTAGGGAAACAAGAAACCCGTAGTTAGGAACAAGTCAAACAAAAAATATATAAAGATAATGGTAACATAAAACCTCTTGTTCTGCCACAGGCATTTGTTCTTCATCCTCATCAGAGTATTCATCCATCAACACAGAGTTCCTGCTTGCAGCATTTGTTTGATCAAGAGAAGGGCCAGGGGGAACAGATAACTCATCTATCTTTTGAGTCTTCTCTGAGGAAACTGAAGATGAGGCCATATTGACCATAACTGGAATTCTAGGAGGAGCACCTCTTTCATCTGTTTGGGCAAACCATTCACGCAATCCTGTCATAAGAGGTAAACAACAATTTTCAGAAAAGTAGATGAGCAGAGACTTAAACAAATATGATAGGAATGAAGTTTTCTTAACATCCCCTCACACCATTCTTTCTTTCTTTTTCTTCTTCAAGCTGCTTATTTGGACAAGAGTGGGATGTCAAAATGCAGACCAGAATGGTACCACAACAAAAAGAATATATTTCCTTTTTCTTTACGTTATTGAAATAATAACAAAAAAGAAGTGAACCATGGACACATGTAAAAGCATCCTATCTTTCAATGTGATGTCAAATTCACAGAAAACTACAAAATTTTAACAAGCAAAATAGAGAAAAATAACTCACCAGCAACACTATTTAACATCTGAAGAAGACAGTGTTGCTGAAATGATGAAATATAACCCACACCCCATCCTTTCAAATCAATCTGCATGAGATGCTGCACCTGTGTTCTAGGCTTCCCATTTCGAGATTTCAGAGGGGAAATGTTGAACCCTCCACCTGAGAAAATTAGAATATATAGTATTCAATATACTCCAAATTAAATACTCGTCTTTCAAGTCTCAGCACAACCAAGGAATTCACATAGAGCTTACTCTCAACATGAGCCCGCACATATCCTGGTTGTGGGCCGCAAGTCTCATGCTCCCTAGAACGAAATAATACAACTACACAATAACCAAGACAAGAAAAAAGGTGAAATTTCAGAAGCTAGAGAAAAAAGCATATAGTTCAATTTATAAGTAAATCTGCAAAGACTTACCATAACTTCCATCATCATTTCGGCGCCAATAACGCACATAGCAAAGGTCACGGGGCGATACGAACCTGCAAAAACATGGAGCGATAGACTTGAAAAATTGCCCATACTTCATGAAGCAAGAAGAAACAAAGATTTATTTTGAAAACTAAAGCATAAATTTAGAAATATTCTACAAGGTCGCATAAATAATCTCAATGAAGTGAACAAAGTTATAATAAACCTTGGATAAACAATTAGTTTATGAAGCATCATACAAAGGTTTATATGAAGAAATTTTTGGGGGGAAAATCATGAACTCTTCACCAATCTTATTGACAGCCCATTCCAGATTACTAGCCAATACTTCTGTAAAATATCAAAGCTAGACAGTAACAACCATAATGCAAAAAATATTCAATTCTTCGATTCTTGTAAACACACCAGTACATACTCATCTCTCCCCCTCTCTAGGTTTTTCCTCTTACGTCTTTTCCCACTTGCTCAATTTTTTTTTTCCTTGCATTTTATTGATACAGTGAGTTCCATCTTTTCTCATTCCTTCTTTTGGTGCTTACCAGCATGCATCCAGACTAGGCTTAACCTGTCCACATTTGGGATTTTCTAAATGAGTTGGTTAGATAAAATATATTGTAACAATCAAAGTTGTCTCACATCAAAGAAATGTGCTAAAAGGGGGTTCACAAGCTCTGATTTGTGTTTTCCTAACAATTTTGGTTCCCAAAACAGAACAAACTATGCTGGTATTGCTTCAAAGGATAAGTATTCAATACAATGAAAGCATAAACAGAAATGATTTAAATTGGATAGAAAATATTACATAGGGAACCAATCCAACTGAAGCCTGTGATAAAGTATAGCTGTATGCCCATCTACTTCTTCAACTAAACTACCATACTGAAAACTACAATCCCACCTGCAGAAGGTAAATAATATAAATATGAAAAGTTGCCAAAATATCTAAAGCAAATAAATTTTGAACCGAGTCTCACAAATTGTGTGGATGAACAAAGGAATGCATTTTTGTCCATTAAAAATTAAAAATATTTTTTTAATTGAGAAAATGGGAAACCTACTCAAATCGAGTTCCATCCATGCTCATTACAAGACCAAATATTTCCTCACAAGTAGCTTCCACAACACCTACAGCCTTCATCGCCCTACTACAGCTCCTTGGCTACATTAAGAAAATATAAGCAATAATTAACACCCAAAACATTTTGATGCACTGAAAAAATAAATAAATATAAGACATAAAGCAAGCAATAAAACAGTTCCATACAAGGTAATCAACTTCAAGAAGCTCTTCAAAAATGCGAAGGCCTGTCATATCAAAGAAAAGTTCAGATTCAGAATGATCCATCAATGCCGCAGTATTGTGGTAATTAAAATACCCTTCCACTACAAACTACTTTTCGAGATTTTCATACCTGGATTGAACTTTAAAGCCAATAAAATGGAATAATCAATGAAAAACTAACCGTTTTGACATTGAAGGAGGCGCCAATGTTTTCTAGAAAATGCTTGGTTGTTGGCATTTTGATTTGATAATTCTGAGTCAAATTCCCGTGTCCAGTCGAATATTGAATCTGGAGGACCTGACATTTTTATAGAAATGTTGAGATTCTGATAATTGCACTAAACAGTGTAAAGTACATGAGAAAGTAAATCAAATTAATACCATTTCCAATTGTCGTTCTCCTAAGCAAATTTGGTGGAGCATCATCTTCATCCTCCTGGGCACTGATCCTTAAAAATTAAGAAATTAAAAGATTGGTCAAGGATCACTAATCACTTGTCTTACCATTGCCAAAAAAAAAAAAAAATCCGGGAAAATGCCAAGAATGGAAAAGAATCAAGGCACTTTAACTCATTTTAATTTGACAATCAGCCTTGAATAGAAATTGCAGCAAATGAACTGTGCTTTATTCAGCTTGTCACTAAACAAGGAGCACAGCAATCATGCATTGAACCAGTTGTAAAGCAAGGCTATTAAACCACTTGAAATTCATCTATAACCAGCAGATAAGTCACAAGGCTTTGGCTATTATTAAACTATCAAAACTATTTACCTTTTCCAATCATGAAATATTATATAATTCACGTATGCTATATTTTCAAAAGTTGCAAAGTTGGAAGATGTAAGACGTGTATGAAGTGACACAAAAAATAAGACCTATTTTTATAACAATTAATTATTCTAACCTTCCCCCACTCATTTATGACAAATAACTCTCTACCCATGAGTATTTGATCCAAAGGCTTCTAGGCACCCAGGTAGCTTGACTAAAGCCCACAGCCCCAAACCCACCTGACTCACCGCTAATATAAGAAACATTCACTTTTATCAACACACATAGCCAACACCAAATTGAAAAATAATGATAAATGGGCACTTACTGACATTCATGGTCCGATGAAGAAGCAGTCCTCCCATTATCCATCCCGGATTTATATTCAAAAGAAACATATTTGTTGCCATTTGCAATTTGTGGCTCTTGATTCTGCAAAAGAACATAATGTAACTAGACAATCGAAACAATCTGGGTAAAAGATTAATATATAAACACAATTATTCAGTTCACTAAGAAAATTGTGACCCTAAACCATTGCAACAGAAGTTGATAAGGAGAAGCAACTTCAAAACGCAAATCCAAAACATGGAAAGAAAGCAGGAATTAAGTTACAGACTCGGAGATGCACCTGATCAATTACAGACTCTATTTTTTCCTTCCAGATTAGGACTTCCTGGATGTTGAATGCTGCCATCTAGAAAGAAGAATGCAAACATGGATTTATTTTAGATTCCCCATATTCAAAAGCATAAGATTTTGCAACTGGATGTACAGGACATAAAGATTGTGAAAGGAAACACAGGGGTCAAAGAGGCACATAGTAAATCCGAAACATGTGTCAGTTATGCTTGCACAACCACAGAAAAACACAGTGGATAGTATCACTTCTGAAACAGATATCACTCTAGTTCCATCATGAAAAGTTTTCCGTCCCACGTAACAATAAATTGATGTTATGACCTCATAATAATATGGTTAACTCAATTAGGAATACACCAAACCATCAAGAGCAATCAAAGTGGACTCCAAGTATATGTCTACAAAGTAAAACCAAGTGCAACACCAATCTATGTTAATGTGACTTAAGTCCTTCAGCATAGAACTGGCAAAACCACTATTGATTTATGAAAGTACATGATATAAGTAATTCACCGATAGCAAGGGGTCCATTCCTACACACTCCCCTCATGGTGGCAGCTAAGAGCCTAAGAGAGAAGATGCCAAAAACATGTTTCAGTTTCTCCAAATCGAATAACCAAGCAAGCAAGCTCAGGTTATCAAGCATCAAAGAATGCACATTCATTTACTATTTCCATAAAATAAAATAAAAATAAAAACAACAAACCGTGATTCTGTGGTACTTCTCTTTCTTGTTGTAAATGGACAAAACATAAAGCATCTGTAAAACATAAACCATGAGTAAGTTAAAATGAAGTATAAATGAGTGTTCTATCTAAAATGAATACATTTCATCGTGTACCAGAGTATAAATACTAATGGAAATTACAGTGGTATCAGGATTACATGAACAGTCATGCACAAACTGAGACAATAAGCAAGAGCATGCATGAGTCTCTTGATGAAAGAAAGAGAGAGAAAGGGGAAAGGAGCAGTAAAATATATGAAGCAAAGTATAAACATTACAATTGGTCAATGAGGAGAGTCACAAATCACTAATACTATGTTTGGAAACGTGAATTTGAAAATTTGGATTTGGATTTGGATTTCATTTGCTACATAAATTGTGAGAATGAAATGCATACATTATGTATAAATTAGTTAAAATTCAATATTATCATATATTTGAAAGGTATAAAAACATGAATTTCAAATTCATAAATAGCTATAGGTATTCCAAATTCACCTCTAAATAGGCATCTAACAAATCCATGGATTTGAAAAATAATCATCAATGTTACATTTACATGTGTTTTATTACACAATTTACACTATTTTTGAAATCCAAATCCATCTTTTGAAATCCAAGTTCCCAAACGCAACCTAAAAGACAATAATAGAAAACACAGAGTAACCATTAGCAAGAGAAATGGCTAATTATTCGTGACTTGACGATATGCTTATGTATACACACATGTGCACATACATGTATATCTATGTATATATGATGTTGGACAGTCTCAGCTCTCAGTTACCAACAGCAATGTTTTTGCACTGTCATTAACATTATGACATAAATATTATAACAGGCAAACACACATATAACCACGAGAAGACAACAACTCACATGTCCATGGTGAGTCTTCAAGCCTCGATCCTCCACTCTACAGTTTCCATCTATCAACAGGGTCTTGATTGGAACCTAAATTTAGAAAACACAAAAACTCTTAGATGTTAACAGCAGTGCAGTGCGTGCATTTAGTTATAAAATGAATACGTTGCACAAAAGCGAATAGTCAAAAGAAACACAAAGATTCTTCAAAAAAAAACGAAAATAAAAATTACTCTGCTCTCTTTTTCCTAAACAGTAAGTACCTAGAGATATCAGACACCTTTGTCAACAAGATGCTCATGCTTTTAACATTCTAAAGAAACTTTTCCATTACTAAAAATAAAATTAAATCAAACAGAATTGCACGTAATTTAACATTCTAAAGAAACTTTTCTCTCTTCTCCGATCCAAAAAATAGACGAATTAAATTTTTAAAAAAACCGTAAAATACTTCAAAAACATGTTTAATTTAAGAACCTAAACAATGCCTAAACAAAATTAAGAACTCTAAAACAAAATAATTAAAACCTGATTATCTTGTGGCTTTCTCTTGTAGTAAGCCAAAAGCCGATTTTCGAGTACGAAATATCGCATGTGTATGAAGGATCGGCCGATCTTCCTTCTTCCATATCTCACCATCCATCCTTCGTACACCACCTTCGACATTTCAGCCCTCTCAAAAATCCACAAACAACAACCGAATTTCCAACTTACTAAGCAAAATCGGAAGCTTAGATCGTAATCTTTGCTTCCGCAAGATTACTGCCGCCTAAGTCATTTGACCTCTTATCATCTCTCACTTTATCGTCGAAATCGAGAAATCGGCGAACTGATGTTTCCTAATTATCATTTCTTGAAGAGTGCCGAGAATTTGATTTCCACATTGCGGTGAACTCGAGAACCGCAAAAGCGAAAATTGATTTTGTGTAATACGATGAAGAGATGAGAAAAGAAAAGGCGGCAATAGAAAACAGTAAACTTAAGAAGAAGAAGAAAAAGAGAAAGAGAAAAAGACAAGAGCAAGCAGGATCAAGTGAAATTTACAGAGGGCAGTTGAATTCTATAAAATAAAATAAAAAAAGAGCGTATTTTGAGAGAGAAAAATGGAACGATCCGAAATAATGAAATATTTTGTTTTTATTTTATAAATAATAGTATAGTATTATAAAAACAAATAAGGGGGAAATCTAGAGAGATATCTAACACGGTGGTGGTGGTTGGGTGTGCCGGGATCGGCGATGGTTGGGAAATACGACGAGGAAAGTAGGAAGGAGGAGTGGAATGGCTACGATGCAATTGAGGAAAGATTCTAACGGACGGATTTGAAACTGAGAGATCCCACGTAAGTGTAAAAAGGGAGCGCGCACGAGGCAACGCCACGTGTATAATTATGATTGGGTAAGTGGGGTATGAGGTATCTTTAGAACCGTGACGCTTTGCCAAATTTGAATAAGGGGGCTGACTTCCAAGTTTACTTTCTTTCTGGGACAGGGCTGGATCTGAGAAATATTTCGGTTTTAAGAAAAACCAAATGTTTATGCCCCTGGTAAACAGTTTAATTACAAAGAAGTCCTGTCTCCTAAAGCATCATTTATATGGATCTTCGGGTCTTTTAAAGTAGGAAAATATTAATCATGATACGGATTAAGCCATAAAGGTGATATATATAACTAACGAATATCTTTAAGATATTTTTTTAAATTAATTAATATATTATTTATATAAATAGTATTATATTAATTATAAAAATTAATAATTTTATTTATTATTTTTAATATATTAAATAAAAATATTATCACATATAATAATTTTAAAAAATATCTTAGATATTTGTTAACAAAATCTTATAAAAAATATAATTAATAATTTTTTTTAAAATTTAATAAAAATAATATACAAATAAAATTTATTAAATTGATAATTAAATAATTATACTTATAAATATCGGCGAATTCTTCAAAATAATTTGATCCTAGTCGGTGTCAGCATACAAATTTGGATGGATAAAATGATTATTCACGCGTCACCCAAGAACGGGTAAACTTGTCATTTTCTATAAAAAAAATTCTTTTTTCTTCTGTCTAAAAAGTAAAAACTATTAAAAAATGAAATATTTATATTACCTTGAATACGCCACGATTATAAGATATTAATATAAAAAATAATTAAAAATACGATACGAAAAAACAATACAAATACGATAAAAATATACGAATGTCTTAAAATTTGTATAATACGAATTATTAATATTTTAAAATTTATATATATATAAAATATCTTAAATATAATTATGATACAATAAAATATACAAATATAATATAAATACATGAATTATCGAATCTAAATTAGACAAGAGATAATTAAAAAGCTTCAACAAAATACTATTAACAGTAAATATATCTTACCACAATAGTACCAAACAAAATGTAATTCGTTTGGTGTCCCAAAGTAAATCTAAAGAAGCTACTATCTTTTTCTTTTTTTCTTTTTTTTTTTAAGAAAGGTCAATATCTTAAAAATTATTAAGCAATCCTTCTATATTATATAAAAAATATTTGATTGAATTGATGTTAAAAATTAAATGATACCAATTTAATTGAAAATTTTTATAAAATTAAGAGTACATATATTTTCTCATTGCAAAAAATAATTACTTATTTAAAAAAATAACCATTTTTAAAAATATATATATTATTCTCTTTCAATTTTTTTCCTTCAAATCATCACTTTTTTTCATTCTTGATGTGCCAATTCTAATACTGATAAAAGAGAGAAAAGTGATATTAATAAATCTATAAATGGTCAACCATGGCTGAAATACTAATACTAATAAAGATAGATAAATAAAATGATTATAGGGGTCGCTATGCTATAGTTGTTGTAGTTGAACTAAGATAATAAATTAGGAGATTAAGAATAAGGGAGAGAAAAAAAATGCTATTAAAATAGCTTCAACTAAATGCAATGGTTACTATTGTTATATGTTGATGTGTCTCAACTCTCTCTCCAGCCCTTGTTATATATGACTGAAAGGTAGAGAGAGCTAAATAATTAAGATTAAGGAAATTTCATTGTTTGATCATAAGAACAGGACGCCTTCTCCCAATCCAAGAAGTCATCCATGGCGGATCACCTGAGACAACTCGATAGCCAGCATTTGCGTACAATTTGCGAGCACCGAAGTCATCTTCGTAAGCCCGAAGGACAAGATACTTGAAACCCCATAAAACCGAGAGCACCTCACAAGCTTTCAGCAACTTCCTATCTTCCTCCTCCTGTTAAAGTGTTACGTTAACCATGCATAAATATTACAGGTCATGATGATCAATCGCAATATATATATAAAAAAAAAAAAAAAAACTAATATCTTACGGAAATCTTTTTGAAACAGCGAGTCCCGAAACATAAAGATATTATTCTGCCCCATGAAGGTATTGAAGAACAGCGTCGTCTCTTAACGCGGTGGCATCCACGACGCCCACCAGTTTTGTTTGCGATTCAGAATTAGCATCCGTGGGAGACTCCGCGACTAAACATGCATACCTGTTCAACATATATTTAGATTTATTTACCGCATATTTTTCACTGTCTAAGTGTTTAATCTTTTTTTTTTTTGGATAAGTGTTTTATTTATCCAGAAAGCAGTTAAACTGCTACATCCAATATCATGTGCAACATGTACTTAAAGCTATACATACTTAAACAATACTTGAACAAAACTTAAGACCACTAATCAATCAGGGAACAATAGCAACATACTTCAGCAATACTTAAAGCTATTCCAGAATGGACAAAGATCCTAGGAAAAAAGTGACAGTCCCCAATCTGCATCCAATCTTCGGTTCACTTCATCAGGACTAATGTTCTTGAGCCCCAACAATCGCATTCTGATGATCTCTTTTATCTGCTCAATGATGGCTCCTTGTGTGGATTGAAGGCGATTAAAACACCTATTATTTCTCTCCCTCCAGATCGAGTAAAGAAAGGCACTCCATGATAAACGCAAAATAACAGAAATGAGAGTTTTTCCTCTGATTCTGTTTACTGCCCATTGCAGCTCTGCTTGCCAGCTCCTTATGCTTCTATGAAGTTGACATAAGCATAGTATATGCCCCCAGAACTCTTCTAAGTGTTTAATCTTTCTTACATCTTCAATTGAATTAACATTAATCTGATATGAAAGTTGTACTTTATACGGGAATCAAAAGTTTACCTGCTTAGAGATGAGTTCCTAGGTTTGTAAATAAGCCCCGCGAGCACCTCCGCCTGTTAATTAGTAGAGCATTGAAACTCACATAAATTCTTAATAGTACTATTATACACTTAGCTAGGATTACAATTCATCTATCTTTTCTTTTGTCTAAGGACAAAGTTTAAATTACTTATCATGGATTAATTACCACTATACTTGTAAATGGGACATGATTTTAAATTACAAATTTCTTTCTGTTTTCCAAATTATTCCATTTTTTAATATAGCATATATATACTTTGTAAATGGAACATGATTTTAAATTACAAATTTCTTTCTGTTTTCCAAATTATTCCATTTTTTAATATAGCATATATATATATATATATATATATATATATATATATATATAGGTTTTTCATGCATTTCCATACTACTATATTCATAGATTGACAGGATTTTATCACCAACTAATTAAACCACCTAGATGGCTAATTTTACTCCAAAATCCAAATTTATTCCCAATTGTTCCACTAATGATCCAATTTATCGTTTTAATTTTAAGATGCTCAATGTTCTAACGAGATAGAATTCTCTTCCGCACGGGTGAATCAAAAGAACGAAATTATTCTTCGATTAATTCTCGAACAGCGTTATGAAACCAATATATATAATAATACTAGTGTTTAATCCTCACATTACTTCGATTTTATTGTCATTGATAATACATTAAATACAATTATGATATAAAAAAATAACATGAATTTAGAATTAAAATTGAATTACTATATAAACTATGCAAAATATCATAACTTGATAATAACTTTTAAAATAAGGTATAAATATAAAATAACACAAATACAATATGAATACACAAATAAATTCATTATATGTAAAAAAATTAAGATGAATATCAAAATTTAATCCATTATTTCTATTCAAATTAAGAAATAAAAAATAATAAAATATAAACCTAATAACTATCATACAATAACATATAACCTATTACATCATTTAACATAGTTTTTAATTTTTACTATATATTTAATCATTATAATATTTTTTTTCTTTTGATTCAACACCAAAAGTTTAAAAAAAAAAAAATACTTACATCAACCCATCTCATATTATTATTCAATATTTTAATTTTTACTGGTAATTTATCAATACAATAATTTTTTATTCAATAATATAAAAATCAAAAAAATAATATGACTTTATTTTTCAAAAAAAAATATATAAAGAACTAATCAGTATACAATGCGTGACACAAAATTAAGTGTTATTTGAATAATGTCACACACGAACATAACATGAAAAAATAACTAAAATACGACATAACACAACACGAAAAAATAATATGACTACGACATGAATACACGAACGTGTCAAAATTTATATAAAACGAACTTGATACAAAATTAAGAATTATTTTAATAGTGTTAATTAAACCTGACAATTTCGGAGATGAAACGAATATGAAAAATAACTAAAACACAATGCAACATGAAAAATAACACTAACACAACACGAATATGTCAAAATTTATCAACACGACACAAAAAATAACTGGACACAAAATTAAAAATTATTTAAATAGTGCTAATTAGATTTGACAATTTCGGATCTGACACTAACACACACACAAAAAACCAAATTTGAATAAAGAAATCATGGGTTAAAATGTTTTGTTTTGATTTTGTTTTACTTTTCTGTGGTCCAAATGGATTGTATGAAGGTTAATTTTCAAAATCTTGATGTTCAATCTTCAATTTCTTTTCGTGGCAAGAAATGGGCAAAAGAGAAAGGTTTTTAGGTAAAGATAATACAGGTAGCATCAGTTTAGGACCATAAATAAATATCATAAGCCTAACACGTGGGTAGTTAAATATCGTGGCACTCCATAGCCGCTAGTGCTGGCCTGCTGGGTAATAAAGGATTATAGTAATAACGTTTGTTATTTGAATCTCTGTGAAAGTTGGATATGGGCACATATCTATTATAGATGTATTTAAATTTTTTTAAAAAAAATTATATTTTATATTGAATATGCGTCAAACGCATTATTAAATACAAATATTTTAAAAAATAAAAAAATTTGGATAAGTAATAATTAATGAGCTTTCTATATATATTATATTGAGAAAGGAAAGTAATAACCTATTTTCCATTTAAACAACTTTTAAAATATTAAGAAAATACATGTTAGATTATGATAACTAAATTTATATAAATTTAATTATTATCACCTTAAATGGTATAATGAGTAATCCATCATCATAAAGGCTTCAATTTAAAATAATGTTATTATTTTGTTATATCTTAGAGCTAATATTGAAAATTATAAATTACTAAATAAAAAATGAAAGTCCTTTTTGCCACCCTGGTCGCCTCGCAATTCTGGATTGTCTAAAATCTCTAAAAAAAAAAGGTGCAAAGTCAAATTACGGATTGTTATATTAAAGCTCTCTAGTTAGAATTTACACTACTGCTCTTTTTATCTTTCCTTGTGTTGAATCGAAAAGTTCTCTCTGTACATCTATGTTTATTTTGAAAGAAATCCTTTCCCATAATGATAATAATTGAACTCAAAACTTAATTCAGTTGGTTCATACAATCACCTTCAAAAAATGATATCCAACAAATCTGAAGTTCGTATCCCAACATCTGCAACCATTTTTCTTGTTCTTAGGCTGTTAGGCTGTTTGCAAACTGCTGCATTTCGCTTGCTTTTTATTCCAACAAGTATAAGAAGAAATAACAAAAATGGCAATAATAAAATGGAAATTAAGACTTTGATTACTTTCAGGACAAGCTGCTTGCTTTTCCCAAATGCTAGATCTAAGGCAAAAGGAAAGTAAAACAAAACAACAGGGTCACTTGACTCCCTGCAATTTTTGAAATCCAGGGAACAAGGCATATGAGTTGCATTTATAACATAAAATAGAGAAATAGAGAGACTTTTCAAGTCATCTACTATAACAGTTTTAACTTATTGATTTTGCATCCCTAAAATTAAAATTAAAAAAAAAAAAAAAATTCTCAGGATCTCCAACCCTATATATTTAGTAGGGGACTATGATAGATTCTATGAGCTCTTGAAGTGGAGCTAGCTCTTTCTTGTCAATCAGCCCAAATTCCTGCACATCCATAACAAACGAACTCAATTAACCTAACAACTTTCTACTCAACTAAGCCTTCTTGCATCGTAAAAGAATGTTTCAGAGATTAAGAAAAAACACTTCAACCCTCTTATTACTTAAAAAAGAACAAAAGGGAAAAAATATTTTAGCCTATCTCTCATTCCACAACTTAAACCTTATTCCGGTTTTTTGGGACTATAACAGATTTTTCTGCGAAAACCATGATACATACATGACAAGAAACCATGACTTCTAGGAAAAAATAAATGGCAAGCTTACACTTATTTGTGGTTTCAAAGAATCATCTCCTAATTGTTCTACAAGTTACATCAAACATCTTTAAGCTATTGTCCTTTAGTTTAAGAGAAGTTGTGTCCACCTTTCTTCTTTCTCTTCCCTCTTTTCCCTTCTCACATTTGAATTGGGTTTATCAAAGATTATGCAAAAAGCTAAATAAGCAAATCCTAAAGATAAGAGCATAAGAAACCTTGCACACTACTCTTTCAAAAAAAAGAGAAGGGTTTAATGAATGAGTAATCATATTGCAACAAATTTATATTAGAATTATGCAACATGACTACTGTAGTATAGTACTACTCGTAGATAAACAACTGGATTTTATTTACATTTGTATAAAATAGGTAAATAGCGGAAGAGGCCTGCCTTGAACAAGAGGGCAGAGAATTAAAATAAAAATAAAAAACTAATTATCAAGCAAAAGAAGACTTACACAAGTAAACAGTATGAAATGCTTGAAACATGTGTTCAAATGGGCTTCCTCCTTAAGGCTCACAATTTTCTGAAAGTGAGAGTGATAGATGTGGGCATATACACGGAACAGTCTTTTGAATATTGTCTTCACCACCTCCTTGAAGTTTGGAGGAAATGGTGCACCTAGCAAATTTGAAATATGCAATTACATATAGGAAAATATTTAGGATAGATGCGAGGCAAAATAATTTCGTTTCCTTTTTGGGCAAGTATAAATATTGGAAAAAGTTAATCATTACTATTGTCATCATACGTAGATAAACAACTATCTTTCTCTAGATGACAGTATGTCGGTCAGATTTCATCACAAATAATTAAAGATGATTAAGCACATGATTGATGAAGATTTTACCCAGCTTTTGAGGAAATATGGATTCATCATCAAGCTGTACTTCGATCCAGTCCATTAGATATTCAACATATTTTGGGGCAGAAACCTCGATAGGTTTCTTGATTTGCACACCATCTGCCCACCTATATTCATACCTGTAAAGTTTTGTAAGACAGCAAATAATCAACTCCAGAAAACCCAAGAAATACACTTTCAAAGATTTTTAAAAAATAGTAGACTAAATTAAGGTGCACAACAATAAGTAGGGAATTATTAAACTGATTGATCAGACGGTCAAAGGTAAAAGAACCAAACATGAAAACAAAAACAAGGACTTTGACTCTTAAAATAATTCTAGCTACAACAGATTTTATTTCTTTCTACACACCTTTGAACAATATAAGGCATAATTCAAGTAATTGCAAAAGGCTAAGATGAATTAATAATAATAATGAAAACAATCTCACCACATACTAGGAGTAATGAAATCAATGAAACATGATCCATAGCTCACTCTCCTCCCACTTATCAGACAAGATTATGTTATATATTCTGACTTCACAATTCAATAACATTTGGCAAGATATATATATATTTAAAAAAAAAAAAGTTAATGCAATTATCATGTATGTTTCAAAGAGATAAAGAGCCTAAATTTAAGTCAAGGGAGTCCTGATTTATCTTAATTCCTTGGTGACTTAACACATCCATCCATCATTTGAAAGAAACACGTTTAATACCATCAACAGATCCAAACATGACATAGGTTATACAGCATGATGAAAATTTTAAAATTTACAGCTAATTCATTGAAAAGGGCAAAAGGAATTCAATAACATTTGGCAAGAGATATATATTTTTCAAAAAGAATTAATGCAATTATCATGTATGTTTCAAAGAGATAAAGAGCCTAAATTTAAGACAAGGGAGTCCCGATTTATCTTGATTCCTTGGAGACTCAACGCATCCATCCATCATTTGAAAGAAACACGTTTAATACCATCAACAGATCCAAACATGACATAGGTTATACAGCATGACGAAATATTTAAAATTTATGATTTGTACGACTAATTTATTTGAAAAGGGCAAAAGGAATCTGGTTTGATATGTCATACTTAGGGCCTGCAGTCATTGTAGGACAGTTCTCAGGAGTACAAAACTCTGTCAGGGTACCATAGAGCAGATTCACCTGATTGAAGAAATCCACAGCTGAAAATGATCCAACAACTATGCTTTAGCAATGAGCTTCAAAGAAAATTTCGCAGTAACCTAGAAATAGGGAAGAAAATGTACTAAAACATTCTACCAAAAATCAGCTAATGAATGGAATACAAATAAATTAGCAGTTACGACAGTAAGTAACAGCATGGCCATACTAAAGTATAATATTCAAGGATAAATTATATACATAGTTTCACAAATATATAGAACAATTTATTCAGAATATGCTTTCCGGGTGTATGCGATTAAGAAAGAAAGAGAGGGAGCGAGAGATACTGTTGACTGCGAGCCATTCATTTAAATCCTCCCCAGGAGGTAGCCTTACTGCTTCCCTTAGGTTTCCACTGCCCAAGGTGGCATCAATGTGCTTTTTAAGCTGTGCACCCTGCATTATGTCAAGATTACAATACTAGGATGAGAACTGCAAATACTGCTAAGCCACTAATATAGCAGAATGAAGTCCAGAAAGCATTTTATAATAAAGAGACAATAAAGAAGCCAGCTCTCAAGAACTGGAGAAAAACCTCAAAAAGGCTATTCAATTATTGTCATGCTCAGCCACACAGCAGTACTAACCATGTTTAGACATAGATACCTGTTTAGTAAAAAAAATATCACATGTAATACGTGTATATAACGCCCTTACCATCCATGAGTGGGTCCCACAGGTGGGGCTGTAAGACCGTCATGCATGTAATTACAGCATTGAAGTTTGTAGTATTTTAACTTTGTCACTGAAGTTCAAGTAAAACGCTGTAACGTAAAGTTATTTTTTGAATAAGTGACTTCAAAAGCGATTAAATTTATTAAATAGAAATATGAATGGTAAAGTGAGATTTTCTTCTTTTCTCGATAGGTATGGTGAAGTGAATTCTTACTTTACAAAGCGATTAATAACAAGGTTCAGAAATAATGGCAACCATTTAAGTGGCTAAAAACCCAAGAAGTTGAAGAATCAGCAAAAGGCATTAAATCAAGGATACAGGAGCTTCTTTTTTTAGTTTGCTTTGCAAATAAAGCCAACTTTCCAGGGTCTTTTTTAGGATTTTTGGATGCATTAGATCTTGGGCGTTAAGTTGTTCTTGCTTTTATTTTGTTTCTATTGCAGGACACTTTCTAGTAGACTTCCAGTGTGCTAAAGTTGCACGCTCACACCCGAGAACTTCTTAGTCATCAGAAAGAGGAAAAAATTTATTTCCCAAGGGGGAAAATTGGGAAGGTGGTCGCGTTAACAACCCAAAAGATCAAGCACAGAGTAAGAGAACATATCACATCAAATTCTAACAGGCAGGAGATGAACAATATTAATTATGCTTTATTAAAGAAAAAAAGATGGAACAAAAGTAACCAACCTTACTTCCTGAAGGTGCACTTTTTTTTGGGCGGAATGTTCGCTGATTTCTGCTTTCAGAGCAATTTATTATCAGGAAAATCATCAACTGAAAAGATACACGGATATTTACCAGCTATGCTGCTCAGACTTGGGAATTGGAATCAGAAATATACACACATCTAGCATAGGTAAGTTCAATTTTCACAAGTTTCTCCATATATATTAATGGATCATAATAAAACATTGAAGGTATTTCATGTGTGTACAGCATGGTACTTTAGGATAAAGATTCAAAGTAACATAGTTCAGAGGATTCAATCTAAGCAAAATATCAAACTTATTTTTCAGTATGTTTCTCTTTTAATGGCTTGAAATAGAGAACAATACTGATCATGCATACATGGACACATATGGCATGATGGAGAGCAAGATAGAAAGCCCGAGCTCCTATCTTTACTGAAATCTAAGGAAGATCTCCAGCATCCTTTGAAACTGATCAATAAATTGGTTTTTGGCAAATTAACTAGCTCCCATTAGACTACATTTGTACATTCCTATTACTTTTCTTCCAGTTAATTCAACTTTCTCAACTTCATTCCGCCACCATGAGTCTTCTAACAATGGCTGCAAATTGCCAACAAACCTAGTTCGCCACTCACTCAGTAAAACTCAGCTTCACATCCAAAGCTCAACCTTCTCAATTATTGGCAATATAATTTTAAAGGTAAAAAAAAGATCAATAATTTAGCATATGTTGGCCTTTTCGACCTTTCTAAGGGTTGTCATTCACGAAAACCACCTGGGTTGCATAGCTTTCAATCATAGTTCTAACATCGAACCAAACTAATCATAAGCAATCAGAACAAATCATTAATTGCTTAACACCAGAACATTAAGACAAGTTCAACATGCATTAAGATTCACTATCGATTTTATTAACATATAATTACAGCAAAAAGCATAATTAAAGATTGAATTGATTCCACGTGATTGAACTGTTTTAAGACGAAAAAGCTTTGAAATTTATACATAATTAACAAAAGCACAGCTAAACATAGCTAATGGCTCCAACAAAACAATTGGATTGCAGTTGTTACAGTTAACAGAGCAATCAAAGAATGAGGGAGGGAAAATTAGGATGATAGATCATGAATTTTAATTAGTTAATGAAGGCAAAAAAAAAGTTGAGTTGATCGCGGATGATCTTGAATCAGAAAAAGGCTGCAAAATCATAACAGATCTAACATAATTTATCAACGCAACATTGTAAATAAGCAAATAAGAAGAAATTAATGAAATTAATAGGAAAATAATTAAGTATTTTAAGTTCTAAGACAAAAAAGAAAATGGAAATTGTCACTCACCTGCCCAGACCGAAGAGACTCATGGTTAGAGAGAGAGAGGGGCTTTGATTTTTTCCTTTATTCAGGTGGAGACATGAAAAAGCATCCTTTTCTTTTCACCTCTCTTTTTTTTCTTACTATTTTCTTAAAAATTATTATTATTATTACTATTATTAATAGATTAGATTTAATCGGTGCCATTTAGTGCATTATTTATTTAATAAACTGTTGTCTTTTATTTTAGAAGAAACAAAAAAAAAAATGGTGGGGGTGTTCTGTAATTTGGAGAAGAAACAGCTCAGCTGGGGCTTGTGAGTTGTGAGGGAGTTTTAGGGGATTTCATTTTTTGTTATTTTTGCTGGCCTTCTTTTTGGGCCGATATAAAAGAAATGTTAACGTAAAAATAAGAGTGAAGAGAGGCCTTTTTTACATGGTTTTATTAAAAGCAAAAGCCCATCCCATCAGACCTCATCCATAAAAACAAAAACTATATCCTCTTTCTGGTCAAGAATGATCAGAGAAGACAAAGAGGCAGCAAAGAAAGAGCAAGAGAAAAAAATAAGCTAACCCCAAACAACGGTACCATTCATGGGGACGTTTTATGCGATGTAAAGATCGAATTATTTGAAAGTTGGGCACTCAGTCAGAGACTCCAATTGTTGATGGGGGCATGCAGTCCAGTCGTTTGAGGCTGTGAATGTGAAACCTAACCATTCATACTAGAGTTTGGAGGACCAAAAGATGATATCATTGCTATTGACCAAGTGTGACAAAACCAATTGATTGAAATCCTTGTTGAAGGGAAGGGAGAGGTCCGGAGATTGATACACAAAAGGCAGAACCAGAGCTAAGCAAGTTGTCTGAATTTGGACTTGGAAACGAGGTCCACCGTCGAGAAGTTGATGTTTGATCAGAGGCAGAAGCAGTTGGGGCCTCCCAACTAGCCAAGAGATTGAGAACCGATACATGTTCAAGAAATTATTCATCGCTCAGCATCCAAATTTTGACTTCTCCAATGCTAAGACTAAGATGATGTAGATGATTTTATCCCTGATCAAATTGAGATTGAAAATACGGCTCACTTTTTTTTTTAATATTTATCTCTAATCTCCGTGGGTTTTTTTTTCTTGTTTTTTCTAGAACGTTTTTAAACATGAGTTTCTTCAATATAATTTTTATTAAAAAAAAACACTTGCAACCTCTTTAGTTACCAGAAGATTTGTCAGCTGGAGTGATGATTTACGATGGGCAGCTATGAATCTTAAAGGTAGAACTTTTAAATCTACTCAGATGTGTTTGGACAACAATCATTTACCATATATGGTGAGCAAGAGCAACACTCTGAAGAACTGTTTCAAATGATTGCAGAAGCCATTAAAGCTCAGTTTTGTATTGTTTCTAAATATTTAAACAATAGTGAAAACACTAATCTTTGTAGACAATGGAGTATAAATCATGAAAGCTAAACTTGCAAGGCTTACCCTACCATTTTTCATGTAGCAGACATCTCTTTTTCTTTTTGAATTTTGAAAAAAAACAGAAAAAAAACAATATTTATCTTTGCAACGGTGCTTTTATTTCTCAAATTCTCAGCCAAAGCAGCAGGAAAAATCTGGCACAAAACAAACAAGCTGTTCTTACACAACAGAACAGCATTAACTAATTAGATAAATCTTGAAGACTTGATGTGCAATAAAACTCCATAAAAAAACTAAGGCAAGGCCACGCCACGCCTCTCACACATCTCCTGTTATCTTTATGATTAATTGCAGGGGGAAGTAGTAGAATCCCAGAGAATGGTCACTGCAGAAAACTTGGAAACACAGACTATTTGTTGGCTTGTCTACTTTAGTATGCAGGGTTAGACTTATTAGCTATGGAGAATAATCAAGTGTAATATATAAAGCACAACTGAAAGTACTGACTTTATGAAGAAATCCTCAAACACAAATTTAGTTTTAGCACTAACAATACATAGTAGATAGCGCACACACACGCAAGATCACAATTAAAAAAAAAAAGGTACAAACCGTTTGCAAGGAACAAAATGAAAAAGCTTATTCTATAACCAGTTCAACTCAGCTCTGCTCCTCCAGTAGACACTCAACGATTTTCCTACTAAACTTCTTCAGCAAACTTCAAGTCCAGCAGCGATGCTTTAAATGAGCAAACCATAAAATTTCTTGCCGAAATTTTTAACTTCAGTTCCCAATAGATCAAAGACCTCTAGATAAGCTTGTACAACCTGTCATCAAAAGTTCATGTAGAAATTAAGGCAGTCAAGAAGGGGCAATGTAACAGCTACTCAAGAAAGATCTAGAACATGAAATTTTGTTAGAGCTCCTAAATTCGTTGGGTGCTGAAACAATCATTTAGTGAAAACTTACAGTAACTGGAGAAGCTGGAAATGGATGAAATCACATCGAATGTAGTATTTTGAGTCCAGTAATATGACTCAAGGATTGCCCCACATCGTTGCACCAAAGTTTAGTACCGCATAGATCAAGCTTCTCAAGTTTTGATAGGGATTTTAAATCTGGAAGAGTTTCCAGGTTGATGCAGTTTTCTAGACTAAGAATCTTCAGATTTTGAAGAGCAGTCAAGCCTGGCAAGTTAACCAGGCTCTTACAACCTGAGAGCTCAAGTTCCTCAAGTCTACTCTGTCCTTCCAGTTCTGGCAGATTTTTTAACAATGAACATCCCTTTAATCTCAGTTTCTGAAGGTTGCCAATGTCAGAAGGCAAAAATTGTATCTGAGTTTCTGATAGATCAAGTTCTCTAAGGCTTTCTGTTCCTTCAAAGCAATCATACATAATTTCCTTTATGTTAACAGCACCTGAAAGATCAAGAATCTTGAGGCTCGAAACCTGTTTGAGCATGCGCATTCCAGACAACTGACTACATCCTTTTAACAAGAGTATGCTCAGATTTCTAAGAGTCTTAACAATAGGTAATTTCTCAATTTTGGTATGGGAAAAATTAATCACTTGAAGTTTTTCAAGTGACCTGAAGCTCTTTTCTTGGATCTTTTCCAAATTTGTGCATTCAGAAAGATCAATTACCTCAAGTTTACTGAATTTTTCCAGCTTTGGAAGTCGTCGTAAGGACGAACACTGCTTAAGGATGAGCCTGCGCAGTTCAGTCAATTCGGAGAAGCAAGGAGGTAATGATTCAATTCCAGCTCCAGATAAGTCCAGGCTTCGAAGTTGGGACACTTCATGGAAGAATTCAACAGGGATTTTCTTCAAATAGGTTGAACCAGATATTTCAAGAACGGTTAAGGCTTTGAGTTTTGAAACATGATTTACATCCTCCAACAGGTAAGAGCCTCTGAGCATGAGCACAAGCAGCTTCTCCAGTTTAGATATGGAAAGTTCCTCGGGAGATTTGAGCCGGGGAGAAAAAATAGCAAGCATATTGAGGTTCCGCTTAGCTCCAAAGAAAGTGTCATGAACTTCCCTGCATAGACGACCTCCATCAATCAGTAATGAGGAGATCATTTTCTCTTTCTTATCACCACACAGTGTTTTCATCATGCCATCAGCTGGTCTTATTCCTTCAAGAACTTTAGCTGGTGATATTCCTTCAAGAACTTTTCTGTCATTATCCTTGAGCACACTAGCCAAACCAGGATCAGATGTCCCAGAGTATCCACGCCAGCAATACTCATTCATCTTAAGAGTTGCTCCCTCCACAACAATAACATTGTCCTCTTGCATTTTCAGCATGTGACAATCTATAAGCTTCATCAAAACATGGTGTCCCTCCTCATAAGCCTTATCAATCGGATTGGTGGGGTTGAGACAACCTTCCATTATCCAGTTAGTGATCAACTCGTTGTAGTGAACACCACCATGCTGTCTCAAGAAGTGCCAACTATGCCAAAAGCAGTCGATCATAGAATTGCCTGGCTCCTTATCATATGTGTAACGCAGAAGTTGTGGCAGACCATTAGCGGCTGCCTCCAAAGCATTTTTCAACTGCTCAGAATTATATTTTGCAATGTAATTTAAGGTTCCCGCTAACATAAGGATTTCTGCAGGCTTCCTGCTTTGCCGAATTGCCACCCGAATTGCCTCTTCAAGGTCTTTAAAAACTAAAACGTCACGAAGAAGCTTTTCTTTTAAAAATTTGAATGCCTTGTCCCCAGAAAAGGGTTCAAGTTCAAACTTCTTTGATTCCTTATAACTATCACCATCTTCACTTTTCCTTCTTGTGATTAGAACCTTCAATGTGTTTTTATATTCGTAGTCCTCTTTATCCTCCTGCAAATCTTCCAAACCTAATATTTTTTTCTTGATGTAATCTTCAATCCCCATCTCTTCTTTTTGATCTTTCTCCATCATCTCTAGTTGACCATCCAAAACCAATAGAACAATCTTCTCTGCACTTTTCGCCGCTTTAAGCTTTTCTAGCATTTTATCCTTCAAGCTCTTAACATTCTTCTCCTTTTTCTCATTTTCGCCATCATCTTCCCTTTCATCTGCACTAGTAGGGAGAGAAAACTGACGGGCAATGGTGTCTTTAAAAGACTTCTCATCATGCTTTTTGTCCAGAGATATCCAAATAGGCTCATCATGCTTTTCCTCCACAGCAAACTCACTTATTTTTGTTGCCATCCACGTCTTCCCTGTTCCAGTCTTCCCAATGAGAATGATTTTTGACACATCTTTTTCTTTTAACTTGTCAAATATCATCCTTGCATCATCCTCTGTCGCCGTAATTTTTTCTGCTGGTATTTACAAAAGAAAAAAGAGAGATAGTGATGCAAAAGTTTTAGTATAAATCAATGTAAACTAAAGAATTCCAATAACATTATGAGAAAAAATATGTTTCTTCTACAACATATAGCATAGTAAAACAAATTTACAAGGAGTTGCCTTCCCATATCCCAATTTCAACAATTACACTTCACACTCACATTCTAAACGTACCTTTAAAGATTCTTATATTCTCAAAATTTAACTCCCGAACTAGCTACATTTATATTACCTGGTTAGTATGCCACAGATTTATTACTTGACTATATATTGTTTTTCATCTAGAAATTATTTGGTATAAAATGAAAATTATGGCAAAATGTATGTATATATTGTGCTAATAGTTCCTGATCTAGAAATCATTACATCAAGAATATATTAAATTATTATGTACACTTTGAATCTTGGTTAGATCCCAATTAACATGTCAGTTTTACAGAATTTCAATAGACGACTGGTTACTGCTAACTTCATTCTTTTAATATTGATGATTAAAAGACTCAAAAGTGTTTCAAAATTTGCTGATTTTACATGCAGTTTACAAGTTGAACTATCAGAAATTAATGTAATTTTTGCTTCTGTTTCAAAATAAGTTTTGAGTAGATCCTTCATTTCCTTTTAATTATAGGTTTTTTAATTTTCTTTCCTGCAGTGACTATAAAGTCTAAAGTTGGGTTTCTATAGATCTCCAGATAAAGGTTCTCTACAAAAGACAGAAGAACAACAAATATTATTCATCAAAACAGAAAAAAAGAGAAAGTTAGAAAAACATAGATTACCTCCATTGTCTCCTTCACTGATCTCTTCGGTATTGTCTTCACTGATCTCTTTGGTATTACCTTCATTTTGTTCTTCACTGGTATCTTCTTGGGTATTACCGTCATTGGGTTCTTCAATGATCTCTTCTTCATGGGTATTATTACCTTCATGGGGTTCTTCACTGATCTCTTCTTGGGTATTAGTATTACCTTCACTGGGTTCTTCACTGATCTCTTGATCATGGGTATTATCTTCATTGGGTTCTTCAATGATCTCTTCATGGGTATTACCTTCATGGGGTTCTTCACTGATCTCTTCATGGGTATTATCTTCATCGGGTTCTTCACTGATATCTGGGGTTGAACTGCCTGTATTACTCATCTTTCACACTCTCACGCCTTCCCTTCCACAAAAATCAGTATATAAATGAAAAAATTAGTAAGTTATATTACTTTATATGAATAAAAGAAAAAACATTTGTAAAGCTCACAGTACAATCCTGGAAGCAAGTGAAATAAAATCCAGGTCCACAAATGGATATCTACTGAGTTTTATTAAATTCTCTTGTGTAAAAAAAGAACAATTTACACTTATAGCAGTCTGTTAACCTAAAATTAAGATGCAAAAAGAGAGGAAAGGGACAAAAAGAAATGAAATAATAGCATGAGTTGTTCCTGAATAATCACCTAAATGAAAATGATATCAGTTTCCACAAAATCATATGATCCTAAGGCATCAGGAAGGAACTATGCAAATAAAACATTCATCTTTCTCTATGTAGTAAAGATTGCCAAAAGAAGAGAGAAAAGATTTAAAAAAAAATAAATAAATAAAAATCTTTTAAGAGCTGAAATAACTGAGGTAAGCTAACAGAACAAGGAGATATAATAAAAGTAAGGGGGAGCAGAAAAAGGAAGAAAAGAAAAACCAGGATGCCTTGAATCTTGACGGATTTGAAGCCGAAGAAGTCGCAACAATCTCAATAACCGATCAGGCTCTGTCTTCAGTTTTCTGTCCTTCCTATAAGGCTTGTCTGCTTGAGGTTTTGTCGGTGTGTGTGTGTTTTTTTTTTCCTTCTTATTAGGGTCTTTGATACCTAAGTCCATGATTTGTCCTTAAACCTTTTTTTTTTTAAAAATGAATTTGTTATTTCAATTTGCAACAAGTTGGGACAAATTTTTATTTGAGATTTTTCATTTTTAATATTTTTAAATCAGCGGATTGTAATTTTTTTAATGTTTACAATATATAGTATAAAAAGTAATAAGAATAATTTTAAAATATAATAATTCAAATAAAACAAAAAAATTATTTTTTAAATTTATACTATTATTTTCCTTTTTAAAATAATTTAGCATATTATTATTGTAACAAATCCCTCTTATTTCAATTTATTAGTAGTTGTTTTTTTTTGCTAAAAATGACAATGTAAGAAATTTATTTTTTTTCAAAAAGTAAAAGTAAACGTCAAGACAACCACTTCCCTTCAAGGCCCCACTGTCTGTCTGTATTCAATTTTGGGAAAATATGAAAAACATGCAGTGAACAGTAGAATTATTGTTAAATGGTGTAATGAATAAAAGTTATTTGAAAAAGAGAAATGAATAAATAGAAATTGTTAAAAAGGATATTGTAAAGACAAAATTATCCTTGATAAAAAAACTTTCTCTTCTCTTTTTCTTTTAATTTTTAATTTACTTTTTAATTAAAAAATAAATATTCTGAAAATAAAAAATTTTTTAATTTTAAAAAATAAATTTTTAAATTTTTTATTTACTTTTTTTAATTAAAAAATTTTAAAAAATAAAAATAATATGCCTAAAATTAATTTTTATTTATTTTTTTAAATTTTTTAAAATTTTAAAAAATATATATTTAAATATTTTATTTTTAAAATTTATTTTCAATTAAAATTTTTAAAAAATAATATTTCCTTACTGAAATAAAAAAGAAAAGTAAGTTTTTTCATGAAGGGTAATTTTGTCTTTACAATATCCTTTATAATAATTTTTAATTATTCATTTCTCTTTTTCAAATAACTTTTATTCATTACACCATTTGACAATAAATCTACTGTGCACTGCATGTTTTTCATATTTTTCCTTCAATTTTTCTTTAAATTATTGTTTGCAGTCGTTTTCTTATTTTATATTTTATTTATTTAAAGAAGCGTAATGGGAAAGTTGAGCTGACTGCACAGTGATCAAGTAAACGGTCAACCCAACCCATGCGCCTTCTCCGATGCTCTCTTTCTTTCTTTTTTCTTTTTTTAGTATATAAATAAAAATTTGTTGGTTATTAATGTATTTAATTAATTAATTTAGTCATAAATTTTTCTAATTTCCCCTCCCTCACCCTCAACCGCCTAAATCAACGGATGTTGTAAATTCCATAAATTTAAAACATAACATAAAAAAATATTAATCAATATTATTATTTTTATAATTACTAAACAATATCATTAATCATTAATTAAAGTGATATATAAAAAATATATAATTAATATATATTTTTGAATTTTATAAAAATAATGTATTAAATATAAAAAAATTAAAATAATAAATAAATAATTTTTAATCAATATTTATAAGCAGAGTCATAACATGTAGTAAGAATGAAACAGAGCAGAGTCTTTGTTTTAAAAATACAATAATGTGAATTTCTTATTAGTATTAGATTACTATGAATTTAATATTAATTAATGTGTTATTTATTCAATTTGAGCTGTCAGGCACCATATCCTTTCAATTTTCAAGACAAGAGATTCTTTATTAATAACAATAAAAAAGTATTTATATAAAGTAAACGAGTCATTGTTTATTAATTAATTTAATTAAAATTGTATAGTCTTTTGTCATTGTGATGTGAATTATGAGTTGGCAATTGGCATAAAGAATACGATAGATATTTCACTCGCTCTTAGTCTTAGTCTTTAGTCTTAGTCTAAATTAGATTTATTTATGGACAGCTCGTTCAATCAGATAAATTTTGTTTATATTAAATCAAATTTGAATAAGATATTTTTGATTCGATCTGATTTGAAATAGTATTTTTTATTATAATAATATTTTTTATTTAATTTTAATTATAAAAAATAAAAAAAAATATTTTTTTTAATATGATAAACAGTGAATTCGAATTTGTCAAACCGACCCGACCAGACTCAAAGTTGAATTTGAACAAAAATTTTAAAAAAAAATCAAACCGAGACCCGATTCAATTCGGCCGTGACCAGGTCTAGTCTCAATCCCATCAATTTTCAAATGTAGTATATGTAATTATGTATACGTCATAGATGTGATCTCATGGGAGGGTCATAATAATGGAATTAATTAATTCATTAACCACGTTATGTTAGTTATTGCAACCATTTTAGTACTTTATTTCTGGATTTACGCCTAGTTTCTCAGGTTAATTTGAAAAATATGCTTTTAATAATTATTTTATTTTTAAATAATTTAATAGGATTAAATTATTTTTAAAAAAATTTAAAAAATTAAAAATTGTTAAAAAATATATTGTAAAAACAAAATTATACTTAATGAAGAAAAAAAATTTTGTTTTCTCATTAAAAAAATATTATTTTTTAAAAATTATAATTGAAAATAAATTAAAAATAGAATATTTAAATATATTTTTAAAAAATTTTAAAAATTTTAAAAATAAAAATATTATTTTTAATTTTTTAATTAAAAAAAGTAAACTAAAAAATATAAATATTTATTTTTTATTTTTTTAAATTAAAAAATTTTGTTTTTTTAATTAAAAAGAGTTTTTTTTCATTAAAAATAATTTTATCTTTACAATATCTTTTTTAATAATTTTTAATTTTTTTAATTTTTCTTTTTTAAATAATTTTAATATATTAAATTATTTAAAATAAAATAATTATTGAGGTCATATTTTTTTAAATTAACCCTAATTTCTTCTTTGCTGCATGTAATTACAACATTATTTCTAGACTGCCAAAAGCAACATTGCAGTTTACTACTTTCCAACTTTCTAGTGAGAGTAAGGCAGTCATAAATAAATAACAATGAATGCATTCCTTGGTCTTTTTATTTTAATATAGCCACACAAAAAAAAAATATTTATCAAAATATCAATTTTTTCAGATTAATTTTTAAAATTCGTTTTTTTTAAATCAGTTGAGAAATCGTCATGGCCCATGGCGATTTTCCAACTGAAATTTTTAATTTTTTTTTAAAATATCAATTGGAAAATAGCCATGACCCATGGCGATTTCCCAACTAAAAATTTTTAATTTCTTTTTATTGGTAAATCGTCACCGTGACGATTTTCCAAAGGTTTTACGTTTTTTTTTTTTTTTTTTAAGTTTTGAAAAAATATGAAAAACAGCACTTAATAGTGAACTTATTGTGAAATGGTATAATGAATAAAAGTTATTTGAAAAAGAGAAATGAATAATTAAAAATTATTATAAAAGATATTGTAAAAACAAAAATATCCTTGATAAAAAAACTTTCTCTTCCTTTTTTCTTTTATTTTTTAATTTAATTTTTAATTAAAAAATAAATATTCTGAAAATAAAAAACTTTTAATTTTAAAAAATAAATTTTTAAATTTTTTATTTACTTTTTTTTAATTAAAAAAATTTAAAAAATAAAAATAATATGCCTAAAATTAATTTTTATTTTTTTTAAAATTTTTTAAATTTAAAAAATATATTTATTTAAATATTTTATTTTTTAAATTTATTTTCAATTAAAATTTTTTAAAAATAATATTTTCTTAATGAAATAAAAAAGAAAAATAAAATTTTTCATTAAATGTAATTTTGTTTTTACAATATCCTTTATAATAATTTATAATTATACATTTCTCTTTTTCAAATAACTTTTATTCATTATACAATTTCACAATAAGTTCACTATTGAATATTGTTTTTCATATTTTTCCAAAACTTAAAAAAAATAATAATTAAATAACATAGGGTGGCGATTTCCCATAGGAAAATTCACAAATTTGTGAATTTTTCTTTGGGAAATCGTCACCCACAGTGCCGATTTTTTAATGAGAAAAAAAATTAAAAAATTTTATTTGAAAAATCGCCATGACACGATTTCTCAACTGATTTAAAAAGAACGAATTTTAAAAATTAATTCGAAAAAAATGATATTTTGATAAAAAAAATATTTTTTTAACTATATTTAGATAAAAAAAACCTGCATTCCTTTGGAGTGAATTAAGTTTGTGAGCTGAAACATGTCAATTTCTTTCTACTTTTCAATGAAAACAAACAAACAAAAAAAAGTGGATTATTCTTATTAAATTCCAACAAATACTATTCTCTCTCCTTTTTTTCCCCTTTGGATTTGATTGAAAACTATGTGTACTTTTTATTTTATTTTATTTTTGGAGCTTTGCTTTTTTGATTCATGTTACAGACATTAATACTCAATCAAGTGTGTTATGGAGAGAAAAAAAGAAAAAGAAAAGATTATGAAATACGACTCTGTTTTTTGAAGTCAATGATAGACTCAACTAGATTAATTTATTTTCTCACTTTGTTGAGGAATTTTTTTATATTTATAAATTTTTAATTAAATTGATAATTATAATTAAATTTAAGTTAAATTATATTAAATTATTATTATTTATTTTAATATTTTAAGTAAACACATTTAGAGTTAAAATCGAATCACTATAATAAATTATGAAAAATATTGAATGAATTGAGACAAAACACAAACACAATATAAGAAAATAAAAAAAAAATAACACGACACGATAAATAACATGAACTTGACATTGAATACAAGGACTTACCAAAATTTATATAAAACGAATTAATAACATGTAAATATATATAAATTTATAATATTTTGAATACACAAAAAATAACACGAACACATAAATTTATTTATAAATTGTATTATTATAACAAATTATGCAAAATATATCATGAATTGAGACACGACACGAACACACAAATTTTTCTCTAAATTGAATCACAATAAAAACTATATAAAAATATGAGATGAATTGAGTCAAGATACGAATACAATATCGAAAAAATAATTGAATCACAACACGAAAAATAACATGAATATGACACGAATACATAAACGTGTCATAATATACATAAAACGAATTATTAATGTGTAAAAATTTATATAAATTTATAATACTTTGAACACACACAAAGAAACACGAACAAGAACATGTCACGAACATACAATTTTTTTAAAAAATTGAATCACTATAAAAAATTATGTAAAATATATCATGAATTGTGACACGATACGAACACACAATTTTTTTTATAAATTGTATCACAATGACAAACTATATAAAATATAAAATTAATTGAGATACGATATGAACATAACATAAAAAAAAAATTAATACAAAATATAAAAAATATCATGAACATAAAATAAATATACGATTATATAAAAATATGTATAAAATAAATTATTAACCTATAAAATTTTATAATAATTTAAACGATAATATTTTGTTTGTTTTCTCATAATGATTGTGGGGCCTATATATAGCGTTTCACTTCAATAAATACAATAATACTATCAGTTAAAGTTAATACTATCAATAAATACAATATTAGTATAATATTATCAGTTAAAGTGGCAATAAAAAATAAAATTAAAATGGGCTAAATTAGAATAAGGGCAATAAGGAGTAGGAGAGGTCCAATGAGGATAGCCCCACCCCCACAGGACTCAACAGATTCGAACTTATTTCTTTATCAATTTAATTAATATAAAATATAAGACAAGAGATTCTTTGTTAAAATATAATAAAAAAAAAGTATTTATATAAAGTAAACGAGTCATTCTTTATCAATTTAATTAACTAAATAGTATTAAAATTTTATATTCTTTATCATGTCATGTGAGTTATTTGGCAATTGGCAAAAGAGTAAGATATTTCACTCACTCAATCCCATCATTTTTCAAATGTCGTATTATTTATGTATACGTCATAGAAGTGATCTCATAAACATACATTCACACAAAATTAAATCCAATATATATATATATATATATATAAATATATTTATGATAAATTAAATCCAATATTAAAAATGAATGAATGGATTTTTTCTTTTCCTTACCGGCTCTCGAACCTTGTTGAGATTAAAGTGTTTAAGCACCTAACCATCGAGGTCAAGAGAAGAGCCAGTATGAATGAATGGATGGGATGGCGATGTCCTTTTTTTTTTTTTTTTTTTTGTGGGATTCATAATAATTAATTCATTCATTGGCTTCTTATGCTAGTATTCATTGCAACCATTTTTTGTACTTTCTTTTTTGATATTAGAGTAATTTCTTCTTTGCTGTATGTAATTACAACATTATTTTTAAACTGGCAAAGGCAACATTGCGGTTTAGTACTTTCTAACTTTCAAGATATGAATAAATAAAATTAAGTAACAATGAATGCATTTTGAAAGTGAATTAAGTTTATGAACTGAAACATATCAATTTCTTTAGTTAAAGTACTTAGATAATTCTTATATTATAGTTAAAAATATATTTTAATTTTTGTATTATAAAAATAAGTGATTTAATTATTATATGTTTGAAATTGGTGTAAATAAATAAAATTGCTAATTATATTAATGAAAAATCGTCTAAATATTGATGTGAATATGTAAATCTGACAAAATAAATGACTTGAAAGAAAATAATGATATGTCAAATTTTTTTTGCTTAGGTAAAATTTAAAAACTGACAGAATAGATGACTTAAAAAAAATGATAACATATTTTTACAGGTAAGAGAGGAATTTTGGTAAAAAAATTTATGTTTTTCTAAATTTCGTTTGAGTAAAAAAATTTGACACATCATCATTTTTTTTCAAGTTATTTTTTATGTCAATTTCACATATTCATATCAGCATTTAAACGATTTTTCATTAATATTATTATTAATTTTATTTATTTACATCAATTTTAAATATATAAAAATTAAATTACTTATTTTTATGATATAAAAATTAAAATACAATTTTAATTATAATATAAAAACTGTTTAAATATTTTAACTCAATTTCTTTCTACTTTTCAATGGATAATAAAAATAATATAAATGTTCCACCAAATACTATGTTTTTTCTTTCTTTGGATTTGATTGAAAACCATGTGTTTTTTTTTTTTAATTTATTTTTGGAGCTTTGCTTTTTGGATTCAATGTTAGATAAATACTGAATCAAGTGTGTTATGGAGAAAAAAGAAAAGAAATAGGACTCTGTTATTCGAAGTCAATAGTCAATAGTCCCTACCTAAACCTAAACTCAGGAGATGGGGCATGGGCTGGGCCCTACTCACAATGATTGTGGGGTCCTATATACAGTGTTTCACTTCAATAATAAATACAATTCAGTAATAAATACAATAATAATACTATCAGTTAAAGAACTTGAAGTTAAAAAAAAAAAAAAAAAAGGAAAAGGAAAAGCCAGCAGCTCGAATTAAAAATGACAAAGCAAAAATTGACTTCACTTTTCAAAAAACTGGTAATTTAAATTGGTTTTCCTCTGTTTTTGCGTTCATCTCTAAACTCAACTGAGCTCTGCTCACCAATTACAGCTAAAACTAAAGAAAGAAGAAGGAAGGAATAGAGAAGCAATGGTCGACCCCATCCCGCCAGAGGTGAAGAAGGTTTGGAACAAATGGAATATCCGAGGGACCATTCTATTCAGTCTCTCATTGCAGACCTTCCTGGTTTTGTTCGCCCCATACCGAAAATCTACAAGGAACAGACTCTTATTCATGCTCATCTGGTCCGCTTACTTGCTCGCCGATGCATCTGCTAATTTCACTGTGGGTCTCATCTCCAACAGCCAAGGCGATGATTCTTCTAAATCTGGCTCTTCTTCTTCTTCTTCTTCTCATTCTCCTGAGGATAACGATGATCTCTTGGCTTTCTGGGCTCCCTTTCTTTTGTTGCATCTTGGTGGTCCCGATACAATTACTGCTTTTGCTCTTGAAGATAACGAACTTTGGCTTAGGCACTTGCTTGGTCTCGGCTTTCAAGCTGTTGCTGCTCTTTATGTCTTTGCTCAATCATTTCCTGGGAACAGGTTATGGATTCCCACCGTCCTCATGTTTGTTGCTGGAACCATCAAGTATGTTGAGCGGACGCGTGCTCTGTATCTTGCGAGCTTGGACAGATTTCGAGATTCCATGCTCAAAGAACCCGATCCTGGGCCAAATTATGCAAAGCTTATGGAGGAGTACGCTTTCAAGAGAGAGAACAAACTTCCAACGCAAATAATTATGATTCCAGAGCCTGATAAAGAAGCCAGGGCTACTGATGTTCCAGTGAAGGAAGGCAAGTTGAACAATCTGGAAGTGGTGCATTATGCTTATAAGTACTTCCTAATCTTCAAGGGGCTTGTGGTCGATCTCATCTTCAGCTTCCGCGAGCGTAACGAGAGTCGGGAATTCTTTAAAAAAAGGGAAGCAGATGATGCTCTGAGGGTAATCGAGGTTGAACTGAACTTCATATATGAGGTTCTTTATACTAAGGCGGAAGTTGTGCATTCCACTTGGGGATATATATTCCGAGTTATAGCCCTTGGGTCCATTTTAGCAGCTTTTGGACTCTTCCGTTTCAGAACAAAGAAACACGACCTTAACCATTTTGATGTGGGAATCACCTACACCTTGCTCCTGGGTGCCATAGCCCTGGATGTAATAGCGCTAATGATGCTCATTTTTTCCGACTGGATGTTCGCTTCCATCAAGGACCCTGATTCGAATTCCGGGATCTTGGCTAAGATCTTCAGTAGCTTCCTTTCGTTGAGGAAGCCATGGTGGCGAAGCTGCGAGTGTACAACGAATATTCCTAAACCGGAAGAAATGCCGGTTGCGATCAATCATAATGTGTTGGCAACTCCCATTTTGTTCCGAAGGTGGTCTGCATCGCTCTCATCCTACAATTTGATAAGTTATTGCCTGAAAAGCCATACTAGTAGAATCCACAAATTTACGAGATGGCCACGCGTTATCGTTGAGAACATCACCGCCTTTCTGGGCATTAACGGATGTTATCACTTTGTTGTTGATTTGATCAAAACTGTCATGAAAGCAGTCATCAATTTACTGTCTGGTGTGATATCTGTATTGGCTTTTATCAAGCACAAAGTCAGCGTGGTTATCACCTTTGTTGTCGATAAGCTCAAGCAGATTACTGGGCTACACCATATCATCAATTTACTGTCTGGTGTGGTATCTGTATTGGCTTTTATCAAGCACAAAGTCAGCGTGGTTATCACCTTTGTTGTCGATAAGCTCAAGCAGATTACTTGGCTACACCATATCATCAAAAAGATAAGTGAATTTTGTAGCTGTCTTCACAGACTCATCATGGGAAGTATGGGCCTTAAGGACTTAATAGATGAGATAATTTATGTAGCTCGCGAGCCATTCACTAAAGAGCTATGGAAATTCATATTTGAGGAGCTGAAAACCAAAGCCGACTATGCAGATGATCCTGAAACGGCCAAGAGGATATCTGCGGCCAGGGGTGAATGGGTTCTAGTGGATAGTGATACAAAAATTGATCGCAGCACGTTGTTGAAATATATTACTGATGTTCAGTATGATGAAAGCATTCTATTGTGGCACATTGCTACTGATCTCTGCTACTATACTATTACTCCCGGTGAAAAGAAAGTGGACAAGGAAAGTTTTGATTATCCAGAATTTAGTAAGCTTCTCTCAGATTACATGTTATATCTCTTAATTATGCAGCCAACAATGATGTCTGCTGTAGGAGGCATTGGGAAAATAAGATTTAGGGACACTTGTGCAGAGGCTAAAAGATTCTTTGGCAGCCGGGGTTTACTATCAAGGCCAGAAAATGTAGAAGCCAAGGCCTGCGACGCAATTCTTTCCGTGACTACAGATGTTGAACCTGTGGCGGTGAAGGGAGATAGAAGTAAATCTGTTTTGTTTGATGCAAGTATGTTGGCCCAAGAACTAAACCAGCTTGAGGCGAAGGGGCTGGATAAATGGAAATTAGTAAGCAGAGTGTGGGTGGAACAGATCTCATATGCTGCGAGTCACTGCAGAGCAAACACGCACGCTCAGCAAGTCTGCAAAGGTGGGGAGCTGATTACTTTTATTTGGTTGCTGATGGCTCACTTTGGTCTTGGGGAGCAGTTCCAAATCAATGAGGGACATGCAAGGGCAAAATTGATTGTGGGAAAGTAACCAATGTACTCACTCTGTGCATTTGATCAAATACTGGTCCACCACGACCATGCGTTTCTTTATGCAATTTATCTTTCATCTATGTTTTCTTTTTCTTTTGCATTTGCGTTGTAGTTGTAGGTGTAGTTGGGGGATAGCATTTGTGCTAAATTCCAAGCTATCTCCGGAAGAAATGGAAAATGTAATATTGTGCAAAATCATAGATTATGGTTGCCCTGTTTGTTTTATCTTTATCATTCAAAATAGGCTTGGTCCTAATTTGATGATTCATCTGTATCTTTTCCCCCAATTTTTTTACTCCTTTTCCTTTAGCCGCTTTGATAATATCACCTGGTGGTGGAGAAAATTAGAATCTAATGACGACTTTATTTTAAAAAATTGTCCCCATCTTGTGTTATGTAAAAAGGGTGTAATTGTGTCAATTGAGTATTAGTTTAAAAAAAAGAAACTATAGTAAAAGAGATGAGAGTTGCAAATTCAGTTTAGAGAGAAAAGCATCAATGAAAGCAAACACATTCTCGATTCCTCGACTCTCCGCTGGATCTGCGTTTGCTCTCTCCGACAAAGAGTGAGAGACCGGCGATCGCTGCGCCACCACCAAAGTCAGCCTCTGCCCTCTGGCATCCAACCACCCTCGCAAGGAAGTGGAAAACGATGGCTGGCGCATCTTATCTACACGCCTAAAAAGCAAGGCGTCTCTCCCTCTTTATGAACTGGGTTCTCTTCAAGGTACGTTTTTTGCTCTTCTTTTTACAGCAAAAGTTGATTAGTTGTGTTCAACGCCCTTGCCTGCAAAGTTGAGACTTTGAATCCTTGATATTAGTTCTCTCACAAGGTACATCAACCACCCAGTGAGGAAAATTTTCAAACTTTCTCTGATTACAAGTCTAAAAAAAAAAAAAAAAAAAAAAAAAACCCAGAAGCCTGAACCTCATCTGGTGAGAAATGTGAAGCTGCTGCCAGCTCCTTCCTCCTCCACCGTATCCACCTCCACCATAACCACCAGATCCAGGGTCAGCCGCTGGTTTTTTGATTGGGGATGAACCTTTTGATGACTCCATTGGAGAAGACAGCTAATCAAAGATTGGAAGGTGAGGACTCCCAGCAAATAAGCTTTAAACACGTTGTTACTGGAGATTATCCCTCCATTGCAGCTGGAATGGATCGTGGTAAATTGGTGGAACGATCAAGGGAGATTGAAGAAAAACGAAGAACAGAGTCAGTTGTATCTAACTCTGATGACGTGGCAGCTCCTGATTGGAGGAAATTGTTTGCTGCAGGTGAAAATCAAACTCTGAGATTCTTTCCTTCGCTGAAGATGGATGGGAAAGTTACTGTAAAACCACCAGATGAAGTATTTGAAGAAGGAATTCTTCAATGGAAGAACTCACTGATTGCGCAATTTATAGGGAAACCTCCAAATTTCAGTTTGTTCAATAAGCTGGCTAATATGCTATGGGGAAAGGATGGAGATCTCCAAATTAAGCCAGTAGGAAGGAATCTCTATGTTCTTCAATTTCATAATGTAGAGACAAGGGATTGGGTGCTTGAACATGGACCTTGGCACATCCAAAATAGCCCAATCATCTTGAGGAAATGGGAACCAGACCTGAACACCTTAGAATTCAACATGGAAAAGCTTCCTATCTGGATTCATCTGAGCAATGTCTCATTGAAATTATTCACAATGAGAGGTCTGAGCTATATAGCTAGCGCCATTGGCACCCCTCTCTATATGGACAAAATAACTGCAAACAAGCAAAGGCTAGCATATGCTAAAGTTTGTATTGAGATAGATGTGGCTCAAGAATTGCCCAATTCGATTGCAGTGGAGCTCAGAAATGGCTCAGTGATCCCTATCACAGTTGAGGCACCATGGATGCCCCAGAAGTGTATTCACTGTGGTATTTTTGGCCACAATAACAAAAGTTGTCCTCGCCAGCCAAAGGAAATTCCAACCAAACAATGGATTCCTAAGCAGAAGGCTCAGAACGAGCAGACAGAGTTGAGGATTCCTGATGAGCAGACGATTCCAAGGACCTCTGAAAAGCAGATAGAATTACCTGCTCAGGTAATCATAGAGCAATTGGAAAGGCCAGTTCCATCTGGGACAGAACGAGGATCCACCTCAGCCACAGAAGCTATGGGCTCAGACAACAGATTTGCAATATTGGAATCTGTTCCTGAAAATGAGGAGGATACTGGTAACACAGAGTCACTTATAGAGGATATGACTGAAAGCCACTCTCATCAGGTTGTTTTTTCAGAAGAAACAAGAAAGCCTAAGGCTGCTGCAGCAGGAGTGGCAGATCTGATGAAGAACTTGAAGAGAAGGAAAGGGCCTATTGACAAAGGAAAGGCTCGAGGTAAGGCTTCTGCCTTGGGGAGTCACTCTCCAACTCTTCATTAATGAACTTCCTTGTTTGGAATGTTAGAGGACTCAATTGTCCTCTAAGGCAGAAACAGGTAGTTAGTAGAATTTCTAAGTTGCAGATTGATATTGTCTGTCTTATTGAGACTAGAGTAAAGTTACCTAAAGTGCAGAAGATTGTTGACATGCATTTTAAGGGATGGAATCTCCATCATAACTACTCTGAAGCTTCAAATGGAAGAATTTGGATCCTTAGTAAGGTTCACCTGGATGTAGATATGAAGGACTCAACAGAACAGTCCATCACATGTCAGATTAAACTGAACTCTCTGAGGTTTTATTTGACTGCCATTTATGGAAGTAATGAAGGAAGCAGAAGGAAATTGCTTTGGTCACACTTGCATTCCCTCAGTGGAACTACTCAAGGTGCGCCATGGATTTTGGCAGGAGATTACAATGTGGTAGCTCATCCATCAGAAAGCTCATGTTTTAATGGATACCAACACAGTACCTCAGATATGAAAGATTTCCAACTTTGCATTGAACAGAATGCATTGATGGATCACCAATTTGTTGGTCCAATCTTTACCTGGTCAAATCATCAAGAGAATCATCTTGCCAAGAAGCTTGATAGGGTCATGATCAATGATCAATGGCTCCTCTCTTTCCCATATTCCTATGTGGAATTTATTGCACCTGAAACCTCTGATCACTGTGCTGCACTAATCAAAACCAGCTTGGAGAATCACTCCCCTCCCAAACCATTCAAGTTTTTCAATTACTGGACTAGGGATGCAGAGTTCATGGATATTGTTGAGAGCTCATGGCAGGATCCTACCAGAGGCGATCCTATGTCCAATTTGTATATCAAACTGAAGAGAGTGAAGCAGAAGCTTAAGAATTTCAATTTCAAGAAGTATGGAGCTATTACTGAGAAGGTACAAGCCAAAAGAAGGGAATTAGCAGAAGTGCAGCTCCAACTACTAAGGATGCCTGCAGATGTTGAACTGGCAGCAAAGAAAGATATCCTTTCCAGGGATTTCAATAATCTTCTCAAAGATGAGGAAAGCTTTTACAAGCAGAAATCCAGAATACAATGGCTAAAGGAAGGAGACCAAAATACAGGCTTCTTCCATAGGATGGTGAGGGCAAAGTTGAGCAAAAATACCATACATTCTTTGACGGATGCACAAGGAAACAGACTTGAAAACTTTGATCAGATTGCTACAGAAGCTGTCTCCTACTTCCAGAACTTGTTGGGATCCAAAGATCATATGGTCAAGGGCTGTAATCAGGATTTGCTTGCTGAACTTCTTCAGACTTCCATCACTGAAGAGCACCAAGCAGAACTAATTAAAAGGGTAACTCCTGCGGAGATAAAAGACGCAATGTTTTCGATTCATAGTGACAAAAGTCCAGGGCCAGATGGATTCACAGCTCACTTCTTCAAAACAGCTTGGCAAATTGTTGGTAAGGATGTCATAGAGGCTGCAATGTTCTTTTTCAGGACAGGAGTGATGCACAAAGCTTTCAATTCAACTAGTGTGGCTCTCATTCCAAAATGCCCTAATCCAAGCACAATGAGAGATTTCAGACCAATTTCCTGTTGCACAGTCTTTTACAAATGCATCAGCAAGATTCTGACTAACAGACTCAAGAGCAGTCTTCCATTGGTGATCTGTCTCAATCAGAGTGCCTTCATTCCAGGCAGGAGTATCACAGACAATATCCTGCTTGCTCAAGAGTTAGTCAGAGGCTATGGTAGGAATACTCTGTCCCCAAGATGTGCCATAAAAGTGGATTTGCAGAAGGCTTTTGATACTATCAGCTGGGAATTCATCTTTGCAGTCTTGAAGGCAATGCAGGTCCCTCAGCAGTTCCTAGATTGGATTGAAAGTTGCCTATCCACCAGCTACTTCTCTATATCTGTTAATGGAGGACTTATGGGCTTCTTTAAGGGGGCAAGAGGAGTCAGGCAAGGTGATCCCCTTTCCCCCTACCTCTTTGTGATTGCTATCAATGTCCTGTCCAAGTTGCTGGACTCAGCAGCACAGTATGGGGTCTTCTCTTATCATCCAAAGTGCAAAAAGTTTCATTTAACTCACCTGAGTTTTGCTGATGATCTGCTAATCTTTGCCAAGGGCAATCTTGATTCAGTGAAGGGTATTCAGCTAGTGCTAAGTCAATTTTACACCTACTCAGGGCTCCAACTTAATAGCACCAAAAGTGAGTTCTTCTCCACAGGTTTTGACAGAGAAGAATTAAGGCTCATCAGAGAGTCCACAGGATTCAAAACAGGCACACTGCTTGTCCGATACCTGGGGGTACCATTAGTCACTAGAAGATTAACCATGACAGACTGTGAGCCACTTTTGGAGAAGGTGACAGCAAGGGTTAGAGGATGGGCAACAAAGTTCTTGTCTTATGCTGGACGGCTTCAGCTTATCCAATCAGTTCTGTTTCACCTGCAGAACTTCTGGTGCAGACATTTTGTTCTGCCCAAGCAGTGCATAAGGAAGTTGATGCAACTATGCTCAAACTTCTTATGGAAAGGGAAGGAAGGCCAAGCTAAGGGAGCTAAAGTTAGCTGGAAGTCTATTTGCCTACCAAAATCAGAAGGGGGACTTGGTGTAAAGGACACTGTCACTTGGAATCAGGCATGTATTCTAAGGAATTTTTGGGCTGTACTGACTGAAGCAGGCTCCCTATGGATAGCCTGGATCAAGACTTATGTATTGAAGGATAGAGATCCATGGCACATCTCTATCCAGAGTGGGAGCAGTTGGAATTGGAGGAAGATCATGCAATTGAGAGAGGTGGCTGCCAGAATAGTTCTCACAACTGCTGATGGAAGCTGTAAATGGCCTTTCCCTGAGGGAAAGTACCAAGTGTCAGCAGTATGGAACAAGATCAGACCTTCAGCTGGGAAAGTGGCTTGGTATAAGTTGGTATGGTGTAAATTTAATATTCCTAGGCATTCTATGCTTTCCTGGATGGCAATCCTAAATAGATTGGCCACAAAGGATAGGCTTATCTCCTGGGGAATGGCAGTGGATGATAAATGTTTGCTGCGCAAACAAGAGAGGGAAACCAGGGATCATCTATTCTTCACTTGCTCCTACTCGAAACAGATATGGCAGAGAGTGATGGTTCTTTGTAGGTTAAAAAGGCAGGTTGCATGTTGGAATGTAAAGCTTCAATGGGCCTCTGTCAACCTCAGAGGTAAAGCTCTAATCACAACAATATTGAGGCTTGCTTGGAACGCAGTTATCTACCTAGTTTGGAAGGAAAGAAACAATCGTTTGTTCAACTCAACTGAGCAAAAGGAGGAGCACCTCACTGAGCAAGTGAGAGACATGATCTCGACCAGGTTAAATGATCTTAGGAAGATTAAAAGAGATTCAGTTAATACGTTTTTATGTAATTCTTGGAGGTTAAATCCAGACATGTTTGTCTAATGGCATTGGTTTTATGATTTATTTAGCAAGGCTAAGCTAGCTTTGTAACATGTAGCAGAACTGCTGCTTTCTTGGATAAATGAAAATCTACTTATCCAAAAAAAAAAAGTATTAGTTTAGACTCTGTATGATGTTATTGATAGATTTTTAAAAATTACGGGTTTGAAAAAGTTTAAGTGCGTAACGTTTTAGATGAATTATTAGATAAAGATTTGAGAGCTGTGACTAGATTAAAAATTTTAAAAAAAAAATGTAACTGTAACTGTAACTCCACATTTCTCTAAGCCAACCAGTACCAGTTGCAATAGAAATTTAAAATAAGTTTCCTCTCCAAAATTAACCGTTGTGTTTATAGAAATAAATGTATTATTATAGCACAGTGTTTGTTAAAGCTTTAATAGAAAAGCGTTTTGTTTGTATTTTTTTTTTGTTTGTTTTCGGTGCAAGAGTTTAAGGACATTGACTCAGTTAGGACTAAGTCATCCCAAAATACCACCTACCCCTTAAAATATTTGCCAAGTAAAAATAACAAAAAGGGAAAAAAAAAAAAAAAAAAGAAAAAAAAAGGAAAACGTGCGAGGAAGTTGCTGGTCTTTTCCCTTGATTGACCTGGAATGAAACGGGAAACTAACTAGTACTGCAGTATTTAAGACTTAAGTAGCTTTTTGCATTAATAATAGATTTGATCATTTTTAAACTGAAATAAAAATATGATACGAAAATTATATTTTAATAAAATAAAAAATAATATAATAAATATAATATGATATATTTAATATGATTAACATAATACGTTTAATAAATTTATAATATTTGTATTTAAAATTTTGACATATTTAATAATTTTTATTATTTTTATGTTTACATAATTAATATAAAAAAAATATGAAACACAACACATATACATAAATTATCAAATTTAATTACTAAGAAGCCAAACATGTAAACAAACAGAGCTATTTTTTTTTTTTGAAAAAATCCATTTAATCGATGTCTATAAACACCAATTAAAAGTTATTTAATTATAGTTTTTGAATTTTTTTTGCATTAAATAAATTATTTTCACTGAATTAAAAAAATAAATCAATAATTATATATTTTATATATATTATCTCAATTAATATTACTAAGCATTGATTAAAATTTCTCAACATCAAAATCATGTCATGAAGTGGGTGTTTGTTAGAATTTAAGGGAAGAAGAAAATGACGATGAAGCCTTGTTGGTTAGATTTTTGTCATAATTGAAGAGTGAAGGAGGTGTGGTCAGGAGCAAACAGTTCGGGAACGAAAAGTGATGGCTTTTAAGTCAATGGTCCTTTTCAATACTCCTACAACAACTCTACTATGCTACTAGTCGAATTGGGTTATTTTAGAATTGGATTAAATTTAATAATTTTAAATTATGATTTAATTATATTATAAAATAAGATATACAAAAAATTATAATATGATATAAATTATAATATAAATATGATATTAATATATGAAAATTTTAAAATATTTATATAATAAATTATTAATATATTAAAATTATATTATTTTAAATAATATAAATACAACGAGGAATCTAAATCTTACTAATTTTTAGTCGACGCTGCATTAATCAATCATTGTCTACGATTTAATTTGCAAGAAAAAGACACTATCTCAGATTGTTGTTTTCAAGCCAGGTTTCACTGTCTTTACTGACCCTTAACTGTAAGATAGACACAACTCAAAAATAAATAAATAAATAAAATTTTTACGTACATATATTGTCAAGTCCTTATCCTATCATAATCAACTTTTTCCAGCTGATGGTCTAACGACGACTTTATTTTAAAAAAGATTTTGTTAATAAATATTATTAGAATATTTTTTAAAATTAATTAATATATTATTTATAATAATATATTATTAAATATAAAATATGATAATTTTATTTATTATTTTTAATATATTAAATAAAAATATTATTATATATAATAATTTAAAAAATATATTTAGGATACTTATTACTAAAATCATTTTAAAAAATTATTCGATCTTGTGTAATGTAAAAAGGGTGTAAGCGTAACTTCGCATTTCTCCAAGCCAACGTGTTGTAATAGAATTAAATGTATTTGTTTAAGCTTTAATGGCAAAGTTTTTTCTTTTTGGGGGGGTTTCGGTGCGAGAGTTCAAGGGCAATAGGGCATTGACTCAGGTTTTATTTGACGGATGATAAAATTGATTTTTGATAAGATTAAAAATAATAGTATAGTTAAATTAATTATTAAAATGATAAAATTAAAATTAATGTTGAAATATATATTTGAATTCAATAAATTATAATAAAAGAATTATCATTAAAAATATTAAATTAAAATGTGTATATATTTATAATAAATAATTAAAAATTATTAAAATTATATTTATATTAAATAATAATTAAAATTATATTTATATAAAAAAAATAAAAAAAAATTTAAAAAAAATAATGAAAGGATAAAAAAAGGAAGGATAATTTTTTTTATAAATATACCTGGAAGCCTTCCCATCTTCACTTTCAAAAACTAGTACTACTTTTTCCAGCTATTTCTAAGTTGGCTTTAGGTTGAGAGATTTTACCTACTCTTTTTTTATAGTTGTTCAGTCTCACTTCCTTGAGCTCTAATGCCTTAGCCATGTCTTCCACAGATGTTGGTTCAGAGCAGACAGATTCCACTGAAATATCCATTCAGGAAATAATTAAAAGGTTATGGGAATTGCATAGACTTACTAGCGAGCATGAAACGGAGGCCGATTCACCTCAACAAACCACTCTCGGCACCAACAGTACTGCCGCTAATAACCAGACTGGAAATGAGCAAGATGGCTCTAACAGTGGAGGTGCTACTGCTAGCCAAGGGAATAGCGATGAGACCAGCAGACAGGTTGCAGATGATAGCCAGGAGGAGACCAAGACTACTGAGAGCAACAAAAAGAACGAAGATGTTAGCAAGAAGAAGATCGATGAGAGCAACAAAAGGAAGGAAGTGCTACACGAGCTGGGAAAGTTATGCAAAGAACTCGATTATATGATCAGGTCATTCAAGAAACTCGAGAACTTCGAAAATAGTCTACGAGAACCACTCAAAACTCTTGAAGCCAATGTGAACGACATCTTGAAAGATCTACCTCTAGTCACAGCAGACGAGTTACCAAAACAGGTTCCACTCAATCTACGTGTGCTCAGAAACAACATCACCAGAGTCAAAATCCTGATCCCGTTGCAACATCAAACTGCCAACATAAATTCTGAAGGTAATCGGGCTTGGCAGACAACCGTTGCCACCAGAGAGGTCGAGGACCTGCCTCACCTACACGATGGAGATATATTTGAAAACAGCTATTACTTCAAAGAAATTAAGGACAAATATGAAGGCCTTGATGACAGGCAGCGACTCTGCTTGTTCTGTTTCGCAATTTTCCCTGAAAATGCCGAGATAAAGAAGAGGTTTTTAAGATTCTGGTGGGTTGGAGAAAATTTAGTCCCACCCGAAGAAGGAAAGGATGAGATGAGAATTGTGACTGAGACTCTTGACAAATTCGTAGAGAAGAGGTTTATCGAGCCTGTTCTGAAGAAAAATAAATTACAGCCCAGAAGCTACAAGATGAACCCAATTGTTCGTTCGTGCGTGATCAAGTTTGCCAAAATTGCACGTTTTTTTGATTATGACCAAGAGGGAAAACCCACCATGGATTTTTTATTATGCAAAAAGGCATGTATGGTAAAATCTGGAGGAGCCCCTGTTTCCTGGTTCTCTGCAGATCTAGTAAAGCTGCAGATGTTGTTCAATTTTCCTGACAGTGATAAATTGATCAAAGCTAGTAAGCAACTGCATGAATTGCAGACGTTATTCAATCTAAGTAAGCAATTTCCCGCTTTAACTACGGAGTCGTTTTCTAAGATGACGGGCCTCAATGTTCTTTATCTGGGTAAATGGGAAACCACGGCTGGGCGCCCTCGCCACATTGAGGTGGAAGACATTGACTTCTTAAAAGGGTTGAAAAATATGAAGAAATTAAGGCTTCTTAGTCTTCAAGGTATTTCCGGTATCCCAAAGCTTCCCAGTACTCTTTGCAAGCTTGAAAATTTGAGGATCTTAGATCTTAGAGCATGTCACAATCTGGAGAAGCTACCAGACAGGATAGGCTCACTTAAGAAGCTGACTTACTTGGATTTATCTGAGTGCTATCTGCTTGATGACATGCCCAAACAGCTGAATCAACTCTGGGAACTCCAAGTTCTCAAAGGTTTTGTGATTGGCGACGGCAAAAAGTCATGTACTCTTGAAGACTTGTCAGAGTTAGAGAATCTGAGAAAACTAAGCGTCAATGTTAACACCACGAAGTTCAATATTGATGATGCAGGGGACGCTCTTTCTAAATTTCAGAAACTTCAGAAGTTGAAAATAGCGTGGGGATCAGGGGGGGTGCCAGGAAAGGAGGATTCTACGCAAGACAGTACCGAACAGCAATCGAAGATCAAGAACCAGCAGGTAAGTAAGACAGCAGCAAAATCCTTGACTGAAAAAGAGACCAAGGGAGAAGATAAAGGCAATCGGGAAAGCAGTGCAGGTGAAGCAAATTCAAAGACCATGAACCTGGAGGAGGATAAGAAAAAGCAAAATGCTGGTGCAACCAAATCAGTGGCCTCCAAAGTGAGCGAACAAGACAGCGGGAAGCCGAGAGATGGTAATTTTAAACGGGCCGCCACTAAAAAACTAACGTCGCTAGTGCGAGGGAAAAAACCACAAAATCTTGAAGGTCTTGAGAATCTGGTGAAACTGGATCTCCAATGCTTCCCTCGCTCAACACCACCTGTTTGGCTAGTACCACATAAAATGGTGAGCCTCACGAATCTGTCGATTAGAGGTGGAAGACTGGGTCACCTAATTCATGAGGGTGAGAGGAAGTGGAATGTGGAGACCTTACGTTTGAAGTTCTTGGTGGACTTTAAGATGAACTGGAAAGATATGCAGAAACACTTTCCGAAATTGAAATATTTGGAGAACGTTAGAAGCCCCAGAATCACATTCTGCCCATGCGATGCAAGTGGAGTGTGGCAAAATTCTTCAAAATAGAGTTGAAGAATGTTTGAAGATTTTGCCAGAACTGTGTTTGTTTTAATTGATTCTTGTTGGAAGTGTGTTGCATTCTTGTTTTGTTTGTTTGTTTGTTTTTCATTTGCAGAAGTGTGTTGTATTTCTATTTCACCTTTTCTAGTTTCTTGTATTTTCATGCTTCCTTGTAAAATCTGAAAATTTCTACTCTTTGTTCATTCGTTTTTATTTTTGACATTTAACGCCCATTTTCCCATAAAAATTTAGTAGATTTTGTTGTGAATTTTGGTATTTAAAAATTATTATTTATTATTATAATCTACTAAGTTGTTAGTATTTGTTAGATTTTTAATTTAAATGATCAAAATTAATTTCTAATAACCTGAATAAAAAAAAATGTCTTTCAAATTTTCATGTAACAATCAACAAATTATGTGTTTGTTCTGCAGCCATTAACATACTTTTTTTTGTTTAGCAAAATGAATCTCCTATCACATCTTTTCATGAGAAGTATAGTAATAACATTTACTATTTAATTATTTAAGTAACGTTGCATTTAAAAATTTATTAATTAAATCTTTTAATATTTTACAATAAGTTTTTGGTTATTAAATAAAAAGAAAAAAAAAATCAAAGAAAGGGAATTCACATAAATCTAGTCAGTCAGTCACTAGCTAACAAAATGAGAATGGATTATAGATACGACTTACTGGGGAATACACATGAGTTATGACACACCAACCAACCAGACCCAGTTGCTAACCTGTTGTTGTCTTGTTGATGATTTTTTTTTTTTTTTTTTTTTATAAACAAATATCTGAATAAAAACAAAAGGATAATATACACTATTGACTTTTGTTTTAGTGTTTTTTTTTTTACTCCTGCTCCTGCATGATTGTAATTTGTAAATGAAAATTTGTTGATATAAAAAATATCGCAATTTAAACTTTTTTTCAAAAGAAATAAGTAATAGATGTTAGAATTAGAATTCAATTCACTAAATATCCTCTCTCTCTCTCTCTCTCGTAAATTAATTAAACTAAATCTGATTCTAGATTAATATTTTTGCTTTCTCTCTGGTGGGGTGCTCTGAAAGTTTCAAACCAAACCATATTTATAAAATCTTTTTTTTTTTTTTTTTGTTGTTGAAAGAATCGGATAACATTTTTCTTCAAATATATTCGTATAAAAAATTCCAAATCCAACCGATACACACATTAATGTAATTCTGTATAGCCTAGATATTTTGAGATTCCTTGTTTTTGGTTTCTCGTTTATAAGAAAGTAAATGAACCGAATTTGAACGAACAGATTTATGTTCATATTCGTTTATTTATTTTTGAGTTTGTTTGTATTCGGTTCGTGTTCATTAAGAATTTTAAAATTGTGTTTAAGCTCTGTTCGTTTAAAATTGAGTTTGTTTGTGTTCGTTTATTTAATGTTCATGAACAAATTTATTTAAATTAAATGAACTTGTTCGTAAACATAAAATGAACATGTTCATGAGCATATAATCGAACATGTTCGCGAACAATTAAAATTATGTTCATGAACAATAAACAAATAAATCTAAACAATTTTAACAAACAAACAAATCAATAAATCAATTTTATATTATTACTATTAAATATAAAATAATAAAATACAAACGTAATTAAAATAAATTATTATTCAATTATTCAATTTAAGTTATTAAATAATATTAATTATATTATAAGTAAATAAAATAAAATAAAATAATTAATTATATAAATAAAAGATAAAATAATAATAATATTATTCAATTATAAACGAACATAAACGAGCTTTAAACAAATTAATAAACGAACTTTAAATAAATCATAAACGAGTTTGTTCATAAAAATAAACGAACCGAACACGCATATATTCGAACTCGATTCGTTTAATAAACTAATATTAAAATTATATTCATAATCATTTATTTGATTTAATAAACAAATAAAAATTAAACTATTCATAAAATTTACAACCCTACTCGTTTATGTCTAGGTAACATTCATAATAGTGTCTTGTATGATTTGATTTTCTTATACAATATCTTTCTTTCTGGCCAATGGAAAAAACACCACACAGTTGGGCCAGTGACATAGGCCGAAGGGTATTTGATTGACAGGCAGGCTGGGTCCACCCCTGGCTTTTACCTTGTCCTTTCCAAACTGATTAATAATAAAGTCAATTATTGCATCGAAACCCGACGAACGAGAGACCACCAATGCCAATAATTGACCAGCACGTTTATTTGTACTCTCTTTGTAATAAATATAAAGTGTTCTTTCTTTATGAAAAAATTCACAGAGCATATTCCCAACTCCCAAGGCATTTGAATTCGTGATCAGATCTTCCTGTTTCTCATTTTCCTGTCGAAACTCTGGTAGAATAGTATGGAAAAAAAACTTTATTACTAATCATCAATGGTTCAAATTAAACTTTGATTTACTTATTGGTAACTTCTTGAAAACCAAGATCATTTTGTTTGGATGCTCATATATAAAAAAAGGTTTCACATAATTAAGTTTGTCAGTTGCCGCCCTTGACCCTTCATATTTCTCCATTTGTTGTTGATTTTTTATTCAAGGATATAACTTAGGGCTAGTTTAGTAGGGTTGAATTTGAAGGTCAAAAAAGAAAGAAAAAGACTTAAAATTTTAAAGGTCGGCCGAAGTCTTGCAAAAATAAAAAATAAATACGCGAAATGACAAGAAACTCCAGGAGGACTGGAGGAGACAGCAGGAAAGTTTTTTTTTTTCCTTCTTTGTTCGTTTGTTCCTTATATAATATATACAAGAACATGTTCTATCTTCATTTGCTTCAAAATCTTATAATAAATACTTGAATTTGATTATTTTTTGCTAAATACTCCTTGAATTTGATTAAAATTGCAATAAGTAGTGAATCAAATCATCACTTATCAACAACATCAACCTTGATTCTAGTATATCATTGACTATGAACATGACAATATTAATAAATAATTAAATATCTGGAAATTTCTAAGAAAGTTTCGAAGGAATAACAATATTTTACAACAAAAAAAAAAAAAAAATCTTCAGTTGAATAATTTTCTCTTTTGAATAAATCAGCAAATCAAAAAATTGGAATGGACTTTTTCACAATTATATATATATATATATATATATATTGTAATAAACTCTTTCAGAAATTTAAGAACAGACGAAAAACTATGTTGTTAGTCCAAAGGCAAATGATGAAAACACAAGAAAAATAAGTTAGATTCCTTCACGACTTAGTCCTGGCCTTGTTTCCCGTACTAGACAGGAAAATCTTCAGCCCAGAATGTTGATTATTTCGGGTTTTATTTTTATTTTTGGTTTTTGTGAGCACTAGAACGTTGGGAGAATTTTTTATTATTATATATTTATAAAATTTTAATTAAATTAATAATCATAAATAAATTTAAATTGAATCATATTAAATAATTATTATTTATTTAAATAAATTTTTATATTTTATAATATCATAAGTAAACGAATTTAAAATTAAAATAGAATTATTATGATAAATTATGTAAAATATGTAAAATATGGAATAAATTGAGACACGATATAACATAACATAGAAAAATAATTAAAATACGACACGACACGAAAAATAGCATTAACATGACACGAATACTCGAACGTATCAAAATTTTATATAAAATGAATTATTAACGTGTAAAAATTTATATAAATTTATAATACTTTGAAAAAAAATAACACGTCACGAATACACAATTTTTTTTCTAAATTGAATCACTATGACAAACTATGCAAAATATGTCATGAATTGAGACTTGATACAAACATGCAAATTTTTCTCTAAATTGAATCAAAATGACAAACTATGCAAAATATAAAATGAGATGAGATATGACACGAACACAACATAGAAAAAATTATTAAAAACACAACAGGAAAAATAACATGAATACACGAACATGTCAAAATATAAATAAAACGAATTATTAACGTGTAAAAATTATATAAATTTATAATACTTTAAACACACGAAAAAATAACACGAACAAAATATGGAATAAATTAAGACACGACACAAACACAACATTGAGAAATAATTAAAATACGACACAACATGAAAAATAACGTGAACACGATTCGAATACACGAACATCTCAAAATTTATATAAAACGAATTATTAATGTGTAAAAATTTATATAAATTTATAATACTTTGAACACAAAAAAATAACACGAACATGTCACAAACATACAAATTTTTTCTAAATTGAATCATTATGACAAATTATGCAAAATATATAATGAATTGTGACAAGACACGAACATGACATGAGCACACAAAATTTTCTCTAAATTGAATCACAATGACAAATTATGCAAAATATAAAATGAATTGAGACATGACACGAACATAACATAGGAAAAATAATTAAAACACAACACGAAAAATAACATGAATACTACTCGAATATACGAATATGTCAAAATATTAAAAAAAATTAATTATTAACATGTAAAATTTATATTTATAATATTTTAAACACACAAAAAAATAACACAAATACGAACACACAATTTTTTTTCTCTTTCATTTTCTTCTTTTTCTTTCTTCCCTACTAAAAAATAAAATAAAATAAAAGTGCCACATGTCAATACCAAGTAGTTTTATGTAGTTCATTTTATAAATATACTAGAATTCTTTTCCTGTTGTGCTAGGGGATTTTTGTAATATTTATAATTTTTTAATTAAATTGATAATCATAAATAAATTTAAGTTCAATCATATTAAATAATAATTTTTTATTTAAATAATTTTTTATATTTTAATATTTTAAGTAAATAAATTTAGAGTTAAAATCGAATCACTATGATAAATTATGCAAAATATTAAATAAATTGAGACACGATACAATACAACATGAGAAAATAATTAAAACACGACATAACATGAAAAATAACATGAACACGAAACGAACGTGTCAAAATTTATATAACACGAATTATTAACACGTAAAAAATTATATAAATTTATAATATTTTGAAAATACCAAAAAAAATAACACTAACACTTCATGAACACACAAATTCTTCTCTAAATTGAATTACTATAACAAATTATTTAAAATATGTAATGAATTGAGACACGACATGAACAAACAAATTTTTCTCTAAATTAAATCACAATGACAAACTATGCAAAATATAAAATGAATTGAGACACGACACGAACATAACATAAGAAAAATAATTAAAACACAACACGAAAAATAACATGAAAATGACACGAATACACGAACGTGTCAAAATATAAATAAAATGAATTATTAACGCGTAAAAATTTATATAAATTTATAATATTTTAAATACACGAAAAATAACACGAATAGAATATGGGATAAATTGAGACAAGACACAAAATAATATGAAAAAATAATTTAAACGCGGTATGAAAAATAATGTGAACATGATACAAATATACGAACGTGTCAAAATCTATATAAAACAAATTATTTATGTGTAAAATTTTATATAAATTTATAACACTTTGAACAAGCACAAAAATAACATGAACACGTCATAAATATACAAAATTTTCTCTAAATTCTATAACAAATTATGCTAAATATGTCATGAATTGAGACACGATACAAATACACAAATTTTATTTAAATTGAATCACAATGACAAACTATGCAAAATATAAAATGAATTGAGACACAATACGAATATAGCATAGGAAAAATAATTAAAACAGAACATGAAAAATAACATGAACACTACACGAATACACGAACGTGCCAAAATATACATAAAATAAATTATTAACGTATAAAAATTCATATAAATTTATAATATTTTAAATATATAAAAAAAATAACACAAATATAAAAATATAAAATTTTATCTTTTCTTTCTTTCTTTTTTTTTTCCTTACCAAAAAAACATGTGGCAGTGTGTGATTAATGTGTATAGTCAATATTATATATACGTATGATATATACAAGTTTTTTCGGATTTGACAAATTGAGTTTTGGACAAATAATATTTTTTTTACTATTTAAATTTGATCCGATTAGACATGGTCATGATCAATTCTACTAATACCTTATATTATTTAAAGATAATGATATATTAATTTATAATAATATTTTTGTATTAAATACGATAATTTATATTTATTTTAATATATTTGATTAAAATATTATTTTAAAAAAAAACTCACGTGAATAACACATTTCAAAGACATGTCATGTCATATTTGATGAATCAGCAAGGTTATACCGACATTATCTAATTTGAGATTTGATGATGAAAATCTATATTGCACGTTTAAAAAATGTAAACATTTGCCTAATACTATAATTCTTCATCCGCTTCGCTGGTCGATTTTTTATAATATTTATAAAATTTTAATTAAATTAATAATTATAAATAAATATAAGTTGAATTATATTAAATAGTTATTATTTATTTAAATATTTTTTATATTTTAATATTGTAAGTAAATGAATTTAAAGTTAAAATCGAATCACTATGACAAAATATGAGATGAATTAAGATACGACACAAGTATAACATGAGAAAATAATTAAAATACGACACGACACGAAAAATAACATAAACACAATACGAATACACGAACGTGTCAAAATCTATATAAAACGAATTATTAACGTGTAAAAATTTATATAAATTTCTAACACTTTAAATACAAAAAAGAACACAAACACGTCACGAACACACAAATTTTTTTTAAAATTGAATGACTATAACAAATTATACAAAATATGTCATGAAATGAGGCAAGACACAAACACACAATATTTTTTTTTTTAAATTGAATCACAATGATAAACTATGTAAAATATGAAATGAATTGAGACACGACATGAACACAGCATAGGAAAAATAATTAAAACACTACACAAATACAAGAACGTGTCAAAATATACATAAAACGAATTATTAACGTTTAAAATTTTACATAAATTTATAACACTTTAAACACATAAAAAAATAGCACGAATACGAACACATAAATTTTTATCATCTTTTTTAAACACATAAAAAATAAAGCGAATGCATAAATTTTTATTTTTTTTCCCTCTCTTTCTCTCCTAAAAAAAAATGCACCACGTGTCGACACCTAAAGGATGTGTACAGTAAAAAATATAGTATCGTATAGACTAGAATTTTTCTCAGCTTCGCTCGGGGATTTTTTTTTTAATATTTATAAAATTTTAATTAAATTAACAATCATAAATAAATTTAAGTTAAATCATATTCAATAATTATCAGTTAATTAAATAATTTTTATATTTTAAGTAACTAAATTTAGAGTTCAAATCGAACCACTATGACAAATTATTCAAAATATGGGATGAATTGAGACACGACACAAATATATGAGAAATAATTAAAACATGTTATGACAAGAAAAATAACATGATTACAACACAAATACACGAACGTGGAAATATATATATAAAACGAATTATTAACACGTAAACATTTATAGTATTTTGAACACACCAAAAAATAACACGAACAAGTCACAAACACAAAAAAAAATGCTTCAAATTGAATCACTATGAAAAATTATGCAAAATATGTTATGAATTAAGATATGACAAGAACAAACAATTTTTTCTCTAAATTAAATCACAATGACAAACTATGCAAAATATGAAATGAATTGAGACACGACACAAACACGACATAGAAAAAATATTTAAAACACAATACGAAAAATAACATGAACACGATACAAATACAGAACGTATCAAAATATAAATAAAACAAATTATTAACATGTAAAATTTATATAAATTTACACACGAAAAAATAACACGAACAAATATATGGGATGATTGAGACGCGACACAAACACATCATGAGAAAATAATTACAACACAATGCAACACAAAAAATAATATGAACACAACACAAATACACAAATGTATCAATATATATATATATATATATAATAAATTATTAACGTGTAAAAATTTATATAAATTTATAATACTTTGAGCACACACAAAAATAACACGAACACGTCATGAACACACAAATTTTTCTCTAAATTGAATCACTATGAAAAATTATGCAAAATATATCATAAAATAAGGCACGACACGAATACATAAATTTTCTCTAAATCGAATCACAATGACAAACTATACAAATATATAAAATGAATTGAGACACGACACGAACACAACATAGGAAAAATAATTAAAACACAACACGAAAAATAATATAAACACTACACGAATACAAGAACGTGTCAAAATATACATAAAATAAATTATTGACAATATAAATTTATAATACTTTAAAAATACGAAAAATAACACGAATACAAACACACAAATTTTTTTATTTTCTTTCTTTTCCTTTATTCCCTCTTTTTTTTTTTTTTTCTTTTTTTTTTCTTTCTTAAAAAGAAAAACACATGTCAACACCAAAATAATGGACATATGTCAACACCTAGTTAAATTGTGTAGCCAATTTTATATTAATGTTATACTAGAATTCTTCCACCGCTTCGCTCGAAAAGTTTTTTTAATATTTATAAATTTTTAATTAAATTAATAATTATAAATAAAATTAAATTGAATCAGATTAAATAATTATTAGTTATTTAAATAAATTTTTATGTTTTAATATCTGAAGTAAATGAATTTATGGTTAAAATCAAAACTATGACAAACTATGCAGATATAGAATGAATTGAGACACGACACAAACACAACATAGAAAACTAATTAAAACACGACAGGACACCAAATATAACATGAACATGACACGAATACACGAACTTATCAAGATCTATATAAAACAAATTAATAACGTGTAAAAATTTATATAAATTCATAATACTTTGAACACAAAAAAATAACATGAACACGTCACGAACATAAATTTTTCTCTAAATTGAATTACTATCACAAATTATGCAAAACATGTTATGAATTGAGACACGACACGAACACATAATTTTTTTTCTAAATTGAATCATAATGATAAACTATGTAAAATATGAGATGAATCGAGACACAACACGAACACAACATAGGAAAAATAATTAAAACACAACACAAAGAATAACATGAATACGACACGAATACACAAACATGTCAAAACATACATAAAACGAATTATTAACATGTAAAAAAATTATATAAATTTATAATACTTTGAGCACTCACAAAAAATAAGACGAACACATTACGGACACACAAATTTTTTTTCTAAATTGAATCACTATGATAAATTATACAAAATATGTCATGAATTAAGACACGACAAGAATACATAATATTTTCACTAAATTGAATCATAATGATAAACTATGCAAAATAGGAGATGAATTGAGACACAACATAAGAAAATAATTAAAATACAAAACGAAAAATAACATGAACACACAATTTTTTTTTTCTTTACTCTCTCTCTCTCTCTTTTCTTTATTTCTTTCTTCCTTAAATAAAAAAATGACACATGTCAATACTTAAGCTATTTAAGTAGTTCATCTAACATTAATATAAAGTTAACTACATAAAATAATGTGGTGGTGACACATCTATTTTTTATTTATTTTTTTATAGAATTCAAGAAAAAAAGAAAAGGAAAGGAAAATTTTTAAAAAAAATTTATGTGTTCATGTTCGTGTGTTTAAAATATTATAATTTTATATGAATTTTTACACATTAATAATTTATTTTATGTATATTTTGACATGTTCGTGTATTCGCGTAGCGCTAATGTTATTTTTTGTATTGTGTTTTAATTATTTTTCCTATGTTGTATTCGTGTCGTGTCTCAATTCATTTCATATTTTGCATAGTTTATCATTGTGATTGAATTTAGAGAAAAATTTGTGTATTCGTGTCGTATCTCAATTCATGACATATTTTGCATAATTTGTCATAGTGCTTCAATTTAAAGAAAAATTTATGTGTTCGTGACGTGATCGTGTTATTTTTTTGTGTTCAAAGTATTATAAATTTTTACGCGTTAATAATTCATTTTATATAGATTTTGACACGTTTTTGTATTCATGTCATGTTAAATTATTTTCCGTGTTGTGTTTTAATTATTTTTTCATGTTGTGTTTGTGTCGTGTCTCAATTCATCCGATATTTGCATAATTTGTCATAGTAATTCAATTTGAACTCTAAATTCAACTACTTAAGACATTAAAACATAAAAATTTATTTAATAGATGATAATTATTTAATATGATTTAACTTAATTTTATTTGTGATTATTAATTTAATTAAAAATTTATAAATATTAAAAAATACCGATCTGGCAATATTGGACATGACATGATTATGCGACACGAAAAAAATAATTAAAACACGACACTTAAAAAAATACGGAGATGACACAAATACATGAATATGTCAAAATTTATATAATACAAATTATTAACACGTCAAAATTTATATAAATATAAACACTTTAAATACGATTATGACAAAAAAATGCACAAACATGACACAAATACACAAATTGTCAAGTCTAAATCTACCCCAGCGAAGCGGGGCAAGAATTCTAGTTTTATATATATATATATATATATATATATATATATATACTAGAATTCTTTCTCTGTTTCCCTGGAGTTTTTAATATTTATAATTTTTTAATTAAATTAACAATTACAAATAAATTTAAGTTGAATCATATTAAATAATTATCACTTATTTAAATAATTGTTTATGTTTTAATATTTTAAATAAATGAATTTAGAGTTCAAATCGAATCATTATGACAAATTATGTAAAATATGGGATGAATTGAGACACGACAAAAACACAACATGAAAAATTAATTAAAACACGACACGACATGAAAAATAACATGAACACGATACGAATACACGAATGTGTCAAAATCTATATAAAACGAATTATCAATGCATAAGAAATTATATAAATTTATAATACTTTGAAAACACCAAAAAATAACACGAATATTAATACACATTTTTTTTTAAAAATTGAATCACTATACAAATTATGCAAAATATGTCATGAATTTGTGTTACGAACACATAAATTTTCTCTAAATTGAATCACAATGACAAAACTATACAAAGTATGAAATGAATTGGGACACGACACGAACACAACATAAGAAAAATAATTAAAACACAACACGAAAAATAACATGAACATTACATGAATACACGAACATGTCAAAATATAAATAAAATGAATATTAACATATAAAGAATTATACAAATTTATAATACTTTAAACACACACAAAAATAACACGAACAAAATATGGGATGAATTGAGACACAACACAAACACAACATGAGAAAATAATTAAAACATGGCATGACACAAACACCTGTCAAAATCAATATAAAATGAATTATTAACGTGTAAAATTTATATAAGTTTATATTACTTTGAACAAAAAAAAACACGAACATATATATATATATATTTTTAAATTGAATCACTATGACAAATTATGCAAAATATGTCATGAATTGAGACACGATGCGAACACAATTTTTTCTCTAAATTGAATAATAATGACAAACTATGCAAAATATGAAATGAATTGAGACGCGACACGAACACAACATAAGAAAAATAATTAAAAACACAATACGAAAAATAACATGAACACTACGCGATTACACGAACATGTCAAAATATATATAAAACGAATTATTAACATATAAAAATTTATAATACTTAAAACATACGAAAAAATAACACGAACACAAAAAAATTTCTATTTTTCTCTTTCCTTTCTTCACTCTTTTTTTTCTTTCACAAAAAACAAAAATAAAATTGCCATGTGTTGGCTCCATGTGAATTTATGTAGTCAATATTATATTATAGTTAGATTTTAGACTAGAATTTTTCCCCCGCTTTGTTGGAGGATTTTTTTTATTTATAATTTTTTTAATTAAATTAATAATTATAAATAAATTTAAGTTAAGTTAAGTTAAATCGTATTAAATAATTATCATTTATTTAAATAATTTTTTATGTTTTAATATTTTAAGTAGATGAATTTAGAGTTAAAATCGAATCACTATGATAAATTATGCAAAATATGGGATGAATTGAGACATGACACAAACACGACATGAAATGAAAAATAATATGAACACGACACGAATACATGAACGTATCAAAATCTATATAAAACAAATTATTAACGCGTACAAAATTATATAAATTTATAATACTTTGAACACCAAATTTTCATACTAATATGAACACCTCACAAACACGAAATTTTTTCCAAATTGAATCACTATGACAAATTATGCAAAATATGCTATGAATTCAGATAGAACACGAACACATAATTTTTTCTCTAAATTGAATCACAATAGCAAACTATGCAAAATATGAAATGAAAAACGACACAAGTACAACATAAGAAAAATAATTAAAATACAAAACAAAAAATAACATGAGCACCAAACGAATATTCAAATGTGTCAAAATATACATAAAATGAATTATTAACGTATAAAATTTATATAAATTTATAATACCTTGAACACACAAAAAAAAGAACACGAACATGTCACGAATACATTAATTTTTTCTAAATTGAATCACAGTGACAAACAATGCAAAATATTAGATGAATTTAGACAAGATACGAACACAACATAAGAAAAATAATTAAAACACAACACGAAATAACATGAACATGACACAAATACACGAACGTGTCAAAATATACATAAAATAAATTATTAATGTGTATAAATTTATAATATTTTAAACAAAAAAAAATAATACAAATACACAGATTCTTCTCATATATTTTTTTCTTTCTATCATCCTAAAAAATAAAATTAAAAACCACGTCTTTCTTATCCTTTCTTGTATGAAAGACATCATTTTGTTTTGGGTTAAATACTAAATTAGTCCCTGTACTTTAGGCCTTTTATCTGTTTGGTATCTGAAGAAATTTTTTTGTCACTTTGGTACTCGAACTTTCCTGCCGTCAATCAACTAATCAGATTGGTACTCGAACTTTGGTACTCGAATTTTTTTGTCACTTTGGTACTCGAATTTTTTTGCCTTAACACCGTTAATTAATGGCTGACTAGGCAAAAAATCAACTAATCAGAGCCTGACACGTGGCAAAACTGCTACATCATTCGTGTCACGTCATCATGAATGAAAAAATTCAAAAAAAAAAATATAAATAAAAAAACTGATTCTTTTTTTTAATCAAAATTAATTTTTTTTGAAATTTAGAAATTAAAAAATTATAAAAAATTAAAAGATAAATCTGAAAAATTCAAAATTAAAAAGAAAAAGAAAAAGAAAAAATAATTTTTTTAAAATATAGAATTTTCAAATTCAAAAAATATATATGAAAATTCAAAATAAAAAAACAAAAATTTAAAAATTAGATTTTTTTTAATTTATTAATTTTTATTAAAAATATTCAGATTTCTTTTTCTTATTTTTTATTTTTACAGATTTTTGAATATATATATATATATAAAGTTTTCGATTTTATAATTTATTTTGAAATTTGGTTTTTTATTTTTGTAATATATATGAAAATTCAAAATAAAAAAAATAGAATATTTAAATTTAAAAATATAATATTTTTTTATTAAAAAAAATTCAAATTTCTTTTTCTTATTTTTTTTATTTTTTTACAAAATTTTAAATATATATATATATATATATAAAGTTTTCAATTTTTATAATTTATTTATAATTTTGGTTTTTTATTTTGATTTTTATAATTTTTTTTGAATTTTTAACTTATATGATGATGTGGCACTAATGATGTGACAGTTTTGCCACGTGTCAGGTTCTGATTGGTTGATTTTTTGCCTAGTCAGCAATTAACTAACGGTGTTAGGATAAAGGGCTAATTTGATTGACGGCAAGAAAGTTCGAGTACCAAAGTGATAATTTTTTTTTCAGGTATCAAACGGATAAAATGCATAAAATATAGGGGCTAATTTAGTATTAAATCCTTTTGTTTTAAAGAGGAAAAAAAATAACATGTGTCAAATAAAGAAAAACTCATGCAGTCAATTATATATATATATATACTAGAATTCTTTTCCCGCTTCACTTAGGATTTTTTAAATATTTATAATTTTTAATTAAATTACAATCACAAAAAAATTTAAGTTCAATTTTATTAAATAATTATTATTTTATTTAAATAATTTTTTATGTTTTAATATCTTAAATAAATGAATTTAGAGTTAAAACGAATCACTATAATAAATTATGTAAAATATGAGATGAATTGAGATACGACACAAACATAACATGAGAAAATAATTAAAACATGACACGAAAAATAACATGAACACTACACGAATACATGAACTTGTCAATATATATATAAAACGAATTACTAACGCGTAAAACTTTATAATACTTTGAACACACCAAAAAATAACACGAACACGTCACGAACACAAAATTTTTTCTCTAAATTGAATCACTATGACAAATTATGCCATGAATTGAGACACGACATGAACTCACAATATTTTTTTTCTAAACTGATCCACAATGACAAATTATGCAAAATATGAAATGAATTGAGACACGACACGAACACAACATATAAAAAATAATTAAAACACAATACAAAAAATAATATGAACACGACACGAATACATGAACGTGTCAAAATATAAATAAAACAAATTATTAACGTGTAAAAAATTATAATACTTTGAACACACGATAAAATAACACAAACAAAATATGAGATGAATTGAAACATGGCATAATCACAACATGAAAAAATAATTAAAACAGGACACGAAAAATAACACGAGCACGACACGAATACACAAACCTATCAAAATTTATATAAAAAATTATTAACGTGTAAAAATTTATTTAAATTATAATACTTTGAACACAAAAAATACCCCGAATACGTACACACAGGATTTTCTCTAAATTGAATCACTATTACAAATTATGCAGAATATGTCATGAATTGAAACACGATACGAACACGACACGAACACAACTCTAAATTAAATCATAATAACAAACTATGCAAAATATGAAATGAATTGAGACACGACACGAACATAGCATAAGAAAAATAAAATTAAAACACAATACGAAAAATAACATAAATACTACATGAATTTACAAACTTGTCAAAATATACATAAAACTAATTATTAACGTGTAAAAATTTATATAAATTATAATACTTTAAACACACACAAAAATAAAACGAACACAAACACACAAATGTTTTCTCTTTACTTTATTTTATTTTCTTTCTCCCCTCATCTATGCATCTCTTTTCTTCCTTCTCCCCATAGCCTTAACAAAAGCAAAAATAACCTTTTTATCCTTTTTGGACATGTGTCAAGTATGTATGCATCCATGTAGTCAATTTTATATTAATGTTAGATACTAGAATTCTTCTCCTGCTTCGTTAGAGGTTTTTTTTTTTTTTTTTTTTAATATTTATAAAATTTTAATTAAACTAACAATCACAAATAAATTTAAGTTGAATCATATTAAATAATTATCACTTATTTAAATAATTTTTTATGTTTTAATATCTTAAGTAAATGAATTTAGAGTTAAAATCGAATCACTATGACAAATTATGCAAAATATGAGATGAATTGAGACAGAACTTAAACACAAAATGAAAAAATAATTAAAACGTGACACGACACGAAAAATGATATGAACACGACACGAATACACGAACGTGTCAAAATCTATACAAAACGAATTATTAATACGTAAAAATTTATATAAATTTATAATAATTTTAAAAGACAAAAAAAATAAAACGAAGTACACACAATTTTTTCTCTAAATTGAACCACTATGACAAATTATACAAAATATGTCATGAATTGAGACATGACACGAGCACACAAAATTTTCTCTAAATTGAATCACGATAATAAACTATACAAAATATTAAATGAATTAAGCCACGACACGAACACAACATAGGAAAAATAATTAAAACACAACATAAAAATAACATGAACACGATACGAATACATGAACGTGTCAAAATATAAATAAAACGAATATTAACATGTAAAAAATTATACAAATTTATAATATTTTAAATATACGAAAAAGTAACATGAACAAAATATGAGATGAATTGAGACAAGACACAAAACAACATGAAAAAATAATTAAAACATGACACGACACGAAAAATAACATGAACACGACACAAATACAACATGTCAAAATCTATATAAAATGAATTATTAACTTGTAAAAAAATTATATACATTTATAATATTTGAACACAAAAAAAAAAAAACACATAACGAACACGTAATTTTTTCTCTAAATTGAATCACTATGACAAAGTATGCAAAATATATCATGAATTGAGATATGACACGAACACCCAAATTTTTCTCTAAATTGAATCATAATGACAAACTATGCAAAATATAAAATGAATTGAGACACGACACGAACACAATATAAAAAAAATAATTAAAAACGCAATCCGAAAAATAACATGAACACTACACGAATATACAAACATATCAAAAGATACATAAAATAAATTATTAACGTGTAAAAATTTATATAAATTTATAATACTTAAAACACAAGAACACGAACATACAAATTTTTTTTCTTTCCTTAATTTTTTTTTCACGTGCTGGCATCTTCTAAACTTGTGTAAACAATCTTATATTATAGTGAGATAGACAAATTTTTATCATTTTTTTTCTCTCTCTTTCTCTTTTTTTTTTTTTTTTTTTAATAGAAAAGAAAATAGCCACGTGTTGGCACTTAAAAATTGTGTAGTTAATATATATATATATATGAATTTTGCTAATAAGTATTCAAAAATATTTTTTAAGGTTATCATATATAATAATATTTTTATTTAATGTATTGAAAATAATAAATAAAATTATCAATTATTGCATTTAATATAATGTTATTATTATAAATAATATATTAACTAATTTTAAAGAGTGTTCTGGCTTAACAAAACCATATATATATATATATATATATATTTATATAAATATATTAATGTTTATGGACTATGGACTATGGAGAGATCATTTACTATTTTTTTTTTTTTACTCAAAATATTTTGAACAGAAATTTAGTTGCATAAGATTTAAGCAAAAAATGGTAAATGATAGGACTCATCGCCATTTTGATTAGGCATTAACCAATGTAGTTAGGTTAGCAATCAAACACAGTTCTGAAAAAAGAGGCCGCCCCTCTAGCTCTATGTCTTGGATGTAATGTAATGATTCAAACCAATTTGATCTCATTTAATAACACACATAAGCTTCAAAAATCAAATGGGTTTTACAGTTTTAAGTTACAAAACAAAAAACAAAAGTTTTGCGTAGAAAAAAAAAACTCGGAATTACCAAATAGTAAAGTACAAATATGTTCATCAATTCCAAATGCAAGAAATAATATGACATCAAATTACTGAACCTCAACCAAACCAAAGCCAGGCTGACTGACTGAAACTAATCCATAATTTTGAAGCCAGAAATGTCAAGCCTCTCCACAGTGCTAGTGCTATTATTTTGATTAGCTTTATTTTTCTCCCGAAGTCTTACGCATCTGTTGAGCCTTGATTTTACCCATCATTTGTGCAGCCCCAGGTAGACCTCCACACCTCTTCATGAGTTCCTCCATCACATCTTTTGAAACTGTTATGTTTTCATGTGTTTCAGAACCTTTCACTGCATCATTGTATATCAACCAGCAGCTCTTCGGATCTTTTAGGGGCTGGAGCCGATGCAAGCTGTTGTCTCCCACCATTTTCTTTGCTGCTTCCTCAGATCTACACGTCACAATAACTGCTCCCCCTTTCTCCTTTGGAAGTCCATTGCTTAAGCAATTTTTGAGTTTTTCATAATAACTGTCTTCCTCTTGCTCCCCAACATCATCAAACACAATTAAATACTTGTTCTCCTTCAGTTGCTGGTTTAGATCATCCAGCAATCCAGAAAGTTTATGCTCATCGGAAATGTGTTCGATGATGTCCTCTGTAACTCCAGTTTCCTCCAACGTTCTTTCAACGGTCTCTTCCTCTGTATTGGGCTTCTCCGACAAGCTTATCCAAACCATTCGACTGTAGCTACTCTTCACTCTCTCATTTTTGAGAATTGACTTGCAAAGGGTTGTTTTGCCGACACCAGGCAGCCCAACAACTCTGATTGTCTTGAACGAATCATCCCTTCCACCTTCGAGAAGCATTATTTCAAGCGACATCTCATCTTTTTCAAAACCACGAGCTTTAGGAGGAGGGTCATAAGTCTTGAGAATTTTTCTCTTCTGTGACGAGCTCCCTTCGCCGGTATTGTTTTGGGTAACATCCCCATTTGAACCTGTTGCTGGTGGTGGTGGTGCTGCTGCTGTTGTTGCTCCATCTCGTTTCTGATCTTTATCGCTTGACGAAGCGTCGTCCCCTGCTGCCTTGAAAATATTACCGACGAACTTGTAGAACTTTCCCTTGCTCTTCTTCTTCTTCTCTTCAGATGGAGGAAGCAAAGTCTTTTGAAACTTGTCGTACATGGTCTCTATCTGGTCAGACCCATTTATGGAACTAGGATTTTGGGGTTCAGTCGTTGCGGCCATATTCCTTACAATCCTTTTGGAGCTCTCTGTCAAAGTGGAAGTATCGGATGGATAAGCTGCTTCAAAGTTCAGATCTTTTATTAGTATTAGTATAATCGAGCCAGATCGAGGATATTTGTGAAGAAAAGGAGAAGAAATCCACAAAGATTATCACTCAGCTGAGATGGGGAAGGAAAGAAGACACAAGGAACAGAGTTATTGGCTTATTAAAGAAGGGATAAAAAGAAAAAGAAAAAGAAAAAGGAAAATAAATTAGTTCCTTAATCCTTAGTTAGAACAATAGATTAATAATAAAAAAGAATTAATGGAACACCAATTTTAAATGTAGTATTTTATTATTAATGCCAAGATGACTTTTATGGTCAATGATCAAAGTCGAGGAGTTTACTAGCTCCGCAGCATCCATATCATGTTACAATACTCAGAAAAGGGCTAAATGCCCACATGTTGCAGCAAGAATTTTTTTTAACTAGGACCCATTAAAATTTGCATTCTGATGTGTTAATACAACCAACTTTGAAAAGGATCAATTCTCAAAATAATCAAATTTATTGTTCCAAAATTTAATACTTAATTAAATAGATTTAGTTTTAGCCTTCTTTTTTTTGGTCTTTTCATGCCAATTGAAGGCACCCCTCTACTTCAGCAGCCATGAACAGAAGGGCCTAATGAGACCCAATCCAACATCCCCAGGAAAAGAAAAAGAAATTATTAAATCAAAGCCTTGGGCCAGATGGCTTCAACTAACAAATAGAGGGAGAAGATGGAATGGACATTACTTACGCCCAATCCAAAACCCAACTAATTAAAAGAAAGAAAAAAAATACTGCAAAAAGTTGGGCCAGCTCTTTTACTGTTGTTATACAAAGCCTTGGGCTGTTTTGGATTGCAATCATGTTTCATGTTTAGTGCATGCAAGAATGTTACAGATTCGAGGGTAAAATGGGCTTAAAAACAAAACAAAAAAAGCCTAGATAGCATTGGTTCAACATATATAGCAGGGTGCATGTGTCACGGACTCGGAACTTTAGCCCTGCGAACCGTGCGGCCTTAGGCTGGAAATCGCTTCCTTGGATGCCTAAGTCAGCCTGTTAACACTCAAGAAACTGTTAACACTCAAGAATCAGCCTGTTAACACTCAAGAAACTGTTAACACTCAAGAAAGGAACTGGTAACTAAATGTTACTAGGGCTAAGCAGAAAAAAATAGAACAAGAGAGAGTAGAATGCTCTTGTATATTACTCAAATGAGTTGAATGATACCAATGAGGCTGGAGGAGGCCTCTATTTATAGTTGAATCCCCTTACATCAACGGTTCAGATTTAAACAAATGAACGGCTAAGATTACATTATCTAGAGGCCTAAAGGAATTTAAACTCTATCTCTTAGAGTTCTAGATAAGCTGGAACTGTTGGGCAGTAACTGTCTTTTACTGCTTCTAGAACCTCCAGGTAAAATCTATCTTTCAGGGTCTTCTAGAATGCTCCAGTGATTGGGCCTATTCTGGTGGGTCAAGATACTCTTTGTAATTTTGATATTGGGCCTGGACCTGCTGTGTGCGAACTGGGCTTGGACCTGTTGTATGCATAACGGACCCAAGCGAGATCGCCCGGGCCGTGACACATACGAGTCCAATGCTACATGGTTGAATAAAGCAGGGTGCATGCGAGTCCAATGCTATATGGACTGTATGTCTCTAAATTCCTAAGTTATAATAATAACAAACAAAAACTTAATACTATATTATGAAATATACTAATAAACAAAAAGTTGGTGAAGATTAGAATTTAATACTAACAAGATACTATTATCAGCAGAATTAAAAGTTCAAATAAACATTATAAAAGATAAATCTAATTAAGAAACTCGTACTAAAAACAATAATCTGCCACAAACCAAAATCAAGTTGATTTTTAAAATTAAAAAAATGCAGAAAGTTAAGGTGAGGTTTTCTATATCAGTTTGATCAGGAACAAATCATCTACATCATCTTAGCATTGGAGAAGTCAAAATTTGGATTCTGAGCCATGAATTTCTTGAGCATATCTTGGTTCTCGATCTCCTGGCTGGTTGGAAGTCCCAACTGCGTCTGCCTCTGATCAAACATCATCTTCTCGACGGTGGACCTCGTTTCCAAGTCCAAATCAGACAACTTGCTTGGCTCTGGTTCTGCCTTTTGAGTATCAATCTCCGTACCTCCCTTCAACAAGGATTTCCACCAACTGGTTTTGTCACACTTGGTCATTAGCAAAGATATCATCTTTTGGTCCTCCAAACTCCAGTATGAATCGTTAGGTTTCACAGCCTCAAACAACTGCCCATCAACAATAGGAGTCTGACCCTTTAGCCCAACCTTCAAATAATTCATCTTTACATCGCATAAAACGTCCCTGGATTTGGTCCCCTGAGGGACTGGAATGGTAACAGTCACCTCTTGCAGGTTTTGTCCCCACGAATGGTTCTCCATGTCAAGACCGTTGGCTTTGTTTGGGGTTAGCTTCTTCTTCTCCTCCTCCTTTTCTTTCTTCTCTAGCTCTTTCTTTGCTGCCTCTTCTTTGATTATTCTTTCCTTGATATTCTTCACCAGAGATGATATTTTCTTCTCTGCTGAACTGGTCTTGAACATATCAGAGTTTTGAGACACAAAGTTAAGGGCAGATTCAAGAAACCCTAGAGGATTTGAAGTGTCAAGAACTGCATTGAAAGACAAAGGAGAAGAAGAAGAAGATTTATTGTTTTCTTGATCTTCTTTGTAATCAGAGAGGATAGCCATGGTTAAATTCTGAGGTTTGAAGCGTAGTGAAACGGATGAATTACTAACTATTAGGGTTTTTCGGAGAAGCCTATTGGCGTTGAATGACTATATATATAGGCGTGGAGGAGAATCAGAAAATTGCTCTAGAAATCCCACTGCAAATTGAAGTGGGAAATCCTTCTTCTTTACGTCAAAGATATTCAATTGTATTAGGTTTTCCTTGCTATTAATTAGACTAAAATAACAAAAAAAAATCCTATATTTTATTATTTTATCTAAGAGCTCTATATTTTTATTAAACCAAATAAGTTTTTGATCATTAATTTATATCCAAATAAATTATTAATCTTTAATTAATATATAAATAAGTTCTTAACATAAATAAATATTTTATTTAAAATAAAAATTTATTTAGATACAAATATAAAATAAAAATTTATTTGAAGGCAATATAAAAATATACTTAATAATTAATTGTGATTAAATGGCCAAAAAGATAATTGTGATTAAAAACCACTATAACTTATATAGTCCATAAAAGACTGAAATAATAACAAAATAGACTTTATTTTTTTTTTTAATGTTGGTTGAGTTTGACTGGGATTCTTTGCCAAACATTTCCACTTTCGAAGGTGGCTGGCTACCTGCCTTAAAATCTCTGTATCAGCTGTGTCTTGTTTGAAAATTCCATTCCTTTAAGCTTAACCAGAGCCAAAATAATTCATTTTCTTATACTTATGGAAAACTTTCAGCTACAAATTGGTTTTTTTTTTTTTGGTCTAACATAACAAGTTCCAAGAAATTCATCTCATTTGATTTATGTTGGAGTAAAGATTAAGTCAAATAAGGAAAATAAATGGTAAAATGCAAAAACTTCTTTCACGTCTAGATTGGTTCTGCTTTCTACAATAATTAATCTAATACTTTATCTGATAGAACATTTCATTCTAGCAAATAGCTTCCACAGCTAGCCTCTTTGTAATGTTGGCACAGCTTGTTGATCCAAATGTTGCATCTGAGACATCAATTGAACAACTCTCCCAACCAACACACGCCTGCAAGAAATGAATATTTATTTAATTTATTTTGAATATAGAAATATATACTTATAATTTGTATCTTGATGCCAAGAAAACTGTCTTAACTACCTTTTCTACAGTAGACAGGCTTAGAGCTGCCTCACAAGAGCCTTTTTGGAATGAGCCGCATTTTCCCTGAGGATCACCAAAGCTGGCGAATTTTATCTGCGAGATGGTTTGGCCTCCTTGGCATGATAGTTCCAATGTGTTGCCTTCATTTGCTTTTGCACAAATTGAACCCACAGTTACGGTCTGGAAAGACACTTGTGAAGGATTTCCACCAATTTCCTCAAATAAAATCAACGTGTTGTTGCGGGGATTAAGGAATGATCTCGGAACATGGTACCTGATACAAATATTACATAGTATTTTGTTTTAGATTTTGGGACTTATTAGTTGCTAGTAAACTAAAATATATATATATATATATGAATGGTGACATTAATTTATACCATCTTTGAGAAGGATTGCCACAATTTGATAAACATTTGTCGTCTTTGTATTGCCCACGATAATCACATTCCTCATTGCAGCCATTACTATCAGTAATTTTTGCAGGCCAGAAGCGGCCGATGCTGTTTCCATTTATCCAGGCATGCCCCTTGCCCATGCCTTGTAAATCCACAACTACAGGGTCTGTTCCCGATGGAGCACTGAATGTGGTCTAAACAACACAATTCAAAGCAAGTTAGAATTGAATCAAAGTTTCTATTGCGGTCAGAACCAAAATTGTTGACATATCATAATTTTAATTCACACCATCAAAAGGCAAGTGCTAAAGTAAATTATTACGTACCTTGTACCAAGTCATAGGCCTGTCGGTGGGAAGTTCTTCTGAGGTAATCCATAGTCTAGCATGAGGAGACTTTGGATCATGAAGTCGTTTAACTTCACTATTCAACCCAGTCTTTATCCAAGGAAAAATAAAGTAGAGTTTCAATCAAATGTTGTATAGAATGCTGCAATTGATGTATTCTAATTCGTTTACATTCGAGAGTTACCTTATAATTCCAAGTATTTGATGACAAATCTATAGTAGCTTTCTTGTTGTCAGTCAATACAACTGGACCTCCATTTATTCCCTCTGGTCCCAAATCAAAAAATTCTCCATAGTTCTGCCAAGGTTACAGTAAGAAAAAAACAAAAAAGCATAGGTCAATCTTTTGAAATTGATAGTTTACATGAATATTAAGTTATGAATCATACAATTAATACAGAGTATTGAAAGTTCATTTTCCTTTCTTGGCTAATCATGCCTCCACCATATTAGAGTGCCTACCTGTAGCCCAACTGTGACACTGAGCAAAGTTAGAATGTTTGTGCCAGGTCTGAGTGAAACTGGGTTCTTGAACTGAAATATGTAACCTGATTGAGAGCCTGTAAAATGATCAAACAAATTAAATGAATTATGATCATCATTTGAACACTAGAATATAATTATTTGGATTAGATAGTAAGACGTTACCGATCAGCTTCCCATTCACATAAGCATGAAGGACTTGACCAGATGAATTTACAGACAAAGTCGCATTGTTCCAGGATGTTCCATTAATGTCAAAACTGTATCAAATAACAATTACAAAATAAATAAGTCTACCTTTCCAACAAACTGAAACACCATAAAGCACAAGGATTTGTTTTGGAAATTACCTAGTCATATACCACAAGTAGTCGCTAACATCAGAAGTGACTCTTTTTTGTTCAAGAAGCTGCGTAGCTGTAAATCTACCTTTACCTCTGAGGGTGTCTTTCATGGCTTCAGGAGTCCACGTCCAGGATAAATTAGCAACTTTTTCTTCATTATCTGTTGTTTTTTTTACCATGATAGAGGTCTGTGTGTTAACCTGTGGGCAATTTTATTTAAAAAAAAAAAAAAAAAACCTAATTAGCATATTTCATTTCAAGCAAATGAAAAAATAAACTTTGAAAAATGATATCCTAGTGTTACCTTTGCAGTGTTGTAAATCTCCTTCTTGCAGCCACCCAGAATACTAACAGACCAAGCTGGAACAACGAACTTTTCATCTTGCAAGTTAACAGTTGCCTCTTCAGTTTGGTTATTGCTCAAGAAACAAAAGCTTTCCCCAGTTTCATTATTGGTATATGTGGTCAACTGGTTACAGGTTGAATTTAAATCAGCCATTTCATTAAGCTCAGAATCTACAGGGTCTAGCATTTCATAAAAACTCTGTCACTTACCTCAATTCCATAACCATAAACCTTTGTCATTGCTGTACCATTAGTGAGAAGATTCTCACCCACTTTAATAGCTGCGTGAAGTTGTTTCAGATGCCCCCATTTTGGCTGGTTTAAATTTCCTGAAAAGCGAAAGCAATTTTTTCACAAGACTTGGTTGGTGGAAACCAATATTAACTATCACTACATCTTTCCCCTTTTTAATTTGGAAGTGGAGGATTGTTCTTACTTACCGAATTCATCAAGTGGAGCATCATAATCATAGGATGTTGTAATGAATGGCCCTCCAGATGTGCGTCCAAAGTTTGTTCCTCCGTGATACTGTGTATTTGTTAAAAAGATAGATAGGAGTAAAGATGAAGCAAACATCACAATTCACATGTCAATCATGTTTGGCTATCATCAAAGCAAAAGAATGGGAGAAAGTTCAACAAGAAATAGGTGCTAACCATATAATAGTTTATCAACACTCCACCAGCTTGGAAAAAGCGAGCAACTGAATAAGCTAAATCTTCTGCAGTTCTGTGAGGGTCTTTTTGGCCCCATTTCTTGAACCTACAATTGATAGTAAAATATATTAGTTTAACTAGAAAATGGAAAGAAACAAAAAAAAAAGGAAATAAAGTAATTAAATACCATCCTGTCCAGTTTTCGGTAAACATTTTGGGGCTATTGGTATTGTTTGGCTTAAACGAATGACAGTAAAACCCATTGCATGTGCTAATCTGTAGGATAAAACAATATTCACCATTTTAAAATTAATTAAAAAGACTAAAAAGAACAAAAGAAAAAAAAAAGAAAGAACAAACGATACCATGGGCGGTGGAGCACTATACTGCTGGCACATAATCCATGGGACTCCAATATTCTGGGCTACAGCCATTTGCGCACACCAATTGACGTATGCTATCCCTGCTTCTTTATAAGCCCACATAATATTTCCATACTCGTTCTCAATCTGTCGTAATAAAAAAAAAAATTTGTTCAAATTTGTCAGAAGAACTCAAAATTAACATCAATACCACTTTTTTACAGATACAACGAGGAATGAGAGAAAACCTGTGCTAAAATGATGGGTCCTCCTTGTGAGGCAAACAGTTTTGCTTCTTTGCACATGTCCACAATCTTGGTTGTAAAAATTTGCATTTCTTTCTGCATTTGAAATGATAAAAGTGGTTGAAAAACAGATGTTCTGAATTTTCTTTCTTTTTTTCATTTTTAAATAAAGATACAGTGAATGAAAAGTACTAAATGCTGGGACCTTGTATATTTCATTATCTGTCCTTAATTCAATTCCGTCAATATTATGTAGCCACACAGGGAAGCCCCTGCATACAACATAAAAATTATTCTTTTATTGATCTTTTTGCAGGAAAAAAAATGTTGCAGTTTATTAGTTGAAGAAGAAAAAGATTTACCCATAGTTCCATTCAGCACAGACATAAGGGCCTATTCTCAGGATTCCATATAATCCAGCTTCTTGAACTAGCTTGAAAAACTTTATAAAATCCAGATTTCCATTGAAATTATACTGTTTTAACGATGAAAAACAAGTTAGCGTTGGTAGATTAGTGGTGATTATGTATGTAAGATTATAGAAGAAGAAGAAGAAGAAGAAGAAGAAGAAGAAGAAGAAGAAGAAGAAGAACAAATTATCACTCGACGGCGGAGAGGCTCATGAGCGTTCCAGAAGATATACGTGTCGATTGCATCGAGGCCCCCATCTTTAGATTTCTGTATGAGGTCTGGCCACATCTGTAGCAAACATATATATGATATGAAGAGAGTGTCAAGATATTAATTCATGTAACTAAATTTCCAATAAGAACTGGAAATCAATGGTCTAATTAAGTTCCAAGCATTGATGGCAAGCAATTCAGTAAACAAAAAACAAAAAAAGTTTAGATACCTCTGGGGTGCTACGAGGGTAGTGGATTGCACCAGAAAAGATAATTTTTCGTTGTCCATCGATGATCATAGCATTGGAATCATAATCAACCTGCATTGCAGAGCTTGTGCATAGCAGAGCTAAACCAGTAACAAGAATCCAAGAGTTCCACATCTTTGCAAACTCAAGATTGAAGCTGAAAGTGATTCTCTAATTGATATTGTGGTGTGGAATGGATGAAGCCTTATATAATATATATATAGATAGATAAATTTTCAACATATGTATCTAAAAACTTTCTTTAGTTTATCCTCTAAATTTGGGCATTGACAGAATAGATGACAGTAATCTTTCTGTTAATGTCAATTAATGCTGTTTTTTTTTTATTATTTATTGTTATCCTAAATTTTATCCTAAAATCAACTCAGTATAGCTTCCTATATAGTGATTAGAGTGAGATCATTTAGACCCCATTCAGTGCATAACCTTGTATTTACTGGATCAGCAACAACTCCCCTAGCTCTTGAGAGTCTCATCCTCACTATCTCAACGCTCTACATAGGTTGGCTACTGTCAACAGACAACTGTAATCTTGTAGCAGAATTCTATTTCTTGGATAATAGAAAGCAAACTTATCCAAAAAAAAAATCATATCCCTGGCATGGGTATTTCCCCATTTTATGATAGCTAGATAAGGATTAAACATTAAAGCGTAGGAGTTGCTGCTCAACAATATTCTGTTACTGTAATTATCGGAGTATCAAGTTTATGTCTATGATTTATGTTTATGTTTATGTTTGTATTTTTATTTTTATTTCTCTTCATCATCTCTATTTTCTTTATTTCTTACGTTGAATATATACCGTCTCTTCATCATCTCTTTTTTCTTTTTCTTTTAAGCAGCTTCAAACTTGAGTTGTTAAGTTAAATAACATTAATAATTTAAAACAAATTACTAATAAATAACAAATTAAAAAAAAAGAAGCAAATATTTATCTATTATCATGAATAAATAAAAAAATAAATAAAGAAAGATTAAGACAAATGAAATATAAACTTTCAAATATATTTTACCAATTCTTTTTTTTTTATTTTATATATATATATATATATTTGGATATAAACCAATTCTTATATAGAATTTCAAAAATAAGTAGGGAAAGAAGAATACGCTTCTTAACATAATGTACCATAATATACACGTACATAATAATTAAGAATAAAATCATACTAATAACATTCTTAATATCTAGTCATGCACCATATGCAATATATGCAAGTATTATAATATCTATTTTATTAGGTGGTTAAAGTTTCAACTTCCACGGTTTAAAAGTGTTTGGCTAATGTAAATCAGTTTTCCTTGAAGTTTGTAGCACTTTATATATATATATATATATATATATATATATATGGATTCTGCTAAAATTATTATGTGTTTTGCTAATTAATGTCCTTAGATTACTATTTAAAGTTAATTAATATACTATATATTTATAATAATAACATTGTATTAAATGCATAGTTAATAACTTTATTCATCATTTTCAATGCATTGAATGAAGATATTATTATATATATAGTAATTTTAACGAGTGCCTTAAGGCACTTGTTAGCAAAATCCAATTATTATATAAGGTCCGTTTAACCGGTGCCTATAGGCACTGGTTAAGGATTATTTATTTACCATTTCAGGAAAGTTTTTTGCATTTAATACATTATTTTTACTGAATTCAAAAAAAAAAAAAAAACATTAATTATATTTTTCATTCTGTATATAGTACCTTAACCACGGTCTATAAACATTTGTTAACATTTTTCTATTATTTATAGTAATATTTTCATCCAATACATTAAAATAATTATTTGACTTGGTTTAACTAATAAGTATTTTTTTTTTTTTTATAAACAAAGCCGCAGTATAAGGATTGGGAAAAAAGTGATAGATGTTAAAATTCAAATATCAAATCTACTAAATATTACTTTAAAAGTAATTATATGAATCAATTAAACTAAATTTCAAATTATTGACTAATAAGTATTTGATTTGCCATCTTAACAAATGTCACACGCGAGCTAAATAATTAGTGTATCACACTATTTATCACGTGAGTGTATCACTTTGTTAAAAAGGTTTTCGAAAACATTTGATCTTAATTGATTTGAACAAAATAAAAAATTATATCCTAAATTGAGATTTTTCGAAGCATTAGATCTTAACTTGTTGGCACAGTTTTTGAAATAAAAAAAAATGCATTCACAGCAAATGCAATATTAGACGTGTAAAAAAAATTGATTTTTATGATTGAAATCATGATTTGATAATCCAAAACAACAAAAAAATAAATAAGGTTTTTGAGTTTTAGAAGCTGGTTTTTGAATAAAATTACTTTATTATCCTTACATTTTTATATATTTATTATTTTAAACATATCTTTTTTTTGACATTTTAATTTCTGACAATATTTTTTTTACAACAATACCAAATACTTAAAAATTCTTAAACAATAATTTTTCATCACACATTTTAAGCATATTTTTTTCAATCAAAATTTTTTCAACAACAATATTAAACTAATCCTTAATATTATAATTAAGACAGTGCAGTCAAGTTAAGAAGGATTTTACTTGGCAATGGTTCTCCTTTTCCATGTAAAAAATTGTGTAAAGAGAACCAAAGGAGTTAATTTTCTGATTTATAGTTTCCTTATTTGAGAAATCAAAAGATTTTAAAGCTAAACCTACAATAAACAATTTTTCATCAATCATAATTCCTAAATTTTTTATCCGAAAGCAGTTTGACCACTTATAAAATGGTCTCGTGTTAAAACATACAGCGGTAGCACACAGCGTTTATAACCCTAACAATTCGAAAAGGTACCACACAATTTTGAAAAGAATAAAGCCCGCCAGCCAGCCAGCCACTATATCATTCAGAAAGAGACTCATAGTTGAAAGCCAAATCGCTGGCTGCGAAGGAAAATGCAGAGGAGAAGTAATCGAAGATCGCCATTACCAATGGCATCTCCTGATCCAGAGGAAAACCAGTCTCCGCCCAAATCAACCATTTTCAACAAAAGGAAGAGAAATATAGCTAACGCGTCCCATTCAAATTCAGCTTCCGCTTTCTTCAATCTCCAATCCTCACTGCCTAATCACAAAACCCTAACCACCATCTCCGATCTCAAGGAATTTGCATCTTCTCGACTGGAGGATATAAAGCGGAGCCTCATCGATCGCTCTCACTCTGAGATTCTCAAGGATCTTGATGCCTCTCACTCTCGCCTCCACAAGCGCTTCAAGGTCTCTCTCTCTCTCTCTCTCTCTCTCTCTCTCCTATTCCAGCTGATCAGTTTGATATTTGCATGAAATTAGGAACATTTGAATTTGAAAAGTTGTTAGAATTACACTTCAGTGTGTTCTTAATTCCACTGTTTATTGTTTTCCTAATTTGACAGATCCAGACACAAGCATGCCAGCAAGTGATGGAGGAAGCTGAAAAGGAATACAAGAAGATATCGGAAAAGATCGATAGCAGCCATGAAGCAATGAAGGTAAATCTTCCTACGCTGAATAAATCAGAAATTAACCATATTCTACAAGTTCTTAATTTCCTTTCCAGTTCCGATATTGTTATCTGATTTTCATTTTGTTTAATTTCAGGCTACATATGCAGAATTCATGGCAGATGCACAAGCCACTGCATCTCGTGGTATTTTCGTGCTACTTCTCTTCATTCTAGTGTTATTCCAACACGGTCTTTCATTAGTATTGCTATGTTTTACATTCTTACTGCTTAGCAGAGTCCGCTGATTTGTTGAAAATAGGAACCTAATGTAGAGTCTATAACAGATAATTTGGAAACTGATTTTGATTAGGTTGCTTTTAAATCTGTGGATCGTTCATTTAGAGTTACTTATGCAAAACTATTTTTCATAACATGACACATTTTTACATTTTAGCCTTTGAAGTATGTTTCATCATCTTATTGCCCATTTGTATTGCATTGCTATCAGTTTGCAAAAATTCCATTTCTGAGCTTTCAAAGTCATTTGAGAAAGGAATTGACGATCTCCGCAGCCAATTTGGAATGCCATCCGCTTAGAATTGATTCTGAAACTGAAAGACACTCCCTCTGGATTTTCTTTTCTGGTACTTTCATCATTGATGTTCTCTTTTTTTTGTTCCTTTATTTATTTATTTTTAATTACATGAATCTCTTTAATAATAAACTTATTAGACGCTAAAAAAAAGCATCCTATATTGATATCCATTGTATGATAAGATGATATGTGAGTGTTTGTCATTTTTGTTGATTTTATATAATGTGGGTAACTCTGTTTCAACTTCCCCTTGCAAATATCTTTTATTTCACTTAATCGTCTTCTAATGTCTCCACTATCCGGATTAAGCTGTGATTTTCAGGATTTGATGAAAAGCAATTTGGCTTCTGGAGGTCTTCTATAATTAGCAGAGCAATGGAATTTTTCTGTTGGGTAAATAGTATAGTATAGTACTAATGTTCTCGTGATAGCTAGCTGTTTCTATTTTGAAAAAAACGTAGGCTTAATTAGCTAAAACAGATAAAAAGATGGGAGTTGTTACTTGTTAGTTGTTCAATTTGTTAATCTCAAGTAGCCTTTTACGACTTTGTAACTCTGCTCTGGATTCCATGAACAATTCTACCGGGACAGCTTGAACTCTTGATTAGTAATCATCTCATCTCATCACAACACAGGCACAGACCTCAATGAAATACCCCGTTTATGTTTATGGTATTTTTTGCTAAGATAGTCCCTTACTCTTACTTCCTTATTAACTAGTTCATTATGGTTCGGGCCATTTAGTTTAAGTTCAAGGCTTCATCTTCTATTTTCAGATCAGTATAGCCCAATATAAAGAACCTAAACTTTCGAGTTTTTGACTGATGGGCTTTTTCACATGGGCTTTATCCGAGTCTGCAAACGTTAATTTGACTTTTTAAAGTGATTTTTATAAAGTTGCAATTTGCAAATTAAAAATGATAAATGATAAAACCATGTTTAAAAAAAATTAATCTCTTTATTCTTTACAATTTTCTTTTTCCTTTTCTCTAATTTAGATTACAATCTGCTCATTTTCCTCCTAAAATGATACATTCTGGTTGAGTATCTTTGTTGCCTGCAAAAACATGTACATTTCAAAACAGTTCATCATTGATGTTTTATGGTGAACAAGATCATTAAATTTAATGTGTCCTTAGAAGTTATTGCCTTGCCAAATATCCGTCTGTTTGATAATAATCAATCTGATATATAATTTGCATATGGTTTTGAAGACTGACCATGGTAATGAAAATTCGACTTTGTTATGTAAGCTTTTGGACATTCTCCAATCACCAGCCAGTTGGTAAGACATGTACAGATAAATAAATGCCTAAAGAGCGGAGAAAACCAGGGAATCCTCTTCATTTACGGGAACCCCAGCCTTGAAACCATCATCCTTAGTTTCTCCCAGTGTAAAAATTCGCCAATTCCTAGTTGCCCTGGCAAAACACCCCCCAAATCAAATTTGATCATTATACATGGTACCTCCCTGTATGCCACCTTGAACAGCCCAAGAGGCTTTGAACCCCCATCAAAGAAAAATAAAAAGACAAAGAAACCAAGAGTTTGAAGCAGAGGCAGGCATGATACCTGAGATAGTGACCAACAGGATGATCAGCAGAATGGGTTTCTCAGTTGGAATTCCACTTCTAAACATTGATGTCCCAAGTCCCAACGTGGGTGCCGTTTATTGTTTCCTTCTTCTTCGGGACTGGAGTTATGGCATTGTGTCCTCTAGTAGGGATCCAATGAGGGAAGGCTCACTCTTGGGATGCACTGAGGCTCATAAGAATTGGCCTGTTTTTTGGCAATCCATTTGGGGTGGATCACGTAAGAAGTAGGACAACAAACTCCTATGTTCGTCTTAATAACTAATTCATATAATGTGCCTCTGATACTTTCTCTTTTTCCTTCTTGTTTTCAGTTTTGCCCACTCATGTTTTTATTTCTCAAACAGTAAAGTAACTTTTTATGAAGTTGAATCTGTAAATTCTCATTTCAATGTGTAGAATCAATATATTTTTGAAATGGAGCTACCTCTCTTACTTTGGAGGAGCGTCTTAAAGTTGGAATTGCTGCTAAAAGGAGTGCAGCAATGTAGTATCTGCTTCTACTGTTCTTTTTCCTCTCTTTTTTGGGAATAATCCTAGGCCTGCCCAAAATCTATCTCAGCCTTCTAAACTTGACCCAAATCTGCGCAGCTGATGCTTATATGTACATGTTATAATTGGGTTTTTCTTCTTTTATCGAATTCTATGTGAATTAGGGCCTTTATTTCTTTCCTTTCGTCGTATGTTTCTTATTTTGAAGGAAAAGGAACATGGTACAACCAAGTGTATAGATCCCATAATAAGCAGTTAAGCACAGCCCATTGACATTAACCTTCAAGAAAGAAATCAAAGAATCCAGGTTGCCTCCACTTCAGTTTATCATGAGTATATGTGCTAGTTTTAGTTCAGTCCAATATACTTTTGTTTCACATGATATGACCGTCATTGGTTTATACTACATACAACTTTTGCATTTCTCGTATTAACTAGTGGTATGAGGGGTAGAGAAATAATTGTTGGGTTGAAATTGGTGCTTCAAAAAGGCATTTTCTAATTATTCTTGTTACTAATAACTATTAGCTGTTGCCTATTCGACGATCTTCGTTTTTTCAAGGATTTTTATTACTTCATAAATATTTTATGCGGTAAGAGTGTTGTATCAAATCCCATCAAGCTTAAGGTTTGATAGAATTATACCCATTAGGTTCATCACTAAGGGGTTATCAAATAACTAAAAAAAATAAAAAAATTAACATTTGTTCAAGTCATGTTGGACTCACAGGCCAGTCAAAGATAAATGATTATTAGAGTTGGCTCGCTGTTTTCATGAATTCCAATATTTTAAAGTATAAAAGGTATGAGGTAAAATTCAAAACTTTAGAATCATCATATTTTGTGCATTCTCTTTTTGTTTCCTCGTATTTTTCTTAGAGTACTTGTTGACTTAAGTATTGAAGTTTGTTCTGGAATCCAAACTTCGACGCTCCTTTCATTATTCGTTCTTTCTTGACAAGTTCTACCTACAACATTCTACTACCTTCCTCCAATATGATCCTCCTTACCTTAAAAACATTAACAAAGATCTTGCCATTAATTGATAATTGCTTTACCAGATAATCGAAAATTCCTCAGAATAGACACAAGTTTAAATTCAATTTTTCAAAACAATCAAAGTACTTTAATTGCAACGGACTCAAATATCTAGGGGGTGAGTACTTTAATTGCTGAACAATTTCTAATGTAAAAAATGAGATTATTCCCCATCAAGCATGAAAAGGCTTCTTTTAGTGAAGAGTACAGTAATGAGGAGAGTTCAGTACGCTTATTATTGCATTGGTTTATTTTGAAATAAAGGAGCATTTCTGGAGTACTTGTGTTAAAGAAATAAGCAGCTTGAAATTCCAAGTTCTTTGAAGCTTTCTTTGCCATTCTCTGAGGAAATCCTGCCTGCCCTGCGCTTTTTTCATCTATAAGATCAACTTTAATGGGCCATATAGGTATGGGCTACGAATCAACACAGGCCGAAACAATGATTGCAGGGGAGATCAGATCATCATAGATTGTACTAATTCTTTCCAATCTTTTTTCTTATTTTCCTTTTGGATTCTCAAAGAGACAACAAGATATTAATGAATATTATTATTATCTTTGGCATGGAGATGAATAATATGAAGCAAGTAAGTTCCAATGTTTTGTCATCGTACCTAGCTAGCTATATGCAATGCAAGCCATAATAAGGTGTAGGAGATCTTTAAAGTTTAAATTCTATATTATGGTTTAAAACAAAAACAGTACTGTAGTTGGTCTCTTCTTTTAACACGGGTAATGAAAAAAAATAAATTTAATGTGAAACCGGAAATCAAAAGAAACATGTGTAATCAAAGTAATCAAACATTGGAAATAGGGAAAGAGTTGGGGATTGAGATATAATAGATCTACTTTAGAATGGATCGCTGAATGGCTTTATAATCACTTTTCAAACTACATTCCTAACGTTAAAACCAGACCCACCCCTACTTTTCCTATTCTTCTTCTTATAATTTTCAAATGCAATAAACAGTGTCACTTGGGACAGTTAATGGGTCGACATAGATTTTATCATGTTGCTACTTGGTTTTTTTTTTGTTTTTTTTTATTTGGATCTCCGAATTGGGAGAAAGAAAAGGAAACAATCGCTTTATGGTTTCTAAATTCAAATGTCTCCATCTTAATTAAATGCATGTATACTCGTACAAAAAGTTATATATAGTAAGTAGTTTCTCAATCCAACAGCTGAATTGGGTAGTCTAAGAAGTCAGTAAATAAGGTTTTCTGATCTGCTAGCACATAAACATAACATAACATAACATAATTGAAGAATATCTTTCTTTATATGCATAGAGTAGATAAAGAGACGTGAAAAAATCAGAAAGTTATAATTAAAGTAATGGATGGTATTTTTGAAATTGCTTCCAAAAACCAAATAAATGGGGGGAATGAGTGGCTGGCTTTGGACCTTGACTATGCTTTTCTTGCTTAAGAAGATCTTGTAAGAACGTCTTTAACCAAAAGCTTAACAGCCCATATCTTGCCATGTGGCCATCTCAACGGGGAATGCATATATTAAAGAGATTGATTCAGCTTAGCCTCAAAAGAAGACTGGCTTGGCTTTGCTTTGCCTGGCTGGCAGACTAGAGAAGAAAGAGATGGCATTGAGTTGTTTTGTTGTCCCTCTATCCCAAGCATTCTTTGCTTAAAGACAGGTTAGCCCCAGGAATAAAGCTAAGGACAAAAACAGTGTGGTTAAAGTTAAAGCATACATCCATACACACACACTTGCCCATAATTCCATAGCAGCAAATAGCAACCAATGCTGACAACCGACAATAGCCAGTTAACATTTTTCTGAGTTAAAAGTTCTGCCATCTGTTCCAAAAAAAAAAAAGAAGAAGAAAGAAACGGTTCCCAAAGGATTAGTGACCGGTCACAGCCGGTTTAGTCAGTGACCAAATGTCTACTTGAAGTACAATAATCTCTGAACATTAAAGGGGAGGGGGGGGAAGGTTTCTTCAGCTGCAGTCCGTGGCCATTGCTCGGACAAGTGAGACAAATAAGAATCAACCAAAACCAAACCCAAAACCAAAACAAAGGGACCTTTCTTTTCTTTTCCTTCTTTTTTTTTTTTTATTTTTTTTATTTTAAATTTGGGGTTTATAATTAGAATCCTTTAATTTTGTTATATTTTGTTGACAAGATCGGAGATCTTCCTATATTCCAATTTGGATTTGTAACAGTGTTGATTCCTTCAGCTAGCAGTGCATCCAAGTACCTCATCCCCTTCAGTCTGATTGGACCATGCATGCACTCTCTAAAACCCCCGCCCCTTGTCTTCCCTAGAAAAAATACTACTCCTGTTATATTTATATATTGACAAAATTAATACGAAAATACTGTATAATTTAATATATATATATATATATATATATAAGCAACAAACTTTAAAAATTACGTCGATCAGTATAGGTGAAGCTGCTCCTATATAGTATTTTGATTCAACGTACTTCGCCTGCCTGCTCATATACAGCACGACAGGAACGTCATACCGTGCGAGGTTAATTAATCATAATTAATATATACCAACATATTTTTTGTTCTTATTTTTGATTAATGGTTCCTTATACATTTATGATGAATTATGAATCATCATGATCTACGGTGCAAAACTTTGCAAGTTTGTTATTCCCTCAAATTCTTGATTAATTACTTTGACTTTTCATTTTTCTAATTAATTGGATTGCAAAGTGTTAAAAAGGTTTTGCATGTGCACCACTTAGCTAGTCCTAGCCACGCTATATATATACATATACCTAACTGAACCTAGTAGTTTTTCAAAAGCCAAAACTTAATGTTAACCAATGATTCTAAACTTGATGGATTGTAAACTTTTGTCATCACTTTTTAAGAAAAGGTTTTCATTGTCCTCAATAATCCTATATATATATATATATATATAACCTAAAAGCAAAGGATTTCTTTTTTAAATTTCTTTGCAAAAACACTATTTTTTTTTTTTTTTTTTACAATTAAACATTGTTATTAGTACATGAATATAACATTAGTCAACTTAAGCACAAATCCTAGTCAATATAGTCCAGCCAGTCTCCATTATTCCCTATACCATTTAATTTCCGACAAATTTTCTAAGACTCTTGATTGGCAAACATATCTTAAGCTGGAATTGATATTAGAATAATGTTAGAATATCCAGTTTTAAAATTTGTTTGTTTTGGTATATAAAATAAAAGGAAAGGATCTTAGAAAGAGATTTGGAAATTAATTGATCGATTCCAATCCAACTTAACTCAATTTTCCCGTCTTTTTCTTTTTAATACTTTTTTCTCTTTTTCTTTTTCTTACTTTGTTTAAGCCTTAAGGGAGGGGAAAGAGAGTGCTGAAGGTTTGACAGGTTTGATGAGTTGTTTCCATGGACGCACTATTTTTTTAATTAATCAAAAATCATTGGTATAGATTTACATCATCATGACAAGAATCTCTTAGCTATAACTCAAATTCAAAAGTTTTGAATCATTGAATTAGAGCCATTTAGAATTGCTGTTGGCTACCGCAATCCCATACAAATTTTGATTTTGATTAGAAGCTGCTTTAACTTATTGACCTCTAAAAAAAAAAAAAAAATGATGACAGCCAGAGAAATTCATGTTAATTAATTATTCACATAACAAGTAAAATTCATGAATTTTTTGTTTTAATTTCTTTCGACTTGAATAAATGTGGTTCTTATTGAACATTTTATTGTTTTGTGTAAAAAAAAAAACATTAAAATTGGTGGTAGAAAAAGACGGTTTTTTATTTAAATATAGCCAAAAAAAAAAATTCGAAAATACCGTTACTTTTAGATTATTTCCCAAAATACGCTGGTTTTAATACTAGCTGGGAAATCGCCACCCCCCATGGCGATTTCCCAGCATCAAAAAACTGATTTTGGCTAAAAATACCAAGGGAAATCGCCATGGGGGGTGGCGATTTCCCTTCATGTATAAAATTTTTTTTTAATTAATAAACAAATTTTAATTTTTTTTTTTTAATTTGTAAATTTTTTTTTTAAATTTAAAAATTATAAATTAAATTAAATTTCTTATTAAATTTAAATATGGAAAAAAAATTTTCTTATAAAAATTAAAAAAACAAAATAATATTTCTTCTTAAATTTGTATATCAAAAATTTTATTTGTAAGTTTTGTTTTAATTTTAAAAATTTGTAAGTTTTGTTTTTTAATTTTAAAATTTATAAATTAAATTAAAATAATTTTTTTATAATTTAAAAAAAAAGAAATTTCGTAAGGTATATTTTATTATTTAAAATTTTCTTTTTTATTTTTTTAAATTTTGTTAATTGATTTGTATTAGATAAAAACAAAAAACAAAAAACAAACAAAAAAACTTGCATTACATTTTCATAAGCAAACAAGTGAAATTCTGGAAAGAAAAAAAAAATTTCAGCTATATTTCAGTCCATCAAATGCTGCAGAAAATATTGGAACTTGATTCTTTCTGCAATGGATAAGACTGATGATTTAGGGTTCTAGACAGGTTTCAGCTATTTTCCAGTCCATCAAATGCTGCAGAAAATATTGGAACTTAATTCTTTCTCCAATGGATAAGACTGATGATATAGGTTTTTAGACAAGTTTCAGCTATATTTCAGTCCATCAAATGCTGCAGAAAATATTGGAACTTGATTCTTTCTGCAATGGATAAGACTGATGATATAGGTTTTTAAACAGGTTTCAGCTATATTCCAGTCCATCAAATGCTGCAGAAAATATTGGAACTTGATTCTTTCTGCAATGGATAAGACTGATGATATAGGTTTTTAGACAGGTTTCAGCTATTTTCCAGTCCATCAAATGCTGCAGAAAATATTGGAACTTGATTCTATCTGCAATGGATAAGACTGATGATATAGGGTTTTAGACATGTTTCAGCTATATTTCAGTCCATCAAATGTTGCAGAAAATATTGGAACTTGATTCTTTCTGCAATGGATAAGACTGATGATATAGGTTTTTAGACATGTTTCAGCTATTTTTCAGTCCATCAAATGCTGCAGAAAATATTGGAACTTGATTCTTTCTGCAATAGATAAGACTGATGATATAGGGTTTTAGACAGGTTTCAGCTATATTTCAGTCCATCAAATGCTGCAGAAAATATTAGAATTTGATTCTTTCTGCAATGGATGAGACAAATGATGGGATTTATCAATCACATATTGCATTGAATAAGTTATAACTTTTTCAGTCAAATAGTCCTGGGTAGAATATCAGAATCAGATTCCATCCTATACAAAGGATGGGATTTGTCATCTGGTACAACATAATGAACCATTATAAATTCATAATACTTATGAAGGTTTACAATACCCCCTACAACAGTTTTTCAATCAGATTTTTCCTGAGTGCTAAAACCTCTTCATTCTCATTCTCATCCTTCTATATTTCTTTTTTTTTTGCGGAGTGAAAATACCTACATTCTCATCTTTCTTAGTTTCATTACTACACAACATGAGCAATAGAGTGATCGCATTGGTCTACTATAATGGCCAAATTCATAATACTGACGAAGGTGCTACCTTTGATTGTGAACGTCCAAAAAGTTTTCGTGTTGAAGACGACGTCACATTAGAGGAACTGAAGCTGCAAATTCATACAAAAATTAAAGCTGGAACTAGAAAAAGAGTTTCAGAGGTTAAGTACAGGCATCCTCTTTCTATTGGTGAAGGATGTGTCCGATATAGAACATTTCCACTTGAAGATGATGATGATGTCAGATGCATGTTTTATGCTCATGAGACATTTGTAAATGTTGGTGTCCTTGAGTTATATGCTGACATAGATGATGTTGACGATGATTGCGGCCCTTCAAATGTTCGCACAACAGAAAACTTTCCCATAGAAGATTATGATTCTGGGTCGTTCTATGTTCACACTACATACGACGTTCCCACAGAAGAAGTCGTGCCCTTATCTCAAGCTACAACTTTTCAGACTTCATTAGTCTCACAAACCCTAATTCCTACTACCCTCGAAGATGAGCCAGCTGGTGTTGATCCTGTTCATCCACGTGGAGTCCATGGTGAAGATGTTGGTGAATTTAGTGAGCAGGAAGAGGATGCTGAATTCGCAAGTGATGACAATACTGATTCTGACCCAGACGTCGTCCCTGCTGAGATCAACACTCATGGAGATATCAACACTCATGGAGATATTCCCCCATATCAGGCTGCATCCCATATGCATACACTGGATCTGGAGGCAATGCATGTGCCGGAATTTCCAGAGTATGCTCATACATTAGCTATGCCTCTGACATTTGATCCATCTGCAGTTGATCTGTGTGTTGGGTTACAATTCCCAACGAAAGAGGCTGTGCTTTCAGCTATCAAGCATTATAACATCAAAAACTCTGTAGATTACAGAGTAATTGAATCTGAGCCGACGAAATATTATGCCAAGTGCGTAATGTATGGGAATGGGTGTAATTGGAGAATAAGGGCAACTTTTATGAAGAAGAAACAGCTATGGGAGATTAGAAAATATGAAGGGCCTCATACTTGCACATCGGGGAGGATTTCACAAGATCATTGCAAGTTAGATTGTAACATGATCTGTTCATGCATTTTGTCATTGGTCCAAGCAAATCCGGAGATTTCCGTTTCAGTTTTGATCGCTGAGATGCGAATCCGGTATGGATACATCACCTCCTACAAGAAAACATGGCAAGCAAAGCAAAATGCAATTGTTCGAGTATTTGGCGATTGGGAAAGATCGTACAATGAGCTACCTAAATAGTTAGGTGCAATGCAACATTTCGTGCCTGGTACAATTGTGGAATTGCAAACGGTACCTGCATATCACGGTGATCGACTGGTCCAGGGTAAGAGAATATTCCATCGACTATTTTGGACATTTAAGTCGTGCATTGAAGGGTATCCGTATTGTAAACCTATTATGCAAATAGACGGTACTTTCTTATATGGAAAATACAAAGGCACATTATTGTTAGCTATTGCACAAGATGGCAACCGAAACATACTGCCAATTGCCTTTGCCATTGTGGAGGGTGAGACAACAGAGGCTTGGTCATTCTTTCTCAGTAACTTGCGCAGACACGTGACAAAACAGCCTGACATTTGCTTGATGTCTGATCGACATGAAGCCATCAAAGCTGCGATTAGACGCGATGGTGGATGGAATCCTCCACATGCATATTCAGTGTACTGCATTCGACACATTGCAGCGAACTTTATGAAAAGGTTTAACAATAAGGAATTGCGTCGACAAATTGTTAACATGGGTATGGAATCAAATCATAGTTATTTTATCTCTTATATTTCGTTTAGCATATAAAATAATATTGAAATTCACAAGTTTTTTGTTTTAAAATTTATTAGGATACGAGTTGAGGCGATCGAATTTTCATTTCATGTATGACAATCTTCATGGAGAAAATGCAGAGGCGGCTAATTGGCTTGATAGGATCCCCAAGGAGAAGTGGGCGCAGTCATATGATCAAGGAAGACGTTATGGCCATATGACAACCAACCTAGCTGAATCTATCAATTCGGTGTTGAAGGGAACGCGTCATCTTCCCATTACTGCTTTAGTGCAATCAACATATTATAGGTTGGCTGCACTTTTTGTTAAGATGGGGAACAAGCAAATTGCCATGATGGAGGGAGGGCACACATATTGTGAAATAGTCACACAAGCTATGCAAGAAAATCGCAGGAAAGCTAACTCCCACATTGTTCGTAATTTTACGCGAGCAAATCAATCTTTTTTGGTTGAAGAGTTAGTTGCTCCACAAGAGAGTGTTTATGCAATGAAGTACAAAGTCAACCTCAGTGACATGTGGTGTGATTGTGGAAAGTTTCAAGCACAAAGGTTCCCTTGTTCACATGTAGTTGCTGCCTGTGCACATGTCCATGTAGATTGCATGCAATATGTGGACAAAGTCTATAGACTGGAAATTATATTGAATGTTTATAGACATGAGTTCGAAGCTGTTGGAAATGAAGGTTACTAGCCTCAATATGATGGTCCAGAAGTGTGTCCCAATCAAGAAATGCGGAGAAATCCACATGGTCGGCCAAAATCAAGTCGTATTCGTAATGAAATGGACCTCAGGGAGAAAGGCCAACCAAAACGTTGTGGATTATGCAGAAACGAAGGTCATAACCGTCGAAATTGTCCGCATCGATTTGGCACATTGGGGGAGACTTCGCATCAACAATAAATGAATTACATGTTTTTGTCAACTTATCATGTACTTTGGATTATTATTGTACATATAAGGGAAAATGTAATGCAAGTTTTTTTGTTTGTTTTTTGTTTTTTGTTTTTATCTAATACAAATCAATTAACAAAATTTAAAAAAATAAAAGAGAAAATTTTAAATAATAAAATATACCTTACGATTTTTTTTTTTTTTTTAAATTATAAAAAAAATATTTTAATTTAATTTATAAATTTTAAAATTAAAAAACAAAACTTACAAATTTTTAAAATTAAAACAAAACTTACAAATAAAATTTTTGATATACAAATTTAAGAAGAAATATTATTTTGTTTTTTTAATTTTTATAAGAATTTTTTTTTTCCATATTTAAATTTAATAAGAAATTTAATTTAATTTATAATTTTTAAATTTAAAAAATAAAATTTACAAATTAAAAAAAAATTAAAATTTGTTTATTAATTAAAAAAAAAAATTATACATGAAGGGAAATCGCCACCCCCCATGGCGATTTCCCTTCATCTTTTTTGCAAATTTGGTTAAAAATACCAAGGGAAATCGCCATGGGGGGTGGCGATTTCACTTGGTATTTTTAGCAAAATTTACAAAAAACACCAAGGGAAATCGCCACCCCCCATGGCGATTTCCATTGGTATTTTTAGCCAAAATCAGTTTTTTGATGCTGGGAAATCGCCATGGGGGGTGGCGATTTCCCAGCTAGTATTAAAACCAGCATATTTTGGAAGATAATCTAAAAGCAACGGTATTTTCGAAATTTTTTTTGCTATATTTAAATAAAAAAACCAAAAAAAGATTATATAAAAGTCTCCTTTCAATAGTCCAAGTATCTTTTTGATGCAAGGAATACATTTTTTTGCAACTACATTTTGAAGTTAGAACTAGGCCTAGGGTGTACCTAGGGCCCATTATTAGGTTACCTTTATTTAAAATTAGTATATAATTAATTAATATGTAACACTTTGTATATTTCATAAGAGATATATTAATCAGTGTCATTGATTAAAATAATATATATAAAAAATAAAAAATAAATAATGATTTATTTTTTTAATTTAATAAAAGTAATATTTTTTAAATTGGTAATTAAATAATTTTAATTTATATTTATAGGCATCGGTTAAACGGACTCATTTTATAATTATATTTGTTCAAAAGTCGAATTATCCGTCTAATTCGATATGTTCGATTCGAATTGAATTTGGGTTTCAGACAAAACATTTGTAATCTGATTAGTTTATCCGACTTAAATTATTATTTAATTAATAAAATAAATATTTTAATATTTTTTAAAAAATAAAATATATTTTTGAACTCAACAAATTGAACCAAACTGATTTTAAACAAATAAATTTTTTATTATTAGACCAATCCATCTCATTAACAATTCTACTTATAATAATATATTAATATATTTTTCCATTTACTATAAGTCATGATTCATTACAATTTACAAGTGTAAACTGAAATAATGTTGGCTTTTTTCTTTTCTTTTTATAAATAGAAGATGCATCCACAAAATTAAAATAAATAAGAAACTATATTATTAATATAATAATAAAACAATGAAATGATGATGGGATGGTTGATCATCTTCATCGCTCGTCACTCATCAGCAGTCAAATTCTAATAACTAATGTGATGATAAAATCCCAACCGTTGGAGTCCTTCTTGGAATTCAGCCAATCATACGACGCCACGTACCCTACTTACGATACACGTAAGAGATCCCAACCCTTTGTTGCATCAGCAAAACACGTGGTCCCTACATGTCCTCTCCTCTCCACTCCGATCAGGACCCCATTTCTTCCTTCTACATTTTCCGTTATTTAACGGCAGAATCCATTGATGCCGTCAACCCCTACCCCCTGTCTCTCTCTCTCTCTCAGTGTAATGTAGGGGTCTATATAAATAGCTGGGCCTTAATTTGTTTTCGTCTCCTTGTCACTTATCAGTCAGTCTTTTGTCTAAAAATTTCTTTTGCTATTTCTGGCTTCATTTGCCAATACCTAAATTCCAGGCTTTCGTATCCAAAACTCTGCGTTTTTGGGAACGTCTGGGATTCTCGGCGGATATATCGCCAGCATTTCTGTCCCGCCGACCCCGAGATGTTGTTGTCCGTTTTCTGATTAACTGAGTAGTATCTTTTCCTTCTTTCTCAAGATTTTCAGCTGATATTCTCAAGCGAAATTCAGTGGATTTTTCATTCAAAGATTTTAAAGCTTTCCTGTTGTTCTGTTTTCAAAGTTTCAAGCTTCAGAAAAAGAGTAAAATTTCTTCGTTCAATCTCTAAGACCTTCAAAGATTTACTGGGTTATTAAAGTTGACGAGGGTAAGTGGGTGTTCTTCTTTTCCCTTGCTTTTTCTCAGCAACCAAACAGAGCATTACTTTTCTTTTATAGTTTACTTCATTGTAAACTGTTATTAAAGCTATTCATTCTGAGTAGGTGTGTGTGAATGGAAAAGCGGCAGTTTGATTTGGAGCTGTGCAAAAAAGCAGAGTAGAGCAGAGCAGAGAGCAGAGGAAATGAAATGAAATGAGTTTGAGAATAAATTAGAGATATAAAGAAAGACAGCTAAGAAAAAAAAGCATTTGGGGTAAGTCGTTTTCGAACAATAAATGATGCCAAATAGTAGTTTTCAAGCTTACAAATGAAACAAATCTCAATGTCACACTTGCAGCACAATATTCCCTTGTCTCTTTGTCTATTCATGTATCGACACTTGAAATAGGTCCATTATCTTTTTCTTCTTTTTTCTTCTTCTTCTTCTTCTTCTTCTTCTTCTATAAGAATAGATTGGTCCATCCATCCATTATCCCCACCAAAAAGAAAAGAAAACAACTGTATTGCTCCAATGTTTCTCTATATGATCGCTTTTTGTTTTTTGTTTTTTATTCAATTTTGTTAATTTAAATTGGTTTGTCAGAAACTTCGGCTTGCTTGAACAGACCATAGTTTTGTTTTGAATCTTTTGTTGGTTACATTAAAGCAAAGCATAGATTCCAATCTCGGTCACTGTCCAATTTGGTTACTTTCCAATTGGGTATGTCCCGCCCGTTATGTTTCTTTTTGTTTTTTCTTTTTCTTTCAAATAATTGACTGCTTATTTTTTAATCTAGCAAGTACCTTTTTTTTGGGGGGTTTGGGGGGTCTTCACTCTTCTCTGATCCCGAGCTTATTTTCTTTTTCTTCTCTTTCCTTTTTGTCTTTGTCAAAAAACTCCATTCATAAGGGATGATGCTGATGCAACATTCACACTTCTTGGCTTGTTTTCTTGTATGTTTTTTGTTGTTGTTGTTGTTTCTTTCCATCCATTTTGTTTTTCTTTGGTGCCAAACATGCTGGAATTAGCTCCATTGTTTTTACTTTTTATCTGAATGGGGCAGTCTCTTTATTATTTTATTGCAACAAAATCTCCAAGTATGTATCCTCTCCCCTGCACCACGGATTGAAGAATGTTCCATTCTGTTCACTGTTCAATTGAACATCATTACCCGGATAAAAAATGCACTCCTCAGGTTTTATTGTAAAATTCACAATCCAAAAGTAAAATAAAATAAAATCCTAGCTACTAGTAATCTAGAATTTGCAATTTGGATTAATTGAATTAAATTATTAACTTTATTTATTTTATTTTGGTTTTGTGCAGGGATAAGAAGACAGTAATAAAAGGAAAAATCAGAATCGAAGTCGAAGAGATAAAAAAGAAAAAAGAAAAAAATGTTTACGTGCATCGCGTGCACAAAGCAAATGGCGGAGGGAGGGGAAGAAGTAGAAGGAGCGCGTGGAAGTGGCACGCCTAGTACAAAAGAAGCTGTCAAAAGCCTGACGACGCAGGTTCTACTTCTACCTCTCTTTCTATCTCTTCACTTCAGTATTTACTTCACCCTTGGGGCTCTGGCCTTGGCCTTGGCTTTGGCCGGGGCCGGCCTTGAGCCTCCTTCCTTCCTTCATTCAATCTTAGGCTTTGCTTTTTCAGTTTCCTTTTCTACTTTAGGCATTGTTTGTGAAAACGAACAAAATCATAACCCCAATTAGCCTCTCTGATCTCCTTGGGACCACCTTCTTCTTTGGACCCTTTTGGCATCTTTTCTTTCACGTTTATTCATGTATGCATACTACTGTTTTAATTTAATCTTAATTAATAATAATAATCTAATACTAATAGTATACTATAAAGCTGTGGGGTGGTACCTGGTCGGGGCCTTCAAGGATTTCTTTGCATGTAATGTGGTGTAGCATTTCATTTGTGCATCTCCTCCTTAGATTTTCTTCTCACGTGGCGCTTTAATCACTTAATTATTGGTTTATTTTTATTTTGCTACGTTAGTATTTTATAGTACTACTATTATTCTCTTATTCTCGGAGTCCTATTTTAGTATATATATATATATATATATATATATATTTAAGATGGATTTTGTTAAGATTTTTTAAAATTAATTAATATATTATTTACAATAAAAATATTATATTAAATATAAGAATTGATAATTTTATTTATAATTTTTAATACATTAAATAAAAATATTATTATAAATAATAATTTTAAAAATATCTTAAAACACTCGTTAATAAAATTCATTTAAAATTTTTTCTTTTATTTTTATTTTTTTAGGATGTACAATAAAAAAGAGAAAAAAAAAAAATTCTATCTCAATATATTTCACCTTCCTGCTCTTTTGGGCGGCGGGTGCAGAAAAGAAACAGTGATTCAGCATTAATAAGCGGGATTCATGTGATCCTCAAAAATTCAAAATAATATATCAAAATGAATAGGATGATCAGAATATAATATATATATATTGCTGCATTTGGTACAAAATTTAAGATTTCTTTACTCAAAGCCACGCCAGGACCATTAATGAAGAGTTAAAACTGAGGATGCCATGAAAACAGGGGCAATGCAATAGCCAATGCTATTGCTACATCCTTGAAGAATCCAACGGGCAAGAGGGTTTTAACTAGGTGGCTAAAGTGGTAACCTTTCGAGTAAAATCGTGTGGTTCCGTACAGTTCATATTCTAGTACACTGTTGTGTTATGCACGGGCTATGGGTGGTGGGGATTTGAGCCTAGGCCGCTCTAGCCTGTTTTTATATGCTCATAGATCTTTGCGTAACTTAGACCAACAAGAATCCCGCCACGGGCAATTCCCGTTAGGCTTTAGGCTTGTACAAACATCTTACTAAATATTCTTTGTTATTTTTTTATGAGTTATGACCTTCTTTAGGACTAGGAGTCTCAATATTAATTAGACAGCTGCAGACAACACTATCCTTCGTATGAGTTACATACTCTCTAGGTTTTAGTTTGGAACTTGGAATGGATAGAATCACTTCCAGGAATCCTGGCCAAAATCTTCCCCTATTTCTAATAAAAAACTCTTTACTAACCTCTCTTAACTGGTTCACTACTTGGCTCCTGTAAATATCTAACATTTCTCTTACAACACTTGATTATTTTTAGGGTGGTGTTTAAATATGTTTTTATTTTCCTTATTTTTTTATATGATGGATTTGAAAATAAAGTTTACCTAGTCAAATGTCTTATAGAAATAGTAGAATGGTTACAAACAAATTTTCTCGCAATAGGCAGCAAGTGGATATCTTTAGAAAAGACAAGTTGTGTATATTAAGAAAAGACGCCCGAGTGTCCTGGGCCTGACCCCACCATTGAATTCTTGTCGATCCACTTAGTTTGAAAAGTAGGAATATAGGAAAAGAAAAGAAAATCTATGCGTGCTATTGGCCGGTAAAATCAGATTAATTGACAGCTAAAACAGCTCTCAGGTGGTAGCAGAAAAGTACATTTCATCATTTCAGACTGTGTTAGACCAACAGCGTTGACTGTAGTAGTATACTATTCCCCCATGATATTCACAGTTGAGGATCTCTTTTTGGTGTATTTTATGCCTTTTCTTATTCTTTTCTTTTAGGGGGGTCTAGGGGTTGATCTTCATGTCGGGGTCTACTGTGCAGATGAGCTTGGACTTGGAGTAACAGCTATGAAATAGACCAGTTCAATTTTCTGGCTCTTCTTTATAACATAATAATTCTGGAGCTTATACTAAGTCTGTTTATGCACCATAAGATTTGTACTTTGGAATCGATAATTCAGAACAAAATATGCAAACCATCCAAATTATACTGTCAGGTGTCAGCTATTCCCTTGAAATAGGGAAACATAGCTTTCAAAAGCAAATTGTTTCTTGTTCTCTGATATTGACAAATACTTGGATAATATGACGTAATGACAAAGATAATAATGCAAAAACTAGAAAGGATGTGAAGACAGAGGGCACCTTGGAAGGTTTCCGAACAAATTACAGATTGTTCTATTCTAAGCATGTGATGTTTGTTAGAGCATTGAATATCCCTTAATGACAGAATGAATACGAATTAATTTCCGCAACAAAAATAGTTATGGTTTGTTTACCTTGTTAGATCATCAATGCAATTTTCACCTGAATCTCTCACATTGTGAGCTACAAGTATTTTTGTTCTTGTCAAATTGAATTCTTTGTATTTTCCAACATTAAGTCTATGCCATTGACTTGATCTTGGGAAGTCAAGCATTTCGATGAACACAGTTGTTGGCTTGTAGCTTCTTTTTTTTGTTGTGCTTTTCATTAACTTAAATTCTGATAATATGCAGATCAAGGATATGGCATTGAAATTTTCAGGGGCTTATAAGCAATGCAAGCCCTGCACAGGTTCCAGCAGCTACAAGAAAGGAAATCGACCTTATCCAGATTTTGATGCTGGTTCAGAAGGGGTTCCATACCCGTACATGGGTGGAAGCTCTAGCTCAACGCCTGCATGGGACTTCACTAGTGCCAGTCATCATCCAGGAAGGTCAGACTCAAGATTTACTCGGGTATTCAGTGGTGATAGAACCCCTGGCGGCGGTAGGGAGTCTATCTCGGCCCAGGATCTGGTGTTAGAAGATGAGGATGAGCCCAAGGAATGGATGGCACAAGTGGAGCCTGGGGTTCATATAACTTTTCTGTCTCTTCCTAATGGAGGAAATGATCTAAAACGGATTCGCTTCAGGTATGCCATCAACTAAATATCCATACATACCAGCATTGATTTTAGTTCCAAACCAGAAATGTACTTACATCTTCGTCACAATCTGGGTATAATCTTGAATTTTGATAATATCTGACATCCATCTATTATTGAGACTGTAAATAGACATGTCAAACTCGGCCCTCATATGCCTGTCAAATATAATTAGCTATTTAAGCATTTGCTGGGACGTTTACACTGACCTAAGGAGTAGGGATGGCTTCTGAGGTGCCACGATGTGCCACGATGCCTGTCAAATATAGTGCATGAGGCACAATATTCTGATAATTTGGTGATGATTATCTTGATTCTTGATTGATATCTTTCATTCTTTCTCCAGCTAGATAAGATATTTCTCATTGTCCATTGATTAGTCCTTTCTACCATGCTGTCATTTAATATGTCATGCAAGCCTATATATACGGAAACTTACGTTACTTAGGCTTTGAATTTTGAAGCCGGGAGATGTTCGACAAGTGGCAAGCACAGCGATGGTGGGGTGAGAATTATGATAGAATCATGGAGCTCTATAACGTACAGAGATTTAATCGTCAGGCACTACATACTCCCCCAAGGTCTGAGGACGAGGTAAAGCACCACCTTCCTTTGAAGACATTTTGTTACTTAATGAACTTGGTTTGCCTTTGTGAGTCCTTGAATTTATAGAGGCTCCATTGTCCAGCACCAGAATTTGCCGCGTAGATACATAAGATAATTTATTTCAAGTTGAAATTGTCTCAGTACATGGACAACTTGCAGCGTAGATACATAAGATAATTTATTTCAAGTGGAAATTAGTAACAGATAAATTATACACTTCAGATGCAAAGGGATTCTTCATACTCAAGGATGGGATCAGCAATGGAAAGTCCGATGGCTCATTGGACACCAAGAAACAACTATAGACCATATGGAGGAGGAGGTAAAGGGTATTTCCCATCAGACCATATGGACCAAGGTGGTGGGGCCCAAAGTTACAGTGCTGGGCCTAGTGGTTTTTGTCCAGGTGGGCCAAGAGGTGATGCATCTTTTGATGCTTCACGGACGACAACCTCCTCTAGAGATGAGCCTTCTGTTTCTGTCAGCAATGCCAGTGAAATGGAGGCAGAATGGATTGAAGAAGATGAACCCGGGGTTTACATTACCATCAGACAGTTGGCTGATGGCACCAGGGAACTCCGTCGTGTCAGATTCAGGTAATGAAATTCATATTTTTTTGAACTTAGATAATATATAAGAATACTACTGGCATCCAAGTTAGAAAAATGTATCTAACAAGTCAAGCCCTATTCCTAGCCGGTAGGAAACAATACAGTAGTGAATCTGTTCATTAATTGTGTTGACGGACGCATTGAGGTGTTGCATGCCACCAAATTATGAATTCTTGTACATATATAGCTCTGATATTTGTTTGCATTCTGATTTTGAGCAGCCGCGAAAAGTTTGGAGAAGTAAATGCAAAGCAGTGGTGGGAGGAGAACAGAGAAAGGATACAAACACAATACCTTTAAAATTATAATAATTTTGCACCAGCAAATTACAAAATGATAGCAGCGGTGGATCTAAAGGTATTACTATTAAAGGGATGTTCCGTTCAATTTTGGTTTTGAAACACGTGGTAATGGTAGTAAGTAAGAAAGGAACAATCCAGTATAGTGAAGATGTTTAGATTTTACAGGGTAAATAGGGTTTTGTCACCTTTACTGTATCGATGAATGATGATAAAAACTCTGAACTAACAGATGTCATTTTCACTCAACAAACTATTCATGTACCCTCTCCATCTCTCTCTCTCTGTCATTCATGGTGACAATCCATTGAGGTTTTGTTTCCCAGCTGCTTGGACTACAAACAATACAATACTACAAGCCCCTTCTTATATTTTTTGGGTCTGCCAATTTTTAGGGGCTTTTTACCCCCTCAGAAGGAAGACCTTTTGCAGGTTTTTTTCTTCTTTTTATAATTTGGCTCGGGAATTACGTTCTCTGCGGGTTTGTTTTTGTTTTTTTTTGTAATACAAAGTTTAGTTGAAGAAATGAGATTGAATTTGTTGTTACGTTACTTACAACAGCTTCACATTATGATTGGATGCGATGCCGTCTTTGGTATTTTATGAAAATTAATGGGTGGGAATTAGGAAATTACACAAAAGCCACTTGAGTTAGTATTCTTCAATTGTTTGGACTTTGGAGGCAAGACAAGACGAGACTCTCTTCCCAAGAAGAGCTGCTGCTTGCTTGTATTCTTATTCTTAAATAAAAGCCAATTTAGTCTTTACATGTTTATTATTATTATTTTATTGCACAGCACCAAAAAAAAAAATATATATATATATATATATAATAATATAACATATAAAAAAAGCATCTAATCTATCTTTCAACATGGAACTCCTTTGGTGCTGAAGAAGATTGTGAAGGCTTAGCAACTAGCTAAGTATTCTGTGAACATTGAAATTCTATAACAATGTCCTCTCTCTCTTTAATTTCTCCTACGTTTCCAACGGGGACCAAAGTGTCGAATATTTTAGTCTTCCACCTCACTAACCCCTCCTTTCCTTTGTATTGAATGGTTTCATTACTATTATTATTATTATTATTAATCCTTACATCAGAAAAAAAGAATCATCAAGTACAATGAGATTCCAACATTTCTGTTTTCTTCGTGGGCTACTTTGAACGTAGAACTCTGATATGCTTGGAGTGAGTTACACAATAAAATCTATTTTCTTTATAATATAATAATAATTGTAAAGAAATAAAAAATAATAAAAGATCCTTCAACACATCCACCAAATCAATCAATCAATCAATCAACTGGTCCTGTTAAAAATGAAGGATATTGAAACACGCAAATCACAATCATTCACAAACTCCCACTTTATATTATCAAGCAACGGTCAATATATGTAGGAAACAAACCAGTCTCTTAATTAATTGTAACAAAACACAACATCAAGTATTATATAAGGTTATTGTTAAGGAAAAAAACACTCAAACAGGACACAAAGCAAAGCTCACTCTTTTTGATATTTGGACTCCATTATTATTATAAACCATGACGCTGGGCAAAATCTCGTCCCGCTACTTTTATGTGTGATGAAGTATCTGTTGGGTTGGTCTAAGAACCCCAGCCTTTATAGGTGGAGGGGGCCCTCAATTGCCCAACATACGGCCGCCGATTTCCAATTGTCACATTTGCCAACTTCTCCGCTACATCTGAAGCTCCACCAGCATTTCTATCCTTGTTCATAGATGCAGCTGGACCAATATATTTTCAAGTCAAATGACATAAAATATCAAACAACACTAATGCAAAAATAGGCTCTTCAAATTTTTTCCATCTTCAACAACCAAAATGGGTAAGCGGAAGAGAAACTGAACTATTTCTCTTCATTGCACAAATACGGATCAATTTTAACCTTATATATATATATATTTCATTTTCCTTATTTTCCAAGGACTGATAACATTCAGATACAAATAGCCATGATATGATTGACTCTAGATAAAAAAGAAAAAGCAAACTTTAAATATCAAAAAACACTTACCTGGACTCTTTCTTCCTGGTGGCCGGTACCTTGGTTGTTTGGCAAAGTCCTTCAAAGATTTATCATTCTTATTCAGATCCTTTACGGAGGGAAAAGAAAAACACCATATTTAGAAGCAATGTACAGAAAGTACTACTAGAGAAGCAGAATCACTAAGACATAATTAGATAAAACAATTACCTGATTAACCATCTCCAGCTTGCGTTGCACACCTGCAAGAATTAACCATAATTAGCATAATAGATCTTCTAGGAAATAAACAGCACTTGGGAGTTGCAATTTGGAATAAATAACGAGGAAAGGATAAAACTATATACAGCTTCATAAAAATGCATTACTAACAATTTAATTGCTAATACCATCCACTAAGTAGAAGACTCAAACTTAATACAAAAGAGCAGTATGTCTAAAATCCTCCCAGAGCAGAGAGATCATGATCCTACATCCAATATCATTAGTAAACTATTCCAGCATTCTAAAATCCATCACCTGTGCCAAAAGATGCATTTGTCTTCAGGGAAGAAAGATTGCCAGTGAGCTTTGCATTGGGTAGAACCCCTGAGTACCTCCTAGCTGGTTGCTGTTCCAATGTTCCTCTCACCCCAACTACACGCATGCAAATTAGAAATTAGCCACCAATTAAACCAGATAACATATTCCCTCAAAAAGAAAGGACAAAATTGGTAAGAGTTCTACAACGAACCGGATGGTGGAGTTCTAGACATAGCTGCTCTGGGACGAAGAGAGGGTGGAACATAAAAACAACTCTGCACATCATAGGGAAATTATGTGAGGAGAGCACTTGCTACAACATAAATGTCATTTTGACCTCATAAAAGAACAACCCAGAACATTATTAAGAATACTGAAATAACTATATAAAAAAACCACCTGAAAGAAAGGATGTTGAAGGGCCTCGGCAGCAGTTGGCCTTTTGCAAGGATCCCATGAACAGAGAGACTAAAGACAAGCAGCAAAGCAAATGTCAATTTGCCTTTGAACAATCCAAATAAAAAATTTAATGGTCAGAAATTCAGAATAACATAACAAAAAGCTCTTCCCGCTGAAGGGTGGAAAGATTAAAAAGCAACAGAGTCAGCAGACATGCACTTAACTGTAATAAGATTGATTGCATCATTACTTGCTGATGGTATCAACACCGACAGATGCACACCAGCGAACTTGAATGTTCAATAACAGAAAGATTAAAAAAGTATTAGATTCCATACACTCATAAGATAATCCACACTAACTGTACATTGCTAAAATAACTTGAACTTATGTTATGAAGCTAATGAATGTGTGAGATTGCAATTGAGAGTGAGACCTGTGGGAATTGGTAGTTTATAGCTCTTGCAAGGTTAAGCCCATCAGGCCACGAATCCTTAGTTGGAGTACCTATTACACGGCAAACTTTGTAGATTTCATCTGCTTCACTGCATGCATAATAATAAATGAAGGGTTAGCATCAATCATGTGAACAACCAGGCAATTACCCGTTGCTGCCAAACAAATTAGAAAAGATAACTAGATATCACCTTATGCCTATCTAAACTGCATAATCTCGAGGAGAAAGTTCACAGCACAAAATAATAATAATAAAAGAAAAGAACATACCTGATACCAGGAAAAAGAGGACGTAAGGTGAACAACTCAGCCATGATTGCACCCATCGCCCACATATCTGTAATCAAGGAGAAAAAAGCATAATTAGAAGGGCTGTCAGCACTTCCATCCTTAAGTGAATCACTATGATTACACTGAAAACTTACCAACTTTTGAAGTATATAGGTATGATTGAAGAAGTATCTCAGGGGCACGATACCTAAACAAGGAAGTCAAGGCTTAGATAGTTGTAAACTTGTAATGAATATAAAAAAGAACAGAAAAGGTGGAAAACCAACTAAATTCTCAATGAATCAAACCTACCAGCGTGTTGAGACATACTCTGTGTATGGTGGATGTGAACTTATTTCCCGCGCAAGACCAAAATCAGCAATTTTGATTATATCTTTAGTAACCAACAAATTCTCTGGAAAGAAAAGGGCAGTTAGTTACATAATATTTCTTTGAGTACATGTAACAAAAAAAAAAACATTAATTCTATAGACAAAAATTAAATACAATACCTGGCTTTAGGTCGCGATGAAAATATCCACACTGGTGCACGTATGCAAGACCTTGAAAGACTTGGAAACACCAATTTCTGATTTCAACTTCTGAAAAAAGCTTTTCCCTATCTTTCATAAGTTGGTAAAGATTGCATTCCTAGAATAATTTCATGTTTTCAGCAAGATGATTAAACACCCAATGATCATAAGTAGAACACAAATACAAGCTGGTCACCTACCATATATTCAAACACAAAGTATAGAATGTCATTTTCCCTGATGACTTCCTTAAGCTTCACAATATTGGGATGATTCATTCTCCGCAGTGACTGTCAAATGAGACAGATTATCAAGCATATGAAGTAAATAACTAGGATCAAAACCAGAAGAAAGCGACTCATATTACCTTAACTTCTCTCAGATTCACACACTCTTCCCATGAGTAATATTTCTTCTTCATTTTCTTAATTGCAACCTTCAAAACAGATAATATATATTTGAAAAGGATATATCAATGTCAACATATTAAAAGAACCATGTTTTTACAATTTCAAATAAATAAAATCCTGGGCATACTCACAGCTTCACCAGACAGCTTATTAATAGCTCGCCACACACTACCAAACGTTCCATCACCAACTTCCTTAATTAACTTGTACCTAATACCATCCAAAACATTGATAAGCAAAAATTACCATGCAGAAAATAAATACTGTCTAGCACATCCCAGATAAAACAAATTACCTCTCCATTTTCTTGTGGAACAAACAGTAGCCCTTTCTTTATTCACGTGATGTATAAGAACCAACGATAGACATATGACATTTATCTTCAGTAGAAGATTGCTTGTATTAAAAACTATAAAACATAAACAAACTGCCTTGCTTGTCAGCTAAATCCACCATTAATTTCCTCTGGCAACATGCAATAACATAAAACCAGAAATTTTATGGTGGATGGGCTTCACAGCCTTATTTGGTACTAAACCCAACAGATGAGCTCCACAAAACATACTGATATGAACCGACCAGAATGATTCCTCTAGCCAGCAGGAATGATCCCAAGCTCAAGATACACTCACTTGGTTCAAAAGCTTAATTGCAGTCAACTCATCTAGGCTAAGTAGAAACTGCTGCAGAATGCTCAGTAGACCAACATCTCATCACTAATCAGTACCCATCAGGAGCAACAACAGAAAATTAACTAAGAACTACAGCTGCTAATGCTTAGTAAGCAACTTTCAACTGTCTACTGAGAGAGTTCAGACCTGTGATAATAGAAAAACAAGAAGAAAAATATGATAAAGGTTAGAAAAGGAACAAATAGTTAACAGATACAAGAAATATAGTTATGCAAATATATTGTGCACCTAAAAGGCATTTTCCCAAAATCTTCAACTGGATATTATATCAGCAATGACTGCCAATAAAATACTCTGATTTTTAATCAAACAGAGAAGACAAAATTGCTTACTTGCAGAAGTGCGCTAAAGATCCAACACCTATCTCAGAAAAAACTTGCATTACGCCTCCTCTGTTGAGTGTTAAAAAGAGACTGGACGCTAAGTGCAATTGACAAAGGAAACCACAAGAAAATTTCCATGGACAAGAAACCGCCAATCGAGTACTTCTTGGAATGAAAACACCCGGAAAAGGTAGCAATTTGACCAGAAGCACACTTGTTCCATGTCTTGAAAAGGAAACTAAATCCCTTTAAATCCAAGTCGGGTGCAATCTAACATTAAACAACATTAATTGAAACTTGAATTAAGATAGACCTAACAGGGGCGCATAAACTAATATGATACATTAAACTTCTACTAGAAAATGAGAAAATAGTACAAGATCATGAAATATTGATGAATAATCCTTAAACTAAACTTATCAGTTATCACTGCTTGTCTAGAAAGGGATGGAAGTACAGCATTACTCAGAAAAGAATACGCACTAATTCAGGCATATGGCATGCAACAATGTACAAAAAGTGGAATAATATTCATCTTAGAAATCGGGTCCTCAAGAAAAGAGCTGAGGCTAGCATATTCAAGCAATAATCAATCAACAATTCTCAACCGGCAACGACTCATCAGATCACGACAAAATCAATGCCCAATTCTAGATAACAACAATTCATATTCCCTGATTATTTTAAACCAATAAACAAGCAGGAAACCCCGTAAGACAAGCAACATGAAACAGCAATAGCAACAAATCAATACATGACAAGATCAATAAATCCCAAAATATTTTTCTGATAAATCAAGCACGCAAACCCTAATCAATGAAATCACCTAAACCAATACGAATACAAACCAATCACTAACTATGAAACAGGAGGCAAAACAAAAAAGTATCGAAAAATAGATCCAATGAAAAAGAATTCTAATCTACCTCAACACACACAAAAAATCAGAGAAAAAGAAAGAAAGAAAAGATGAGATCGGATCAGATTAGATCTAGGTAAAAAGAAATCAAGAGAGATACCTGAAAACCAACCGGCATAAGCACCGTCGCCAAGGACGGGAGGAGGTGGAATCCAGAGCTTAGCTATTTCTCTCTGGCAAAAAATAAGTAGATTTTTTTTTGTGTGCGTGTTTGGAATATGAAGCCAAATATTGAATGGTCTTTAAATATTGTTGTTGGTTGGGTCGGGTTTTTTCTCGAACCAATAAAACTCTTAATTTTGGGTTTTTTTTTTCTTTTTATTCAGAAATGTCTGTCTGTACTCAGTAATTGGTATTCCTCTATTTATAGACGGCCGAATGGTATATACCTAAATTTTCCACCCATTCGTTCCGTAAGTTGGTTCACTCTGCTTCTTCTCTACGCTACGCCCTACTTCATTATGCTACGCTCGGATGTCCACATCATTTATCATATCGTCTTGTTCTTGATTGAGACGTGTTCTATCTACCCCTACTCTTATTCTTTTCTACTATTCAAAATTTTGGTTATTATTATTAGGTTAAAATAATAAAAAAACACTTTATATTTTATTATTTTATTTAAATAAATTTTTATATTTTTATTATATTTAAATAAATCTTTAATTTACATTCAAATAAATTTTTACATTTAATTTATATGTAAATAAAATTTTAACTTTTAATTTATAAGTAAATAAACTCTTAACTTAAATTATTTCTTCATTTTAAATAAAAATTTATTTGAATATAAATCAAAAGATAAAGATTTATTTTAATACAATAAATATATAAAAAATTTACATAAAAAATAAAATAATTCAAATATTTTTAATATTTTAATTTTATTATTGTCTTCACTCGTAATAATATTTTATAATTTTTATTCTCTTTTATCATTAAAAAATTAGAAGTCTAAAACAAATGATAATAGTAATACCGTTAAAAGAAAAACAAAGGTCCACATAAAGATGAAAAAAAAGGTTGTAGTTTAAGTTTGGTGGGTGGCAACATATTATAACTTTATCCTCGTCTGCTCTTATTTTATTTGGTATAAAATTTTCTTTACAAAAAAGAAGAATATTCGGTGAGTGTTGCTGAGGCGTTCAGATATGCTCATAAGCTGGCGCCACGTGTCCAACTAAGGATCCTAGGTGTAGCACACACTCTTACTATACATATTGTCATTTACAGTACAGATTGATTTTTTGGCCCAAATTATTAGGCGAAAAAGACCGCAAAGCAATGCAATCAAACCACCTGGAAACTAGGCGGCCGCGGAAGGTCACCAACACCATTAGGACGGGATACTAATTAATTTTAAAAAAAATATTAAGAAGTGTTTAATGATATTGATTAAAAAAATATAATTAAATAATTTTTAATTAATATTTATAAACATCTGTTAACTGGATTCATTAATTTATACTCGAATTTCTCATGGATATTTTAAAATTCTAGTTGTTTGCATCTAAATAACTAGCTGAGGTTATGCCACTTGCGTCATAAATGTTTTATCTATTGCATTCTTCTAATAAGAAAATCTCTTGCACAACTCTCTTAACAAAGAAGAGTGTACTCTTCGATGAATAATGAGATTGCCAAAATATTTCTTAATTCTCAATTGATGTGGGAGATGCTGAATGGATTTTAGTATTTGTAATATGTTAAGACATGGCTTGGGATCCCAGTTTTGATTGTCTAAAAGGGGGTAGAGAAACACTTCCATCTCGATGCAGTATTGGATTCAATGAATGACCATAGGAGTGGTAAAAGACATCAGGAGGATGAGCCGGATGGATAATCGTTAGGAATAAATATGTCAAAAAAGAAAAAAGCCATAACGATATGAGGTGTTTTCTAAACCGGCTATTGCAGCTCTCATAACATCAAAAAAAAAAAAAAAAAAAAAAAAAAATTTCCAACTCGGAAGACTTTCTTCCAAAATTTTCCAATCTTTCTTTAGTGTTTTGGCGAGTGAGTTTTGGGGGAGATTTTGGTCGATGGATCTTTTATAGAGAAAGTGATGATCCCAAGGAGGAGGAGGTGTTGGAAGTATGTCGAATTGATGAGGCCTTACTTATGAAGGTTCCAAGCCCAAGTTTAAGTATAGCTTTGGGTTTGGGTGTATTTGTAAATTGCTTACGCGTAGAAAGTAACAAGGCAAAGAAAGCAGAAATAAACTTCATTTATTTTTTTGCCAATTGAATAAACAGAAATTGCAATTGCTAATACAAATTTTCAGAAAGAAGAAATAGTTTCCATTTAGACTTGGAAAATCACAATGGGGGAGGACGTGACTAAATATTTTAACATCCATCACAGTTGGACAACATATATAGAAGAAAGAAAAGAAGGCCAAAAAAGGATTTAAAAGAAAAAAGAAGATAGTATATCAGGACTGCACTGCGAATAGATAGATGCCTTACAAAGAATATTATATCTATAAATTAACTAAATCATATTATTGGGAGGCTAATTCTTCAATTGACGAATTATGAATTTAGAGATTCTTGATTTCTGTGGATATCATCTAATCTCTGTATCATCAAGTATGGAACTTCCTTCTTTAAGCTCCTACTCTTGGAACAACAATTATACTATATACTTAACCAGGCATTGCAAGAGATTTTGTCACCTCTGACTTTCGATCACTACGTCATCTTGAACTGCTGTTAGAGGAATACCAAAGATTTTTCTGGCAAACTAATATCTTCTCCTTCGCTACACCATATTCAGTGTCTTCTTTACGGCAGCTCCACCTCAATCCCTTAGCAATGGTGGCAATAGCATCAACAAAATAGCTGGATTCCCGTATTAATGCATACCCCTTAGGGCGTAGGATACGATCCATCTCCAAGAGCACATACTTCATATCACACCTGGCAAACCAACAATGATTTTCAGAACATGCAGGCAATAGTTCAAGAACACCGATTTAATCAAATTCGGATTTCATTACTTTCACTTCAGATCATCTCACTCAATTAGCATGCAATTATATATATTTATGCTTCTAAAGGAAAATTTCAGTCTTTAACCTGCCTATATAATTTTCTTAACTTTGGTCAACATCAAACATTGAAGTATTTGTTATGTCATGCCAGAATCCAGATGCAGAAAGGTTTCAGATATAATAAACTAATATAAATAAACTTAAAGAACACCTAAATGTTGCCCAATTCAAACCAAGATTAAGATGGTTTGCTTAACTTAGAACATGGGCTCACCTAGTCTACTTTATTGAAAATATTAAATCACCAGATTCATAACACTAGAAAATTTTTGCTCTAATGCAAGTTCTTATCCGTAGTCAACCAAATAGCTTACCTACTTCTATTCTGCCTTTTAATCTAATTTTCCCAGGCACAAGACAAATCTATGCCCTCTGTTAATGCCATATTTTCAAATGTCAACTCTATCAAATCAGCAACGGCCATGCCAAATGCAAATACAAATAGTTGTAATAATAATCTAAGATGTTTTCAACCCAGAATAAAGTGCAAAATGCAAAGAATTCATTAAAAGTACCATTGAATCTAAAAAACATCAAAAGAGAACATACGCCCAATGTCTACCTGTTGCTCTCAGCAGTGAAGAGGCCATCAAGGTGAAGGAGATCATACGTGCGAGGATATGTTGAAAATGCTTCACACCTGGAAAAGATGCAACGAATTAAACACCATGAAAAACATCAAAAGAGCAATCATGTCACAGTCTCAGAGCTATGCGCCTGATGCATGCCTACGATTCAAAGTTCATATAAATGTATTTGAAATTACCAATCATGATAAGTTCCAATAAGGCCCCGATCATAGACCACAGGTAGTGTGTTGGCAGCGTAGGAAGAGACAACATTCATGATCCACAAGGGATCATCAATAACAGCTGCAGCGAAACCACCATAAACTGTATTCATGTCCATAACATTTCTTATCGTATCAGTCCCAAGTGCAGGGAGTAACTTTTTGTAGTGCTTGGCCCGCACCTTCCACTTGCTGTCATCATGCTTTAAAGCACTGCCACTCCCACCAGGAACATCTGAGATGCGTTCAGGTGCAACTTGTAACCTCTCTGGCCACTTTGGCAGGGATTCCAAGGCTGATTTCTTAAGTTCTGGCTTTGGAACTACAACACATGGGCGGAGCGGAGTGTACCATGCGGAATCTGGTTCAAGACTGTCATCACACTTGGCTGGGTAGACATCTGGATCAGCAAGCTTATCGTAGCAGCTATTATCTGAAGATTTCTGCCACACAGCAATATCATCCTTTTTGGCATACAATTTAAAGCACATTGAAGTCAACAAGTCCTCCAACTTCTCATAATCTGATTTCTGCTCTTCCACAGTTGTATTCCATCCACGCCAGCGGTTTTCATAGTTTACAGGAGGGCCAGACAAGACCCAGAAACCACCAGGACGGAGTATGCGATGAACTTCAAGGAGATAAATTCCACCTGAAAGCAAGAGCATCTATTGTTTAAAAACTGCAAGTGTGACCAAAAAAAGGTGCTTACTTGGTGGATATGATAAGCAAAGTAAAAACAATGCAACATCAAATGTTGAAGCATGAGATGGAAAAAAAATCGTAAAATGCCTTTTAATTCCCAGGCCATAAAAGCAATTTCATCAAACAAAGCCATTCAACATAAAAGCAACAACAACAATTATAAATAACAAATTATAATAAAGGAATCTTGTACTAGTTTAGCATATGTTCATAGATAACTAGAGGATTATGTTAGTTCGTAAAAAATCTACATTTAAGTTTGAGTAGAGTTCAGGATAATCATTTACCAAATTCAGTCCATGGGATAAGGCATCTTGAGCAATGAGCCATATCAAATGAATTTGAAGGGAAAGAAAGGCGCTGGGTAGAAATGACACCAAGGATTGCAGGTATTCCACGTTCCAATGCAAACTGCACCTGAGCTTCATGATTATCTCTTGGAGCAAGAGAAACTGTCAGAATTCCACGATCTAATAGATCACCTCCCCAACTTGCAACCTGCAAATACATCAATTAAAAGAGTTTAAATTTAGAAAGAATAGAGGCAGAGAAGAGCATGGGGAAAGTGGGAAGCAAAGAGATGGACAATCAGTTGTCCTCCACAAGTCAATTTAAATATAGACAACATTAAACGCAACAGAGATACAAACATGTTTGATTTATGTTTACTGTTTAGTATGAGAATTCCACACACTTTCAGAATTGCAACTCACCCCACAACCAGTATCAATTGCAGTTCGAACTGTGCCATCTCTCATTTCAGGGATCAGATCTTGCATCAAATCTACATATGCACTAACTCCTTTGGGGAACATAGTACCACCACCAGGAAACAGGAATTTCTCCCCTTGTTTCCTCAACCAGTTCTGATTTGACTTCTGCTTATTGATCCAATTATATGGCACGTTCCTGAAAGCATATCAACATGTTATACCATGTAAACTTAAAATAAATAGATACATAAATAATTTAACAAAGCAATTTGATCCTCTCAAGGTAAATTAGCAAAACCAGAAACAAGCTATAGTACCTGTACCAACATTCATCCCGGCTCTTTGGCCATCTGATAGGTGGCTTATACCCATCAGGAGGTGGAACCAAGCATTCCTTCCTCTCGAACATTGGAGGACAGTGGCGTTCCAAGAAAGTAAGCCGATGTGAACCATACTTCCTCCACCTCTGTAGCAATAAATATAATTCATCAGTATAGCATTCTTAACTTTAAGCAGCCTTAACATCATTAAATGAACGATCATCTGTTACCTTGGGATCTGTGCATGGAGTGTAGTCCTGGTAATCAATGCTGCATTCCAGGAAGGCAATGGATTTGATTTGAAGGGGGTTTACTGCAGCTTCCTTTGGAGAAGAAACAGCCTTGGAAACATCCTGCACTGTCTTGCCCTCCAATTTACTTTTCTCAGAACAGAAGATTCCACCAAGATAGAAAGAAAACCCGCATAGCACAATAATCAGTAATGTTGCAGGGAAAATCTTGAAAGCTTTATCTGGTTGGGAATGATATTTTCCATCTTTATGCTTCATGATTTCAGAAATAATTAGTTACTGCAATTCAAAAGCCACCAATCATTCAAAACAGAAAGGAAGAAATCAAGAAAAACTCTGTTTTTGATGAAAAGGAAATTGCATATCAAATTTGATTTTCCTCAGGTACAGGGAAACAAGTAATTGGATCCAGTTAAATAAATTGTTCTGCAAAAACTTAAAAGGGACATTAGATAATGATGAATTAAAGAAAATCCATCAATATATAACATGGCATGCACGTACTGATGGTTTAATTTTACAGTTGAGAATGACAAAGACCCGGAAAATTTGCAACCAGCAAATGATGAAACAGAAGTTAGCTTTTTAGGAGAGATCCGAGTAATGGGTACAAAAAGTATCCATCAACCCAGAAGAGAATGGAAAGGGAAAGCAAAACCACGCTCCGCTTCAAACAGCAAGAATCAAAATTTAATGTAGATCTTGCTAGCAATCCTGACCATAAGTCAAGACCTAACAAGCTGTAAAACTCGAAGATCTAATGCCAACTACTACCGACATGTAATACTTTACAGTTTACATGTCACTTTGCCTTTATGTCTTTCACATGATATAGGGACCCAACTCATATCGAACTTAGCGTCCTAATCCTAACATGGTCCCATTCATTCTATATTGCTATACTCTTTCTCACTGAATCAAAAAGGTAATAGAGAAACTATGAATTTCCTACCCAGCATGGAAAGGAAAAAAGGAACTAATAATAATAAAAGAAAAAGAAACAAACACATGTTTTATAATCATTTCCTTGACATAGAAGAAAAGGTTGAATTGATTTCATTGTCAGTGCAGGCCAGTCAGCTGTCTTTTTTTTTCTCACCAGAATTATCAATGGATACATTGACCTCATGAACAACAACTAACCAATTAACAAAATGCAAAAAGCACACAGTTCCAACGCCAATAAGCCATTATGCATACCCTTCAAAGCAAAGTATTTGATCCAAAAATTGCAGCAACAAAGAAATGAGAAACAACGAGAAAACAGGAGAACAAGAAAGGAAAAAGAAAATATTTTGTTTGACTACTGATTTAAATGAATATTGATAATTATCTAATAATAGTAATTTAGAGGAGGGTAGTAAAAGGTAAAAGAGAGAAGAACCACAATTTCATGTCTTTTTAATACAGGGTAAGGTAAAAACCAAGTCTTTGCAAAGTGATTAACTAAAAATAGGAAATTGATGCAGAAAACAAGCCTCACCAGTAAAAAAAAAAAAAAAAAAAAGTCATATCTGTTGAGGCAATGGAAGAAATAAAATAAAAGAAAAAGGAAAAAGAAAAAGAAAAAGAAGAAAAGAATTACAGAAAGCAAGTACAAAGCAAAGGAAAGAAGAATGAAGGGTATTAACAGCACAAAAATAAGATGCAGAGAGTTATGACAAGAGAACCTAGAAAAAGAAACACCACATACAAAAGAAGAATTATACACTACAAAAAGGAAGAGAGAGGGATTGTATTTGGGATTTGGTTGTTGTACCTTGTCTCAATTCTCTCTGTCTGTCTGAGTTACAAAAGAAGAAATGAAAGTAAAAAATTCTCTCTTTCAAAGGAGAAAAACAAGAGAGAGAGAGAAGGTTAGGCCTAGGCTAGGATACAGGGATTTGCATTAAACTCACTGCGATCTCGGCTGCAAACTTATAAGTAAAACACAAACGCAAAAGCAAAAGCAAAAGCAGCTCAACCTTAAATAAGGTGTGGGCTGGGGGAGGCTCCCTTCCCTTCTACTTCCTCCTCGCCCTTTGTTTCTGCCTGGCTGTCTATTCCCCCGCACCCCCTGATCTGATCTCCACTACTCATTTTTACTACCTCTATGTACTATGTTTTAACTTTTAATATTATATATAGTAAATATTATTATTAAAATTAAATGTGGTTGAGTTTAAAATTAATTAGAAGACAAAGGGCTTTAATTATGGTTCTTGGTTTTTGTGAGCATAAAGTCTCATAAAGAAACGCTAGCTGAATTCTTGACTTGTGTTTTTCTATTTATATTTTAACATAATAATATATAATTGGTGTTTTATGGTTTCAAACTTACAATGCAATGCAATGGTTATTTTTTCTTTTAAAAGTCGGTTGAACATTCATGTCATTTAAATTAATATTCAATTAATTTGTTAGATTCATTTTAACAAAACTTTTTTTATACCACATAAACAGTATATATATATATATATATGCTTAAGGATAATGCATGCATACACATTATTTATCAAAAAAAAAAAAAAAAAGAGATAATGCGTCTACATTGACGTTTATCAAGATTTACAATATAATTCATGTTGTCTTTTATTATAATTATTTATTAATTAATTTTATTTAAAAAAAATTATAAAGTCCGATTGATACTAAGTAATAAAATTAACAGTGAAATGAAATAAACAGAAGGAAATAATTAGTTAGCAACTATTCACTATATATAACATTGACATGGGCAAATTCGAAATTAAAACGAGTTTTTATATATTTATATGTAATAATATTAGAATAAGAGGAGATGTTTGGCCAAAAAAAAGAATAAGAGGAGATGTTGTTTGTTTGTAAACAGAACGACGCATTTTTTCTACAAAATAAAAATATGCGTCTTACAGCTAAGAATAATAAATAAAAAAAACTAAAGACTTATCTTCAAATCACCGACATTTGTTTATTATTGACTTTATTCTTTGTTTTTTTATTATTCTCCTCACATACGCGCTTTGCTTTGATTTGCTTGTTAATTATTATCCTTTTCTCCTCAAAAAGAAAATAGTAATAATAATAATAATACCAAGTAGAAGTTAGGTACCCAAAAGGCACCAATTTGAATGCTGTTGTATTCCATTCCTAAGCATAGTAAGTTTGACAAGTTTATATTATTGTTATTATTATTAATATTTATAAAATTAAGTGAACACAGACAGTCTCAAAATATGCAAAATTAAGTCAACATATTGCGGATCTAGAAATTCCTAGTTCTTTAAAAATGAATATTGCATTAATTAATTAGTTATTATATATATATATATTCTTAAAAATGAATATTGCATTAATTAATTAGTTATTATATATATATATATGGTTTAGGCTGACAAAGCTCACTGCCGACAGGTTTAAGAAGAATATATATATATATATATATATATGAAGAACAGAGGAAGGTAAGTTACTAAAAGATTTAGAGTGAGAAGACAAATTAAGGTTAGAAGTAGAGAATGGATACATATATACGTAACGTTCTTAGGATATGCTTCAACTTCTTCAATCTCTGCATTTTAAAAAAGATCATGTGTCCGGAAAACAGTTCAAACCCCCTTGTCTCTTTCGCCCACTTGGAGTTTAATTTAGCTTCTTGCAAGAAGCCAGAACCACCCCTCTCTCTCAGCACGATCAGCATTTGTATTGAGGTGATTTTGCAATATTGTGTTGTAGCCAGTGCTCCAAATTAAATTTTAATTTTTCCTACTCATCCACCACAAAAAGTTGAAATTTGTACAAATAATTAATTAATCTAAATACCATTTATATTAATTAATCACTACTATATTTATACTAGTATTTCTACCTTGTGTAGCTTCATGATTAGCATGTGAAGCCATAAATTGGAGCTCAAAAATTAGGAAACCTTCCTTAATTTGTAAAATGTTTGTCCTAATTTTCCCTTAATCATTTTTATGATAAGTAGTGCTAGAATTCTAAATTATATTATTCTTGCATGCCAACAAAGAGAGATACAAAAATGTGTCTTTTCCCTTGTATTATCTTCTGCTTTGTTTTTACTGTACTGAGGAGTCAGAAATTGAGAATTCTGGGTTTTTTTTTTTGGAGAGGTAAGTCTAAGTCTCCCGCCACTAGAATTTCGTGTTTCTCGTGTTTGTAAATATATACATATATTCTCCTCCTAGTAAGTAAAGCATTGGCCTACATATGTAAATGTAATAAATTGATTTGATTTTCTTATTTTCATTTTTTCAGTCAAACAAACAAACTTCAATCTGACCCTTTCTTTTAGTTTCATTTGCTTTCCATTTTGGCCAATTTAAAAGTTGATAAGACTATCATCATATAATCAAAACTTGCATATCTTTTAATGACATACCCTACCTACTCACACTTTAAAGTTTTAAATAAAACTTAAACATTGCTTTTACAATTTTTACAAACTAGACTGGAAATAATCAAAAACAGGCTTCCAATAAGAAAATTTTCAATCCTGATCCTAGTTTTAATCTTCTTGTATTGCATCTCCAACTTTTTTTGTTTGGTTAGATTATTTTAGTACGTGGATTTCTACTCATTCACTAATTAAAACAATCGCAATCTATAGGACTGAAATTTAATGGTATTTGATAGGTAGATTAATTAAACTTACTTTTCCTAAGTTATTTGGCCATATCATGCTTAATACTCCTCTTTTAAGCTCTTTTGTTATCCATCAAAGCCTTGATGTAGTGGAAGAAGGAAAAAAAAAAAAAAGTGAGACTTTGAAAGATCTGATCACCTCTTAATTTTCTTCACTTTTGTGTATGTGAATCCGATTACCTCTTGATTAATAGTAATTAGTATACATATATATATATATATATATATATATGGAAAAGGATTGCAGCTAATTAAATTGAACAATATTTGAGATGAAATGATGTTTATGTGACATATATAAAAATGTCATTTTTTGCAATAAGAGAGAGAGAGAGAGAGAGAGAGATAGATAAGAAAGAAATGAATGATTTCACATGGGTTTAGGGAGTTAGTGGCCCCCCGAAATGACAAATTAAGAGTAAAGCCCAGATAGTGACTCATGACAGTGTTATAGAGACTAGCTGTGGCTGCCATATGAGATCAAACACGTTTATTAGTGTTTATAAATGAAAGAAATAAACATCCATGCCTGCCTACGTGACTGATTAATCACGTAATTGGGGAGATGTCGCTATATGTATGCATATAAATATTAAAGCATTTGGAAAGGAAAGTTTAGAAACACCACATGGCATGTTCTCCCCATGTGCCTCAGCCTTGGCCGTCCAATAATTGCCCATCTCATGACCATCTGCTTTGCCAATTGCCAACCTATCTTAATTTCTATGCTGGGTGTTGACTCCTGGCCATATCTTAGTACAACACCCATATGCTAATGTAACCAAAGTAAGGTGTCTTTTGAGCACTTGTTTGTTGTAGTTGTCTTAGGAGGATAGGAAAATATTATATTTAGATTATTTATCTTTTACTATTGCAGAAAACGAATAATAAACTCTTCTTTTTCTTATCTTTTCTATGTTCTTGATCTTACGTGCTTTAAATTTTTGGACACTACGAGAGCAATCGAGGTTGGATGAATTAGACAGCCAAATTTTATCTTAGATTGAGATGTTTAATTAAGATGCAGATTTAAATGACTAATTAATGTGCCCTCCTCAAAAAGTAGTATGTATATCATCAAGTCGTGTTTTATCACAATTAACAATAATTAATACAAATTATATAGAGTCGTGCTCCACATCTTAATTAGGCCCAAACTTTGACTTTGAACTCCTGTTCTGCAAGTTGCATGTTCTTCAAGTCTAAACTTTGATCTGAGGAATATCTGCTCTTATATTTCATTCATACAGACATTGCTAACCCCATATATATATATATATATATATATATATATAGAGAGAGAGAGAGAGAGAGAGAAAGGGATTCATTTATACTAGTGTAAAACTAAATTAGTTTTACACACATCCGTAATTTTTTATATGATTTGTATTTGTTTAATCCAACCGTCGTATTTCATATTTTATTCACGTAGATCATGCACGTCGAGTTTTGAGTAAATTAAAAATGTCTAACTATTTATTCGATATAAAAAACTTTCAACCGTTAAATATATATTGAAAAAGACAGTTCTCGATCGATATGATAGAGATATCTGATCGATTCGAAACTTTACATGCACGACGAGTATAATTATATTGTTAAATCCAACAGTCGGTTTGTTAAAATATAAATCGTATAAAAAGTTACAAAAATTTGTAAAATTAATTTAGTTTTATACTAGTGTAAGTAGATCCCTCTTCATATATATATATATATATTCTTACTCTTCCCGCTTTCCCTTTAGACGAAGAGGGACAACTCAGGTTTAGATTATCGACCCTTCCTTCCATAAGAAATCTAGGAAAAGAGCTTCTGCGAAAAACATATACAAGTAAGAAATCATAATCATAATATATGATTAGTGGAAACTTTTACAAGTGAAGGGGAAAAATTTTCAATTGTTTCAAAGTGATTTGTGTTGTGTGAAGTGTAAACATGAAAAATAAAAGTAAAACCAACAGCATGTCCCTCTTCGTCTTCGGTCGGTTCCTACTTATTTACCGTTTTGTGTTTTACTTAGGGAATAGAATATCTCGCTCTCGCCTCCCCTTGTTGCTTCCCAACTTTCCATTTTCTCCTTAATTCTCGGAGATGATTACTACTATCCTTTATTAGTATTATAATTTCTCTATTATCAATCATATAGCCGAAGAACTTTTCAACTCAGACTTGTTCTCCATGTGCACAATAATACTTACAAGCCCACTGTTCAAAGACAAAGAAATTATCAATCACTCGGTCACAGAATAAACAGTATCAGTTGAATACTATTTATATTTTATAGAACTACGTCTCCAGCAATAAGTAATTTGCCATACATTAGGAACAGGTATATTACATTTCATACCTTACCAGCATGACCTTAAGCATTCCCAAAGATAAAAACATCAAATTTTGCTCAGGCCATAGTAGTAAATAGTAATTAAAGTTAGTTTCTTTTTATTTGTTTATCTCACTCCACTAGTTGCATCTGCTGAAGTGCTGATGTCAATAGCACACATTGTTTGATGAAGAAGATGGTCGACCCGCCTTGACTGGAATGGGTCCCCATATGGTTCCTTCTCTACCACAATGGCTTACAATGAAAGAATCGACCTGGCTTAGATCATTATACCCAGCCACAGCAGCAGCAATGGCTGTTTGAGCGGCCACCTTATCCCTTTCAGCCACTGCTTTCAGTCGCTGCCTTTCAGCTCTTGAGCCAATAACCTGCCCCAGGATAGAAGCCCCAATGGTCAAGGCCATAGCTGTTTTAGGCATTAAGACAGACTTCCGAAGCATGGCTATGAAGGGCACAGCTGCATGCACAGCTGCAAACCATGATAAAGAAAACTTCTTAGTGTGCTCCCTCCAAACACCCAAAGGCACGTTAGCCGCCATGCCTAAGATAGCAATAACAAGCATCTTTGCAGGCAGTGGCTGAGGACGTAAGTTTTTAACAAGGGCAGTGCGTGCCAGGGCAGCCCTTGCAGCAACTACAGCAGGGGGGCATCTAAGTTTCATTCCAGGTGGGAGCTGAAAAGCTGTTGCCACAAGTGGTAGGACACGATTCACTGCTCTGTAAGATTTTGCAATTGGGCAATTCCCAGTTTGTAACCACTCGTTTTCCAATGCATCATGGTTTGATGAATTTCCTTTCTGAAAGATCATAATACATCTCAGAATCAGTGGAGTTTGCAGTGGTTAATTAGTATCTAATGCATCAACTAGAAAGGGACAAAATTTTGAAGGAAAATTTTCAGTTATTAACTACCTACATGACAAATTATATTTCATACTGCTAAGCTTGCACAAAAGATCCATTGCTTATAAAATTGTTGATTTATTTCTCTACAAGACATCAATGTATTTCAGAACTAATGAAATGGAGCCTAAGAAGCCTACAGAAATAAAATAAGTAAAAATCTTCCTACAGGTTCTTAAGGATTGTTTGCTCCAAAATTGATGTTGAGACCTCACAACATGTTATATTTAGGCTCGTTCAATTCTTATTTGCTAATATAGCCCTGTGCAAATGACATTTTCTTTCATCTCTTCATTTTTTTTTTTCTTCCCTAAATTCTTTGAATCTCCTCTAAACTAAAACATTGCATTGGTCTAAGAATGTATGATTACCTGAGAAGAGGGTTCTCGCTTGTTAGATGAGTCAGATTTCTTTTTTTGGTTCTTCCATTTATTCGAGAAGGGACCAAAGCTGAACGGCCCTCCTGAACTAAAAGCTGACAGACTGATTGTTGCAGCTTTTGCTGCTAAGGGATTAAATTGGGGGATAGGCTCCTGTTTCACTCTATCACAATGAACATCAGACCCCCCTGAGAGAGGTACAATGCCATCCTTCCCATGAAATAGCTTAAATGCCATATCAAAATTTGGACCATCTTCAAATATAGGACCTCTTGCTCCCTGTACCTGCAGAAAAGATATAGAAGAAATCAACTCAAGCGCAAGGCCTACTTAATAGTTCAGAATCAACATATAAATACCAATGCATGAATCCTCCAAAAAAAAGGATATAAAAAGGACTAGAAGAACTTACAGGCATGGGAAAATTCAGTGAAGAGGATGAAAAGTTGGTGGGTTTGTTAATGTTCTTAAGAAATGGACATCTCTGAATGTTCGACTCATTAAATGAGCACTCAGATGTGTCCTCATTTATTACAGTAAACCAGAAGTTCATTATTTCCACTAACCAACACAATTTACCTGCAAAGAAAGCTTCAACAGTTCAGAAACCAATGTTTGGATTGCCGTAAAGGGAGGGAAAGGACCTCCATTTTTGAGAAAAAGTGTGGCAATCTTAGAGGCTGCCTAAAGTTTTCACATATCCAGTTATACACTGCTGAGCAGAGACAAACTTCCCCATTATCAAAATCCATTTTGCCATACCAAGTATCAACCATCAAACAAGAAATTACAATTAAATTTTCCCTGGAACCACTAAGAAAAAATGTACACCTGGAAATATTTTAGGCACAAAGAAAAGCCAGATGCAAAATAAATGGTTGTTGAAGGTTCCAGGTTCCTTACCAAGCCAAGAACATTGATTGCCTTGTTTTGAAGAATGAAATTTTTAAACAGAATATTTTAACTAATTGCAGAAACCATAAGGCTAGAACCAGCTCCTGATTAAAGCAATTGAAACGCCAAAAGCATGAAATGCTCACCAATACGACCTTTTATATGTCTAATAATTACTCCTAATTCAAGATGTAAACTTTTCATTAAAATCCACTGAAAACAGAAAAAAAGAAAAAGAAAAAACGAGTATACATATACTGCTACAATAATTGGAACTTAATGGTTCAAGCAAAAGAAATTAAATATCAATAAAAATTGAATAGTAACCAACTAAGCAGATTAAAAAAAAATTATTTAATAATAATAATAATAGTAGAAACATTTCTTATGGAGAAGAATCGAGAAACCCTAACATTTTCATTGTAATCTAAGAGGAAAAGAAAAGAAATGGGAGGAGAAAACGTTAGTCAGAAGCTAAACTGAGGAGAAATTACCAGATGTATATTGTGTTGTGGGAGTATTTTCTCGGTGTTGAGCTGAGCCTGAAAATTTGCAAGCGGACGGAGAAAGGTGAGAGAGCTGCAAAAAAAAAAAAAAAAAAAAAAAAGGACGTGTGGCTGACACAAACACAGGTACACGATTCGCGAGGGCGGGTTTATGTGTGGGCTGTGGCTGTTAAGCAGGACCGGCTCACCAGGTTATTTTGCCACGTTGGCTACTTTCGATTACCGGCCAAGGCCAAGCCACGATCATGAGCAGCCAATTAGAGGTTGGACTATCTTTTCAAATTCGAAAGTCCAATCATATTTAAAAAAATTTGGACAAAAATATTAGGTTCGAAAAATAGATATGAAAAAAAACGAAACCCGTTTAAAAAATGAGCCGGACCTTGTCTCCAACATTCAAGACCCGAATCCGGCCCGAGCCTGTTTTCTAATTATATAATATAATATATTATTTTTATATATATTTTGCAATTTATATCATATAAAGATTAAATATATATATAATTTTGTAATGTAAACATTAAAAAATATGTTAACTTGTCTATGTTTAAAAACTTAATGAAAGAAAAAAATATAAATTTACTAAAGATTAAATAAAAAATAAAATATATATTTTTTAAAAAATTAGAAAAAAAATATGAACAGGCCTAAATGGGTTTGGACTATCCATTTACAAATATGAGCTAACTTGGACAAAACTTGAGGCCGATATTTTTGACCGGACCGGACTTGGATAAACAAATATGATGTTGGCACCATACATAAACCAGACCTGAACTCGGTCCGGCCCAGCCCACAAAAACCTCTACAGCCAATGAATTAATTAATTAATTAATAATTGCTGATATTCTATTTTTTTTTTTTCATTTTTTTGCAAGCAGCAAACATCAATAAAAAAAAAATAAAAAAAATTTCTTGTAGAATTTTGGGTAAAACAAAATTTTTTATTTTTATTTTTTGGATGGAATAATTGGTTGGTTAGGTTCAGTTTTGGGGTTAAATATTTTAACGAATTTTAGATGGAATACTTGATAGTAGGAATTTTATCTTTAACGGTCCAAGGTTGGGTGTATGAGTAGGGGTGAGCAAAATCCGACTCGACTCGAAAAAATCGAAAATTTTTTCAAATTTTGAATTAAATAGTTCGGTTTATTAGAGTTATTCGGATTTTCGGATCAACTCGACTAAGTAATTTGAGTTATATAGTTTAGCTAGGATTTGATTTATACAACTCGAATAACTTGAAAATCCGAATAAGATATTTTTATACGACGTCGTTTTACTCATTTGAGTTTGATACTAAGCTTGAGTTTTGCGTTATCCTTATTTCGTCTTCCCTTTTTACTCTTTAGCCCATTTTTGTTGGGTCATTTATTTTTGTTGTTTGTCACCATTCAGTAGAAAAATAAATCCACATGAGCTGTTGACTGCATACTTATTGTCTTAATAATTTATCATTTATTTTTTTTCCCTTTGAAATTGACAAGTCTAGATTGAAAGTTTACATTGAATTTTTTGAGTTTCAAAAGGGGAAGGCTATCACTCAATGCTTCATTCAGTTAAAGATTGAACCTTTTGGTTGATATCATACACATTACCAAGCTAACCAAACGATGAAATTCAAAAGATAATGAATTATCTTTTTTTAAAGGTCAATAGTAGGCTATTTATTTAATATGACAAGTCTTTGATAGTTATATTTACAAGAAAAGATAGAACACACAAAAAAAAAAATTTTGCAATTTCATAGAACTAAATTTCAAAATTATAGATATACATGCATTTACAAGATAACAGTAACATGATCTAATCAATCAACGTTTACAAGATAAGATTTTAACTCGAATAAATTATTCGACTCGACTCGAATTTGTTTTAACTCGACTCGATTCGCTAAAATTTCAAATTGAGTTTGGTTGACAAAATAGGACTCGTCAACTCGACTAATCCGAATTTTTTTCACTCGACTCGACTCGATCGAACGCTCACCCCTATGTATGAGTACCACATTTTTACTACAACTATATTCAGAGTGCTCTGTCCTGAATTAACCAGCTCCCGCAGTCCTCATCATTGCCTTCCATATAAAGTCATAATAACAACATGCAATCACTTTTTACTGGTTGTGACTTCATACGTAAACATTTTTAAGAACGAAGTTTACAATTTTCAGTACGCTGGACGGCTGGAGGAACAACGAACCGTGGTCATCATTTAGGAACATGTCAGCCACGCAATGCAACTTAGACACTTCATGATAGGGACGAAAACGATATCTATAGTCCCAAGAATAGGTTAGAACAACCAAAGATTAAACCAGAATCCCACTTTTTACATGTAGAAAATATAACCATGTATATACAAAGATAGGGATTTCCTAGAAATGCAAAAAAGTGAAAACAAAAATAGAGTTGGGATACATCCACCAAAACAAAATTGCCTGAACGGCAACCCTTTTCAGGCTGGCAAGTTCATCAGGCTTTTCGCATGCGGATGACCAACACCAATACAAAATGAAAGAACCTGTACCACCGCATTAAAAGTTCCATGCATATAAATTACATCAGCCATTTACTCATAAGCAAACTACAATTCAACCAAAGAAAAAGAGAAACAGGAGTAAAATGAAACTTCAACACCCAAAGTGAAAATGTTCAATTTTGCGAAACGAGAAAGCTCTAACCTATAAGGTTCACTTTAGGGTTCAACAAAAGGTTGCCCCCAATGACATTCCAGCAACAACTCATGGCTACTAAGTCCAATGTCCTACTCATGCGCAACCAATAACATACGATTTGGAAGGGTATATGACATACTACAAAATGATGGGCTGATTTAAAGTTCTATATATACTCCAAGAGACTTCAAAACCGCCTACCTGTTGCCTCGAAACACCTTCATATCTCCTAGAAGAAAAATCAGTGCTTCCATAAAGGACCAGACGTTGGGCAGTCTTTGGCCCAATGTCCAGTTTGATGGCATTTATAGCACTCACCTGAGGTACGGCCAACACTTGCCCCAGAATAGTCCCTACCAATGGACTGTACAGGACCATTCATGATGGTAGGGCAATTTGTAGAGCTATGACCGGTAACCCCGCAACTATTACAGAATACATCCATGCTTGAAGCAGTTTCTCTAAGCCTAGAACCACTGTACTGGTTTCCATATTGACCCCCTTGATTTGCAGGTAACCCATATTCTCTACTAGCAGTTGTTGGTGCAAGATGTCTGCTTCCATTAGTCCCTATTCCAGTATAATTCATTCCAGGATTAGGAATGGTAAACTCTGCCTTTGATGCAAAAGGACTAGAATCATTTGCTTTAATCTTATCAATCAAATCCAAAAGGTATCTCGATTCTGATGAAAAATTTACTTTTTCTACTTTCACCACTGTCGATTTCACACGCTGTTCATCACTAAAAATTTCCTCCTTCACTTTTAACTTGAATATATATTTGTTAAACATAACTTGACGCGTGATTTCCATAAATTTTTCATCGTTTTGGTTTTCAAACCTCAAATAGTACAAATCTTTCGCGGAAACCCCCATGAGATCCTTACCAGAATCCTGAAAAGCAGTCACCCATGTTATGCCTGTATGATCCTGTATCTGGAACTGGATTATATACCTGTAGTCACATTCATCTACTGACTTATCACATTTATCACACCACCACTTCCCATCTCCATTATTTGTAACCTTTTTGTTGCATTGACGATCCCCATTCATGATAGGACAAGCTGTATAGCAGAAATTGTCTAACTTGATGTATGCAATCGTTGCTACAACTGTAATCCAATCTGGCTTCTCAGAAGTTCCTAGCCTCTCATCTTTGATTTGTGATAAAGTTTTTCTATTATCTGTCCTACTCATACTTGATGTTTCCCTGGAAATAGAGACAGCAGGAGTGTTCCTCCCCTTACTGACAAACCACTCCTTTAGGCTGTGAGCCTCAGGAAAATCAGGATCTATAAATAACTGGGTTGTAGAGATAGTTCCCACTGCCTTCCCATTAAAATCACTCACCCTACCAGCTTTTACAGCCAGAACCGGAAACTCCCCAGAATCACACAAAGATTGGAGCTTTTGTCCTTCAACATTGCAAAAAGCTCCCCATAAAGTTAATTCAACGCTTAGGCCAGACATGTCCTTCAAATGAAGGGTTCTCTTCTGAGTTTCTGTACCATTTTTTCTCATTATTGAAGCAGAAGGACTGATAAATGATACCACACCAATTATATCCACAATATTATTGTTCTCCATACCTTCAACATCACTTATGGTACGGAAATGAAATTGCTGCCGTGGAATTGTGTTGTCATCCTCATAACACGGCTGTATTGTTGATGTGCTATCAAGAAATATTTCATGTTCATTCTTAAGGTGATTAAATGCCTTCTGAGCAGGTTTTAGACTTCCCCTAGAAATCAAATAAATCTTACCAGCTTCAATCTGGTTATAGAATTGGTCAACCACAGCATTAAAGCAGGTCACCCGTATTTCCCCACCGTCAGAATCAAGGAGATCGAAAGAGAAAACTTTACCTTCACCACGAGCATTGTTATAGCGCCTAAGTTCTCCCTTTACTGTTACCCTGGCCTTTATTGTCCACCTGCCCTGATAAGGATTCAGAGCAGAAATTGGGATTATCCTGGGTGCTGCCTCATTCTTGGCTACTGGCCCTCTGTTAGTGTACATTGGGGATGGCTGCTGATAGGTAGGTATGGATTGGCGGTTAGAGGTGCTTAGAGGACGTGAAGCTGCTGGCCTAGGATTATGGAAACCTGTACTCTGAACACCATATGGTCCACTCAAAGGTGATGATGATCCAAAAAAACCAACAGAAGGATCTGCTTTAGGATAAACTAGTGGTGCATTTGCAGCTGAATATTTTACTTGCTCGGATTCATTCGAATAAGAACTACCATGCAATTGATTCATACTAGACTGCTGCAGAGTGGTCCCAGCCGAGTTCAGCTTATCAGCCATGTAGCCACCAACTGAGCTTCCTCCTAAAGAGTTGGTCTGTGCCATCACCGTCCCAGGTTGATCAGTAGGGACTTGTGTGAGCCTAGAAGATTTTGGTGCTGCTACAGGCTTCCCAATAATATCATATTTTTCAATTATCACCTCCAACTCAATAATAATAACAATCCTGCATGCATGGAATTGAACATAAGATCATCAAGACAATTAACACATTACCCTACGCACAGACGTAACGTAAATCACACAGCTTGAGTAAAAAGCTTATGGGGACATAAACACGGATCCCATCATTCAGAGTGTAAAGCTTGAATTGTGAACGACAATTTCAATTAATTGGAAAATTTAATTTTAAGTTCAAGAAAGAAAAGAGCCAAATCACTAGTTAGACATATAAAGGTGCAGTACTATACAACATATACGATGATGAAATCTCCAAAAACCAAGCATTCGAGCCAGTGGCACATGTTAAGAACCAACAAGTCATTGACATCCCAACTAAAAATCAAAACAATACACTGCAAATCCAAAAATTGCAGACTCGAGTAACTGTACCGGTAGAATTGATTCGGTAGATATCAATCAAGTTACTAAAGTGCATTACACCCAATTCCAGCACCATATCAATTAACAAGTAAAAGAAGAAAAAATCTATAAACCCACCCAAAAACACAAGATACAAACAACTTATCATGTCGTCACAAGTTGAAAACCCAACAAGTATAAGTTCTTTATATTCGACAGATCTTCAAATGAATGGTGAAAGAGACAGAATAGTAATTAAGAAAAAATCATTTTTTTTTTCTTTTTTTGGATTGAGAAAGTGATTTACATGCGATCTTGGATGACGTTGCAAATGTACTGAGTCAATTGAACAATGGAGCCAACTTGCAACTTTGAGGATTTCACAAGCTCGTTCTTATTGGTAGCGAGCATCCCCTGCTGCGTCAACGACCCGTCCGATAGCAATAGCCTGAACCTCTCGCTCCTTTTCGGTTCTTGCTGCTGTTGCGGATTCTTCGACGTCGTTTGAACCTCTTTCAGCTCTATCACTTGAAGCAAAGGTTTCAAATCCCTCTCCGTCGACACCTCTCTGTTTATAATCCGAGCCACCGCCCCTCCCGTTAGATTTACCTCCATCGAAACCCTTAAATTAGGGACTTTTGGACACAAAGAGCTGTTTGGATGGAGAGACAATGAGAGAAAACTCGAATGATCGGTTTAAATTTTGAGAGAAATTGAAGGATTATAAGGGGAAAACCTAGGGCAAAAGATTTGAAGCGCCACTTACACTTGGCCAGTTAATTGAGAGTTGGGAGAGAGAGAGAGAAATGGAGAGCGCCAAGTCTCGACTTCCGGAAATTTTGGTTCCAATTTATGGGACTAATTTTTAAAAGTACCTAACTGTCCCTTGTTTTGGCTCAGACTTCAAGGGTAGAGTAGGATACGCAATTTGTTAAACGAAAAGTGCGGTCCATGTCACTTGCCTCTTGCGGGAACTTCCCCTGCTCCAATTATTTTCAAATTTTATTTCTTTGAGGAGTGTCATAATATCCTACCTCCTCTAATAATTATAAAAAATCCAATTTTATTATTAATTAATCAAACAGGAGAATTTAAATCTATATGGAGTATATAAATATATATATACGCGCCTAAATAGTATTGTACTTAAACACTTTTAGGAAGTGTTTACGATAGAAAATTATAAGATTTCAATTACAAACACACCAAGGATAATAAGCATAATTTGCGAATTAAAGTTTATTTAATTATATAATCAAGATTGTAAACATTGAGCTTAAGGGGAAAACATTAATTTCAATATATTTTTTTAATTTAATAGACTAGTGTTAGGTAGGTCTTGAAATTTGAATTTAGTTATAACTCTCTTACTCAAACTAAAACACCGGATAATGCGTATTCAGTAGTAGCTGGCTGCTTATCTTTAAGATAAAAAACTATGTGAAGGAAAGCATAATTGCACTCGGAATCAACTAACAAATAACGTGTTTGCATCCTCTACTTGAATATATATTAACTAAAAAGCTTTGCTTGACATGGGCCCAGTCTGGTTTAGGCAAGTTTGAATAGTAACGAATTTTGCTTGTTTTAAGTCCAACAAATTCGAAAAATTTATTTTATTATTTAAAAAAATTTATATTAATATTTATATATTTTATAATTAAATTTAAATAAAAATAAAAATATTTATTGCTTAAATAATATTTCAGATCAATCCGAATTAAAAAAAAAAAAATTTATTTCAAATACGACAAATTCAGATCGGATCTATATCAACTCTCTCCTTGAATAGGTCATATGCATATTTTATATATACATGCACTACTGATTATATAATTATATACAAGAATAGGAATAATTAAGTACTCATCGTGTGCCAGTGATTACTAACTTGCATGTAATTGCAATCCCTTGCAGCCTAATTTTGAAAGAGAAAGGACGAATTTTACTGAAATCTATGAATTTAAACAGAAGTAGAAGACGAAATTAAGAAAAATTGGTGATCATCAGAAGAAGGAACTTGCATAAAGTAATATAAGTTTGTTCTTCAAATCATCTCTTCACTTAAAACTTGTAATTACTTACCATATATCTTCAGTTTGTTTGAGGAAGGTTCAAATACGGATGGTCAGCAATGAATTTTTTCAGCACCTCCGGGCTGTCTTCGCTTGTTGGGAGTCCCTTACACTTCTGTCCATAATCAAACAACAGTTTTCTCATGTGACGCTCGGCTTCATAACCCAAACCATCCAAGCGTCTCATCACTCCGGCAGCTGGTTGACATTGGCGAATATCAATTTCTGGGTCACCTTTCACCACTGACTTCCACCATTCCCATTGATTACACTTGGATAAAAGAATGGTAACCGTATCATGATCTTCCAGTGTCCAAAAACTCTCACAAACTTTCACTGCCTCAAATAGCTCACCGTCAATCAACAAAGGCTGACCCTTAACCCCCACTCTTAGAGACTTGCTCTTTATATCGCATACTACAAGTTTCTTTTTGGTTCCAAAAGGAACTGGGACTTCAACTATAATGTCCCCTAGTGTTTGCGTCCATGAATAATTCTCCATGTCAAGACCGTTGTTTTTGTTTGGTGGCAACAGATCATCATCATCAGTTGCCTTATTATCGTTTCCATGATCTGCTTCCAATATTCTCAATCTCTTCTTCTCAGCATCTTCTTCTTCGGATTCCCCTAATTTCTTTTCCCGTTTTCTCTTCTTGATATCTTCAAGTAGTGACAAAATTTTGGTCTCCATCTGATCATCCTTGCTGTCGTCGAAAATATCAGCGATCTGAGACGCGAAGTTGAACGCGGATTCGAAAAATCCTATAGGATTTAAAGGGTCCAAAACTGAATTGAAAGGCAGTGGCGAGGTGGAGGATTTCGGCTTGTTTTGATCATCTACTCCCATGACTCAGTCAGATCGGTGGCCGCCTTTGATGTGCAAACTTACCTGGAAGATATAGAAAGCTAGGGCTCTTTTATAATTGTCCGCTTCCCTTGGGAAATGATGAATCCTTGAACCAATATAACAATTGGAGTTGGATTATATATACGAATTCTTTTTCAATATATTGATAATTAAATTTTTTTTTAATTTTATAAATGAAATTAACAAAATTTATATCTAATTTTTTATTTTTTAAATATATATAAAGATATATGATTTTTTAAAATATATCTAAAGATATATACGAACGATTTATGAAATTTAAATTAACATTAATTACGATAAATGAGATAATTATATATATATATATATTATTTTGACAGTGAATTAATTAGGATCCAATTTTATTTTATTTTTTTAAAAGTTGGATAGAGAAATGCCAAAATGGCCTTATATATAAGATTATATAATGAAAATTTGTTTAAAAGAATTTCTTAAAATGCATTAATATGATAATCAAACAATGTCACTTGTTAATTAGCATTTACTATTTATTATGATTTTACAGAGTACAAAAGAAATACTGAAAATTCTGTTAATTTTTTAAGTTCAATTAGACTATTAGTATGCGAATGAATGGTGTTAGATCCAACTTGATATCATTAGTACAAAAAAATTTACTAGCGAATTCCTTAAATGCTCTGTTTAAAATAAATGAATTAAACCGTTAGACTTCTTTCTTTTGTTCCTTATTATATGAAAACATTTTAATCTCATAGTGCTTTTAATTTCAATGTGTAAATATTTTTTTTTTTTTATTTTTCTATAAACGAATTTAAGATATTATCATATATATGTTTTATTTATTTTTTAATTTTTTAGTATTCTAAATATATTAATCCGGTTATAGAATACAAAAATTTCAGTGATTGTACGTAAACGAGATAATTTTTTTATTTATTTTTAATGAAACTCCACTGACGATGGGAAATACTTTAACGTATCTGTTGTTTTGCCTGTATCTTATCCCGCCTCCAAGAATAAAAAGTAGTAGCTAGCTAAGAAACATTACTCTTGAATTTTCTTTGATTTATCGAAAATTAAAAGCAATATTTGATGATTTAGGGTAAAATTAAACTGATGATTTTTATTCGTATCTGGAGCCTGGGGGTGACTTTCGAGGTAGTATCGATTTGTTGTACGAACAGATTAGTCGTGCGTTAATTCAAGTTAAAAGCTGAAACACTGCAGGCTCCATACACGTATTTAAACCTACACACAAAAAATGCCAGGCTTCCTGTCTGTCACTCTTTCTTTAGCTTTAGGCTTTATATTCAGCTTCAGCAACCATTGCTCATTTTGGTGGACAAGTATTTAAACCTACACGAACATAATATTGACAGAAAATAAAAATAATGTCCATGGCCATGGGGGCTATGCTTGTATATTCATACCAATTTATGACGCGTAGGCTTAACAATATTCATTATTTTCAATTATAGACCACACCACGCTATAGATTATAGATGTCGAAGGCTGATAACGTCTGCCTGCCCTGGCAATCAAAGTATGTTTTACATCTTGCCTGAATCCGAAATGATCCTTTCAATCTCTTCTAAGAGGCGCTCCTTTTCATCTGTCAACTCCTCGTTCTGCTTTTGTAGCTCTTCTATCTGCTTAGTTTGTTCCGAGTCCTTTCTGATTTTTTTTATACAATAAATAAATTGGATTAATAATGATGACGTGAAAGCTGAGATTACAATAATTTACAATAAAATGCCAAATTGATGAACAGAAAAAAAAAAAGGTGAAATCTGTTTTTTTTTTCTTGGCAGCTAGAAGCTGAAAGAGCTTCTAGTTCTATCAGTGCAGAGACATGACCTTCAGAAGCTTATATTAACTTTAATATCCTGAGTTGTTTCTTACAATTTGATTGAGTTACTCATTTTAATTGCTCATAATTATTACCACAACTCTTTATCAACTTCGAAGTTATTGACTACAATCTACCTATTATGAGTAACTTAACATTGATCTGTACTTACCTGTTCATGAAAGACAAATTAAGTTTGAGTGAGCGCACTTCCTTCTCAAAAGTTTCACAACGCTTTAAGACTGCTTGCATGTCAGATGGAATTGCTGGGGTCGAATTCCTTTCTTTTGCCTCTGCCATCCTAAATCAACAAATATTGTTGAATGTAAACAAAATGATTTTCAACTATAAGCATCCTACTACTTTCACAATATCGAGTAGTATGATTTATCAACGGAAATGCTGATAAGTAAAAGCTTGGATAATCTTAAAAAAGACAAATACAGAGCTCATTGATAAGGAAGAGGATACTCCGCCAAGAGTTGCTCAGATTGTTTTACATACTTTCTTGACCGCTCTACTCTTCGCTTTTTCGTCGGGTCTGCCCTGTCCACTGCATTATTTTTGGTTAGGTTAGTGTTTTAGTGAAGATTATATAGTTGTATAATCAGCATGCTAATGCATATGCAAAAGGAAGTCATGTTACATGTACTCAGTGCTATTACCAAAATATGGCTGTCAGAAGAAATGAGGCCATTTTCAAGAACACTAATTCAATTTCAATTCAGAATGACTGAATTCAAATGGAAAAAAAAAAAATAAAGACTTTAACTTAGCAAATACATAAAAACTTCCCTCACAAAGTACTATATTTTCTGGCACAAAATTTACTACTATACATCAATAGAAGTCTATCTCCACTCTCTAGCACAGAAGCTATACATTGTTTAACCAACATTAATTCAATCAGGAGATCCTTTTTATTCCAAGAAATAGATCAAAACCACCTCAAGAGCACAGAGATTTTGCCACCCCTTTACACTAATAGAAGCCAAATAAGCATAATGGGAAAGCTGAGTACCTGAATCTGCTGATGTTACAGATCCGTATCGAACTAGGCCTCCCCTCTGCTAATGATTCCAGGGTAAAAAAGAAAGACAAGTAAAGATAAGTACAGCATCCCAAGGTTCACACCATTGTTTGGGAAGAACATTAAACTCATATCAAGTAATGAAGAATACCTTCCGATCATCTTTCAAATTGTCAATTATCCTTTCTCTGAAATCTGTTGTTGAATAGAGAAAACTCATGTCAAATGATGAGAAAATCAGCAAATGGTTCTTTGAAAACTGGTTATGGGGTCATAATTAAATGTGTACAAGATAATAAATCAACCATCGTAACAGTAGGTAAATGTGCAGGCTTAATCATTTTAATTCTTGCATTCATATAGATTGTAATGATATATATTTTTAAAATTTTAAAAGATGGAGAAAGGAAATAGAGTCTTCTGTTGGGAAAACTGATATAAGCCCCGTTATGTATAATGTGAACTGCATTGCATACCTTTAGATTTAGAGCCATTTTCTGAGCTCCAACCATTTCCAACTTGTTTCTTTGAGCTTTCACATATGCTTAAGGTTTGACTTGAGTTGCTTGGGCCATCACATACATCAAAACCAGATGAAACCACCGGTGCAGCAGCTGAGGATTCACTTTGAGAAGCTTCTCGAGAAACTGTGCTCATCTGGATTGTGTTTGTGGGATTTACAAAACCTTCCAAGTCAAGATCCATAGACCCCTGAACAGCTTGTAGAACCCCGGCATTTGTTACTTGGCCAAGGGATACTTGTGCAAAAAACCCTGGAATTTCATGAAAATGATTCCCTTGTCCTTGGTTGAAGGTGACATTAGGCATAATAGAACTATCTTCGACAGCTTCTTTCTCAATTTGGTTGCCAAGCTTCTTACGTTCTAGTGTACCCTTTAGCATGCTGACAACAGAAGAAACTTTATCTACATTTCCTGTTTGGAGAGCATTAAATGTAGATGAGGATGAATTTGATGGAGACATGAATGTGCCCAGTTGATTGGGAATCTCACACATGGTGATGTCATTGAAACCGTTTGGATCTGATAATTCTTCTTTCAATTTGTTGACACCATTTCCGTAAGAATTGAGTACAGCCTCCATACCAAGCGATGTTTGAGCATTTTGCATGGCAGCATATCTCTTCCTATATATGAAACAAATCCAAATTTTGACATGTGGGTGAGGTAGATTAAAGGATAATGCCTTTGTGTAAACCAATATAGATCAGCAAAACAATTATCATTGAACTTCCCATGGATTGATGGATAGGAATTCTTGTAAGAATAAAATAGAAATTACTAATACCTTAATTCAGAAGATCTACTTCTTGTCATGGGTTGTGAACTATGAAACCATGCCTGCAATAAAAAGTCGGATAACATCAAAAAGTCGTGAACCTTGCTGAATTGAAGTTTTTGTGAAGAGCTGCATACAAACTGACCTTGGCTAAATATAAATTACTAGCCTGAAATCCCCTTTCAACAGCAGTCCTGATGAAAAATGAACCCAAAAGTAAATCTCTCAATCAAACAACTCTTCTAACTAAATACCATTGATGGTCTGGCTATCAGTAATGATTGAAAAGCCACTGATGGATCATGTAATAATAATATAAAAAACATGCAGATTTCTAAATAATAATCAGGGATTTAAATAGCGGCCGCAACGCGACGTTACGGCCGCTATTTAGCGGTTGCGGCTCCCTCCGCCGTCGATATTCGCGGCCGATATTTACCGCAATTGATCGCGGTAACATTCATTACGTCCGCAACCGCGATAAATACAACGCGACCGAAAACGCGTCCGCGACCGCAATTTAAATCCCTGATAATAATAGCTGTTAGAAGTTTGCTGCAATGTCACCTCACTGAATTTTGATTGAAGTCCCCTGATGGTTCGCCCCCAATCGAATTATTTTGCAAAAGTAATACATCACTGCTCTTTTTCTTTTGAAGCGAAGTGCCAGGCTGCTGACTGGACAAACTGGCCATCTCAGTAGATAATCTGCACTCATTTCCAAGTAATAATATGTCAAGTCTAAGTTCCAACAAGAATTTTGAATAAATACTTACCTGAAATCCTCAGCCATGATAGAATTCTTAACAAGAAAAAAAAAACTTTTGGGAACATAGGCAATACGAAGAATTATGTCCCCTCCCTTCAAATGATCATAGTTACTTTGCTCGTAATTTGATGTTTAAAGTGAAGTTATAAAAATATAGCTTCTCAAAAGTAACATTTACAAGGGCGACAACACTTCCATTCTAGATCATGATTGTAAACTGCAGCTCATAAACAATTTTGACTCATTGCCATTTTTTCCTTCCACTGCATATTGAATAGATCATCAGATCAAGCAACAAAGAATCACTTTCACGATACCCGTTTCATCCATTTTCCCAATCTTAAAATGCAGCTATATTAGCATTAAAAATGCAGGGTGAAGTTTTTGAAGGTTCTTTCATTTCTTGTTTCATGGTGTTCAAACTCGTGAAGGAATTGCAGGATCATGTCTTGATCATACAAAGCAATTTTGAGATTGACTATTCAGGAAATTAAATTAAGGCCTTGAAGGTGATGATATCGGAAATATATGCAAGAAAAATTCTTAAACCAACTCACCTCCGTGATGCTTGTCGAGTACGATGTGCTATATTGGAAGAATTGTGACCCTGGTTCTGAAAACACAATCAGATCATAAAGGAGGAACTACATCAGCCTCAAATTTCATACGAGAATAAAAATTTTAATTCTATTAATCATTAAGTAAGGAGGTCAAATTATAAGTTCCCTGGTTAAGATTGATGGATACTTGACTAGTAATGTAAAAATTTCAAAACCAAGGAATAAAGATGATAACGTAAAAGTTGCTTGCCTCTCCATTGGTAAGCCAGCTTCTGAAAAGCTCCTCGCTATCTGCACGAAAATTCTGAGAAAGATTCTTAAACCCCAACATCTCCATGGTTGGTACTGGCATCCCGATTGAAGTCTCCATCAATGACTTAAGGAACAGCTCCTCACTTGAGTTTCTATAAAAATCAGAAAATTGTCTCCCTTCTGTCTCCATGGCACTCTTTTCACCGGAACTTCTATGACTGGGCAACAATTGATATGAATCAAAACTCTGCTTAGTACTTCCTGGCTTTAGGAAAGAATCACCTGGCAAGCTTCCCTCGTTTCCATCATTGACCATATTATTATTTTTCTCTCAATTGCAAAAATGACTAATATTTAGTACTATTTGTGCCTATGAACAAATGGATTCTATCAATCATTTGAAGGCTGAGTTTGAGTCCCTCTCAACCAAATGCTTAAACGGAGTGTATAGACCCCTGTAAGATTCTAACCTACCAATCTAGGCTTCGACTCTATTATGTAAGCAAATCTCAAAGAGTTTTTAGCTCCCAAGAAACAGTTTCTTCCTCGAAAAGCAACCAAATTCTTCCACTTCTTGAAGCAAAGATGCTGCTTTTGTTTCTCTAATCAACAACTGAAAAATAGTGTCATCAAGGGTTAAGCTGAAAATGAGGCCAAAGCTAGGAAATTAGGCCTAGCTAAGGACTAAGAAATAAATTAACAAGAATTGAATATGATGATGATATAAAAAAAAAGGGGTCTAATGCAAGTAGATTATACGGCATACCTAAGCATACTGATTTTCTTTTGTTTATTTGAATAATTAAGAAAGAAAAGGTTAGGGTTAGCATAAACAATTGCAAAAATATGGGAATCTTGGAATTTTGAGTTAGTTAAGATTCTAACATAGCATGAATTGTCTTTTTCATTACTTCCCGATGTAATTCTTGCAGCAGTATGTAATTTGGCTTTCAATGGTGAAACGGTGAGAATATTAACAGGAATTTGTCAAAATTTATGGAGTGAAAACGTAAAATAGCCTACATTAATATATGTTAAATGTTACCACATACTAGCCTAGTAGCTACTCTATATTAGCAAGATATTTATTTAATTTAAAGAGATTGAAAAATACTACTACTAGTAGTAGCTAGTAAAGGAACCGAGATATATGTTTTGCGTGTTGAGGTTGTGGCTGACAATTGACATAGAAAAATGAAGTGATGACGAGCATGAAAAGGAGGCTTTTTTATACTAATATAGCTAAAAAAAAAATTAAACCCCAAATTACCTATACTTTTAGATTATTTCCCAAAATACGCCTGTTTTAAAATTAGCTGGGAAATCGCCACCCCCCATGGCGATTTCCCAGCATAAAAATATTGATTTTGGCTAAAAATACCAAGGGAAATCGCCATGGGGGGTGGCGATTTCCCTTGGTATTTTTTTCAAAATTTGATAAAAATACCAAGGGAAATCGCCACCCCCCATGGCGATTTCCCTTGGTATTTTTAACCAAATTTGTAAAAAGAATGAAGGGAAATCGCCATGGGGGGTGGCGATTTCCCTTCATGTAATTTTTTTTTTTTTTTAATAAATCAACAAATTTTAATTTTTTTTAATTTGTAAATTTTATTTTTTTAATTTAAAAATTATAAATTAAATTAAGTTTCTTATTAAATTTAAATATGGAAAATTTTATTTCTTATAAAAATGAAAAAAACAAAATAATATTTCTTCTTAAATTAAAAAAATCAAAAATTATATTTGTAAGTTTTGTTTAAAATTTAAAATTTTGTAAGTTTTAAAATTTTGTAAGTTTTGTTTTTTAATTTTAAATTTTATAAATTAAATTAAAATAATTTTTTATAATTAAAAAAAAATTCGTAAGGTAAATTTTATTATTTAAAATTTATGAAAAAATTTTTTTAAATTTTGTTAATTGATTTGTATTAGATAAAAACAAAAAACAAACAAAAAACTTGCATTACATTTTCATGTCCATCAAATGCTGGAGAAAATATTGGAACTTGATTCTTTCTGCAATGGATAAGACTGATGATATAGGTTTTTAGACAGGTTTCAGCTATTTTCCAGTCCATCAAATGCTGGAGAAAATATTGGAACTTGATTCTTTCTGCAATGGATAAGACTGATGATATAGGTTTTTAGACAGGTTTCAGCTATTTTCCAGTCCATCAAATGCTGGATAAAATATTGGAACTTGATTTTTTCTGCAATGGATAAGACTGATGATATAGGTTTTTAGACAGGTTTCAGCTATTTTCCAGTCCATCAAATGCTGGAGAAAATATTGGAACTTGATTCTTTCTGCAATGGATAAGACTGATGATATAGGTTTTTAGACAGGTTTCAGCTATTTTCCAGTCCATCAAATGCTGGAGAAAATATTGGAACTTGATTTTTTCTGCAATGGATAAGACTGATGATATAGGTTTTTAGACAGGTTTCAGCTATTTTCCAGTCCATCAAATGCTGGAGAAAATATTGGAACTTGATTCTTTCTGCAATGGATAAGACTGATGATATAGGTTTTTAGACAGGTTTCAGCTATTTTCCAGTCCATCAAATGCTGGAGAAAATATTGGAACTTGATTCTTTCTGCAATGGATAAGACTGATGATATAGGTTTTTAGACAGGTTTCAGCTATTTTCCAGTCCATCAAATGCTGGATAAAATATTGGAACTTGATTTTTTCTGCAATGGATAAGACTGATGATATAGGTTTTTAGACAGGTTTCAGCTATTTTCCAGTCCATCAAATGCTGGAGAAAATATTGGAACTTGATTCTTTCTGCAATGGATAAGACTGATGATATAGGTTTTTAGACAGGTTTCAGCTATTTTCCAGTCCATCAAATGCTGGAGAAAATATTGGAACTTGATTTTTTCTGCAATGGATAAGACTGATGATATAGGTTTTTAGACAGGTTTCAGCTATTTTCCAGTCCATCAAATGCTGGAGAAAATATTGGAACTTGATTCTTTCTGCAATGGATAAGACTGATGATATAGGTTTTTAGACAGGTTTCAGCTATTTTCCAGTCCATCAAATGCTGGAGAAAATATTGGAACTTGATTCTTTCTGCAATGGATGAGACAAATGATGGGATTTATCAATGACATTTTGCATTGAATAAGTTATAACTTTTTCAGTCAAATAGTCAAAGGATGGGATTTGTTATCTGGTACAACATAATGAACCATTATAAATTCATAATACTTATGAAGGTTTACAATACCCCCATACAACAGTTTTTCAATCAGATTTTTCCTGAGTGCTAAAACCTCCTCATTCTCATTCTCATCCTTCTATATTTCTTCTTTCTTTTGCTACACAACATGAGCAATAGAGTGATCGCATTGGTCTACTATAATGGCCAAATTCATAATACTGACGAAGGTGCTACCTTTGATTGTGAACGTCCAAAAAGTTTTCGTGTTGAAGACGACGTCACATTAGAGGAACTGAAGCTGCAAATTCATACAAAAATTAAAGCTGGAACTAGAAAAAGAGTTTCAGAGGTTAAGTACAGGCATCCTCTTTCTATTGGTGAAGGATGTGTCCGATATAGAACATTTCCACTTGAAGATGATGATGATGTCAGATGCATGTTTTATGCTCATGAGACATTTGCAAATGTTGGTGTCCTTGAGTTATATGCTGACATAGATGATGTTGACGATGATTGCGGCCCTTCAAATGTTCGCACAACAGAAAACTTTCCCATAGAAGATTATGATTCTGGGTCGTTCTATGTTGACACTACATACGACGTTCCCACAGAAGAAGTCGTGCCCTTATCTCAAGCTACAACTTTTCAGACTTCATTAGTCTCACAAACCCTAATTCCTACTACCCTCGAAGATGAGCCAGCTGGTGTTGATCCTGTTCGTCCACGTGGAGTCCATGGTGAAGATGTTGGTGAATTTAGTGAGCAAGAAGAGGATGCTGAATTCGCAAGTGATGACAATACTGATTCTGACCCAGACGTCGTCCCTGCTGAGATCAACACTCATGGAGATATCAACACTCATCGAGATATTCCCCCATATCAGGCTGCATCCCATATGCATACACTGGATCTGGAGGCAATGCATGTGCCGGAATTTCCAGAGTATGTTCATACATTAGCTACGCCTCTGACATTTGATCCATCTGCACTTGATCTGTGTGTTGGGTTACAATTCCCAACGAAAGAGGCTGTGGTTTCAGCTATCAAGCACTATAACATCAAAAACTCTGTAGATTACAGAGTAATTGAATCTGAGCCGACGAAATATTATGCCAAGTGCTTAATGTATGGGAATGGGTGTAATTGGAGAATAAGGGCAACTTTTATGAAGAAGAAACATCTATGGGAGATTAGAAAATATGAAGGGCCTCATACTTGCACATCGGCGAGTATTTCACAAGATCATTGCAAGTTAGATTGTAACATGATCTGCTCATGCATTTTGTCATTGGTCCAAGCAAATCCGGAGATTTCCGTTTCAGTTTTGATCGCTGAGATGCGAATCCGGTATGGATACATGACCTCCTACAAGAAAACATGGCAAGCAAAGCAAAAGGCAATTGTTCGAGTATTTGGCGATTGGGAAAGATCGTACAATCAGCTACCTAAATGGTTAGGTGCAATGCAACATTTCGTGCCTGGTACAATTGTGGAATTGCAAACGATACCTGCATATCACGGTGATCGATTGGTCCAAGGTAAGAGAATATTCCATCGACTATTTTGGACATTTAAGTCGTGCATTGAAGGGTATCCGTATTGTAAACCAATTGTGCAAATAGACGGTACTTTCTTATATGGAAAATACAAAGGCACATTATTGTTAGCTATTGCACAAGATGGCAATCGAAACATACTGCCAATTGCCTTTGCCATTGTGGAGGGTGAGACAACAGAGGCTTGGTCATTCTTTCTCAGTAACTTGCGCAGACACGTGACAAAACAGCCTGGCATTTGCTTGCTGTCTGATCGACATGAAGCCATCAAAGCTGCGATTAGACGCAATGGTGGATGGAATCCTCCACATGCATATTCAGTGTACTGCATTCGACACATTGCAGCGAACTTTATGAAAAAGTTTAACAATAAGGAATTGCGTCGACAAATTGTTAACATGGGTATGGAATCAAATCATAGTTATTTTATCTCTTATATTTCGTTTAGCATATAAAATAATATTGAAATTCAAAAGTTTTTTGTTTTTAAATTTATTAGGATACGAGTTGAGGCGACCGAATTTTCATTTCATGTATGACAATCTTCGTGGAGAAAATGCAGAGGCGGCTAACTGGCTTGATAGGATCCCCAAGGAGAAGTGGGCGCAGTCATATGATCAAGGAAGGCGTTATGGCCATATGACAACCAACCTAGCTGAATCTATCAATTCGGTGTTGAAGGGAACGCGTCATCTTCCCATTACTGCTTTAGTGCAATCAACATATTATAGGTTGGCTGCACTTTTTGTTAAGATGGGGAACAAACAAATTGCCATGATGGAGGGAGGGCACACATATTGTGAAACAGTCACACAAGCTATGCAAGAAAATCGCACGAAAGCTAACTCCCACATTGTTCGTAATTTTACGCGAGCAAATCAATCTTTTCTGGTTGAAGAGTTAGTTGCTCCACAAGAGGGTGTTTCTGCAATGAAGTACAAAGTCAACCTCAGTGACATGTGGTGTGATTGTGGAAAGTTTCAAGCACAAAGGTTCCCTTGTTCACATGTAGTTGCTGCCTGTGCACATGTCCATGTAGATTGCATGCAATATGTGGACAAAGTCTATAAACTGGAAAATATATTGAATGTTTATAGACATGAGTTCGAAGCTGTTGGAAATGAAGGTTACTGGCCTCAATATGATGGTCCAGAAGTGTGTCCCAATCAAGAAATGCGGAGAAATCCACATGGTCGGCCAAAATCAAGTCGTATTCGTAATGAAATGGACCTCAGGGAGAAAGGCCAACCAAAACGTTGTGGATTATGCAGAAACGGAGGTCATAACCGTCGAAATTGTCCGCAACGATTTGGCACATTGGGGGAGACTTCGCATCAACAATAAATGAATTACATGTTTTTCTCAACTTATCATGTACTTTGGATTATAAGGGAAAATGTAATGCAAGTTTTTTTTGTTTGTTTTTTGTTTTTATCTAATACAAATCAATTAACAAAATTAAAAAAAATTTGTTCATAAATTTTAAATAATAAAATTTACCTTACGAATTTTTTTTTTAATTATAAAAAATTATTTTAATTTAATTTATAAAATTTAAAATTAAAAAACAAAACTTACAAAATTTTAAAACTTACAAAATTTTAAAATTTAAACAAAACTTACAAATATTATTTTTGATTTTTTTAATTTAAGAAGAAATATTATTTTGTTTTTTTCATTTTTATAAGAAATAAAATTTTCCATATTTAAATTTAATAAGAAACTTAATTTAATTTATAATTTTTAAATTAAAAAAATAAAATTTACAAATTAAAAAAAATTAAAATTTGTTGATTTATTAAAAAAAAAAAAAAAAATTACTGAAGGGAAATCGCCACCCCCCATGGCGATTTCCCTTCATTCTTTTTACAAATTTGGTTAAAAATACCAAGGGAAATCGCCATGGGGGGTGGCGATTTCCCTTGGTATTTTTATCAAATTTTGAAAAAAATACCAAGGGAAATCGCCACCCCCCATGGCGATTTCCCTTGGTATTTTTAGCCAAAATCAATTTTTTCATGCTGGGAAATCGCCGTGGGGGGTGGCGATTTCCCAGCTAATTTTAAAACAGGCGTATTTTGGGAAATAATCTAAAAGTATAGGTAATTTGGGGTTTAATTTTTTTTTTAGCTATATTAGTATAAAAAAGCCTGAAAAGGACAGCATTTTATTTATTTCTCTTTAAAAAATGTAGCTGTTGGAAGGGCATTTTCAACTTGCATTTTCATATTATGTGTGTGATTTCAACTTTAATTTTCTAATAGAATGAAGATGAGCAGCAATGGTGGCACAGTGCTTTTTCGCTCTTTTAATAAGTTAGAACATGTCTCTAGCAAGTTTAATTTGTTTATTTGAATAAAAAAGGAAAGGTGGTTTGGTAGTTAAGATTGTAGAATTAGTGGTTCTTATATTTAAGTTTTATTTGGTAAGAAAGATGAAATTTAAAAAAAAAAAAAAAGGTATTGATCCAATAATTAAAATTTATAATTATTTTCTTATTTTGTATTTAACCGTTAAACAAAATCTTAGTGTACTTGCGATGATCGATGCATACGTAAATATTTGCATTTTAAGAGTTTTGGGAGATCAGATCCATCTAATTCTATATACAGTAAGTAGACTCAATACCCAAAAAGTGAATGATAAAATATTGAATAGTTATTGGCAATATTTGATTCCAAGTGAATGCCTTGTAAATCGGTTTGGCCAACCGTCTTATTTTATTGATAAAATATTAGACATTAAAATTTAATTTTTGATAATTTTAAATAAAAACGCTTGTAAATTGATTTGTTTGTGTTTTATTAATATAAAATATTAGATTCTTAATTTTAATTATTAAAATTTAATTTTTAACAGCTGCAAATAATATATATAAAAAAAAAAACACTTGTAAATTGTAGTTATATGGTGTTGTTAAACTGACTTTAGGTTGAAGTTGAATCAATGATCGGAGGTGGAGTGGTGGAGCAATGTCACGCAAAAGCCGCTGGATGACTGCTGACTCCAAGCGTATAGGTTTGATTTAGGGTTTAAATATAAAATTATCTTATGTACTATAACTTTTTTTTTATATTCTAGTATCTAAAGAATTTTTTATTCATTTCGGTACCTATAATATAAAATTTCGATCCAATTAGGTACTCGATTAGGATAAAAAGTTATATTATAAGTATTCGAAATGGATCAAAAAAATTTTAAGTACCAAAGTGAGAAAAGAGATATAGTATAGGTTTTTTTTTTTATATATATACTAGATAATATCCACGCTTCATTGCAGAATGTTATTGGATTTAAATTAATATTTTTTTAATAAATATGGAAGATAAAAAGGCAAGAGTATAAGTAAAGGTAATATTTTAGAAAAATAATAACTTTTATTCTCATATGATACCTGATATAAAATTGAGAATTATTTGAATATGATCAATTACATCCGACAATTTCAAACACAACATAATTATACGATATGAACATAACATGAAAAAAATAATTAAAACACGACATGACACAAAAATAACACGAACGCGATACAAATACACGAACGTGTGAAAATCTACATAAAATGAATGATTAACGTGTCAAAATTTATATAAATATATAATACATTGAATACGATTATAACAAAAAAAAATAACACGAACATGATGATGCGTGACACAAATTTGTGAGTTGTTTGATTAGTATCAATTAGACTTGACAATTCCGGAAACAACATGATTATACGAATCGAACACAACATGAAAAAAATAATTAAAACACGACAAAAAAATAGCATGAACACTATACAAATACACAAAAGTGTCAAAATCTACATAAAACGAATTATTAACGTGTAAAAATTTATAATATTTTAAACAAATGATAAAATAACACGAACATGTTACGGACATACAATTTTTCTCTAAATTGAATGATTATATCAAATTATGCAAAATATGAGATGAATTGAGACACGACATGAACATACAAAATTCTTTCTAAATTGGATCACCATGACAAACTATGCAAAATATTTGGATGAATTGAAACAGGACACAAACACATGAAAAAAATAATTAAAATACGGAATGATACGAATATAACATGAACACAATACAAATACACGAACGTGTCAAAATCTACATAAAATGAATTATTAACATGTAAAAATCTATATAAATTTATAATACTTTGAAAACACAAAAAAATAACACGAACACGAAAAATAATATGAACACGAACGAATTTATGAACGTGTCAAAATCTATATAAAATGAGTTATTAAAATAAAAAATTATATAAATTTATAATATTTTGAACAAACGAAAAAAATAACACGAACACTACATGACTATGCGAACGTGTCAAAATCTACATAAAACGAATTATCAACGTGTAAAAATTATATAAATTTATAATATTTTTGAACACACAAAAAAAACATGAACACATAATTTTTTTTTCATTTTTTTTCCTTTTTTTCCTTTTTTTTTTCTTTTCCTTCCTTCTTAATAAAAAAATAAAATAAAATAAAATACTCAAACTAACCGTCTCAACTCTCTTAATACTTATATTTAGATGTCAATCAACTTTTAATCCAAAATCTTCAATTCTCTTCTCTCGTTACATTTGGGATTAATTTTTATATATTGTTATAGATTATAGATATATAAGCCATTTATTAGAGATTAGACATTGTAGATTTTTTTTTTGGGTGTGTATAAAATATAAATCTGGGAAGCCGACGTACGCTCATCAACAACAACAAAGCAAAAAAAAAAATCAAGAAACAAATTAGTCAATTTTAATACATTTGACTGAAGCTTTGTTTGTGAACGGAGCAATGGGCATGAGAGCATCTATTCAAACTTCAAAGTGGATGTGTCGTAATCACTGACGAAATTGCCTGAGCCTTTGAACAAATAATTTTTTTATTTTTGGATTAATGTCTTTTTCAAGCATTTTAAATCTTTGATTATACAAAATGTAATCGGCATAATTCCATGGAATATTTCGATGTTTTATTTCATTAATATCATGATCATCATTTATTTGGAAAGCCGGCTTTTGGGTGGTTTTCATCTTTGTTTTACATTTTATTCAATTTCACTAAATTCAAACTGTATTGCAAAAAAAAAAAAAAAAAAAAAAAAAAGAAAAGAATACTACTACTAATGAACTAAAACTAAGTATTAACAAATTCAGTTATTAACTTTTTATATGCTCCTATCATATAATTAGGGATCGCCGGACATAAAAGAATATCTAGTATTACTTATTCTCTTTAAGTATAATTAGGGTACCTTATGAAATGATTCAGATGATAAGCTTAAAATATTTGTTACTTAAACTAATTTATAAATAATAGAATTTTTAAATTTTAAATTATTTTTATTATATATTAATTTATAATTGACAGGTCATTTACTAAAATATATACATTATTTAAATATAAAACATATTTAAATTTATTAATTTAATTTTGATTAATAAATTATATAAAAATAATAAATAAAATATATTTAAATTTATTAATTTAATTTTGATTAATAAAATATATAAAAATAATTATATTATATTTTTTTATTATTGAATTTGGATCAGGTTTTTATAATGGGTTTACCATTTTCATTCCTATCGCTGACGAAATATAGCGAGGCCATGGAAAGAAAAAGAGGCCGAAACTCAAAAAAATTTCACTGTATAACGAGGTGTGGGCTTCTCCATATTGAACATTCACTAGAAGCCCGTTCGTCTCATGTCATTTGAAATTTAAAAAAAAAAATGATTTAAAACTTTCATCATAATAGGTTTTTCAAATAACTATTGTTATTATTTACTTTTTTCATTTAACAAATTGAACGATTTTTTAAATTTAAATTGACAACACAATGATAAAAATGAATGAATTGAAAAAGAAAAATTAAAAATTATATATGAAGAAAATATTTTTCTTGATTAGATTTGAAAATTTATTCTTAACGATATTTTATTTTGAGTTTAGGTTGTAGTACAAAATGTAATTGCGTCAGAACCATAACTAAACTTGGGCCAATATAATTGCAGCCATCTCTCCTCCTTTTTAAAATATATATATATATATATATATATATATACATATATATATATCAGAAGATGAAACTACCTTTTAAAGCTCTCAATCCTATAATGGATTGGGTATCATTATAATTCCCTTTGTACCTTAGAATTATTGTAGTTAAGATTAAGATAATATCCAATTGAAGCCAAGAAAAAGGAGAAAGCCCAATATCCAGTAGACGTATACAACCCATAATCCAAAATTTAGAGAGCAATCAAATTTGGCCTACAAACACCAACTGAAAACATGAAGTCCACACACTAAACATTACCCACAATTGATGAGAAAAACCCCAAAATCATGACAGCTGGCATGCAGACAGCCTAAAATAAATACACCTTAGAAAAAAAGATTAGATGTGACTTGTGAGAAATATCGAATAAGCTGAATAAGAAAAGCAAACAATATATATATATATATATATATACATGTTTGAGGACGGACGTAGATTTAGGCTGCAAGCTTAGTTTGGTGTCTTAGCAGCTGTTGGATGGGGCCATAGCCCAGTATTTCACCGCCTTGAAGACGCCACGCCACGGTTGTCATTTTCAGTCTAGGTTGTGATTATTGTCTTAACTATAAGGACGAGACAGTAATAAAATCAAATAAATATGATATATAAATTCTAATTGATTTCTTCATATATATATATATATTTATTTATCAAAAGACATGGCATAATTCATTCAACCATATCCTATCCATTCCATTCCATGCAGATATATTTGGTGGTAGGGTAGGTAGATTAAGAAAAATATGATAATGGAATTAAGCTAAGATCCAGGGAGGATGATGCATGCACCAAATTTTAGCTGCTGATTCTCAGAATTATTCCATTTCCAAAACTTATAGAATTTGGTGGATCCATATTTCCATCAAAAAAGTTCAAAGGAATTTTGTTAATAGTCAGAAGAACTCAGATGGTATGGTATCCAAAGTTATGGGTGAAATAAATAAATAAATAAATAATATACTGATATCGCATTCGTAACAAGGCAAGCAAGGGCAGGAAGAAAAGTAGCTCAAGGCAAACGTCAGGTGGGGCTAACCAAGTTGGGTCCAATCATAATTCAATCCACTTTTTCCCCCATTGCCCCATTCTTTATTCCCTTTCTCAAGAAAATGGGATATGACTGTGAAAGCAAAGCATTAGCTCTCTGTCCATCACCATCTATATCGATCTTTGGATTATATTATTATTATTCCTATCATGCAATTGCAACCTTATCCAACCCATCTCATCTCATCTCCTCCGCTCTGCTCTTCAATTCTGCTCTTCAATTCTGTAAACCACTGTTGGAACTTGTAGTCAATACTGATATCAATAATTAAACACCTTGTCTATTTGTTTTTTAGCTGGTAAAACCTCTACAATATTTGGCAACAAAATATATTTCTTTACTTATTATTTGATCGTTAGAGGATATGATAAAGAAAATAGTTGCATTGATAATATATAAATTTATATATTGTCAGTGAATCACATAATATCATTTTATTCAAAGTATTTATTTATCAAGTTATTTATATTTATTTTTTAATTTTTTTTAATAAAATAATATTATGTAGTTTATTAATAGTGTATAAATTCGTACACTCTTAATGTATCAAATATAAATTAAAAAAATCATGCTTTTAGGTTCAACAAATAAATAAATTAAGTTCAAATGAAAATTGAAAATATATTAACATAGTAAAAAAAAAAAAAAAAACTCTACAATCATGTTTTGAAAAAAGATTGTCAACATTCAATAATTTCTAACATCACCATTTACCGAATCACCTTCCCTTTTGTCTTTTCAACTAAACATCTTTGGTATTTGCATTTCAAAATTCAGCACTCAAGAGATTTACCAAAAGAGGGTTTTATTTTTTTTATTTGTAAGAAAATGACAAAAAACCAAAATGCAATATGGTCTGAAAAACATACTATATATATCTCTTTTCTTAACTTTGTGTTAAGATTTAAAAATTATAAAAATATAAAATGATAAAAAAAAAAAAAAAAAAAAGCCAAGATAAATAGAAGAATCCAACTTGCACACCTTATTCTAAATTTGTGATCCATAAATTTGGAATTAATAAGCTTATTTGTTTGCTCTTACCATATCAATTATCATCAATTTATCAATTTATTACCACAACTAAATTGAATTGAAGGAGATAGAAGGAGCAATCTCCCCTTCCAATCTTCTATAGCTCCTTCTTCTCTTGTAAACTTCAAAATTCATACTACCAACCCTTCTTTTCTTCTTCTTCCTAAACACAACTTCCATTTCAGTCAATTGAAAAAAAAAATTGATTAAACTTCAATTCAGCTACCAACTTATTATGGATTTTTGGAATTCTTGTTTCTTCTTGTTAAATCAGTGTTCTTCATTTGGTTCATCTTATTGTGCTTACTTTAATTCATCTACAAAATCATACATGTTGTGTTTTGGAAGTAGTTTCCCAGAGCCCAAGATCTTAAACTTTATCTTGAAATCCTCTTCTTTTTCCAAATTCACGGTTGCTTCTTCTCTTTTTAGAAAAGACGCTTGATCCTTCTTCCATTTTTACTTTTTTTTCTTTCTTGCTGTAGTTGTAGATTATTTTTTAGTTCTATTTTTTCGCTTTTCACCAGAGAAATGTTGTGCACATCATACTGGGTGCCAGCGGCAGCTATGGCTTCTCCAACATTTCCTGATCATTGCTTTATCAGGTAATTCTCTGATAATTGAACTTGTTTCTCTATCTCTGTTTTACTGTTTCTTATATTTGGTAATTAATTTTGCTAAGAGGGTTTATGACTGTTGGGTAGGTTGGGGAATTAGGATATTTTAGTAGTACTTAAATGAATATAGAGATGGAAGAAGCATTTGTAGTGGAAAAACCCTGGAATATCCGTTTATTCTTTACGATCATCAGGTATGATCATCATCATCATCATGATCACAAGGACTTGAGGAGATGGAGGATTAGGACCACTGCTGCTACTTCCGCTTCTGCTTCTGCTTACCCTCTCTTTTCCAATCAGATTCAGCTAACTAAAGACTCTTCTTCCCGTCACAAATTTTACCAGGAGGTTGATCTATAGACAATATGTACATATATATTGTTCATCCATTTTGGATATCCACATCACCATGTTAATCATTAGTTTTGTTACTTAGATTATCTTCCATTTCCATTCTCTAATATTCTGTTGAACTCTAATACAATCGACAGGCTCTTAAGACTGCAAGGGACAAGTTCACTCGGGAGATCTCCTTCCAGTCCAAGGACAAAGATATCTCTCTTGCTAAGGTACAGATATAATGACAACTTGCTTACTTCCTCTTATTTTTTTGTTTGACCTTGAAAAATGGTGCAACCACTAGATATTTATAAGGCTTCACTAATTCATTGTTATTGGTGAGTGGTGAGGGGTGAGAAGATAAGTTGTTATTTGCAAAGGTATTTATAATTGCTTCATTCATGCTTTTGATATGTAAGTTGGAAGTTTAATTTTGCTTGATATCTTTTGGTGTAGGCTTTACTTTATGTTGCAGCTGAAGATGAGGCTTTCATGGCTTTCAACCGAGAGATGGACGCTTGCTTTCTCCTGAATGAAAGGAGAAATGTTTCTTTGCCATCTGATACCAAAGACTGGGATTCTGTGGAGCAAATGCCTTTGGGTGGAAAGACCATATCTGAATGGCTAAGTGAGTTGGATGCAATTGCTAAAGAAGTTGAAGCAGAGCTAGTTTCAAGGGACATAGGCTGCCATCTGGTTGAAGTTTTGGAGGCAGTCAATTTAGTTCTTTTTGAGTTAAGGGGCTTGACAAGATCCCCTGTTCTTGTAGATTCTAAGCACTCATACTTACACTCAGTACTGAGCTCTGGATGTGGCAGTGGTAAAGCCTCATTCTACTTCCTTTTTGCAATAAGACTCACTTGCTGCAACACATTTTCCCTCATAATTTTGATGTAGTGGCATTGCAATTGTTTTTCTTTATTGTAACATATGCTTTTTCATCAATTCGTTGTCGTTTTAGGCAGTCTACTAATATATTTTGTTAACTACAGCAATTTTGCTAAGCATAATTTACATTGAAGTTTGTCGGCGACTTGGTCTAACCATTGTGGGATCTAGAGTTGGGGAAGATTTTTTGATATGGCCCCAGACAGGGTACCCAGAGGTACTTTAATCTTGAAATTTTATTTCTGCAGTTTATTTTCATGGTACATAGTTCTTAGTTCATACTTGTAGCAGTGCACATTTGATGTCTCACACAATCCATAGTAATGTCTCCTGCTTAGAAAAATGGCAAGCGAGTCTTTTTCTTTTGGCCACTTGCCTAAGGTGACTTTAAATTCACTTAACTTCTACTCTTCTCTCTGTAGGAGCTCTTCAAAGTGACTTCAGGACACAGCTTGTTTGCTATTGTCAATGGAAGGTGTGTGGAGGACCCTAGATCAATGGCATCAGATTTAACTGGTACTTCGCTTTTAGGGCTTGAGATAGCTACAAACCGCGATATTATTGGGATTGCTCTAGCCAATTTAATTGTAAGTCCTAATCTTTACCATCAAGTTGTATAATATGTGTCTACATTTCATTACTTTCTTCTAAACTATTCATGCCTCAAAGTATACTTCCAAAATTTCTTTCCTACATATGAAATAAACTTAAAAAATAAATAAATTGCAGAGGCTTCACTGGAAACGTGCTTCGAGATCAAATCATGGGTTGATGCTGACTTCTCCCCTTAGGCATGTTCATAATGCTGATGAGAAACCTAACATGTCCGATAAATCCAATGTCCCTTTGTTGCGGCCTCAAGATCTTAGGTAAATTCTAATTTATCTTTAATATTAGTAGCATAACTTTCTTCCCAATATTTTAATGTATTCTAATTTACCTTTATGCAACATTTGGTTGTTTTGAACTGCCTCTCAACAATTTCATTATGCATTTGAAGCTGAAGATAAGATGTTCTGTGTATTTTGCATCATATTTTATGACCTCCTGAATGAATGTCTAGTATAGTAAAGGCCATGCCCTGCAACTTTGGTTATGTTTAGTTTTATCTGCTGTATGCCATTTTAATATTATTGCATGAGACGAGGTGGTTTGCATTACCTGATGATCCTGTGAGGTGAGTTGCATATCCATCCATATTCTTTCACCATTCTTTCTAAATGCACTTTACAAGGAAGTTATCTCTGATGAGAATGGCAACCTAGTTGGCATGGGCTTGGCATAACTTTCCCCATCCTGCTCTACCAAGAAAACACTTTCCCTGTCCATACGTTTTTTTCCCACTATTTATAGTAAACAAGGGTGGTAAATGGAATACTGAGATGTTCCCGGGAGGATTTTGTAGTTTGTTCACATTCTTTTTATTTGAACTGTAACTTCTGTTTCTCTTTTATAGTGACGCTTGGTAGTGGGATTAGGCTTTTGTTCCAATTAATCATTGACTGGTAAGGAGCTGCAGTACTGAAGATAGTTCATTCATAAAGTTTTTACGGTCAAGAATCATAAATCCTCGTGGATTATGTAGAGAAGATACTTCTTTATGATTGGCTGATCTGACTTGATTATAAGAAATTAGAACCTACTAGTATTTTGAACATATTTCCCTTTATATACACTTTCTCACTTACAATGTTAATGCCATATTTAATTTGGTAGGAATGTGATATGTGGTGAAAAGTATGTTTGAGTGTTGCTTTTAAAATTGGTTCCCCATTTACCCCATTCTTTAAACTACATAATAACATATTTGTTTCATGTGGGTGAGATTGGTCTTTGTTATGGGTTTATTCTCAGTACCTTGGGCAGTATTGGTGTAAGTTTGACAGCTAAAATTTGGGCCAAACTCATGCTTCAGGGCATTTAATCCAGTTTATGCTTTGCAACCATCTTCATATATGGCATGCTAAAAAATGGATTTCTTTGCAGGCTAGCTATCATGGCTTCAGAAAGATTGTTGATTCTGCAGCCACATAATTGGGCACTAAGGAGAGACCATGGCATGATGCTGTATTATAATAGGTATGAATTCTGAAACTTGTTGTTTTTAAAAGAAGGTTTATCTGAAGCTCTTTTGGGTGATGGATGAAATTGTATTTGATATTAAAATTATCAGGGAATATGGCAAGGCAGTGCAAGAGCTTAGCATTTGCATGGCCTTTGCCCCGGAAGAAGAGGCAGAGATTCTTGAACCATTTGTTGAGAAATTGCATTTAATGCGGCTGGAATCATCATGGAAGTCTTTGGGGCACGCAGGTCGACTGACAGTTCCTTGATTTTGTACATAACCTTCTGCCTCTCAAATCCTCCTTGGCCACATATAGTTTAATGGATGAATTCTGCGACTGTGATTAGCATGACTTTTTTGATCACATGAACAGATGAACTCCAAAATATAGAAATGTATCGGAGATGTAAGCAGATCCTACGTTGAACACTCCAAACAAGGGGAGCTCTCCCTGTCTTCCCCTCTTTTTTCCTGTGGCTCATTTGTTGTTATAACATGAAGGAATGAGGAACCAAATTATTAGTCGGAATGGCTCTTTATGGAGCAAGTAGATCCGGCATTTTATCGTGCTAGTAAATTATGATTGTAGGCTAGGCTTATATATTGATGACCAAACATTATTCACGCCTAACAGGAAATTGAAGCTAGTAAATACAAGTACAAATTCTGAAGCGATCGCTAATGAGCATACTGAATCGAAAGTAGATGTGAAACCGCCGGTAGATGTAGATCTAATGCAATACTACAATCCTTTTTAAAACTCGTAAATTTACAACCCCAGAAACAAAGTATAAATAAATGCGTCTCCTCCTGACTTTTGATGGTTAAAATTAACAGGTAAACACCCGTTTCTTCAACTTTTTTCCTTTTTATTTGAAAACAAGGTGATTCCAATATTATTCTTTGAACAAGAAGATCATGCAAACTAATAAAATCAATGCCGGTTTCTTCAACCCTTTTATGTTCATGAATCATGAACCATGAAGTTCTTGTTATTTGGTACTTTAGAGCAGCCGGTTTGGCAATCTCACGTTTATTGAAGAGGTCTGGGATTAGAATTAACATAATACAATTTTATAATTTTCTTTGGTAAATATAATATTCATTATCGTAATTTAATGATACATGGTGAAATTTAAGCCGCAGTCTGATCTTATCAAGGTTTTGATGGAGGAGGGTCCATAGAAAATCATGAATCATTACTTAACTGTCCAGAGATGGAAGCCAAATTTTCGGCCTTCCAAGGCTTCCTTAGATTCCACTGCTATTTGAATTCATCTTCCTGAGTTGCCCATTGAGTATTTTAATGAAGATATTTTGATGGAGATTGGTAGGAAGGTTGGCAAACTTTTGAAGTTTTGGATGCTACTACTAGCTTGGCAATCAGAGGTAAGTTTGCGCGAATTTGCGCTGAAGTGGATCTTTCCAAGCCACTTAGTTTCCAAATTATTCAGTATGAGGCCATACATATTGTTTTGTTTTGATTGTGGTGTTTTTTGCCATCGTATGGACAAATCCAATCCGGGTTTAAATGATATCTTTCTTGTAATCTAAATTAGTTTTACACGTTTTCGTAATTTTATATAAGATTTATATTTTAACAAATCGACCGTCAGATTTAACAATATAATTGAACTCGTCGTGCACGTAAAATTTCGAATCGATCCAATATCTCTATCATATCGATCGAGAATACTGTCTTTTTCAATATATATTTAACGGTTGAAAGTTTTTTACATTGAACAAATAGTTAGACATTTTTAATTTACTCGAAACTTGACGTGCATGATCTACGTGAATAGAACGTGAAATACGAAATGAGAAGGGATCTACTTACATTAGTGTAAAATTAAATTAGTTTTACACACTTTCATAAACTTTTTATACGATTTATATTTTAACAAACTGACCGTCGGATTTAACAATATAATTGTACGTCGTGCACGTAAAATTTTGAATCGATCCAATATCTCTATCATATCGATGTCTTTTTCAATATATATTTAAAGGTTGAAAGTTTTTTACATTGAACAAATAGTTAGACATTTTTAATTTACTCGAAACTCGACGTGTATGATCTACATGAATAGATTGTGAAATACGGAATGAGGAGGGGTCCACTTACATTAGTGTAAAATTAAATTACTTTTACACACTTTCGTAATTTTTTATACGATTTATATTTTAACAAACCGACCGTCGGATTTAACAATATAATTGTACTCGTCGTGCACGTAAAGTTTCGAATCGATCCAATATCTCTATCGTATCGAATCGAGAATACTGTCTTTTTCAATATATATTTAACGGTTAATTTTTTTTTTTACATCGAACAAATAGTTAGACATTTTTAATTTACTCGAAACTCGATGTGCATGATTTACGTGAATAGAACGTGAAATACGAGATTGAATTAAATAAATATAAATTATATAAAAAATTACGAAGATATACAAAACTAATTTAATTTTATATGAGTGTAAATTGATCTTATTCCTAATTTATTTTCCCAAATTTTAATCTGTTGCAAATGGGTTTCTAACTATCTCACTTTAAATCAGTTTCAAGGGTTCTAGTGATTTGCAAGAATGAGATGATTCTCGCTACTCTTGCGTGGTCTTTTCTCAAACTGATTTACTATGATTTGATTTTAAGCTTTGAAAGACGAATTGAATTTGGATTAAAGGTTTGATATTTCTCTTCCAACTGAGTCTTGTAAGAGTTTTAGATGGTTGATTTTGTTCCTATTATTAGTTCATCTGGAAAATGAATCAGAATCGACAAGGTTTGAGTTTGATAGACAGGGAAAAGGGAGGGAGTGGATTCAATCGTATGGGACGGGACTGATAGAGAGAAGAATTGAAGAAAAAATGCAGTTCAATGTTTGCTTACCTGGCAGTCAACATCAGGCGGTACAAATGCGGTGGGTGGCATAAACAGGCGGGGCATGTAGCATTTTCTCGCATTTATGTAGAAATTTAGACACAGAAACCTGAAAAAGTGAAAACGATGATTCAATTCGACCCAACTAGAAAAAAGGAGGGACGCTGATTTTATATGTTATTAGAAAGAGAGAAGGAGCGAGAGATATGGCCTACGCTTTCAGTTGCAGTTGTAGGCCCTTGTTCCTTTCTTCACACTTCGCCTTCGCCTTCCCTTCATCATCTTCTCCCTCAAGCTCGGCACCCACCACCCCATTTCTCTTTTCCCACTTAACCATCAGGGCGTCTTCTAAACCAATTATTAATACGGCTACTGCTAACTCCGTGCCCTTCCCTTTGCTCTCTGTTGGTGGCGGTTGTGACGGCAACAATAACAACAACAACAACAACAATAATGATGGGCCATTCGGGTCTGATTCTTGGTGGTGGAACGACGATTCTTCGTCTTCTCATTCTTATCCTTTTCTTTTATTCCTTTCTTCACTCTTTGCTTGCTTCTGCCCTTCCCAATTATCTTCCGCCCTCGCAAGAACCAATGGGGATGCCGAGGAGGATGACGTCGTTTGGGAAGTGCGAGGGAGCAAGTGGACTAAGCTCATTCCTGATTTCTCCGAGGATGCCTTTGTTGCTTCGAATGGGATTTCTAATTTAACAAAATCGTTGTCTCTGTCAACTCTTTGGTGGCAAAGCAGAGACTTTGTCATGCGGTTATTGCTCCCTGAAGGTTTTCCCGACAGCGTTACCAGTGATTATCTTGATTACTCTCTTTGGAGAGGCGTACAGGGTGTTGCTAGCCAAATCAGCGGCGTTCTTGCCACCCAAGTATTTATGTCTTAATAGCTTGCTCTGTTATTTTTCTGATTTAGTAATTTTGTAAAACACTTGGTGCTCACTTTTGTTTCCTATTATTCAGGCATTGCTTTATGCTGTCGGATTGGGGAAAGGAGCTATTCCCACGGCTGCTGCTATCAATTGGGTGTTAAAGGATGGAATTGGGTATTTGAGTAAGATCTTGTTGTCCAAATATGGAAGGCATTTTGATGTCAATCCTAAAGGATGGAGGTTGTTTGCTGATCTGCTTGAAAATGCTGCCTTCGGATTAGAAATGGTGACCCCTGCTTTTCCTCATCTCTTTGTTCTTATTGGTGCTGCTGCTGGGGCTGGAAGATCAGCAGCTGCTCTCATCCAGGTATTGAAGTTATTTTCTGTTATTATTGTAAAAATAAATCTGTGTCCTATCTTTCATGCTATTCTTAAAAAATAAGTACCATGTTGTGCTTTTTACCATTATTTTCATTTCTCTTGTTGATCAATTCCAGGCTGCTACTAGAAGTTGTTTCTATGCCGGTTTTGCTGCTCAAAGGAACTTTGCAGAGGTAAAGCATTGTTTATTCTTAATGTATTTTTATGTAATATCTGATATGATATACAGTTTTGAATACCCAAAACAATGGCGTCCTTTAATTATAATCAAATTGGATTTGGCATGATAGTGGCGTCCCGATAATGAATTGTGACTTTGGCTTTGACATGGCCTATATTACGTCGTTATCCAAGGTTATTAGTTATTGCAGGTAATTGCAAAAGGTGAGGCCCAGGGAATGATAAGCAAGTTCATTGGAATTGCGCTTGGTATAGCATTGGCTAACTGTATCGGCTCATCTACATCTCTTGCCCTAACTTCATTTGGTGTTGTTACTTGGATCCACATGTACTGCAATCTGAAATCATATCAATCTATTCACCTGAGGACTTTAAATCCCTATCGTGCAAGTAATATATCTGTCCTAACATTGTTGTTAAGTGAGAGTTCTAGTCCGTTATATAATGGAAAGCCTATTCGTTCAATGTTTTAACAGGTTTAGTTTTCAGCGAATATCTCCTGAGTGGCCAAGCACCTTCAATTAAAGAGGTCAATGATGAGGAACCACTTTTTCCAGCTGTGCCATTTCTTAATTTACTGTCTGCAAACAGAGTGGGTTACTCTTCTCTCTAAGCTCTCTCAGAAGATAGTTGCTAATTAATCTTATACTGAATAAAGTTAATATAATAATCTGGTTGATTGATTAGGGTCAATACTTCAGGTGGTCTTTGAGAGAGATGTTTTTCTATGTTGCCTTGTTGTTTTACTGAATCTATATCGTGATTTTTGAATTAGTAGAAACTTGGATAACCTAAAAGTTTAAGAAGGCTAAAACTCTAGAGAATAAACAAGCACATGTGCCCAAGATTATGGTTAGTAATGGAAAAAACTGCATCATGAATATTTTACTAAAGGAGAATCCCTCTTATATAATATTGCAATGCATTTGAACAAATACTGAATTCACAAAAGATCATACACCATTACTCATTAAAAGGAAGCATTCAAAAATCTCTTCATTTTTTGGCGTGCTTCAACTAATTTTCTTGTGCAATTAAAAGAAAACTCCTTTGAAGGTTTTCCGTTATAATTGTGGTTCTCAAGAATATGAACTTGTACTGTTATCATTGCTCAAGACTTCTAGTTCTTGATTGTTGCATTCAGCTTGGGGTGGAGAGGAGCCTGGTCTATGGGTCAAGCATGGGATGTGATAACCTCTCCAACCCCCTTCCAAGTTCCAATCCCTGTTATCAATTTGACTTTGTAAAATTTACCCCTGCACTAAAATAGCCAATTCACCATTCAAAAATTTCTAAAATCTTTGACTAATGAAGTAGAGTATGAGTATACAACATCTAGAAGGTTGTTTGTAACAATTTGTCGCTATATCGTTTGAGAGATTCTATCCTGAATTTCCATTTTTCAGGAACGATCAGTTGTACTATCTTCAGAAGCAAAGCAGGCAGCTGCTGAAATTGAGTGTCGACTGCAATTGGGGTCAAAACTCAGTGATATTGTCAAAAACAAGGAGGATGCATTAGCACTATTCAGTCTGTATAAAGATGAAGGCTACATTCTGACTGAACAGGAAGGAAAATTCTGTGTAAGTAAATAACTATTGTATTGTGGCTCCATTCCTTCTTTCTCTCTCTCTCTCTCTCTCTCGTACACACAGGCATCGCTCTTTACTTGTTCTTGGGAGGACTTACCTTGGTATCTTCTTTTCTCCCCTTTGGTTATCTTCTTATTCCCACCCTTTCTAATTTCTTTGTAATCACAGTTTGGTATTAAATTTCTTGAATACTTTATGTTTTCCATCAAAATAGGAGGACCTCAATTAATATTTTATTTAGTAGTCAAAAAAGCTATAAATCAGGTTCTTATGGAGACATCTTTGTGAAAATATGATGATGTAGTGCTATAAGCTAGCTTTCTATCGTTCTGTTACTTTGATGAGAAGCATGAAAATGATAATAGAAGGGCAAATAATTGTTTATCCCAAAAAGAAGGATAATTTACTAATTCCTTTCTGTGTTACTGAAATTTGTGCATAGAGCAGATAGTGCTTAAAGAAAGTTCTTCACCACAAGATATGCTCAAGTCACTGTTCCATGTAAATTATTTGTACTGGTTGGAGAGGAATGCAGGAATTGAAGCAAGTGGTGCCTCTACTGACTGCAGAATAGGAGGGAGGCTACAAATATCTCTGGAGTATGTGCAAAGGGAATTCAACCATGTTAAAATCGATAGTGAATCATCGGGTTGGGTAACTGAAGGACTTATTGCAAGGCCTTTACCAAATAGAATCCGTCCCGGTTATGAACCAACTGCCTGTTGATATGAAATGGATCGTGGTTTCTATTCATTCAAGTTAACATGGCTTTGCTGTGTTAGCAAGTAAATGGTAAATGAGATCTTGGATCTTGGATCATGGTGGAATGGCTAACTCCTTGCTGCAAAATCATACGGTTAATGCTCTCAAATACGGATCTGAAGTGAATTGTGCTGCTGATGTATAACAATAGAAGCCAAGTTGGCACTCCATTTGTATTTCATTCACCCATTGAATCAATGTCTCTGTCATAGAGGTGTGCAAACTTTCTTTTTGTTGGTTGGTGTGTTTTGTTACTTTAGAAAGTAGGAATAATTTCTCATATGGAAAAAATAGAATAGCAATACCTTTTCTAACCGAATTACAAGAAGAGAGTTGGACAGTGAAATTATTTCTTGTACGAATCTGTATTTTCCTTTTGGTTTAGTGAGAATGATATGTTTTATCTTCATTGATAATCGACTTTATTGGTAGCAAGCAAGATAACTATAAGATGTAGATAATAAAATCTTTTACTGGCCAAAATAAATAAATAAATAATAAAATATTATGCTTTTTACAAGCATGAATGTCAGTCTTGTGGTTACTGAAAAGTGGTGAACTGTGGATCAGGGATGTGAGCTTACATCTGGAGTCAATTCAGCTCTGTGCCTTAAAAGGCTTATGGAAAATGCAGCCATAGGGCTAGGATAGATTTTAAAGCGTCTAATTTGTGGCCTATAGGATTATATTGGGCTTTATTTAATAATCTTTGTCTAGGTCGAGGCAGACATGGCTTGAAAGCAAAACCCAGATTCCGGATTTAGTTGGGCCCTCTTCATCTTTACTGTTCACTCTTATCCCGCCAATCCATCTGCCTTTGTTCACTTTTCAGCAGAGCACTCCTTACGACCTTACCTTCCCAAAGTCCCCAAATCTATTCTAAATATCCCGAGAGCAGAGTCGCAGTTTGTATTGACTCTTTGGCTTTGCTTTTCTCTGCCTCATCTCTGTGCTTTGACTAATGGGGTCTTGGTGGGAAGGCGTTGATGAATCCCGTATTTTAATTGCTCCGGGTACCTCCTCAATCCCCCCATTCTTTCCCAAAAAAAAAGGAGGCCTACATTTCATTTTCTTCTCTTAGAATTTTCAGTTTCTTTTCTTTTGCAATTTGTCTAAAAGATTTCTTCCCATTCGTCACAGACCCTGGCGCTAATGGGGACGGTTCCGCTCGTTTGATATCACTTCGTCACCCCAAATCAGGTAATCTTCATTGCTATGTTTCAGAATATGGAACACTGATTCTTTGACGTCTTAGTCAATTTTCTTTTATTACTTGACCCTTCTCATTTCTACACAAAGGTTTTATTTGACAGGAGTCAGGACATCCTATCTTTTATGCAATGGGTTGCTTCAAGAACTTCACTGGTTCAAGCAACCTTATGGGTCTTGGTTTTTGGGAGATTATGTTTCTGAAGGTAACCCTTCTATTTTTTATAACATTCATCATATGCCATGAGGTTTAAGAGTTTATCATTTTCCAAGCTCATACTTATATTTATACGTATGATGGTTGTGGTCTATGAAAAGTAAAAGACACTTAGTTTGCTGTTTTAATTTATGAGCAGAAACCCACTAAGTTTACGGTTTCATGGTTCAATTTTTTGGGGTTGCTTCGGTGCTGGTTTGATTAAGTTGTGGTAGCCAGCTATTCTAGGGTTTACGCAGAATGTTTTAGAATGGTTGTAAATCTGAAGCAATGTTTTTTCTTTAAAAAAAGGAAAAAAGAAAAAGGAGGTTAGCAAATTGTATATCAACTATTGTGAGTTAAACTGAATATATCTATACATAAATCCAAAATGATGGACTTTAGCAGGAGTATGACTTGCAAACCTGAATTCCAACCTTATAAATTAATTTTTTAAATCATTGATCATTGGTTGTCAATTTAGTTGATTATATGTCGGGTGTGACTGTCGGGTACTGGTATGTGTCCGACGCGGTATGTTCAATATTTTAAAAAAATTTCCATGTATTTGTAGTGTCCTTAAAGGGTCATAGCCCCATACCCATGTCCGGATATGCGTCGGACACGGGTGTCGTACACATGTACTTCAAGAAAAATGAAGAGTCGGAGGAACATAGAATCACATGTTTCTTATAATCCCCAACAGTAGGCAGTCCCCCTGATTACCTTGATTTTTATATTATTCTTACTTCCCTTTCTATTACTTTGTGTGTAGACGGGAGCCTATATACTGCTACTCCCATTGATCCTGTTTTCATCATGTTGCCTATCTTTGAAGATGCAAGAATGAAGGTATGATCATTACTACTTTCCCGTAACTGGAGATGCTTGTCTAGTTACTTTGACAGAACCAGTCACTCAAATAGCACCTTAGAACCTCATTGCAAGGCATCTTCAACAATGCATTCTCCCTTTGTTTCTAGCCAAGTGTCTCAACAGAGGCTAAAAGACACTTGAGAAACTGCGCCATTGAAATATTAACCCTACATGAAATTTACTTAGACGGCCCTTGCTTAGTCAGGTTTTAATTTTATGAATTGGGGGGGGGGGGGGGGGGCATTTAATCTCTACTAAACAAATAAAAATCCATCAATAATAACTTGTGAGGATTGCAAGATTCTTTAGTCTCTGTGCAGTATCGTAATATCTTATTTCAACAATACGTCTGCCTTTTTTGCCACTTTGAAACTTTGATCTTGTCTCTCATTATTATAATAGTCAATCTCCTGCTTTCTTCGATGTTATCCAGCTTACTGTCTTTGGTGATCTTAGACTTGGTGCTTCAATGGTGGCTCTTACCTATTTCTACCTTGCCTAATTTTGCCTAGTTGTTGATTTCATTTTTTTTTGCCATATTCTTTTTCAAATCTTTGAAGTTTTTATCTGGATTTTTCACCAGTAATGATACAATTTTGATGTGAATGCAGAAAGGGGATGATCCTGGAAAGTTTAGGCAACTGGATGAGATACTCTTCATTAATGACTATCCTGGATATCAGCATTTATTCTCCATTGCACAGAACTATATGCAAGTTGTTTGTGAAATCAAAGGTTTCCTACTACCTGTATATTCTTGTGAATATCTCTTTGAGAATAATTCGAAGATGTTATTTAAGTCATTTTGTGCATATCAGTTTAGTAGTTTGTTGTTATAGGGAAAGAAATCTGTATTTTTTCATTAAATATCTTTTTGTGACTTCTGATTTTGGCATGCAGTTAGGGGATTTGAATGCTGTTGCAGTAGCATATGACTTAATTGCTTAATATTCTTGTAAAGAAGTGTTAAACCTTCTTAGAATAAGAACAAATGATTTCAGAGCCTCAAATAGTTCAATATGAGTGTCAACTTTACTATTTTCTTCCGGATGCAAGGCTTGAGTCCTGTCTCTCATGGAGCATAGATGCTAATAAGTGCATTACAAATTGTTCTATTAACTATATGTTAAAATGACAGCAATAACTTAGTACTGCAAATAAGCATATATTAATTATTCTCACCTGCTCTGTATATATGCAGAAATTGGATCATCAAAATTTTTTAGGCTCGATGACATGAAGGTTTTAGCTTGGTTACATTACAAGGTCAGTCTTCTTCTGTTCCAACTATTTTTTTCTTGTGTTTGAATCTATGAAATGTTTAAAACCAACTTTTTGTTGGTAGTGTAGTTATCTTACTGTGGATTAGTACAGTGCCTAGTGTGGAGACCTTGTATTATTACCTATTTCCAGTGTCTTCAATTGGAAAGAAGATAACTATCTTTTGTAGGTCAATTGAACATACTATGTGCGTCAAATATCCTCTTGGGGAACAATCTGCTTCTGTGTTTAATGGCTATCACTATTGTTTTACATCTTTATTCTTAAACTCATTGCAATGTTATCTGTTAGTTTGTGCTAGTTGCTTCCATTATTATACGATTGCCAACTCAAGTGAAAAATACACACATAAGTCCAAACTGTTTAGTGTTCTATAGAGAGCTTTCATGTTTCTTAAATACAATGTCTCTTGAACTGCAGGTATGCCAGTTAAAACAGACTTTAACAACATTGGACCAAAACTATGCTGCACGTGAAGAGAAGGATACATGTATATTTCTCTGAGAAAATAGGTTATGATATTCAGCTATGTATATTCGGAAAATGCATCATTCACCTTATGCACATGCACACACACACACACACACACTAGATGGATGTATGTAGGTGATAAAAATTTCAAAAGAAAGATTCTTATAGGGTCTTCTGCTGCAATATCATGGGATAGAAAAGTGTAAGAGAGTGTAGGTTTAAGTCTTTAGAGGGGTCAAGCAATGTAATGTGTAAAGACTGCTTTCCAATTAATTCCTCTTGAATTTCACTTTCTTAGGACCATAACTATATGATGACAACAATGAGCTTGGGTGGTAAAGCTATCAGCCAAAGGGATTTTATATATGGTATAGTTTATTATTGTGTGTTTGGTACACGAGCATGTGCCTGATCAGCTCATTTAGAAGCCAGAGTAAAAGCTATAAATAACGGTTTTAATATCCATATCTTATAAAACTTGTTGAGTGTCTGATTTGACATGAAGTTAATGTTGATTTTACAACATATGTCACAATTTGATTTACCTCTTTTACTGATGCAGTGGCTGATGCAGTATCAATATTAGGGGAGTACTTGAAAGATGATGAGCCTTGGTTGAAGCTTTTGTGTAATCATTTTAAGTATCGTCTCAAACCTTTTGAGTTTTTCAAATTTATATGAATATTTTGTTCAATTCCATTTATTCTGTTTTAAGAAATACAGAGATCAAATGAATTTATGCGTAAAGTGGTTTCCCTCTTGACGCATTCGAGTTACATATCGCTGAGTTGTTTGCAGATTGAATTTACTGGAGGCGAAAAGAATAGCATCAGATTTTGAAGTTTGTCCAACAGCCATAGAAAGTCCTGTTGGTTCTTCCAACCTCTCACAGGTATGACTGGCCTTAGATAAGGTCCAGTAGTTTAATAAAGCTTGCCAATTGCTAATCTTCTTTGTTTATCGGGGATATTGCTTGTATTGCTTTGTACTTTTAGTTGGGAAAGGGGGATTTGCATTTTTGGCCTTCTTGTTAGAGGTAGGATGTGAGCTGCAGCTACCACTAGTCTATGGCTTATACTATAAATGCTTGTGTCGAGTAAACTTTTTGCAATTCTTGCAGACTGATACTTTTTATTTATTTATCTTTTTATAATTTTAATTTCTCAGGGTAAGAATACGAGTGAGAAAAAGACTGCAAGAAATCTTAAGCAAGCTAAAAAGGCTAAAGTAGAGACAGAGTCAAGGAACATCAAAGAAATGTTTACAAGGGCTTCACGAAGGAGGAATTGAAGTTTTCTGTATGCCAAATATGAGGGGAAATAGGATGAAGGAACATCCATTAGTCTTGTTGATTGGTTGATATGTTCGTATGTAATCTCCTCTTATCTCTTTCAGGGCTGATCTCACCTCTTCCCCTACATATCCTGCAATGGCAATGACTACTTCAGGTACTTTGGATTTTAATGTCAGTCAGTAAAATTGAAAAGAGAAATTAGAGATTAAACACTTTTAACTATCTATATAGAATGGCTTTAATGCTTGTAAATTGTAATCCAAAAGGTGGAAAATGTTGTCCTCCCAATTATGATGCTAATGGCTTGTGGATTAAAGGCTTTGAAGCCAACATGGAGGGTAGAAAATTGTTTAGTGGAAGAAGTTAGGGGTTTGTTTGTGGTCAAGGATTGTTTTAGTAGAGATTTGAACCTGATGACAGTGTGTGTAAGCTTGTTTGTTTCATAAAGTCCTTTTGCAACGTGTTTTTCTTTCCCATAATTGATACTATGAATCATGACATATGTGTATTTAATATTGTGGCAAAAATTGTAGTTCAGATTTGACTTTGGGGGCAGTGGCAGTTACTTCTACTTTCCAATATGTATGCATTAGCAAGTAGATGATGATTTGATGCGTAGAAGCCATTGTGAATCAATAAGAGCCTGCCCTAAACCTAAAGTGAAGATGGGCTTTAGATGTATGTAAATGTAACCCATGGTGGGCCGGCAACGAAATGTGATCGGATACCCATACCCCCCTATTTCCAAATGGTATTTCCTTCTAAGGCCTAGGGCTAGGGCCTAGGGGGAGATGAGATGGGCTGCTGGGTACTGGCTAGGCACTAGCCGAAGTTACATCTCTCTTAATTTCTTTTTTGGGGTTTGCTGGTGCTGGTAACCTGAAAGCGAGACCGATGGGATGTGGCAATGACCACTGTCCTCAATAATTTAAACATCACTTTACTCTTTCATCCCAGCTTGTCAATACTGCTCCTCCTCATAAATTCAAAATAGAATTGAAGGGATAAACGTGAACTTCGTTTTTCTTTTTCTTAGGCTACAACGACAAAAAAAAAAAAAAAAAAATTGATATCTTTGCAAATTGCAATCTGCTTTTTCTATAGTAGAACTGTAAAACAGTATAAACTTTTATTTCCTGAGTATTGATATCTTTGCAAATTGCAATCTGCTTTTTCTACAGTAGAACTGTAACACAGTATAAACGTTTATTTCCTGAGTATTAAAGCAAATTCAATTCAGAGGGGCCGGGGGTGGCTAACGGCTAAAGCTGTACATCGATGATCAATAATTCACTGGATTATGTGATTGGCATAAACAATCAAAGAATGGTGATGATATATGAAGAGAAATGACCCGCTTCATTTAAAGGTGTTCGAATTAGTTCATTCCTTTTAGATAGGTAAAACGTAAATAAAATTATTCTTTCTTTTAAAAAAATGGCTTTGAAATCAACAACTATCAGAATTAGATGCAATGATCATAAGGTGATCATAATATTTGGACTTCAATCATCTGTAACAAATACAAATACTAATACGTTGGTACTAACTCGGGAGTATTTTTTGATAGATGCAATTCAATGTTGTAAACAACCTTGTAAACTTCATCTGCTATGGTATAGATTACTACATACTTACAACGACCATATCTGTTACATGTTTAATGTACGATCCACCTGAACCCGATCGAGGGGAAGAAATCTACCTCTACAGCTTATTTAGGTCACTTTCCCTCACAAAAAGTCCATGAAAACCGTACGGCACCCTACGGGGCAGCTTCACAGCAGCCACAATGTCAAGATTGGGTGACTTTGCGTCCATCACCAAGAACCTTGACTCTCCATTGTTTTCATTGTGGACGTATGAAACCACATAGCCATCATCCTCGTCTGCCTCAGGATTCTCCGGCTCCTTGGCCACAAAGAATGGTTCCCCACCAAAGCACCCTGGCCCATACATCCTACTAGCCACTGTGCGCTCCTGGCGCTCTCCCTTGGACACATCCAACTTTACCACTCCTGATATTTTTGGCATTGGGTCACCTACTGCAGCGTACATATATTTGTTCTCCTTTGCAACATAAGTTGGATTTAACACTGCGAAATCTAGATTTCTTGCTGAAATGGGATGCCTTGTTACTAGCCCAGTTCTTAAGTCGATTCTTACCTTCTCCACTAAGGCATGAATAAGGTCCATTCTCTCCAGGGTGTGTTCTACTGATAGAATGTTTGGTGCCAGCATGACTATGGCGTTGCCATCATCTTCATCCCATGCATTGGTGGCGTGTATTAGGTTCAAACCTGGCACATCAAACCACCTTATTTCTGACTCGTCTTTTGCATATCGAGGGATGACTCCGATTCTAGGTACTTTAGCTGGGTCCGTACCCACCGGAGATCCTCCTCCAAAGATCATTTCCATGGGATTCATTCCTATCTGTATGTCAGCAAATATCGCATACTTCTTTGTAATTGCAAAGTCATGAAGAAAAGATGGGCGGGACATAGAGAATATAGGCACATCTGGCTGTTTATTTCCATTAGCATCAAAGTAAAAATAAGTTAGATATGGAGGCATAGGGCCATATCGGAAAGCAAAGGCCTCGCCAGTGTCAGCGTCTATCTTAGGGTGAGCAGTCATGCTCATGAACAGCTTTCCATCAAAATCTATGCGACCCAATGTTTGTATATCCCCCGTGGATGTTAAGCGTATGGAATAAGGTAGATCTGACTCACCAAGTGCGTAGAGACGGTTCCCAAACAAGGCCAAACTAGTGTTTGCAAGACCAATACCGTTTGCAGGATTGAACTCACCAGTTAGAACTCTGACAGCGGAGAGAGCCCCGCGAGTTGCAGCGGCAGTTAGGCCATTAAAGCCAGAGAAAACATTGGGCAAAACTGGAGAACCCATTTCGTTTTCAATGGAGTACTTGTAAGTCTTTACATATCTGCTACACAAAGTGGCCTTGCCCTTGGAGATTCGAATGGAGTGAAGCATACCATCACCATCAAAGAGGTGGTAAGGTCCACGAGGGAGGTACTGAGGGTTGGGGCCATTACGTATATATGCACCGTCGAGGCAAGGTGGGAGGGATCCTTGTATAACTTCACACTCTGTAGGAGGAAGCTCATCAACAGGAGCAAAGTTGTGGGATAGGACGTGCCTGGGGTCGACTGAAGGGCGGAGTGGAGGGTCTATGAAGTTGTTTATGATGTCGTCAAATGTATTGAAGATCAATGTGGACAACTTTGGTTCTACTCTTTTCTTTGCTCCAACTGATGGAGAAGCATATGATGCCGGTGGAGTTTTAGGAGACTGGGGTGGTGTTTTGGTGGTGGTTGTGCTAGGACTATTGGAAATTGGAGGTTTTTCTTCAATTCTAACAGAGGAAATGTAGTGGTGAGGAGCATAAGAAGTAGATCTATGTATGGTGATCATGGCGGGAGAACGGAGTTTTGATGGTGGTAAGGTGGAGAGAAAGGAGGAAGAAAAGGCGTCCATGTTGAGTTGCTTTGTCTTTGTGAACTACAATAGACGCCTGATGGAAAAATATATACAAAAAGTAAAGGGAATGCGGTGGCGGAGAGGGATAAATGGATGGTTAAAACTTAAAATAGTATTAAATATAAGTTTTTGAATTATTAATTTGAATTTTTTTTTAAAATAATTATATTTTATTATTTATTCAAATATATATATATATATATATTTTTTGTGATTTTAATTCCGATAATGTTTTATATTGATGGTGAAATATTAAGTTCACCATTAATTAATAATTAATCTTATGGTTTGATATTTTTAACATAACAATTGACTAATTGAAATTTGAATCGGATAAATTTTTTTCACTTAGCCAATTTCATTATATTAAAAAAAGTTAAATCAATATCCATGTATTTTAAATATATATATATATATCAATTAATTGTGAGTGTTATGATTGTCAAGATCAAATAAAACTTTATCTGCTATAAATCATAAAATATATATAGAAATTTATTTAATTTTGGCATAATAAAAAAAGAGACTTATTTATAAATAAAAAATAGAAAAAGTCCAAAAATCAAAATCTTATTATTCGATATTTTGTATAAGTGAATCACGGGTGAAACACCTCTACACCAAAATATCTTTAGCCATGGAATGGGGATGGGATGAAAAGCAACAAATTTATAAATTGGATTGCACGTACTGGTAAATGGATTCCAAATTGATTTCAATTAAAGATTTTTTTTTTTTTTTGGATAAGTTCAATTAAAGATTATTAGTACGTAACTACGGAATTTTTAAATTTAACAAGCATATTAATTTATACGATAATTCATAAACATATATATATATATCATATTGTTTGTAATTAAAATTTAACAATATCTTTAATATTGTCAATGTATAAGATAATCTTTTTGTAATCTATTAATTTAATGATGATAATTGTTGGTATTAGCTAACACTAATTCTACTATCTAAGCTTTACCTCATATTATTGATTAACGTATTTAGTTTCAATTAGATGCCCAACTTAAATCGCTCCAATCTTTCCTTAAAAGTAAAGTATGTGTAAATCATTTTATGATTCTTTCTATTTCTTTTCCAACTATGATCAGAAGATAAAAAGAAAGAAAATAAAATAAAATAGGGCCTACATTATCCCAATCTATCTTGTGGATAAAAAATTAAGGTCGCGACTCGCCAATTACAAAGAGTGATTCCATCACAAAAAATGTAGTAGCATTCAAGGCAAACCATGACATATATACAGGTGGAAACACATGGTTGGGAGATGATTTTTTATTTTATTTTTTTTCTGAACCCATTAATGCAGGAGGGATGAGCCAGGGGGACCAATAATTCATCACTCATCCACTAAAACCATAGATATTGCTCTTCAATGTTTCTTTCATCCAACTAGCTACCTATCCTATCACCTGATTATAACCTTCCTGCCCATTAATTAATTAATTAATTAAAGCCATCCACTTGTTTCGTTTTTCCTTCTTTCTTTTCCTTTTATCTATGGCAACTGTTAATTCTAAAATACTATTAGTATATAGCGAGATCATGATTTTATTATAAATAAAATATTGCTAATATGATATAAATCACAATACATTATACATAGTAATTAAGGAAGAAGAAAGAAAAGGGTGGAAAAAAGAAGAAGAAGAGCTGCTTTTTTACTGAACTTGCTACTTATGTCAACTCAAAACTAAGTTGAGATTTGTAGCAAATTGGAGGAAAAAACTTAAAATATTTGTCAATAACACGTATATACTTGTACAAAAATCATCTGTGAATCATAATTAAAGAAAATGAGAAATTTCCCATAAATATTAAGAGCAAAAAGACATAGTCTCAGATTAGTCCGAAATCATTTTCAATTTTAGAGTGTGTAGCAAGATTCCACCCAAAAACCCTCCAAATATATATATATATATATATATATATATATATATAAATTCTAACCTTGCAATTGTACTAATTAGCTAAAATCTGCAAAAATAAAAGGCTACAAAATGCAGATTCTCTCATTTACCTTTCACCAATCCCTGGCCCAAGTCTTTGCCAAGATAAAAACAAAGGACCTCCAGAAAATGAAACGTAAGATTTTTTTTATTTTTTTTATTTTACAATTTTAATTTTTTAGGTTTAAAACCAAAAATAAAAAAGGATAATTCGATATGTTTGAAAATATGAAATATAAAAAATAAGAAATTGATATTAAAGAATCACAAGGACCATAATTATCTAATTTAATTTTGTGGCATAATTCTATTTAAATTTAGTAATTAATATTATGATTTAGCTATTTGCTTAATTATTTTTTTATATTTAAGATTTTCACAAATTGAATTTTGATCACTGAAATTAAAATTTTAATATTTTATTAATAGATCATATAATTGTTGACCTTAATTGTTAATTTCAATTAATTATATAGAAATGATGTTAATTTATGGTGTGCTATTTATTAATTATTATTGAGAAAAAGTAATAAAAACAAAATATGTAGAGAGATTTTTTTTTTATTGAATAATTAAGTGATACTGACCTAAATTGACAATATGTTTACTGTGGCTCACACACATGATATATGGACAATATATTTGGTCCTTTAGCTTTCAACAAATAATCCCATGCATAGTCGTTGTCATTATTGTGAACCAGCTGAAGAGATCCTTCACCAAGAATGGCCAATATTGACCCCCCCATATATCCAGAACAGAATTCACGTTTTTTTTTTTTTTTTTTTTTTAAATCAAGGGTGACTTTTCACTTCATTTTATGATTGATAAAAGATTAATCTCTGTTGGGTCAGGAGTGTAATGGTAAAGCCCTCTCAACATTTGAAACTTTCAGAATTCGAACTTTAATTCTCATATAAAGAATTGAAACCACTAATCACTCCAATTAATCAAATATTGATTATTCATTTCACTTTTTTACGGTCCCATGCATATATGTTAAACTCTAGCTAATGCGGACAGTTTCATTTACTAGTGGGACCAGTTCTTTTTTCTCTTTTTAGGAATGGGAACAGTTCTTAACCATGAGTGGTTTTTTTTTTTTTTTAAAGAAAAAGATAAAAACGATGAGTGAGTTGAATATCAATCCCGTAAAGTTGAAGGAGTAATGGAAAAGTTGTTGCCAAAAGAAGGTGCGCTCAACTCTTTAATTTCTCTTTAACACAACGCCAGCCTTGATTTACATGCAGATATCAATTAGGATCCGATTGTTTCGCAAAAATTAACTTTTAAAAATATTTTTTATATTTTTTTAATATTTATTTTGTAAAAAATAGTTTAATTAATAAAAAATTAATTCATTTAAAAAACGTAAAATATTTTTTAAAATCTAAAGCAAAAGTAAAAAGGATTCATTTTTAAGCATAAGAATGGATGATCATTTCTTGAAGCAAAAAAAAAAAATCGACCCCATATATAAAGATTGATTTTCTAAAAATAAAAGTTAAAATAATAAAGTAAAAAAATATCGATTCTTTAAGTGTAGAATTATACAAACAATAAAAAGTATCAACTTTTCTAAAAAGATAAATTCTTTTTTCAAAAATCATTTTTGACATAACAAACACTTCATTTAAATTGGGTATTGGAAAATTGTTTGACAGTTTCAATAATTGATGGTAATTAAGTTAATTATCCACAAAAAAAAAAAGTAATTAAGTTGGATATATGTCTATAAACCCTAAACGAAGTAGAGAGAGTCTCTAAGGTTTTTACAACATCTTAGGGGAACAAAAATTTGTTGGAAGGTAACATCTTATAAGGGGAGCTGCCCAGACCTGCTCACGAGTCGGGCAGCCCGCCCGGCCCAGCTCTTATTGAGCTAGGCCTGGGCAAGATATTTTGTGTTCCGGGCCGGCCCGGAACAGTAATTTTTATTATAATAATATTATTTTATTTAATTTTAATTATAAAAAAATAAAAAAAAATTTATTTTTTTATTCCAATGAACAGTGTTTCAGGTCTAAACGGACAGGCCGGGACGACCCAGGGCCGGGCTTGGGCAGAGAAAATAAAAAACGGGCCGTGGCCCGGCCCGGCCCAGGAGCAGCTCTAGGAGCTGGCAATACCATTTCCATTTTCTAAAAACGTCTCTGTTTGAATGAATAAACGATAATGAAAGAATTCCTGTAACTATAATTAAGAACGCAAGAGGAGTAAAGTTGCCTGGTCCACAAAAAATTGAACGTTAATCGTAGAAATACAATTTTACGGTACACTGATTACCATATCAATTATCAAAATCTGGTTATCTACTAAGTCAACAAAAAAATGCTATACAAATGAAAAGATCTGTTCATAAGTTGGGTCAGACTCAAGTGGTCATTAAAAATTTCTTTCTAAAACTCTATCTATCAGATCTTGAAGGCTAGAATTTTTTAAAAATATATATATATATATATATTAAAATATTAATATTTATTAAAAAAATTCATAATTAAAATTAAATAAAAAATAATTTTATGAAAAGGAAGAATGAGTTTGAAACGAAACTAACTGTAAATATATTAAAATTTAAACTAGGATATTCGAAACCCTAAACATAGTATTCGAATATTCTTTTGTAAATTTTTACAAAACACCTTTCAAAGTTGGTATTCGAATCCCTTTTGTATAAAATATTGTAGAAACTTATTTTTCATTCTAAAATTCATGGATTTCAAATCATTAATGATATTCGAATACAATCATATGGAAAATTTCTCTAATTGATTTTCTTCATTTTGAATCAATTTCTTTTATTTGAAACATTTCCAAAATTATTGTATAATTTTTTATATGCTAATTTCTCTTTAATTAATTATTTAAACAACTAATCTTTCATTTTAACAGAAATGACATGTGATCTTCAACTTTTAAATAACAATTATGCCTAAACATGATAGTACAGTAAAATATATATAGAGAGAAGTTTTCAATAGTTAAAATTTTGTTTATGTTGAAGGAATTACACTTCATAGTTAAAAAAATACCATTATTGTTGGAGGTCAAAGAAAATGTATAACTTAATTTGGAAATCTAGCTTGAACCTTTAATAAGACGTACAATGGGATGACCAGGCTAATTGAACTGCCAACTGCCAAGGTTATGTAATTGTAAGTGCTTTTTTTATGGAAAGGATGGGTAAGTTTTAGAATTTAGACAAAGATTTAAAGCACAAAGTTATATTTTGAAAAAGAATATAAATATAAAGGGAAAAAAACCATAATTGAACTTTGGTTTTTGGAATTGAAAGTCCCAAATTCAAACTTTGAGAATGAAAAGTAAATTTTACTAAATGAGAATTTTTTTTTTCATTTGGAAAAAAGAAAGAAAGAAAAACCAACAAAAGAACTCTGATAAACTTGTTTTTTCTTTTTCCTGGCCAAAATAATAATAATAACTACGGTTCCATACCATATCCATATTTCCATACGTGTAGCAAGTGCAACCGACATGGTCTAGCATTATTTATTGATTGATTTAAAAAAGAAAGGTTAAAGAGGTGTACAAAATAGAATCATGCAAGAGGAATTATTGAGCTGCAAAAAAGCTAACATTCATGTGGAAGTGGAATGTCAAATTGCGTGGTTGGGTTTGATGAGCCTCCCTCAATTCAACTTCAACTTCAACTCAACTCGGATTCTGAAGATAATGCCATGCCATTTTTGGATCCTTCAGCTTTCGGTTAATCGTACTTTTAAAGCTTTACGGAGACGGTTGTTAGGGGCTTTATATTATAGTCAAGTAGTTCACTATTTACATACGTCCATCACTGTTTATATAGTTGTTTTGTTCCTTCCTTCCCTTAACTTTAACTAAATACCACGATTTTATTTTTAGTTTCTACCAACTTTTACTTAATAATAATAATAGCAAAAGTTGTTTACTTACAAAGTAAGACTAAACAAACAAAGCCTTCCTTATTTTGATTGTAGATATTGTCAACTTTGTCAAACTGCTAGTCAGTTAGTTATTCAAAATCAACATGCAATTGCAAAGCAAGGGAAGGGAAGATATCATTTGCTATACAAACAATTGTATTATATAGTGTGAAATATAAGATTGATTTGTATATCCTGCTATAATTTATTCTCATATGATTAGGATCTTTAATGGTTTTTCATATTACCATTTGCTGATAATCAATGGAAAGAAAATCTTTTTCTGGTCTTAGACAAAAACAGGTAGAGAAACTAATATCTAGCTGTGTCTGTGTGTGTGATGATAAGAACGATGCTTCAGGTATATATATACCTGTGCCAGTATACTTGAAGAGGTAGAGACTAGAGACGCTCTAATTATTGTCTGATATAACGAGGGAGGGTGAACAAGAAGTCAGCACCTAATGAATGGTAACCAATGCTCCAAATCCATCCCAAGAAATAATGCCATTTAAAACGCATGTAAATTTAGGAGCCAGTTAAGAAGACCCGCAATTCCTTCTGAGCAAAATCTGGAGGAATCAATGATCCGACCATCTCATCATCATTAGCCTAGAATCATCCCGCTTCACATAAATTTCGGTATTGCTGGTAGCATCTGGAATGAATTCAATGCAATTCATTAAAGATCTCAAGTACAAACCATTAATGCTGATGAGCAAAGTTTTTTGTTTTCTAGTATATCATATATTACTTTTGGGTCCAGGCATTCTAATGAGAGTTAGACAAATAAAAGTCTGAGAAAAGTCACAGTCTCATCCTTGGTTGAGCAGTTCTAACAAGGTTATGGTCAAAATAAATGAATGTGTTTAACTCACATTTGAACTGAAGTTCTGTATGTTACAAAAAGAATTGCCTAGAATTAATTAGAGAAAACAAATCTTATAAATTTCTCATGTCCTTTTCCTATTAAGGTAAGATGCAAATAGGAGAAGATATAAGCAAACCAAACCTTCTGCAAAGCGTTTCCTAAACTTTCACCATTTGTGCCTCAGCTAGTGAGGAATTAAGATCTTCTCGAGATTGTGATCTCCTACTTTGCAGTCGCATCTGACTTCTGTGAGGGGACCAGAAGGAACCCATGCTACTACTGTCAAATTGCATCTGCCCCAAGCTACTGGAGGAATAACTATGTGAAACGCTACTGGTTGACGGGTACAAGGAAGACTCTGTGAGCTGGATGCTGCTGCCAAGACTATGTCCCAAGCCAAATGGTGTTTGTTGAGAACCATGAACTGTTGGACTTAGGGGCATCTTAACTCTTCCGTCCCCTGCAAAACAAATATGATATTTCCTTCAAAGATAGAACGGGGATCATAGAAACAATCGTAATGACTAGCCAAGTAACAAGAAGTGCATTAGAGTAACAACATTCAAGAGTCAAGACCCTTTACAGTGAAATTGTGGACTAAGTAAATCTAAAGAGCAAATAAAATAGTATTGACATATAAATTGCTTCTTTAAGTATTTCTATCTTTGAAGGCAGTAAACATTAAGAGTTGCAACTTGTTCCCAGAGCATCTGGAGAATGTAACCATGAATGGTGAAGAACACATGTACTAACAAACAAAGTGATTTATAGAAAAGTTTCTACTACAAAGATGATTCACTTAGGCTCACATACTCAGCAGACAATTCAAGTTCATTAAATATAAGTTAATGGATCCTGTGGTGAGCAAGTATAAAATAGTATCCCTTCTGTTCTGACACCAATAGCTCAGGATAATAACAGATCCAAATTATTGTGTCCCAAAAAAAACTCCAAAAAAGAACTTTCGAGTTCTCAAAGATATGTAATGCAAATGCATATTTTGCGTATCAAAGTAATAAGACATAGGAGACCAAGAACTTCATCATTAGTCATATCCATATCCTGAAAATATATTCTTGAGGCATCCATATGAACAGTAGGTCCTTAAGGCATGCATCATGTTTCAAAAATCTTATAACAAATCAGCATCATTGCTTTCGTAGCCTTTTTTGTAACATATTGCACAATGCCTTTTTCAGATGAGCAACTGTAAATCAAAAACTTGATAGTTGCCCTTGTATGGAAGGAACCCCAAAAAAGAAGATTGTTAACGTGTTAGAAAGGATATTCATCTCCCATGGAAAACATAGCAAAGTGGCAGAATTTATGCCCAAAGAAAAATTCATACAAGAGATCTTACCTGAGTTGATAGGACTCCAGCGCTTTAACCGGAAAGGAGATGGTATATTAAGAACAGATGTGGTGGATGCACTGTTATGCCGGAAAAGAGGGAGATATGGCCTCCGGAAAAATCTCGGCATCCAATTATTAACACATGATAATGCACAAACAAGCAAAACCAGTGACATGAAAAGAATGGCAATAAGAATTATTGGATCGATCTTAGTCTGCAGTATTTGATATCCATGGAGCCCCAGTCTGCTTGAAAATGACTTCCCAGCTTCCAACAGTGCAACACCCATTGTCCATGTAATACTTCCAGAACCAACGACAAGTTGACTAGCAGAGATGTGCAAGCCCTCTCTCAACAGTGATACTATATATGGTGCTCTAAAGCAGTACTGTTCAATAAAGGGCTGTGGAGCAACACTGTTTTTTGCTACTTCCCAGGTTTTTTCACAAAATTCCCTACCCTTCTCCAGTACATCATCAAGTGCAGCATCTGAAGACAGATTGAAGAACCGATATACCACAAAAAAGCCAGACATAGCATAGAACTGGCCATAAGGGCGAGGCAAGCTATCGGAAAGCGCACAAGGTTGCAAATCACAATCAATCCCTGGGTATAGATTCGACCATTCAGATAAATTGACAGCAACTTTTGCAATTGCACTGCATTGCTCCCAATTTGGAGCACCAATAAGCTGCACAGAAATTCCAGATTTTCCTCCTTTATCCAAAATTTTCCCTTCAACTAAAGGACTCCCACTTTTTTGGTCGTTTGAAGCACATTGAGAACAGATATATTGTTCCTTGTAGCCAGAGTGCAAGCAAGGATGTTTAATTTCTATCTTTCCATTAACCAGATTGGCATTGGAGCCATCTGGAAGCCTCCTTAATAAATGAACTACAGACTTGTCAAATGCATCATTCAAACCATAGCCAGAGAGAGAGTAGGCACTAAGATGATGATTAACCACTCCAATTCTAAGGTTTAAATTGGTTTCATTATGTTGACGGTGCTCATTCTCAAATGTAACTTGTAATGATGATCCACCCAAGTCAAGTGCACCAAATGTTGCCTTCTTAGGTGTGGCTCCCAACATGCCTGTGCGATAGTTAAGGGCTGTCCACCCGAAGTAAGCTTCCTCTGTCCCACTGATAATCTTAACCCACTCTCTGCGGCACAAGAAAGGTGAATACTTTAGTATTGACCAGGCATTTTCTAGAAGCCATTTTGAATCAGCATTTGGCAACCTGCGAACTCCAGCTGTAGCATACAAGAAAAGAGAAGTAGTCTTATGTGCATGTTCTGGAATTTGCTTCTCTGCCCATGAAATAAGTGGGTTTATTGCAGCTGTCAAGCCAGATTTATTGTGCACCAACTTATGAAACCCAGGCTCAGTTTCCATCCTATCATAAGCACGTCCACTTTGTGAGCTTGGTTTTCTAGAAAGAACTTCTGTCAATGATTTCATGACAATAGGCAGACTACCATCATTCTTGTGATCAATTGATGCCTGATACACATAAACTCGAGTTCCAGTACTTCCACAATCAAGAACAACATAGAACTTGGAGGCTCCTCTAGACCAATTTGAATAAATATACATGCAAACCATATATGTGAAAAAAATGAACAAAAGTAGGCACAAGAAAACCATGATTAATCGCACCCACTTTCTGTTTAGAAATGGGGTTCCACCAGGCAAACCCTTTTCCTTCGAGAAACTTGCCCCAGCATTTTCTCGCTGTAGAGGGGGTTTCGAATAGGTCATGCTCTTGTCAATTTCAGAAATAAGATCAGCTGCTTCCGGATCAAGACGGTGATATGATGAGAAATCTTGGAGTGATGAAGAGAGGCGCAAATTATTCTTGGGTCCAGAGTTGGCAAAACCAAACCCATGGACAGCATTTTTACCTGCCTGCGGTGACAAAGTAGGTGACATGTATGAAGCTGCAGAAGACTGTGTAGCAGATAAAAGATTCGATGCACCAGATATTGCTTCTGCAATTCTACTAAATACCATTTCTTCTATTTTTCATTCAAATTAAGAACTTTTCATTGGGCATATTTTGCCGATGTCGAATTTTCTAATTTACGTGCTGTGCTGTGCTGCTTGCATACTAGCTAAGACAGCCAACATCAAACTTGCGGTTGCAATGTAATTCAATTCAATGATTACATTAATTTTGGCAAAAATGTCACCTGATGGAGGTATCGCAATGTGGCAACCAAGCAGGTAACACCAATGATCACGAATCCTAATAGCCAAAATCCAATGATAAAATCAAATCAGTGGTGCATACATGATATAAGTCAGCAAACGAAGATATCTAAGTTTGAAACTTTGATCACTAGGGCCAAAGAAAAAAAAACGTATTAAGCAGCAATGTTTATTCAATTCTGGGGTTCTGCCCAAAACAAAAGATTGATGATTTTGATACATTTGAAAGAAAGAAAGAACCCACAAAGCGTATGGTGCCGGAGACAGATAAACAAACATGGGAATTGAAAATCGACAAGCAAATGTATACAAATATCATGTTCATTTTGCTATATTTATTCAAGATGTAGAGGCGGGCAAAGAAAGATTGATCTTTAATAAATTATAGTATTATTCAAGATGTTGAAGCGGGCAAAGACAGATTGATCTTAACAAATCATAGTATTATAAGTAAACGACTAAAACCAAGTTAGAGGAATACCTGCAGGCAAGAGTTTATTGCGGCAGTTCCCCAGATCTCTGCCTTGTCTTTACAATCTTTACAATCAAATTTGAACCAAAACTGTTTTAAAATCCAAACTGCTGTCAGTTGGGGATTCAGTATCTCAGATCCAATGGAAAACAGAAGACTTTTTGGCCTTTGGGTCTCTCTTTCTTCTTTCTTCAATTCGTTCTGGTTTCTGTATTTCTTCTTTCTTTTTTTTCCTTTTTTTCTTGAACTTTCTTCTCAGGAAAGAGGAAACAAGATAGAAAAGGTTCCGTTTTCCAATTCTGCCTTTCTCACTTTCTTTTTTATATTTGTTTAGTAATTTTTCAGTTTCTAAAATATTGATTTGCTTGTATTTCCATCAGTTACCCTGTCTTTTTCCATATTTTCTACATTGACCCCTTCAAGTTGTTGTTAGTCAATTTCTCCATCACATCTATTTTTCTCTCCTTTTATTTATTTGTTTATTTTTTAAGAATATTTTTCTCTCCTTTATTATATACTATTTTTTTTTTCAATTTTTCCAAATCAGGATAGTTTTAAATTTTAAACACTAGCTGAATTTCTATATACGGATAAAAAAATTTATATACAAATTCTTTACTCTCATTTTTAATAGTATTTACTATACTTTTTTATCATCATTTTATAATCTTGCAATTTGATTTTTGGGAAAAAAATATTATTATTATTATTATTGGAATTATTCATTGATATTTTTAGATGTCATTTTAATTTTTCGTATTTTTATGGTTTTAGGTCTTAGATAAAATAAGCTTTTTGCGATGTTCATACTAGATTTTATCATTTTAATGAAGTAGGAATATTTAGTAGTTTTCAAGAAATGATCTCTCGAAATTTCTTAAAGGAAAAACAAACAAAACAAAACAAAAATGTTGGTAATAACAAATTAAACATTATAATTTTGATTTATTTGGTCATCTATGTACCTACCAAACCTTACAACTTACACTTTTTAAATTTATATTTTTATATAATCAGTTTGATTCAAAGATGTTAATAGCAAATTAATAATATGCTTTTTCTTTCTTTCTCCCTTGCGCTTATGATAATTCAGGTTGATTTATTTATATAATAAATATGCTTATGATTTGGTTGTTTGTGAAAATGCTGTTTGAGCAGAGCAGCCAACTAACTAAGCTTTGGCTCACTGGCATCTGCATTCTGCAATTGCAAGGTCTTTGTTCGAGGATTTGAGTCTACGACTAATTAGCCACTGGGATTAGGCTTATGCTAAACAATGGAGCCCTCTAGTTTTCCAATCCAATCAACTGAATTTATTGCATTATAGTGTATAAATCATCAAAAATCTGAACAACTGAACAAATCAAGACAGCATAAATGTTGCATTTCAAACATGTATTTTTAATGAATTTCTCTTTTGCTCCCCATCAAAGTTGACCTGACCACATGCCGAGTGAGTGACACCATTTGATCTTAGTAAATGTACCTGTGCGAAATAGCTCATGGAACTTTACTTCACATCACATCTGATTACACAGTTAATCACTGGATTTTGGTGATAAAGCAGATGGTTCGGAGAAAATGCGTGCTCTCTGGTACGGGTTCTTGTTAATTGATGCATCTTTGTGAATGAGTGGTTCAGACGACCGAACAATCTGAGGCATCATCCCTATAGCTGTGTGTCTTTCTCGGTAGGATGCCCAAGTGACCATATATAGACCAGCAATTATTAGAAATCCCCCAATCACACTGTTACCACATATGAAAGAAAACCAAATAAGTTCACAGGCAGCTTTGGAGCAACAGAAAATGAAGTGAATATATTTAAGCACTATTTTTGTACTCCATGAGAGATTTAAGTTCTAATTTGTACTGGAAGAGACGGAAATAATAAAACCTTCCCAAATAAATTGGACTTCCAAGGAAAATTCTTGACAGAAAAGCTGATGCTGCTGGTTGAAGTGGATTATAGAGAGCAACTAAAGCAGGCCCCAAGATCTTATTCGACCATGTCAGGAGTCCATAGTTAAGAGCAGATGCAACAACTCCCTGCAAAACCCAAATATCAATATCTTCAGGTTTACCTATTCGGTAGGCAGCTAAATTTTATACAAAATAAGTACTGTAACATGGATGTTACATTATTCTTACTTCCCTGATGCCATATTTTTAAATGTTTCCCTTTCTTTGGGTGACCAGAAGGCTTTCCAGCATCCATCATAGAAATCCAAATTATAGACCGCAAGGACAGCACTAATCGGTTTAACCATATTTAGGCTATGTTTGGTTGGTACTTTTGCTTTATAACAAAAAATGAAAGAAAAAAGAACAGAAAACCAAAGACAAATAGCAAAAAGAAAAAACATCTATCAAACGGAGACTTAATTTTCTCACATTTTGAGAAAACCAAGGTTACCCCTTCTTCCATTAGTTTTCTTAAACTTTCCTTATTGAAATCTATGTCTACACTTACTACTTCTCTCTCCAAGAAATCATGCACTTCCATTTACTTTACAGGGCCTTCTACAGGGGTAGTGCCTTACCACCTTCTATGATAACTTTTCTTACACTTTCATGATTGGCCTACACTTACAGTCTTGTTCATTAAACTAGTATATCAAGTATTAACCCCAAAGATTTAAAAGCAAGCGCACACCTCAAATAACATTTCAAAGTCAGATAAAGCCACAACTTTGATAATGACTAGTATTAAATTGACTTGTATAAATTCGAGATAATATAAAATCCACAAGAAACTTACAGCATACAAGACCGCAAAAAGCTCAGAGTGTGTCAGACTCCAATCTGTTGACTCATTGGTCACAAGAAATGCTGTTGCTACCATCAATACAGCACCAAAAAAATAGGAAAGCGCTGTGACAGAAATGTTGGCAGGATACTTGGCTAAAACTGGAGCCTGGAATTGTTAAAAACAGTGAATTTCATATAAGCAAGTGTTAATTACAACAAAATACACAAACAAAGTTCAAATTACAATACAGTTACAAATGATGAAATGAGTCAGCACTATTTTTCATGAAATTTAATATAGTTGCTAATGATGAAAAATCTATAAGAACCACTCCCATTACTCCTTGTGAAAACCACTAAGCAAAAGATAGTGTTGCCCAAGCAAAGACAGCCCGGAAGCTCCACAGATGGTTACTCCAAGATATGATTAAAACATCACAAAGCATAGCAATGGACCTAAGGCTTTTGAAATGCTGAAATTGAAACCAATGCCAAATGTATGATTAAAGAAAAAAATAGCTGCATAAAAATGTTGGCTATAGACAAGATGAATCTAATTATATAATCTTAAAGCCTCATAGTGGAAGGGATTGGATCACTAAAAATCTAACGAGTCACAGATCAAACAGATCAGGGAACAAGAATGGCATATCAAACCTCAAATCATATTCATGACGACACAGGCTGTTTTCTCTTTATTTTACTCAAACATAGATTTCTTTTCGTTCCCTCCAGCAAATAATATATGGCATTTATTTAATCTACTGCAAGCAAAGAACAGCTTTTACAGAAAAAAGACTTGCTCTGATTCATTTTGCACGATCATTATAGAAAGAAAAAAAGGGGGGGGGGGGCTCCTACATGAATACTAGTTAATAGAAGTGTTAAAAAAGCAAATAATCAATAATCATCCAAAAATCAATCGTATGACGGCATACCTGAATGGCCAGGAAAGCAGCCATGCACATACAGTTCCCTATCAAGCATAAAACTCCGATATGCCAATGTTCAAGTCCAAACTCGAGAAAACTAGACATAAGCCATCCAGCAGGTTCTGGTTGACCCCTGGCACTTATGTCATTTTGCGCAGCAAAGTCCCCATCAGTCTGTCCAAGCAAAGCTGGACCACGAAACAGAACCATTATTATTGCACCAGAAACACAGATTAGGGTACCTCCAACCTTTGCTTGACCTTCAGTTTTGAGCAAATTCACTCTTTCTGTACTGCATGTAGAATTTCATACAAAATATGGCAAAAAGTAACAGACATCAAAATATATGAATGTGTTTATAGAAATGAACCGATATCAGATAAAATTTAGAAGAAAAAAAAACGTAGAAAGTTGTGCCATTACCCCATCATTACAGCCATGAGAAAGGTAAAGACTGGAATTGAAGGCTGTATGGCAGCAGCATAAGTTGGATTTGTGTAGCTTAGACCAATGAGAAATAAAAGCTGGTTTCCAAATATCCTATTCCAATTAACCAAAACCGGATAAGTTGGCTAGCAGGAAGTTTTATCAGGCACAGTTCATGTAGATAACATATTGCCAGATCAATTAGGATTGATTTAGATAAGTAATACTCACCCAGTTAACCCAAGAAAGAAGAATGACAGGAGGAGACGTTTAGTCATTGGAGGTCGAATCCTTCTGCAGGAAAGTGAAACAACATGACCCAGAAGTTATATATTTCGATCCAAGCATCCAGGAAACCAAAAATATGTTTACAAATGTTAAGTTGCTGCTAAACATACCCAGCACCAGCAAGATGCGAGATTAAAATTGACTAAAAATAGCAGGAATTAATTGCAAGAGTCAACAAACAAGCCAACTAAGGCAATTAATTTAGCTCAGGATACAATGTATATCATCTTAATAGGAACAGATCGATTAATCATCTAAGTATAAGGTCAATCACAATTTGGAAGAGTCAATATAAAACAGTACATCAAAGTCTGAAATTGTGGATTCAAACAATGCATAACCAAACACTAGAACCAAGAGAAAGGAACTCAATATCCAGCTTCATCAGATGCCAAAAAGAGAAAATAGAGGACCCAATTTTTTTATATTAAAAAAACAATTTATTAATAAGGATAGCAAAGAAGAAGAAGAGTCAAACCCAGAAAAAGAAATGGAAGGAAAAAGGTCATACTTTTCACGAACATAGGCGACGGGGGCAAGAAGAGAGAGAGCAAGAAGATCACGGAAGACGCAGAAGACAAGCTGGTTGACACCAATATTGAGCGCTACTTTGGTAATTACATGATAGCCTCCATTGATGAGTTGAACCAAAGCCATGGAGGCATGAGCTTTCCATGCTTCTCTCTCGGACCCTCCATTCATTCCTGCCATCTCCGGCCTTCTTACTCCAAAGAGAAAGCAAAGAATTACAACAAGGGAAACAATAAATGAGAAATTTTGGTGATTTGGATTATGAGAGTGAGAATATTGAATAACAACCTAAATATATTGGTTGCTTAATGGTTTTGATTCATATAAGGTAACAAAAGGGTGTCTAAAAGGAAACAAAATCAAGGTGCTTTGATAACTATGCTGCCTTTGGAGCTTGTGTTTTGATTTTTGTTTCTTTGCCTTGATGCCTTTTGCCTTTGAGTTTGGTACTTTGCTTTTGTTGTTTTCGTGCTGTATTGCAATTTTTCAAAATTAAATGGGTCTTACTCTAAAAAAAAAAAAACATAGTGCTAACAATAAATTGGTCTTTCTTTTGAAGCAGGAAAAAAAAGTGGGTCTTTCTTTTTCCTTCCTTCCAAACTAAGCACACCTCAAAAACACGTTTTAGATCCAACACTCAAAAGTTATAACAAAAAAAAAAAAAGTCATTCATAATTCCATCCTTTTAATGGGACTAGTTTTAATTACGTATAATATCACGTCAATTTTTTATTATAATTTATTGACTAATTAATATGCACTTAACTTGGTTGCCAAAGAACAAAATCATTTTTCTCATAGAAATATAACTTCTACCAAAGAAATTGTTTTTTTTTTTTTTTTCTCCCTCAAGTTTAAGGTTTTTTCCATTTTAGCCAAAACAGACAAGGATATACAAAAATCCCCAGATTTGCTTTCCATTCGTTGATTTGAATTGAAGCCTTTAGGTTAGGTTTAAAGTTTTAAAACTTTTTTTTTGGTATATACTTTTTTTGTTTTAATCCTAACAATAATACAAAGCTCAAACGCATGACATGTTGAGTTGAAAATATTATTATATTGAATTTTTTTTTTTTTTTATAAGTAAGTTTTTTATTTATCCAGAAAGCAGTTAAACTGCTACATCCAACATCATGTGCAACATGTACTTAAAGCTATACATACTTAAACAATACTTGAACAAAACTTAAGACCACTGATCAATCAGGGAACAATAGCAACATACTTCAGCAATACTTAAAGCTATTTCAGAATGGACAAAGATCCTAGGAAAAAAGTGACAGTCCCCAATCTGCATCCAATCTTCGGTTATATTGAATTTTGTTAACAAATATTCTAAATTTTTTTTTAAATTATTATATATATTAATATTTTTTTTATTAATAATAATAAATAAATTTATCAATTTTTATATTTAATATAATAATATTATTATTATAAATAATATATTAATTGACTTTAAAAAATATCCTTAAAGCTTACGTCTTTCACTTATTTCTTATAAGAATGTCTTTATTTGACGTGACCAAATAACTAACACGACCAACTTGCTATTTACCTGTCCTGAACTTATTAGAACTGAGAAAAATAACAATATTTTCGCTTCACATCCCTAAGCTCTTACTTTTTGCTTTTTCTGCGACAGAAGAAACGAGAAAACTGAAGATTCTGAAACCTGAGACGAGGAAAGCAAAAGTGTAATACATGGAAAATGGAGTAAACAAGAAGGAAATTGATGCTAAGCAAATACGACTGCTAGATTGCCGTCAAAACAAATTTAAGGAAACAATTCCAATTGGAGACCCTTACTTACAATAATACACATTGCTGACCTGCATTTGGAGAGTGAGCTGAGCACGAATTCAACATACCCAGAGTTTTATACCACTTGATGAAAAACAAAAAATGCAAGAAGCATAGACCCTCTGAGAAAGCCTGTCATCCACACATATTCATCCATCATCAAAGAAGATACCATGATACAATTGATTATTTGGAAAATAAACCCGAATATCAAACAGAAACAACAGTTACTATTACTTCACGCACATAATGTAACTCTTTCATTCTTTACATCTTTTTAATGATATTGTGATTTTTTTTCCTCCAAAATTTAAGTAAATATTCTCTAGAGCCTCATATTCCTAAAATGGTCCTCATTTGATCTGGAGGATGCCTTGCCAGTGATTTGGGATCTGGGTAACTGTTTTTAGGATCCAGGATTGCATTGTAAATAAGCTCATATGCGTCGGCCAGTGACCTAGCTACCTGTATACACGCGTCAGAACGCAACTTTGGAACTTGCATCTGTTCAAACTCGGGCAGGGGACTCCCACTTCCCAAAATAAACCCAAAGAAAGCCTTCAAACACTCTGAAAGAGAAGCTGGACTTGTGTCTTCTAACTCTGCCAATGGTGCCCCAACTGTTGTATCCTTGTTAAGCCAGTTATGGAAGTGATGCATCTTCATTGACAAGCCACATCTTCTAAGAATAGTGTCAACTTCTTTTTCCACAAGAACATGCACATGATTGTCAATCATCGTGCCAAGTTTCTTCGCATATTCAGCTGCAACCTCATGGCCAAGTAAAGGTTGTTGAATAGCACACAAGCAGTTGATAAGGAAGATCTTGGATGGGGCTTCGCTATTCTGCATAAATCCATGATATAATGAGTAAAAAAAAAAAAAGAAGAAAAGAAAAATACAGAAAGTATTTAACAAGTTTAAGCCCAGAACCATGCATCTAAAGCATGTGACATCAAAGAAACACAAGATCAAACTGATCTACAACTTAATTAACCTTAGAGAATGCGGCAGAGTTGTTATTTGACAAAATTGCATCAACTGAAGATTTACTAAGATGGCCTGAGTCAGAACTCATTCGACTTCTTCTCGATGAGTGGTCAGCTCCCTTTGATTTGTGTGCCTCTGCTGCTTGCTCACACATCTGCATTCCATCAAAGGTAATGAGTTAATATACTGTACAGAAACCAGAAAGGAGACACTATATTCGTCCTGATTTCAGCTCAGCACTAAAGTTTTGACTTCCAAATTCCAATGCTGTGAACGGTGATCTGAATGGGGTGCCTTTTTTGGCCAATAATCTGAATGGGGTGTTAACTATCCCAAAATAGCAAGCACTAAACATTGTAAGGATCATTTTTCAAATACCACACTAGTTTGAGAAAATGTGGAATAAATGGATCAACTAACATCAAATGATGCAATTGATCAACTGGGAAAAAATTATCATAATGATGCAATTGATCAACTAACATCAAACATGACAGACCTGAATAATTGGATCAAGTAAAGCAGATATAACCGGATCAAAAGCTGGCTTTTTCGCTGAAGCAGGAACCATCATGCCGTTATATGTTTCAATTATCTCAAGCAGCAAAGATACTCCTTCCCTTACAGCTGGTGGGGGTGAAAGATCAACGGCAACAAGGGGAGGATACCGTAAAAGCTTTTCCCCACGACTTTTCAGAATTTCAAAGAATGTTTTTTGAGCAGCATCTTTGAGTGCCCAAATTGTATTGCAAAGAGATGTTTCTCTCCCTAATAAATCTGATATCTATAAGTAAGCAAACAAATGATGTTGTCAAAAGATGACAAGCAAACCATATAAACTACCAGGATATCAGAAGAGACAGAGGTCACTAACAGTGTAGCTGTAGAACTCCAGCGTGTTACTGAGTTTATAAGAAATTATAAGACTAGGTTGTGACTGTAGAACTTGCTCAACTCTCACTTTAAAAGGCCGGCAAACTCCTTCAAAAATTCTATCCAGAACAAATGTCAAGTCTGCTTCAATCTTTCCATAATCTTTCTCCACATTCTTGGAGAATCGGTTTGCAGTTGATCCAGCATCTATCAATGCATCAGGATCAAGTAAAGCAAGCACAAGCTCACGTTCTGATGCCAAGGCCTGCAGAGAGAGCAGCAAAGCAAAATTAAAACAATAAATGAAATTAAATGTTTACTGAAAATAACAAATAACCTTATGAAGAAGAGAAGCAGAAAGCATATAAAAGTCATTTTTTCCACACCTGATGTAACCATCCTAGCATGTCTCCAACATAACGTAAGGGATCATGAGCATGCACTTCTATTGGTCTTGGCATCCCACCCGGTCCTCCACGTGTAAGAGCACTTATAAACCTTCTAAATAATGCATTATGTCTCATATTTGCTACCTGTGATTAGCAGAAGCAAAAACTTAATAACATGCAACTAGAAAAACCACAAGGCAGTGGAGTTATAGAACATCAAAATTTAATCTCAATGAAGTCACCTCTTCAGCACAATACTTGAAAAGGACAGGCCTTTCCTTGAGGCAGCGCACAGCTGTTTTCAAAAGCTCACTAACTTCTGGATTATCCGTGTCACCCAGTTTCCTACACTCTGCCTGAACCCACCTACAATAAAGGGACAAGACATGTCAACCAACTTATCCAACAATTGGGAAAATCTTTTATATCTCCTATGTTTTATCAAGTGGAAAATCCAGTGCTCACAACCCCAGCCAGCTGCCACCAAAAGCCAATGAATCTAATATATGTAGCAATGATATTTCACACGTTCATAAGAAATAAAAGTATGGAAAGGAAAGAACGGAAGAGGGAGGACAATACTTAACAATGTGTGAACCATAAGAGATTTTTACTTTTGGCACATTACTAAACTTCAAACTCTTAATAGATATCATAGTGCATTACTTGAGTCCATCTCGTTGGGACAATAGTTCTATCATTTTATAAATGATTCACCTGCATAGTCGCTCATAAGCTCCTTCTTGGTACATAGCCATCATATCCATCAGCTCCAAACCAGCACGCTGTGATAGATTCTCAAGTTAGTGACCGTTTTAAGCATTCACTTTATCAATGGAAATGGAAGCAAAGGAACGGATAAACAGATGCAATGACCAAGAAATCTAACAACAGTAGCGATTGACAAGCAACTAACAAAGAGCGTGTGACACAATATTAGGGGGGGAAACATATATTACAGAACCAGCACTAAATTTATAACTTGTCTTATAATCTAAAAGATGTTAATGGCTGATGTCGGAAGCATAGTCATACAATTAAAAGTTCATATGGAGATTAGGTAATTTATTACTAACCTGGTGATGCGTCCTTAGAAGTAATTTGCAATTGGCATGAATTTCTTGGACATGAGAAAGTGCCTTGAAGAAATTTTCATTCAACTCTTCATCTCTCAGTGCATTAATCTAAAAATGGAGAAAAAGGGTAGAATGCATTAATCTGAAAATGGAGGAAAAGGGTATAATGAATTCAAAAAGTATAGAAGCTAAAATAGAAAGTTAACCTCTTGAGGAGAAAGCTGATAATCTCGAAGGAAGCATGAGACTATCTCCCTTTTTTGAGTGGTAACTTGGAGCTCCTGCTTCAACCTCTCGGTAGTATTGATAATATCACCGGTGCTAGCACTGCAACTGCTCAATGCCTTTGCAATCCTGTAAGATTCGAGCGGTTTTTCAATAATAATTATATAAATGGGAAATGGAGGATCTAGAAATAAATCGAACATTTGACAGCAGTCCATGTAGACGTAGGGAAATGGAAATGGTAGATCAAAAAAATGAAAAGAAAGGACGAACATACTTATCGCAACAGAGGGCGAGGGAATTGACCTCGTCCTCGACTCGATCCAAAGCGAGTTGAGCAGCCTGGGAAGATCGGAGGAAATCGAGGTTGATTTGGAGAGAGCGCTTCTCGATGGTGGATCTGAGATTGCGACGCGCCTGAGGAGTGTTTTCGGTATAGAGAGTGGAAAGAGTGTTGAGAGAAGCCACAACTTCGGGGCTTTCCGTCCGACACTCCAATACCTTCTTCAGTTTACGCGACAGGCCAGGCGCTACTCCCACCGTCCCCATTTTTTGTTTCTCGTCTCTTGTCTTCTCCTTTTTCTTTCAATTGTCAAAATTTAATGTTTGTAATAAAATGGAAGTCATTTACAATTCTCTTGTCATGTGTTCTTGTGCAGTCGGAGAACGGAGATGAATCGTAGATCCATTTTCCAGCACAAGTTAAAAATGTTGACATCGGACTGTTGCTTGATCATTGATTGTTTTTGGGTAATCTCTCTCTGAGCCCACATATTTTGATTGGCGTTTGGACAGACTATAGGATTTCAATCACCCAAGAACTAAGTCCACTCACCAATAAACAAAGTAAATAACCCACTTTCACTTAAGTTCATTGGGCCTTTCGAACCCAATGGACACTGGTTATGCACCTTTCCCCCTTTCTTAAGGGAAAATATATAGAACTTTGGTGCAACCTGGGCTTTCGCTTCCCAATGTATGTAACTACGCTTATTTCCTACTACATTATTCATATTAAGAGTAGCCTAATTGAAAATTAATAATATTTATCTAGAAAATAAAAATATAAAAAAAAATCCTTAATATGGGATGTTATATCATTAATTATATTCTCATCAGAATGATGATTTTTTTAAGGAGACATTAGGTCAATAATAAAAACACAAGAAAAAAAAAATAAAGAAATTATGAGCGTCACATTCATATATATATATATATAAAAGAGAAAGAGAAAGACGGGTAAATATAAGTGCGCACCATTTGGAATTGGATTAATCAGCCGCAAGCCTTGTCATCCTTAATTTCCTTTATAATATGACATTCATTTATGTATTATTATATGGAAATGGAATCATCCATCCCATCCCATGGAAGAAACCTTCATCATGCCCCCCCTTACTTTGTCTACTTACTTATCCTTTTTCCTTTGATAAATATATTGCTTCTTTAATTTCTCTTTAAAGTCAACTGATCAATCTACATAAACTATACAATATAGCAAGAACAAATACGAATGCATCCATGGTCATATTAATAGGTCCTAATCTTATAGCACAAACAAGGATATCTTTCGGCTAGCTAGGGATATATATATATCAGATAACAATTTAAAGTATATATATTAAGGAAAGGTGAAGAATAGAATCATTTATCTTATCATGTACTATTGTATTGCAATTTGTAATGTCTTTGTTCAGTAAAGATAAGAGTTTAGAAGGATATATAGAAAAATTAATAATATTCCAACTAATAATTGAACAAACAACATGAATCATTCCAATAGCCTTTTTCACCGTTATTAATTTGCAAATTGCAATGCCAAACCTCATCTCATCTCATCTGGTTCAATTAAATTCTCCGTGACAAAGATAATTAAATCTCTTGTAACAGGGAGTGAATATTCCGAAATCCATTTAATCTACATATACATCACACATAGATGTAGTCAACTCTCAAGTTATTAATTAGTATAAGGAAATCAAATTCCGAAATCCACCAGGAAAAAAATAATATATATATATAACTCAAGTTTACTAATTACTTATTAGTTTAAGGAAATAAACTTTTTTCTCTCTCTCTCTCTCTATATATATATATATATAGATGTACGTAGACGTAGTTGTGTAGAAAGAGTAGGGATGGCAAAACCCGATCCGACCGATGGATTTCGAACCGATCCGATCCGAATGGAGAGGTTTTTTTTTTTTGAACAATGGAGGCGGGGCGGGGCGGGGCGGTTTTTTTTGTCTGAAAGGCGGGGATGGAGCAGTTGTGGTAATTGCCTGCTCCGCACCGCCCCGCCCCGAATAGTGAAATTACAATTTTACCCGTACATATTTAGCTTTTAAATGAATAATAAAATAATATAATTAAACTTATTATTTTTATGTTTATATTTAATTTATTTTTAAAATGCTTTATTATTTGAAAAAAATAAAAATAATTAATAAATATCAAATGGGGCGGAGCGGGGCGGGGCGGTTATGGATGTAACCGACATCCATGGAGGTGGTAGTGGTATTGAAATTTCAACATCCATGACGGAGCGGGGCGGGGCGGGGCGCGGAGCAGTACAATGGCGGGGCGGGGGCGGATACTGCAAAATCCGCCCCCGCCCCGCTCCATTGCCATCCCTAAGAAAGAGGGAAGAGAGATTATAAATCTGATACCAACAACAGGCAAGCCAAGGCAGCTGCAGGCTGCAGCCATCGCCCACGCATATATTATTTAGACGCGTACGTGTAACTGAACCTTTACCATATCCATTTGATTTGTGCCGGAGGGTGTAAACGCACTTTGTTTGATGGATTGGAGAGATAAGGAAAGGACCCAAATGATTGATTGCCCCTACAGCCAGTCCCCAGCCCCCAGCTACTGTTTAATATATATATATATATATATATATATATATATATATATATATATATACACACACGATGATAGATTAATTTATACGGGTGTAAATTAATTAATTTTACATATTTTTATAATTTGATGTATGATTGATATTTTAATAAATTGATTGCTGGATTTAAAAATATAATCTCATTCGTCATGCAAGTAAATTTTCAAATTGATCCGATATATATATCATGTCAATCAATAATACTATTTTTTTTATATTATTTAACGGTTGAAATTTTTACATCAAACAAATAATTAAATTTTTTTAATTTATTCGAAATTTGACACGCATAGTTTACATGAATAGAGTATAGAATGCAACGATCAGATTAAACAAATATAAATCGTATAAAAATTATAAAATTAAATTAATTTTATGTTACTATAAATAAACATCTATTTTAACTCGTTGTATTGCATGCTTAGAAAGTAGAAATGGATTAATAGTCAGGTGTCCTGAACCAACATCACTAATGAAAAATGTATTTTGGTGGTTGTGTTCTAAATCTAATCCATCCATGCCAATTGCCAAATTCTAACTCATTCACACATTATATATATATATATATATATATATATATATATATATATATATATATCACCATCTGAGTTTTTATTTTCTCATAATTAATTACATCTCATCCGCACTAATTTTCTTTATAGATTTCTTTTACCTGCATGCTTGATTGCTTGTATCAAAAATGGATATACTATAATATATATATATATATAAATAATTACAATTATTGCTTACTACTATTTTTTTTAATATAATTTTACTTATGAATTAAGATTGCAAAATCTTTTTTTGTGCGTATGATTTTGAATTCATTGAATTGATATTATGTAAAGCGAAAAAAAAAAAACACTTTCATCCTATAAAACTCCAATTTCATTCAAAATTCCTATATGAGATCCTTAATTCAAAACTTAAGTTTTTAATTATAGTCTTGACCATTAATACATATTTGGAATTGTCGATATCGGTGTGATCTATTGGTAAACTTTAATATATATATATATATATATATGTAATTACAATTATTGCTTACTACTATTTTTTTTAATATAATTTTACTTATGAATTAAGATTGCAAAATCTTTTTTTGTACGTATGATTTTGAATTCATTGAATTTATATTATGTAAAGCGAAAAAAAAAATAACACTTTCATCCTATAAAACTCCAATTTCATTCAAAATTCATATATGAGATCCTTAATTCAAAACTTAAGTTTTTAGTTATAGTCTTGACCATTAATACATATTTGGAATTGTGGATATCGGTGTGATCTATTGGTAAAATATTAAAATTTTAATTCTACTAATCGAGTTTTTATTTTTGGCCAAGATACTAATCGAGTTTTAATCGCCAGTAGTTTTAAAGAATTAAAAAAAAAAAAAAAAAGTATTTGGAGTTTGGGTGAACAAGAAAATTAGAACAGAAGTAGGACATAATAATTAATTCCATTACTACAAATTCTGGTTACTTCACTTTTTTATCTTCACCTGCAGGCCGGGCCTTGTTCTGAACATGAGTGATGGAAACTAAAACATGTATCATATATGAAGTAGCATAAGGCATGAAAAGGAAAATATAAAAGTAAATGGTCACATGATCGAATAGGACACGAAGTGAAATAAAGGAAGTAGAGATCTTGAGAAAAAAACAAAAAAGGTGATTGAGGCAAATACACAATGATGCCCAATTAAGTTTATATAAGAAAATGAAGCAAACAGAATAATCCATCCAAGATGTAGAATTAAGGAGAGGAGAGATGCGGAAAAGGTAGGTCCTGCTGAGTCCCGAGTCCTGAGCTGTTGGTAGTGGGATGCTTGATAGCAGTATATAATTAATGTAGATCTGATGGGCAAAAGATGAGAGACCCTTTTTAGGCTTTAGTCAGTAAGTGGGGATCAGAAAGGAGAAATGATGATATACATAATTACATTACACGGCCCCCATGTGATAGAATACCAAACGATGCCACAGCCCACAGGCACAGCCATTGCATAACCAACATTAATTCACATTCTCAAACAGAGCATCGAAGTGGGAATGATGTGGAGGAGATGACATCCCTAACCTAACCAAATATCTAAAGAAAAAAACAAAACAAAAAGATATAATAGTATATATAATTTCTAAGATTTGTAGCCAGAGACAGCAGAACCCACAATCCCACGCGTGTGCTTCCTTGGGTGTTTTTTATTTATTTATTATTCTTTTGCTTTGGGTTGTAACTTGTAACCCCACCCACTTATTCTTCATCAACTCGCACTATTTTTTTTTTTATAAGTTCAATTATTATTTTTTGTCTCGAGCTTTTCCTCTGTCTCGCGTAGGAATATTTGTAAGGAAGAGCATGTTGGTGGATCGTTATTATTGTTGAAATGATATATATATATATATACTAACATTAATACCGATCGATATTTGATGTTGATGGGTTGTTGTTGTTGTGTGCCAATACGATGGAGTGAGTGAGTGTGTAAAAGAAGAAAAAAATAAATAAAAATGCAGCTCTTAGGTTGTTGTAAGTGGAAGAATTATGATAATTGAAATGATTGCGTGGCTTGAAAATTTTTGCTATCACATAGCCCTTTATTATTAAGCTTGCAAAGCACGCGCATTAGCCATTTTAGCCTCTCTCTCTCTCTCTCTCATTTTTCTCACCCTAACGTAAGCATTAACCTTTTGCTCATCATCCTAATCAATATTCCTACATCTATTCAGTTTGATAGCTTCTAATTCTAATTCTAAATCTGGCTTTGCTTTTAATTAAAACTCACTCTCAGTAGTCAGTAGTCTTGCAAGTTGATCTTTCACATCCATGCTCATCATTGATCCTGCCAGCCTTGCTTGCATGCCTGGGAGATCATATATATTAATTGCATATATAGTTGATGTTTTTTCCTTATAAATCCAATCATGCTTTTAGGTGTGACATTGTCTTGCACGATTAATTCAGGTAAACTAATTACTGTATATAATGCTCAATTAATTATCAGTAATTATTATAATTTGTATTTATTTACGGCACAAGTTTATACCATTTTGTAGTTCATAGGAAATGAAAACATTGAAAGGTAACTTAATTTCTCCCTGTCCTAGTTTATCATAAGCTCTCATCTCTTTCATGTATATATAAACTAGTTTATTTTACATATTCAAAAACACGTGAATGATATAATAAGTGTATATCAAATTAGATATTTTTTAAATAAATTTATATATTAAATATTTTTTATTTTGGTATAAAATTATATAAAATGATATCAAAATTGTATTAAATGTTATCAAAATTATTATAGATGTTATGAAAATTATATTAAATTATATTAAAGGTTACCAAAATTATCTAAAAAATTATTAAAATTATGTCAAAGGTTACCAAAATTATATTAAGAGTTACCAAAATTATATCTAGAGTTATCAAAATTATACCAAAGTTACCAAAATCATATCAAAAGTTATTAAAAAAATTATATCAAAAGTTACTAAAATTATAAAAAATTACAAAATTATTAAAAAATATATATATATATATCAAAAATATATCAAAGGTTATCAAAACTATATCAAGGTTATCAAACTAAATTAAAGGTTATCAAAATCATATAAAAATTATCAAAATCATATCAAAGGTTGTCAAAATTACATCAAAAGGTTATCAAAACTATACCAAAAGTTATCAAAATTAATACAAATGTTATCAAAATTATATCAAAGGTTACCAAAAATATTAGAAATGTTATCAAAATTATTACAAAGGTTATCAAAAAATTTACACAGATTATCAAAAGTTATCAAAATTATATCAAAGATTTTCACAATTATATCAAGGGTTACCCAAAAATTATGTCAAACGTTACCAAAATTATATGAAAGTTATCGAAATTATATCAAAAGTTATCAAAATTATATCTAAAATTACCAAAACTATTAGAAAGGATATTATATCAAAAGTTATTAAAATTTTATCTAAAATTACCAAATATAAAGGATATCAAAATTATATAAAAAGTTACCAAAATTATATCTAAAGTTACCAAAATTATTACAAAGATTACTAAAAGGATACCAAAATTATATCAAAGATTACCAAAATCATATCAAAAATTGCCAATTATATCAAAGATTATCAAAATTATATCAAATGTTGCCAAAATTATGTCAAAAGTTACCAAAATTGTATAAATGTTATTAAAATTATATCAAAGATTACCAAAATGAAAAAAAATCATATTAAATGTTAAACCGAAGCTATATCGAAAGTTAGCAAAATTATCTCATAGGTTACCAAAACTATATCCAAGATTACCAAAATAATAACAAAAGTTATCAGAATTATATTAAAGGTTATCAAATATCAAAGATTACAAAAATTATTAAAAAGGTTAACAAAATTATATTAAAGCGTATCAAAATTATATCCAAGGTTATCAAAAGTTATCAAAATTATATCAAAAGTTATCAAAATTATATTATAGGCTTTCAAAATTTTATCAAACATTATGAAAATTATATCAAGGATTATCAAAATTACATCACAGACAATCAAAATTATATCAAAGTTTACTAAAATTATTTCAAATGTTACCAAAAGTTTATCCAAAGTTACCAAAATTTTATAAAGATTATCAAAATTATATCAAAAATTATCAAAATGACAAAATCATATTAAAAAATAAAGACTATCAAAATCATAAAAGGTTATCAAAATCATATTGAAGATTACCAAAATTATTTCAAATGTTACCAAACTTATTTTAAAGATTACTAAAACTATATCAAAGATTACTAAAACAATTACAAATGTTATTAAAATTATAACAAAGACTATCAAAACTATATCAAAGGTTATCAAAACTATAAAAAAAAAAAAAAAATTATCAAAATTATATCAAAAGTTATCAAAATTATATTAAAGGATATCAAAATTATATCAAAAGTTATCAAATTCATATAAAAATTATCAAAAGATTATCAAAATTATATCAAACGTTATCGAATTTATATCAAAAGTCACCAAAATTATATCAAAAATCATATAAAAGGTTATCAAAATTATATCAAAAGTTATCAAAATTGTATTAAAGGTTATCAAAATCATATCAAATGCTATAAAAATAATATCAAAGGTTATCAAAATCATATCGAAGGTTATCAAACTTATTTCACAAGTTACCAAGCGTATATCCAAGGTTACTAAAATTATATGAAAGGTTATGAAAATCATATCAAAGATTTCAAAATAATATAAAAAGTTATCAAAATCATTTCAAAAGTTAACAAAATTATATCCCAGGTTGTCAAAATTATATCAAAAGTTATCAAAATTATATTATAAGCTTTCAAAATTATATCAAAATTTATCAAAACCAAAATTTTTATCAAGGGTTAACAAAATCATATCAAAAGTTATCAAAAATTATATCGAGGCTTATCAAACTTATAGAAAAGGTTATCAAAATTATATTAAAAGTTACCAAAATTTATCAAAGGTTACCAATATTATATAAAAGGTTATCAAAATTATATCAAAGGTACTAAAATTATATCAAAAGTTATCAAGTTTATATTAAAGGTTATCAAAATTATATAAAAGGTTATTAAAATCATATCAAAGGCTATCAAATCATATCAACGACTATTAATATCATATCAAATGGTATCAAAATCATATCAAATGTTATATTGTATATTTACATTATATAAAAGGTTATGTATTTATTGTTACTTATTATATATTTATGTCAAAATCATTAATGTCTAATCTCATATGGTAATATATATTATTGTAATTTAACATAATTTTATAATCCATGTGTCCTATCATACTAACAATTTAATCTTAATTATCATATTATCTTCATGTTTCGATTCTTGTCAGTAAATAATGTTTTAAGATTTTTCGTCGCCTAATAATTAGATAAATAAGATTTTGATTTTTAATAATAAATATTTTTTTAATATTATTTCAAAACATTATTATTATTTTTATTAACAATAAATTTGGAAGTGTTGTTCTTATAAAAATTTTAATAAAAAAAGAAAATAGATAAACCAAAATTAATCAATTTTTAATTTAAATAAAAAAAAATTAGAAAAGTTTACTTTAATAAGTACTTTAATGTTTAAAATAAAAAAAAAATCGTTACTATTTTATTAATTTAATAAGAAAATCAATAATTAAGGATAAAATAGTTAATTTAATAAATTGTTCAAGACAAATATATAGTTCACTATTTGCATTTTAGGAGTTGGCACTTATATATATATATATATATATATATATATTTATTTTCTGACACACGTTTTACGCGTGTAATTAAGTTTATTTATTTAAAAAATTAATTAAGAAAATTTTAAAATATTTAAAAATAAATTTACTTGTTTGGATGAGACATTATCTAATTTGATATAATTTTTTTTATAACTGTTGATAATTATTATATCTTTATTTGTGTTTTTTTAATGATACTCATATTGCATATTTAATTATATATATGTTTCTATCTTTAAATAACATTATTATTCTTTTTATTATTATTTTTTAATCTTATCAAATTTTAATAGACTAAATTTTCTTTTAAGAAATATTTATCCAAACAAAAAATTACAAATACTAACATTTTAAAACACGCATATATCAACAACAAAAAAAAATCAAAATTTTAAAAAATTTCATTCAAACGTACTTTCTCTTGTGAAAAAACTTGGAGATATATATATTATCAACTTTATTAATATCTAAAGCAACCAATCGTTTTTATAGGATTAAAAAAGTTGATTTGACTCTAAAAACTCATTTAATGTACTCGAACATGAACTCAACCACCTTCGATTTGAATCTAAAATTCAAAAGATTTAAATTCTATCTAACTCAAATTAAAAAAATTCAAACTTGAATGAACACTAAATCTAAGTCCCTTTAATTTTTTTCTTGTTACTAGGTAGTGATGTATTATTTTTATTGAAATTAATCGAATTAAAATTTTCATATTTTCTTTATTTTTCCTCTTCTAATTTTGTTTTACATGCTAAATTGGATTTTTTATCTTATATAAAGTTTTTTTTTTTTCAAATTTATTGATATCTAGCAACCAATTGTTTTTCATATAATTGAAAAAGATGGTTTGATTTTCTTTTTGTCTACTTTATTTTTTATAAAGCGTTATTATGCAATACTACTATGCATTAGTGTAATTGTCACATATATATACACCGTTCTCTTTTATTTTTCGAAAAGTATAATTTCCAATCCTCATTATATTTATGACAGTTATAATAGTTTCTTTAAATGAATTAGATATTGAAATAAAAATAAATGTATTGCATATTCAATAAAAAAATTACAGTATAGTAGATTGATAAATCAATGACACTATTCAACTCTTTTAAAGTAACTTGTTTTATGCTTTCAATCACTACTGATGTTAAATATATTAGTATTGTATTTTGTTTATTATTTTATGATTAAAAAATCTTTTAACAAATTTTTTTGGTAAATTATATTGCAATATTTAATTTTTAAGTTGTTTAACCCGCATTGCTTAATGTAATTTTTATGAAATTTTCTTTGTTGGCTAAAGTAATTTTTACGAACTTATCCTATTAAAGTACACACATAATTTTTAAAAAAAAAAAAAATTATGTTAGAAGATTTTTTACAATTTGTAATGGATTTAGATTATTGAGATGTTGTTAATTTAACCTATATTAAAGTTAAATTATTACAAAAAATATAAAAATAATTATTTTCATCAGAAAGTAATCATATATGTGTTGGCGATTTTTTTGTTGACAAAAATAGTATTTACAATATGACATGCAAATTTTCACTAAAGTAATAAAAATATCACTATTTACTTTTATCATACTTGATTTCACGCATGCATGTACTTATTTTTTTCTTTTATTATTTTTTAGAGAGTCAACTGTTTTATATACTTTTGCATTCACATTTAAGATATTTCATAATTAATTGTTTTTGTTATTATAATTCAAAATACTATTATTATTATTATTCTCACCAATAACTTTGTTCTCATATAAATTTCTAGGACTACATTAAAATTAATAAATAAAAACTAAGGATAGAAAAAAGAGATAATTATTTTGATAAAAAAAAAGATAATTAAATTGCTTCTTGTACTATTAATTCATTTTGTTATCAATAATAGTTTTGATGGTGCAATTAGCTAGAACCTTGATCGTAAGTAATTAACATTGTAATATTTTACTTAAATTCCATAAAATATAATGTTTGTAGTTAACCTGTATTTTTTTTTTTTTTTTTTTGCTGATTTAATCATGAAGACATAATATTTTCGACATATGAATTTGTGATGTAATGCTTAACCTATCAACTAATGTTATATGATATGCTTCTCTTTATTCTTAGTTTTCATTTATATATTTTTATTTGAATTCAGTTCTCCAAAATTAATAGTTTATTTTTATTCAATTTTAAAAAATAAGTTTACTTTTATTTGAATCCAAGTCTTTATTGTTAGTGCAAACAATTACCATAAAAAGTGTCAATAGCCTCTTTAAGCTATACGATCATGTTCTTTTATATATATATATATATATATATATATATATTATTTTTTTGGTGATTTTTTTGGTCAGATTTGTGATGATTATTAACAAATAACCTATTTAGGCTCTATGTCGATGTTCTTTTTTATGTTTTTTTTTTAATGATTATTATTTATTTGTTATATTATAATTTCATTCTATTAAAATGTTTTAATTTCCATCATAATTGTTGTGTTTCAATAAAAATCTTAAAATAATAAAAATTTATTAATATATACATTAATTTAATACTTTTACGTCTTTCACAAAAATTACATTTAACCAAAATTTAAAAATATATCAAATTATAATTTTTTTATTTTGATAATTATATAAGGGTATCAAAGGCGGTTGATTGTGATAATTAAAGTAATCTAAAATCGAAAGTACGAAACAAGAAAAGTTACATAGCATAAAAATTTAAAATTAAATAACAAAATAATTTAAATTACTAAAAGATTAATGCAAATTCATTTCATGCTTACAAAGGAAAATATAGATGCACAAATAAACTTTTATTGATCGATGAGGTTTTAATGATGTTTTTAGGATGCCTTAAATAAACTTTTAATTCACTCTTAAAACATAAGGATAGTATTTGAGTATGAAAGTCATAGATTGTTTCTAGGAGTCTAATAATTAAAAAAGTTAAATTAAATTTTTAATAAGAAAGTATTTTTCTAATAACAAAAAGGAAAAATATTTTTAATTAATTAAATATTTTATAAGGGTATTTTGGTCAATCACTTTAGCACTTTTGATGTTCACACTTTTATATATAGATATAGATAGATAGATAGATAGATAGATAGATAGATAGATAGATAGATAGATAGATAGATAGATAGATAGATAGATAGATAGATAGATGATATATATATATATATTAAATTACATTTATAAGTATAAGAGAAGGTACATCATAATTAAATATTACATTTATATAAAAGTTTATTGAATTAAATCCAACAAACAAATCAATTAACCAACAAAACAACACAAAATTAGACAAATTTAATATAAAGTTAGATCAAATTCACACACATTGAAATTTGAACATAAAATCTCAAGGATGTTCAGCACTTGAACAAATTGAAATTTCAAACTTTTAATCACTTGGATATTTCTTTGGGGATTATAGATGGATGATTTAAATTTTAATGCCTAAAACCAAATTAAAATGGGATTGTTAAAAGGAACTTACAATTGAGCAAATATGGACCTGGCTATATAGGTTATTTCCCCTTTCATGCTAAATGAAAATTTAATTATATATAAACTTGGACTTTAATTCAAATGGTTCAATTATCTTTTATTAAGGGGTGAATTCTCATAAAGTTAGATTCAATCCCTAGCACTGGTAAAAGTTTTTTCCAATTTTCTCCGGACCTTGATTTTCTTTGTAAAAGAAAAATCAATTATATATGTTTACATTACAGCTAGTCACAAATTAAAATCTCATGACACCATATAATTGCTCTCATAAGCTTATTAATGTAGGAAATGTAAAGGATAATCCAAAACAAAAAGATGAACACCAGTCAAACAAATCCAAACCAGTCCTAGCAAATCAAAACACTAACAGAATCTCACAATATCAGGAAAGCAATAACAGCTAACAGGATTACAAGATCAGTTATCTGCTACATTTTCAAATTTCAAATAACAACAATCTTATCAGTTGTTCAAATGCATGTATATATATATATATATATATATATGAGATTCTGAATGAATAAAATATACTTCTTACTGTAAAAAATATTTACCTTTACATGGTATCAAGAGCTATTGCTTAAAAGCCAACGATCCTATAAATTTTTTTTTTCCTCTTCCATTCATCCCTTCTTCAATGGCTGCCAACAACAACTCTACCACACTGCAAGCTCAACCACAACTAAAACAGATCCAATTTCCATTAATGCTGTTGCACAACTTCCTCTGAAATTAAACACCTCAAACTTCCCTTCCTGGCAAATTCAACTCTATTCCCTACTTGATGGCCATGATCTTCTAGGATACTTAGATGGAACAATTCCCTGTCCAGAACCTACAATCACTACTGCTGGTATTGAATCTCAAAATCCAGCTCATTCTCACTGGCGTCGACAGGACAAATTTATCCTGCATGCTATAGTTGCCTCTGTGTCCGAATCAATCATCCCACTGATTGCCACCGTTACAACCTCCAAAGAAGCATGGCAAAAACTGTCTACCATATTTGCCAGTAAAACTCGATCACGAGTTATGTCTTTAAAGAAAAAAATCGCCATGACAACACAAGAAGGACGTTCCATTGTTGAATACATGCATTCTATGAAATGCACTGCAGATGAGTTAGCACTGGCTCAGGCACCTGTCTCAGATGATGATCTAATTCTCTTCATTCTCAATGGACTAGGGAATAACTTCAAAGAAATATCAACAGCAATTCGAGCTCGTGAGAACCCCATTTCTTTTGAAGAGTTATATGATAAACTCACTGATTTTGAAAACACCTTGAAACCAGAAGATTCCTACAATATTTCACCACCAACTGTCCACTTTACTCGCAAAACCAGAGGCACTCAATACTACCGAGGAAGAGGACCTCACACCAATCACCCTCACACCAGTCACTACAACAACACCAATCGGAACAATTCTTCTTTCCAAAGGAAAAGGTTCATTCCAAATACAAACATTTCTTCACAAAAATTAGTCTGTCAACTCTGTGACAAACCAGGACACACTGCAAAATTCTGTCGAAGCTCCTCCTCCTTCCATAAAGAACCAATTGCTAATCATGTGACAGCCACTCAGCAACAGACAAATCCAAACTGGATTATAGACACAGGAGCCTCGCATCATGTTACCACCAATCTAAATGATTTGTCATTATACTCAACCTATGGAGGGCCAGATGAAATACTCATTGGAGATGGTACAGGTTTGAAATTTACTCACATTGGTTCTTCTGTCATTAACACATCTCCTAAACCTCTTCATTTAGCAAATGTTCTTCATGTTCCCCATATGAAAAGAAATTTACTATCTGTCTCAAAACTTTTTCATACTAATAAAGTTTCTGTTGAATTTTTTTCAAACTATTTTCTAGTGAAGGATCTAGCTACAGGGGCAATACTAGCGAAAGGTCTGAGCAAAGAGGACATCTATGAACTCCCAAGCTCCTTGCTATCCACTGCAAACTCTGTCAAAGCCATGATGAGTGTGAAAGTCTCCAAAGAGTTATGGCACAGTCGACTTGGTCACCCTGCTGAAAAAATTCTCTGTCACATGCTTAAATCATTTGATCTTTCCTTTCACTCTGACAATAAACAATTCATTTGTGATGCTTGCTTTTCTAATAAAAGTCAGAAATTGCCATTTTCTCAATCCACTCTCACAAGTTCCAAACCCTTAGAATTAATCTACACTGATGTTTGGGGGCCAGCATTTACAACATCCATGGATGGTTTCAAATATTATGTCATTTTTATTGATCACTACACCAAATTCATTTGACTATTTCCCATCAAGCAAAAATCTGACATTTACTCACTGTTTCCATCTTTCAAAAACCTTGTTGAGAAATTTTTTGATACACCAATCATCTCTATATACTCAGACAATGGAGGTGAATACAAAAAATTATCTCAATTATTTGCTTTGCATGGCATCTTACACCTCACAACTCCACCTCACACTCCACAACACAATGGCACTGCTGAACGCAGACACAAACATGTTGTTGAGACTGGTCTAGCATTACTACATCATGCATCAATACCACTCAAATTCTGGTCTCATGCATTTCAAGCCGCAATATATCTCATCAACAGAATCTCAACACCAATACTCAATATGAAGTCACCATTTGAAGCATTATTTCACAAAATACCAAACTTCAACAAACTAAGAGTGTTTGGTTGTCTTTGCTACCCATGGCTTAAACCTTACAACACCCACAAACTCCAACCAAAGTCTAGACCTTGCATTTTCATTGGCTATTCCACCACTCAAAGTGCATACAAATGCTTTGACCCTAAAACACAGAGAATTTTTGTCTCCAGACATGTTCTATTTCATGAACAAGAGTTTCCTTTCACAAATTTGGTTTCAGGAAATCAGATCACTGCTCAGACCAATAAACAGATGACATCTCCTACTGCACTTGATCCACCACAGTTCTACTCACCTACAGCAACTCACTTGGATAACATAGCATGTCTTCCAGCTCAGACTCAACTTCATCAATTTGTAAGTGCCCCTGCAGCTTCCTCACCAGGTAATTCACTCTCCCTTGTTAATATACCAACACAACCCTCACCACCTGCACAACCTTGCACTCGATCTCATCCCATGATTACCAGATCAAAAAATAATATCCATAAACCCAAAACAATAAATACAGCTAGTAAACACACCACTTCCCTTACACATGAGCCCACCACTGTCAAACAAGCCCTCATTGACACAAACTGGAGACAGGCCATGACAGAAGAATTTAATGCACTTGTGAAAAACCAAACTTGGGATCTAGTTCCATCTTCTCCAAACAAAATGTTGTTGGCTGCAAATGGATTTTTCGAATCAAAAGAAAATCAGATGGTTCCATTGACAAATATAAGGCTAGACTGGTTGCTAAAGGTTTTCATCAAAGACCAGGGCTTGACTTCAAAGAAACTTTCAGTCCAGTAATCAAACCTACAACCATTAGAACTGTCCTATGTATTGCTCTTGCTCATACTTGGCCCATTCTCCAAATGGATGTAAACAATGCATTTCTTCAAGGAACCCTTACAGATGAAGTCTTCATGAGTCAACCTTCTGGCTACATCGATTTAGACCAGACAACTCATGTCTGTAAGCTTAATAAAGCTATCTATGGATTAAATCAGGCACCGAGAGCTTGGTATCAAGAACTTACCAATTTTCTCATTTCCTATGGCTTTTGCAAATCAGTTTCTGATGCATCTCTCTTTGTTTATGCAAAAGAAAATGTTTTACTATATTTTTTAGTGTATGTAGATGATCTCCTGCTTACTGGGAACAACAAAGCAGCCATACAACAGTTTCAGCAACAGCTAGCACAACGGTTTTCTCTCAAAGACCTTGGTCGTCTGAATTATTTCCTTGGCATAGAAGTCCTCTCCACTACCAAAGGACTCTTCCTATCTCAGCACAAATATATATGGGACTTACTTCAGAAATTTGATATGGACAATGCTAAACCCACAGTCACTCCACTTGCTTCAACAACTAAACTTCAACTCAAAGATGGCTTTGGACCAGCAGATGCTACTGCATACAGAAAATTGGTTGGTTCCCTTCAATATTTGACACTCACCAGACCTGACATTGCCTATTCAATCAACAAATTATCTCAGTATATGCATTCTCCTTGTCAAACACATTGGACAAGTCTTAAACGAGTGCTACGATACTTAAAAGGAACTCTACATCATGGCTTGTTTCTACAAAAACACTCTACTCTGCAACTCTCTGCATTTTGTGACTCAGACTGGGCTGGAAACTTGGATGATAGATCTTCTACAACAGGTTATATAATCTATCTTGGTGGCAACCCAATCTCTTGGAAATCAACCAAACAAAGGTCAGTAGCACGATCCCCAACTGAAGCAGAATACCAAGCTATTGCCAACACAACAGCTGAGCTCATTTGGATAAAAAATCTCTTAAGTGAACTGCACCTTTCAACAACCAGTCCTCCCACTCTTTACTCAGATAACATTGGAGCAACATATCTTACTGCCAATCCAGTTTTCCACTCTCGAATGAAACATCTGGCAATTGACTATCACTTTGTACGACAACATGTTCAATTAGGCCAATTTAAAGTTTTCTACATCTCCACCACTGATCAACTTGCTGATGGCCTCACCAAACCACTTGCCAGACAAAGGTTTCTATTCCTAAGATCCAAGAATGGTGTAGCTGATGACTCCACCATCTTGAGGGGGCATGTAAAGGATAATCCAAAACAAAAAGATGACCACCAGTCAAACAAATCCAAACCAGTCCTAGCAAATCAAAACACTAACAGAATCTCACAATATAAGGAAAGCAATAACAGCTAACAGGATTACAAGATCAGATTACAAGATCAGTTATCTGCTACATTTTCAAATTTCAAATAACAACAATCTTATCAGTTGTTCAAATGCATGTATATATATATATATATATATATATATATATATATATATGAGATTCTGAATGAATAAAATATACTTCTTACTATCAAAAATATTTACCTTTACAAGAAAGACCTTGCTATACAGGACAATATAATTACTTTTTGCATACTTAAATTACTTAATTTGATGTATTTTAATTATATTAAACTCGAGTATGAACCTAGTAGATTTTGTCTTCATTAATTATATATCTAAGATTCCTTGGATCGATTGTGTGATATGATTTTATAAGAGTGCTTATGACTTCTTCTTTTTTTTTCATTTTAAAAAAAGATGATGTGATGCAATATATACGTACAATTGCTTTATAAGAAGATTACACAAACGTCGAAGAGAAAATTAGAATTCCAAGTTTAAATCTCTCATCTTACAAACTAGAGTTAAAAAAAAAAAAAAAAAAAAGAAGAAGAAAGAAGGCATGGATTAAGGTTGATCCATAATTAGGAATTATAGTTAACAAGAAGGATGATTTAGTTTGACGAGAAGACCAAGAATAAGTCGTTTCCACAAAAAGAAAAAGAAGAGATGTTCCTTTAGTTAAGTAGTGATTAATTAGAACAAAGAAATAAAAGGAAGGGTCAAACAGAGCTAATTAAGGTTGTTAAAAGGAACAAACAACAATAATTAAAAAAAAAAAAGCAAGCAAGCGAAGATGTAAAATCAAAGACTAACCCACTAAAAGAGACGGATCTATATATATATATATATATATATATATATATATATATATATATATATAGTAATCACTAAGAATAAAAATGGAAATAAGAAAAGGGAAAAGAGAGGAGAGGAGAGGAGGAAATCCAATTCCAATTTTCATGATTACATTACAATTACAAATATAAAAGGATAAAAAAGAATAATTAATGGAGAAGATAATAAATGATTTGGTAGAGATCTGCATTGCGCAAAACGACGCCCAAAGTTGCCACTAGAAGCTGGGAGTGCGTGCCACGTGTTTACTTCCCAACTCCCTTTACCTTTCACAATCTCACTATACGACACTGTGTCTCACACTCATCATCTCATCTCCCCAGCCCTTTCATTCTTAATTTAACCATTTCTTTTCTATTGTAAATAACAAAGCAAACAATAATTGTCTAACACAGATTTCATAACTATTAAAACTTAAAAGTAATACAGTTTGCCAATTTACCAAACTGGCTCTGCCCTCACATCATTTCGTACTTTATTTTATTATTATTTTTTCCTTTTTAATTCTTTTAAGGTTCTCTCAATGCTCTTAATTTCTTCCCTTTTATTTACTTATTATTTTTAACTTGAATTTTATGCTCTTTTTCATACGATATATTTCATTTTCATTTATCCAGCAAGCAATGCCCCAAACTATATATATAAAAAACAGAATAGCTTGAAACAATAAAACATATATATGTTTATTTTTTGCAGCTCATGATAGCATGATTGAAGGTTTACTTGCTTAAAATGAGAAAACATAATTTTTTTTCTTTTTTTTTTTGGCAAAGTGAATGTTATAAAATACACTTTTCATGCATATGCATTATGAAGGGTATATATATATATATAAAAGCTCCAAATCTTACACAAAATTGAAATAAGTTTTTGATTTTTTTATTACATAAAAATAAAATTATAAACTTTTACTTATTATAATTATAATCTTGACAGTATATAATATTCACTTTTTTTTTGGTTAAAATCATCTTAGTTTGATGATATAATTTATAGAAGATGGTTAGTTAAATTTATTTAGATGAGTTGGACGACAAATATTTAAAGGAATACTATTTTAAAAACTAAGGCAATTGACTATATTAATCCATTTTCAAAATTTAATGAGTATAATTACAATGAAATAAGAATTCATAATCTTAATCTCATATAATAAAAGATCGATGGTTTGTTTTTATTTTTAATAAAATTTGAGGATTTATTTGAGTAAAGTTTGAGAGTTTATGCTTAAAATCTTTACAATATAATAAAGAATTGAAGTTAATAAAAAATTAATTATATATTTCCAATATTTGCATAATCAATTCATGCTTAGTGTTGTACGAAGAAATTGAATTATGACACCCATTTTGTGTGAAAATTTACCAAAAGTAATAGACCACATATAATGTAATAAAGATGCCTATTAATTGATGCTAGCTATATATAATTGATGTTCTGACCAAACATATATATATATATATATATATATATATATAATTGATGGGTGGTGATCTCAAGGGTACGTGTGTATATATATATATATATATATATATAATAAATTAGGGTATCTCTATCTTGTTCCCTAGAGGCGATCGAAGAGAAAGAAAAATAGAGCACTCGATCCCACCCTTTTTTATCTTAATTTCTGATGTAAGAAAATTAGAAAAGCATGCATGGACTCCTTTCATAGAATAATAATATGGTTAGAACTTATTAGAAGTAACAGAACATGAATTTTATCTTGTGGTACCAAGCTGAATGAAGTAGAATTTTAGCATCCAGGAATTAATTAATGTTGGGTTACAGCTGATATGAGAAAAGCAGAGAGAATCCAAGTGCAAGCAAGATGAATAAAGACGCTAGCTATACATGGAAAACCAGATTTGAAAGAGTGATTAAGAGAGGAATTAATAAGAATATGTGATCAAAAAGAAAGGGGCACTAGCAGCTAGAATAAGATTAGTTAGAAGAATATCAAATTAGCAACAAAGGAAAAAGAAAAAAATTAATGCATATTTATAAATAATATATATGCAAGTTGGGGAGGCAGAAAGGGGTGCTCTCATCTGAAATGATGCGCAACAAGAAAGAGTCAAATAGCTAAAAAAACTCCCCCAATGCAAAGTGAAAAGCTTGGGCTGGACTCCACTTGGTCCCATCCCAATCCATTCCCTATATATATATATCTCAGTGCTCTCTGCAACTTAACAAATTAGTATATATTTTTCATTAATATGGGACAGTAATTGGAATCCGATTGATGGGGTTGCTCCTTTAATCATTTCTCTCTTATAATCATCAACTAAAAATTAGTTAAAAAATTAATTAATTAATTAATTAAAAGGAAGAAAGTGAGTGAAAAAATATTAGAGAAAGACTTTGCTGATGAGCATCTAATTAAGTTCCTGGATCCCCACCCTTTAAATGAAAAATTTATAGTATATTATATATATATATAATAAAACATGCAATGATACAACAATGGTCATATCGAATTTGGGCGATACGAATGTTTGAAAATTACAGTAAAGAAATAAATGAATAATACATAGCTAGCAGTGTAGAGGGAATAAAGGAATCGATTGGCGCCTTTGCCTTTGCCTTTACAAAGAAAGGAACCATTGCTCTTTTCACTTTGATTTCCCTGTAAAATCTTTAAACAAAATTCAATTCACCTCAGCTTTCTGTTGCAAAACCGACCTTCCGCTTTTGTTAGTATATAGCATAATTCTCTCGCCCTATAGCTAGCTTAGCTATATCCTATTCCTATATATAAAGAAGAAGAAGAAGAAGAAGAAGAAGTAAAGTTTCTCCCAACAGATGTATGGATATCCCGTGCCCCGTGAATGTAACGCAGCATCTATCTGCATTAACAGGTTTAAGTTTTGACTGATCATCCACAAAATTAATTCAATAGTGTTTGCCGAAAGAGGAAAAGGAAACAACATCGATCGACATGGAATTCTTAACTGTTACTTGGAAAATTCTATTCTTCTATACACCTCATTTTTTTAGGGATGAGAATCTGAGAGATGCCTTTGATTTGGTTTCTTAAGCAGCCAGTACGTACAGAGATATAAGAAAAACACAAACACTAGCTCTTTTATTTTTGCAGACTAAATGGTCCCAAACGAAGTTGCATATATGCTTGATTAGATTCATCCAAAATTGGGATGAGTACTCAACAATTTGCACATACAATTACAAACCAAGGAGTTGTAACACTACTCTATCTTTCAGTGTTTTGACTCCATGCATTCACGACACATTTCTAAGAATCAAGGTCACAGTACTGATCATGATATCCAACTTCAAAACCAAATTCCAATGAAGATTCGAGTGAGTCTAATATGAGATCATGCATATCAAAAAGTACCAATTAACAAACATATATACAGTGAAATGCCAACATTCTCAAGTTATTATAAATATTGCATACAACACAACACACAGGTGATATTTACGACAATAAACTTTAATCATTTAAATGTAAAACTGCGAGAAATGGTGGGGGAAGCACCATGCATCATTGTCTTCTATGCAGTATTCAACACAATTCTCCCCCATTCTCACACACACAGCATATGTACATATAATTTATAAAGTACGAACATCACATGCATTACAATTATGATAAATTATTTTTATAAATGAAAACACTAATATAATAGAATATGATAATAAAAATATATATATATTTTTTTATATATTTTATCTAAAAATAGTCAATGTATATGTAATTATTAATACTTTATAATATTAAAGGTTTAAGCATATTCATTGATTTATATGAATTATATAATTAAGAGATCAAAAATATAAAAAGCCCAAATACATTATATTTTTTTGTTGGGTTATACTACTAGCTTACAAACCCAATATAAAAAATTTAAAAACTCTGTTAAAATAAATTATGAGTTTAAAGATTTTGAATCAAATTAAATAATTTTTTTTTTTCTCTTTCTTCTTCCATACCTATACTCGTTATTGTAAAAGTTTGATTTTTTTGTTTCATTTTCTTTCCTCTCCTCTCTCTAATTTTAAAGTCGGCACTGTTCTGTCACGTCGATTGTCGCTCATCGTTGCCAGTCACTGCTCGCTAGTGATGAAAAATTTGCCACAGTCCTTTGTTTCCATCTCTCTCTTTTTTTTTTTTATTTTTTTTTTATTTTATGTCCAATTAGATTTTTCTAAAAAGATCTTCAAAAGTCTAGATTTATGTTCAAAGTCCGTGATTTCTTACATCGAGAAATCCTTCCTCCGTCGCTCTAAATTGCATGAAAAATTGATATGTTTCTACCCTCATTGTTCTTCTTTTCCACTGGTTCAAAAGTTCCAAAAGTTCAACCGCTCTATTGGTCGCCGCCTCTTCTTCCCCTTCCGTGTCCGTCGTGTCTTTACCATGTTGAGACCGTGATTTTTATTTTTATTGTGTTCCAATGTGTCTCATAAGTATTCTGCCATGTCGGTGGCGTGTCCATTATCGGACACCAATATATCACTGGTGCGAGGGAATTTCCCGTGTTGGTGCTTCATATATAGTGTATAATGCTTATACCACGTAACAAAATTCTTAAAAGAAAAATTCAGAACCCAACAAAAAATTGGCGCTTCTGACTTTGAAGCACTCCTTCGACCTTTGGCATTTCCTATTTGGGAACTTTTCATTTCAAATGGTGGGAAGCACCATAATTGTCAACCAGGCATTAAGCAACAACTCTGTTTAATTAGTTTCCTTCAGGTTCTAAATGCACCAAACCTGTGTACACAACATGTGCATATAAAAAAAAGAGCAAAAATCCAAAGATAAATCGCTCATTGGCCTTAAGTGTCACAGATGCAACTATTTGCACCACTCATGGTTCATGATCCGGCTTCCTTGAAGTACATTATGGTGTTTTGTAATTGTAAAGATAATGGCGAGCTTGTATTCTAAAATGATACTTACTAGCTAACATGGCATAGCTAGCTCATGTACCACTTGTCATAATTTGATCTCAGCTGCACAAAGAATGCACGCATCCAAGGTTACCCTACTAAATAGATGCCTATGATGCTGATAAAGAGGACTTAGGAAGAGGATTAGTGTATATACATATATATATATATATATATATATATTTAATGGTTTGGAGTTGGTATTAGAATAAATTAAGGGAAAGAAGGTGGGATCCCACCATAGAGAAGACTAGCCCTACATCAAAGAGCTTTAGCACACAGGAGAAATCCTCGTTTCTATCTCTCTCCTACTATATATTTGTATGCTCTCCAGTTCACTTTGGGAAGCCAAGTTAAAAGGAACTTGTTAACTTCTCTCCCTTGCCCCCAAGGCCCCAACCACATTAGCACCACCACCTTCCGTCAAAACCAACAATTCATTTTTAGCCATGCCTCTCAACTGCATAGCACCGAAACCAGAACATGGCAGCAGTGGCCCAGTGGAAGCTCTGTCAGAGACGTCTGAGTCCCACAACAGGGCTATGCTTGCGTTTCCAATACAACACAATTCACAACCTCCTGTCAGACTCACCTTGTTTCCTATAACTTTGAAGGTCTCTTTAATCAAGGACTAATAACACATCATGTATTTGCTACTATTCTTATTATGCTAGTGATGGAACGGAAAATAATCATGCTTCAAGTTTTTCTGCCTATACTAATTAATTAGTGTCTTTTTTTGTGCATATTATAGTTTATTTATTATCTGTGACTCTTTACACAGTTTGAGGAGATCGTCTACAAGGTCAAGTTGGAGCAGAAAGGATCATGCTGGGGTGCGTGGATCACCCAAGAAAAGACCATACTCAATGGTATATCAGGTGTAGTTTGTCCTGGAGAAATACTAGCAATGTTAGGTCCATCCGGAAGTGGTAAAACCACCCTCCTTACCGCCCTTGGAGGCCGCCTCACTGGTAAGCTATCCGGAAAGATCACATACAATGGTCAGCCTTTTTCTGGTGCCATGAAGCGAAGAACAGGATTCGTGGCTCAGGATGATGTTTTGTACCCTCATCTCACGGTGACCGAGACCCTTTTATTCACTGCACTGCTAAGGCTACCCAACAGCTTGAGCCGAGATGAGAAAGTGCAACATGTGGAGAGAGTTATCGCTGAGCTGGGATTAACGAGGTGTCGAAACAGCATGATTGGGGGGCCACTCTTTAGAGGAATATCAGGAGGGGAGAAGAAGAGAGTTAGCATAGGTCAGGAAATGCTAATCAATCCAAGCTTACTTTTGCTAGATGAGCCCACCTCAGGTTTGGACTCAACCACAGCACAAAGGATCCTGACCACAATCAAACGCCTTGCTAGTGGGGGCAGAACTGTTGTCACCACCATTCATCAGCCCTCTAGTCGACTGTATCACATGTTTGACAAGGTAGTTTTGCTCTCTGAGGGCTGCCCCATCTACTATGGTTCAGCATCTGCAGCTTTGGAATATTTTACCTCCATTGGTTATTCGACATCCATGACTGTCAATCCAGCTGATCTCTTACTTGATCTTGCTAACGGTAATTTTTCAGCTCTGCTGCTTCATTTTTTTTTTTATTCTTCCCTTTTGATATAGAGAGACTGATGAGGAATGGAAGCTTTCTTCTGCTAATGTTTCTTTCTTCCATGCTGTTTTTTAATATTAGATGGGGTATGATCAGTTGGCTTACCAAAAATGGTGCTTCCACCCTTATGACTATGGGCTATGGAGTATTATTATGATCAGACCCCAGCCTTCAGACTTCCTTCATGTAGTCACTTTGCTTTACCATTAGATGGTCTAGGCTCATTTTCATCAATGCTAAGCTTAACTATTAAAATAAAAATCAAGTTTCAATGCATAAATCTATTCGCTTTTATATTTTAAATACATGTGTGAGCATGCACAGATTAAAATAAAAATTAAGTTCCAATACATAGTATCCATGTTTCTATTTATATCTCAAATAAGCGTGTAAGCTCACACAAATATTGTACTATTTTAATTCATGTAGAAGCAAAAATAGCTTGTATTTTAATGAATTCTTACTTTGTAAACAATATTATTGCTGTCCAATTAACAAGAATCGAACATCAATGCGCAGGAATCGGACCTGATGTGAAACACTCAGTGGAGCAAGTTGAGAGCACAGAACAAGAACAGAAATCGGTTAAGGATGCTCTTATTTCTGCTTACGAGAAAAACATTTCTATAAGACTGAAAGCTGAGCTTTGCAATTCGGATGTCAATAACTACATGAATACAAAAGAAGCATCTGCAAGTAATTTTCTCCTAAATCCATAAAATTTCCTTAATTACTCTAGTTTTGAGCTGAACTGAAGTTTGAAGTACTAATTTTTGATACAATGCAGGAAATGACAAATCAGAACAGTGGTGCACAAGTTGGTGGCATCAGTTCAAGGTGCTGCTCCAAAGGGGCGTTAGAGAAAGGAGGTATGAAGCCTTCAACAGGCTAAGAATTTTCCAAGTCATCAGTGTCGCAGTACTCGGTGGACTATTATGGTGGCATACCCCAGCTTCTCACATATCGGACCGCGTAAGAGCTCTTCAATCTATGTTAACTAATATACTAATTAAGTAGTATATCACAATATATATCACTACTTTAAATAAAAACAGTGGTGACTTTGATGCTAAGGTTTCATTCATGCCATTTCACAATCTTCTATTAACCTTGGTATTCACACTAGCTAATCCAATCTGCATTGTCCCTATATCCATAAGTAATCTGATCCGAGTCAAACTAAGAATTTGCCTAGGATATCTGATAGATGCTAAACAAGCTTTTGCATCTTATAAAACAGATTGCACTGCTCTTTTTCTTCTCCGTCTTCTGGGGATTCTATCCACTCTACAATGCGGTATTCACATTTCCTCAAGAAAGAAGAATGCTAATCAAGGAGCGATCTTCTGGAATGTACCGCCTTTCATCTTACTTCCTTGCCAGAACATTCGGTGATCTGCCACTGGAGCTTGCACTTCCAACCGCCTTCGTCTTAATAATCTATTGGATGGGTGGTCTTAAACCTGACCCTGTTACCTTCATCCTATCTCTGCTAGTCGTGCTTTACAATGTCCTTGTCTCTCAAAGTCTGGGCCTAGCCATTGGGGCTATTCTCATGGACATCAAACAAGCCACTACATTAGCTTCTGTAACAACTCTTGTTTTCCTTATAGCTGGGGGATACTATGTTCAACAAATCCCCGCCTTCATAGTGTGGCTAAAATACCTGAGTTATAGCTACTATTGTTACAAGCTTCTTCTAGGAGTTCAGTACAAGGAGGATGATTATTACGAGTGCTCAAAGGGAGTGTTGTGTAGGGTTGGGGATCTTCCTGCCATCAAATCAATGGGTCTGAATCATTTGTGGATAGATGTGTCCATTATGGCACTGATGCTGCTGGGCTATCGACTCATCGCTTATATGGCTCTTCATCGAGTGCGGTTGAGGTGAATTTAGCAAATATAAGGTTTTCATCAGACAGGACAGTTAGAAGAGTTTTCTACTTCTTCAGATGAAGAATAATTTTTAGAATTTCGAAGGGGGACCAAGCTGTGAAATTTAGATCAACATCCCTTTGAGTCGACATGTATCAACTATCAACCTTTTTTTGCCATAGTTAATTTTAGGTAGTATATATACTACTAACTCAGAAGTTCTAATTTGAGATTGAATTCAAACTATTTTAAATAAATTGAATGTTCTATGCGATCAGAGAAAAGGAAAACACATGCACTCCACAATTGCAGTAAAGAAAACAAACCTCAAATACGCACTAATTTTCTGCAGAGCTGAGCTCCAGATTTTGGTGGGGGTTTTGAAACCAAAAGTCACTTTAGTTCAACAGCTCCGTCCTACTCCATCTCCTAGTGCTGGTGCACTCAACAGAAACAGAAGGCACACTTGAGAAAAAAATGAATAATTTAGGGAACACCTGATGGTGATGACTGATGGAAAAGACAGGAGTTAATCACACCATAACAAAGCACTCTTTTCACTTGTATATTTATTATAAATAAATAAAAAGATGGAGAGATATAGTCATGTAGAAGATTCAGTTAAACTTCGATCTTCTGGTCAAAAGCATGTGAGACAAAAATGAGAATCTCCACCAATATCATGTCGACCATATTGGATAATGAATTCTTAGCAATATCATTCTTATTTTTATTTAAAAAAAAAAAAAAAAAAGGGAAATTAAGGAAATACTATTTATTATATAATTCAAAGAATACATAAAATGCTCATTGGCTATTTGTCTGATAAATTACAGGAGAACAAAAAAAAATCTAAGTTTTGAGTTACTAATAATACTATATATGATCTGATCTTGATCAAATCCCATATTGTTAATTATAATAATCAGTCAATCAGGAATCTTAAATATATCCATCTTAATGAGATTGAGAAAGCTGAAAGAAAGAATGAATGATGACAGACTGGATATATAATTAATTAGTACAGAAGACTTGACAACTGATGCACAAGCTCCCTCCACAGCAAGGATAATCAGGAGTGACTATAATATATACTAGAACAGCGTCGCGAAAATTAAATATTAAATATACGATGATAATATTTTAAAATTTAAATATATGATGATAATATTTTTAAAAATAAAAATTGATAATTAAAAAAAATAAATTAATATTTTATAAAATAGTAAAAGAGAATTGTCATATCAATTTAAAATTTTAAATAATTTATAAAGTCAGCTTAAAAGATAAATCTAAATGAAACAAATTTTTTTTTAAATTGAATCACAATGATAAAGTATGTAAAATATAAAATGAATTGAGAAACGACACGAATACAATATAAAAAATAATTAAAACAAAACACGAAAAATAACATAAACTCGATATGAATACACGAACATGTAAAAATATACATAAAATAAATTATTAACGTGTAAAAATTTATATAACACAATTTTTTTTTTCAAAATTAAATCACTATGACAAATCATGCAAAATATGTCATGAATTGAGATACGATACGAACACAATTTTTTCTCTAAATTAAATCAAAATAACAAACTATGTAAAATATTAGATGAATTGAAACACGACACGAATATAACATAAGAAAAATAATTAAAACACAACACGAAAAATAACATAAACACGACACGAATATGCGAACTTGTAAAAATATACATAAAACGAATTATTAACGTGTAAAAATTTATATAAATTTATAATATTATGAAAAACAAAAAAAAAAAATTAAATGAACACGAACACAACATAAGAAAAATAATTAAAGCACAACACGAAAAGTAACACAAACATGATCACGAACGTTTAAAAATATACATAAAATAAATTATTAACGTGTATAAATTTATAATATTTTTAAAAAAAAAAAAAATACAAACACACAAAATATTTTTCCTTCATTCCTACCGTTTTTTTTTTTTTTTTTTTTTCTACTCTCAACAATCCCCAGAAAAAGAAAAAGGGCCCACAAAAATAAAAGAAGGGCGACGTGGGCACTCATCCTTGAGAAAAACAACAAGATTTATTGTATTGGTGGATATAATTGCAATGGAAAAAATTAGCTGAAAGAAAGTTGAGAGTGATATAAGTAAGAGGAGCAGTACATGGACATGGTGGTGCGGATACAGAAAAGATGAACAGAGCTGAAATGAGTGGAGAAGCATATAAACAAAGAAATGACACCCAAAATCCATCTCATTTCGTGTTTCCACGCCAATTTTCATCATCCTCAAATAATAGCAAACCACAATTATCTAAATCTATCTTCTCATGCTCATTGCTCATGCTCTGCACGCACACTGTCCTTTTCCTTTTATTCTTTTCTTTGTAATTTATACATGATGCGGCTTTCATTTCAGCATGTGCAATTGGCAGCCTTTTTTTATTTTTAAATTAGTTTCGTGAGATATACGGATTAATTTTTTTTTTATATAAATACATTGAAATTTTTTGTGTAATTATTTTTATATTGTAGATAAATATAATACATATAATTTAATAAAGATATTAAATGAAAATATATTATTTTATTAAACACCTTAATTTCAATAATAAAATATAAAAATTCAGCAAATGCATCAACATAATTTGAAAAAGAATAGAAATATCCCAAAGATAATATAAATAGTATCATTGAACACATCAACATAATTTTAAAATATAAACTAAAAGTCTTCATTATTTTGAAATTGATTTTCTCAATTTGAATTATTTTCATCTTGTGCGATCATTTTTGTACACCTGCATGTTTATATAATTTTAAGTTAAGTTTTAATTATTGATAAGTAATGATAATTTTAAATATTTAATAATGTATATGATAGCTTATTTGCGTGTACATATTCTTTTTACAGGAGTTCCAAAAACATCTTCGTCTTCAGCATCTGTATGATTTGTTAAACCTTTATCCTTTTTAGAATCTTTGAGTTTGACAGTTAATGCAAAATTGCGTTCCTGTAAGCACTGAAATGAAATCATTTTAATTTTTGAGTTAGTAATTGTATTAACTGTAAAAATTAAATTTAAAAAAAGTAGACAAAAGAATTTAATGTAATATAGTAAAATATTTACCTTTTCAATTTTGCTAAGTAAATATTGACTTTCGTTTTTATAACATATCTCATGAACAAACGTAATTGTCAATTTTGAACTTTCACGAACACAATTAAAATCATTAAGTTCTACTTCAAAGATATATGAATGACCTATTAATTCTTCAAGATTTCTTTCCACTTTGGCATCTCCATCTTCCTGCAATAAAGTATTGTAAAAATTTAATTAAATAATCATGATATTCATATATAATTAAAAATATAATGTGAAAAATGATATAATCTCATTTTTCACCTAAATAAGTACAACATTGTAATTTTTCTAGGCCCAACATGAGTAGCTGGGCTAGCCCAGCCCGACCAAAGGAATTCCCAATCCCGCTGTAGTCTCTCAAGTTTGGTAAAAGGAAAATTTGGGAATGGAGGTAGACGAGAAGGAATAAATCTGATATTTTTGGAAAATTTTCAGGAAAAAAAAAAAAAAAAAAAGAAGGAAGAAGATAGTGATAGGATGGATGGAATTGGAGAGGAGGGAGGAGGAATAAGGCTGAGCAAGAGGTTCTCTGACGACAAGCCTGGCTCTTCCGGAGAAGTTGATTACAAGAATAAAGCAGGCACCGCTTGGAGCCATTCCTTTCTCAACCAAAAGCCATGGCATCCTCTCTCCTATCCCAACCAACGCCGCAAGTGGATCGCCGAGCAGACCTATGCCCAGCGTACGCGCCGTTCCGACGAAGTTGCCCGCGAGGTCTCTCTCCCTCATCTTTCTTTTATCTCCTCATCTTTCTTTTATCTCTTACTACTGAATACTAATTCTCTCTTTCTATTGTCCTTATAGTATTAAATAATAATATATTACATTTTTTTTTAATGCAGTATGCCCAAGAGCAAGAATTCTTTCGCCAGACTGCTCTAATTTCCAAGAAAGAGAAGGAAAAGGTTTTTTTTTTTTTTTTTCCTTTACAGATAAGAATTTTCAATGTTGTGTACTAAAACTAATTGGTTTCCACTGATTTCTATCTTTATTCTTTTTGGGGACTAAATTACCCAACAACCCTGGTTGTATTCATAGGTGGAGATGATGAAAGCTGTTAGCTTTATGTATGTTCGTCCGCCTGGTTATAATGCTGAAAGTGCCAAAGCAGCAGAGATTTCTGATGAGAGGAACACATCCCATGATCAGTCTACTGATGTGCCCTCGACTGCAGTGTAATTTTGCTATTAAATTTAAACCTTGCCATGTGTTTCCTTGTTTTAAATTAAACTGATTTTCATCTTGAGAAATGGTTTTTTTTTTCTTCAATTTATTAGCTTCTTCTTGCAGGCCGCCAGATGCGTTGCCCAGTAGAGATCCTATGACTGAAGAGAAAAAGAAACCAAGACCAAAAGATGTTTTTGGACGTCCTCTACCAACCGAGGAAGAGTTTGAAATCCTTAAAAATGCTCCACGGTATGTGTCAATGCTAGCTTCTGCAATTTTAATTAGTGGTAGTTTGAAATAGTACATGCATGCCAGACAGCCCAATCTTGACCGTTAAACGAAAGGCGATTTGATCTATTATGAAGAAAGCAGAAAATTTGATCTAATTCTTGTTGCCGCTATAACCTATTTGATTGTCTATTTGCATGTGCATATAGTGCAAATAAATTTAATTATTATACAGAGTATATAATGCAAAAGCAATGAAACTGGCCTACTGACATTAGGGTGTTCAATCTACATCTTTTTAAGGGATGTTAAAACTAATCAATTTTAAAACATGGGGAAAATGTATTGATCTCATAGTTACATTGTTATATTGCAAATGAACATTCTATTTGATTTGGTTTGCATCATGATTGCACTTTCAGGTTGGAGACAGGTGTTCCTGGTAGGGTTAAACCATTTGGTGTTGAAGTCCGTAATGTGAAATGTCTTAGATGTGGAAGTTATGGTCACCAGAGTGGTGACCGTGAGTGTCCATTGAAGGATGCTATAATGCCAAATGAAGAGAGTCGCTTGAAAAGAGATGACCCCTTGACTGCTATCATGGCTCAAATGGATCCTACTGAGGTTGGTATCACTTCTCTATAGGTCCTTTTGAAATTATTAAAAGGTATTAAAACTAATCTTCCAATCACGTTATTGCTCCAAGTAATAAGCTCTATTTATACATTTTTAAAATTTTGACAGCTGCCTTTGTCTTTCCTGTCGCTATTTTTATGGGGAAAGTAGTTGTTGCATCTAAAGTCTAAGGCTAAAGCCTCTAGAAGCAAAGCACAGAATTTCAAAATGTCTATTTCCTAGTGAAAAGCTGTCACTTTAACAAGATCAAGAACTAAAGGATTACTTTGAAATAGTTAGAATATTTTCAGAAAGAAGTTGCACACTAAGCAAACAACAAGATTTGTTGTCTCATTTGTTTCTTTGTTATTCTTTTTTGTTCTCTCCTGGATATGTTTCCATCCTGCAGCCTCTGAAGTGGGAGCTAAAGCAAAAACCAGGTATGAGTCCTCCTCGTGGTGGATTTCAACCAGATGATCCCAATCAACAAATAGTTGCTGAGGATATATTTGATGAGTATGGAGGTGAATACTTTTCTCTATTGCAGGCTCTTTGACTGACAATTTGAGCTCATAATATCTAAGTAACTACATGTTAACTGTTATCCCTAACCTTTCCTTTTTTAAAAAAAATTACAGGATTCCTTAGTGGGGGTAATATCCCTGATTTGCTAACTAACGTCTCTGGCAAACCCAAGAGAAGAAAATCCTCAAAGAAGAGTAGACACAAGAGGCAGTCATCTCCAACTGGTAAGGACGTAGAGATTCCTGATCAAGATGGCTTGTCCTCAACTTCTGATGATGGGGGGAGGAAGTCGAAGAAGGAGAACAAAACCAAGAAGAAGAAGAAAAAGAAGAGACGGAATTATTCTGGGTCAAATTCTTCTGATGGTTCTGAGTTTGATAGGCATCAGAGAAAGAGAAGACACAAGCATTCTTATTCACCCGAAGACTCTGATTCTGACAGGCAATACAGGACTAAAGAAAGCAGAGAAAAGCATTCATATACATCTGAAGATACTGACTCTGATCAAGAACGCTGGGGTAAAAAAAGCAGGTCAAAGCGTTCTTATTCAGCTCTGGAGGACTTTGATAGGCATTATAGGAAGAACAAACGTAAGTGTTCTTATTCATCTGAAGATTCTGACTCTGGCAGGCATGATAAGAGGAAAAAGAGTACCCAAAAGCCTTATACATCAGATAATATGGATGCTGATCGACACAGGAGGAGTAAAAAGAGCAGACAAAAGCATTCTTATTTATCTGATGATGATGATGATAGGCGTGATAGGAAGGGCAAAGACAAGCATTCCTATTCATCTGAAGATTCAGACCGTGGTAGGCGCAAGCATAGGAAAAAGACTATGCCAAAGCCATATATGTCAGAAGATTCGGACACTGTTAGGCATAATAGGAGGAGTGAAAAGAGCAGACTTAATCATCCTTATTCATCTGAAGATGATGCTGATAGACATCTTAAAGGTGAAAAGAGGGGATGTAAGCATTCCTCTTCACACAGATATGAAGATTCTAACTCTGATGCAGAGCGCAGAAGTAGACATCGTCGTCATCATTGAGAGAGCCATAAGCTCCCAAATTTTGCATCAGAATGAGACTCTGGGTGTTCACTTATTTTTGCGTATACTAGAATGAACAAGGTGAAGGAAGAGTGGAGAATTATAGTGTTGTTGCTAGCTATGACTTAGAAGCACAAGGAATGAAGTCCCCTTATGAAAAACATACGAACACTTGTTTATAATAATTTAGAGGAATTGCATTTGTGTCCCATTAGTATTATGTTTTTAAGAAAGCTTGGATATGCCTATCAATTTGGTCTGTCTTTATTCTATATATTGTTTCTTACATTTGTTCTTTGCTTGACCCTTTTATTTATTTTTTTTGGCATTCCGCCCATGAACAAATATAGCTACGCCTGCAGATGTATGCTTTGTTTCATCCATATTGAAAATTCTTCCAAACGAGATCGATCAATTGCTTGGCGAAAAGAAAAAGAAAAAAGATCGACCAATTGGATCATTGGATGTATATTTTCAGTATATGAGAGATTAAATAATTGAAGGAAATCAGTATTTGCTATAAGAATGAGATTATGGATTCAATATTGTACAATAGTATTATCAATTAGATAGATACATAAAACAATTAAATTCATGAGCTTAATAACAATCTTAATTCCTGTCGACAAAAGTAATGGAAGAGAAGTAGACAGGCCTACAATTTGTTGAGTTCACTTTGCTTCACAAAAAGTCCATGGAAGCCATAAGGAACACGCTGAGGTAGCTTCACGGTAGCCACTATGTCAAGATTGGGTGACTTTGCATCCATCACCAAGAATCTTGATTCTCCGGTGTTTTCATTATGAACATATGACAACAAATACCCATCATCCTCCTCGACATGATCTGCCTCTGAATTCTCGGCTGCCTTCGCAACAAAGAAGGGCTCCCCACCATAGCATCCTGGCCCGTACATCCTGCTTGCCACCGTACACTCCTGGAACTCTCCTTTAGACAAATCTAGCTTCACTACTCCTGATATTTTTGGCAGTGGCTCACCTACGCCAGAGTATACATACCTGTTCTTTTTTGCCAAGTATGATGGGTTTATCACTGGAAAGTCTAGATTTCTTGATGAGATTGGTTGCCTCGTTACCAGCCCTGTCTTTAGGTCGATTCTAACTTTCTCCATCATGCCATGGATAAGGTCCATTCTCTCCACCGCATGCTCTATTGATATTATGTTTGGTGCTAACATAACTATTGCATTGCCATTGTCCTCCTCCCAAGTATTCACGACATGTATGGGGTTGAACCCTGGCACGTCAAACCATCTCATTTCTGACTCGTTTTTCGCATACCTAGGGATCACTCCAACTCTTGGCACTTTGGCCGGATCTAAAACCATAGGGGACCCTCCTCGGAAAATCATTTTTATGGGCTTTATTCCCATTTGTATGTCAGCAAATAAGGCATAATTCTTCGTAATTGCGAAATCATGGAGGAAAGATGGATGGAGCATCGACATTATGGGCACATCTGGGTGTTTGTTTCCGTTTGCGTCGAAGTAAAAGTAAGTTAGAAATGGACGTATTGGACCATATCTGAAAGCAAAGGCCTCCTCACTTTCAGGGTCTACCTTGGGGTGAGCGGTCATGCTGGCCAGCAGTTTTCCCTCAAAATCATGGCGACCCAATGTCTCTATATCACCATCGGGCGTCAAGCGTACAGCATATGGTAAATCAGACTCTCCAAGCGCATAGAGACGGTTGCCAAACAAGGCCAAACTAGTGTTAGCAAGACCAAAGCCCTTTGCAGGATTGTAATGACCAATTATAATTCTAGCTGCATAGAGAGCACCACGGGCGAGACAAGCAGGCAGGCTGCTGAAACTAGAGAAGAAACTGGGAACAAAGGGAGACCCCACATTTCGCTCAGTGGTATACTTGTAAGTCTGGACATAACGGCTGCAAAGAGTGGCTCTGCCCTGGGAAATTCTAAGGGAGTGAAGCATGCCATCACCGTCAAAGAGGTGGTAGGGGCCTCGAGGGTGGTATTGTGGATTGGGGCCATTGCGTATGTACGCACCGTCTAGGCATGATGGGAGGGATCCTTGTATCACCTCACACACTGTTGGAGGGAGCTCATTAACAGGAGCAAAGTTCCCTGATAGCACAAGCCTCGGATCAACTGCGGGGCGGAGAGGGGGGTCTATTAAGTTTTGGATAATGTCATCGAATGTATCAAATATCCTTGTGGTTGCCGTCGGCTCTGCCTTTTTCTTCGCTTCACCCGATGACGAGACTGCAGTTCGTGGTGGAATTTGGGTATTAGAAGTTGGGGGCTTTGATTCACTAGGTCTAGTAGTGGAAGTTTGAGGTTCATCCTCAATTCTAACAGAGGAAATGTGAAGGTGAGGTGGTGAGAATTGTGTTGAAATGGGTCTAGAAAGTATTATGTGGGGAGAGACGAGTTTTGAGAAAAGGGAGGAAGAGAAAGCGTCCATGTTGCTGCGTCTCTTGACAAGTAACCATGATCAGGAAGAGATTTATTAATGTGGTAACCAAGGAAGAAAAGGAGTCTTGCACGATTAAATTATGATCAATACAGCGAAAACAGTTAACCCCATAGTTTGCATTAAAGCTAACTAGTGTTGAAAATCGTAATTCAAATCTTGAATTTATTTATTTATTTATTCATTCATTTATATGTGTACGTTTTTAGTTCATTTGTCTAAATGATTAATTATCATGATAGATAATCATATCAATCTCCTTAATTTCATCTATAAATTTTTGTAAGTAGCGATATTTTAATTTTAAAATCATACTATTTGGGACTTGAAGATAACATTGCTTGCTCATATATATGTTGAGCCCTCTGCAATTTAAGATTACAACCATAGTCCCAATTTGGGATACAAATTAGAAAGCTTTCTGAGAATTCTTTTGAATGCAAATTGTTCAAAAAAAGAAGGGTTAATATGTAAATTAGCTCCTGTACTTTAGACGTTTTGTCTGTTTGGTACCTCAAGAATTTTTTTTGTCACTTTGGTACTCAAACTTTCATTCCGTCAATCACATTAGCCCTTTGCCCTAACACCGTTAGTTAATGGCTGACTAGGCAAAAAAACACCCAATCAGAATCTGACACGTGGCAAAACTGCCACGTCATCATATAAGAAAAAAATTCAAAAAAATTCAAAAAATTCAAAAAAAATTCAAAAAAATTCAAAAAATTATTAAAAAATTTAAAAAATCAAAATTAAAAATTTGAAAATCTCATTTTTTTTAAATTATAAAATAAAAATAAAAAACCAAAATTGAATATAAATTATAAATTATGAATTATAAAAATTGAAAACTTTATATATATATATATATATATATTGAAAAATCTGGAAAAAAATTAAAAATTAAAATTAAAAAATAAGAAAAAAATCTGAATACTTTTAATAAAAATGAAAAAAATAAAAAAAAAAGGTTTCTATTTTTAAATTTTAAATTTCCATTTTTTTTTTAATTTCAAATTATCATATATTTTTTAATTTGAAATTTCTATATTTTAAAAAATTATTTTTTATTTTTCTTTTTAATTTTGAATTTTTTAGATTTATCTTTTGATTTTTTATAAAATTTTTATAAATTTTTTTTAATTTTTTAATTTCTAAATTTAAAAAAAAAATTAAAATTTTGATTTTTTTAAAAAGAACATCATTTTTTTAATTTGATTTTTATAAATTTTTTTATTTTTTTATTTTTGAATTTTTAAAAAAATGTGTTTTTCAAAAAAAAAATTGGATTTTTTTTGTGTGAATTTTTTATATTTATCTTTTGAATATTTATAATTTTTTAATTTATAATTTTTTTAAAAATTAAAATTTTATTTAAAAAAAAAATCAGTTTTTTATTTTATTTTTATAAATTTTTTTTTTGAATTTTTTGGGATATTTTTTGAATTTTTTTCTTATATGATGACGTGGCACTAATGATGTGGCAGTTTTTGCCACGTGTCAGCCTGTGATTGGTTGTTTTTTGCCTAGTCAACCATTGACTAACGGTGTTAGTCAATGGACTAATGTGATTGACGGAATGAAAGTTGAGGTACCAAACTGACAAAAAAAAATTCTTCAGGTACTAAACAGACAAAACGTCTAAAGTACAGGGACTAATTTATATATTAACCCAAAAAAAAATAGAGGTGGTCTTTGCAAATTGTATAAGATCACATATACATACATGTATATTTTGTCATATAGCATGCTGTACCTCAGTTCCTGTAAATATATATATATATATATATATATATATATATATATATATATATATATAATCATACAGGTTAGGTTAGGTTTGGTCACCTGTTTTGGCTTAGGTTAGGTTAGGTTTGGTCACCTGTTTTGGCTTATACATACATTTGAAGCACTCCTTATAAGAAGAAGACGATGAAGAACTCTATGCTTCTACGCATCAATTACTTGAATAAAACCAAGGTAATGGCAATGAGTTCTTCCCCGAATTAATGGTCCCCATTATAATTAGTTATGGCTGATTTCCCTCAGCTTTTGTAAATTGATATTTTGACACGATTTTGATGTTAATACAGTAAATAAATAAATAAAAAAAAACTAAAACTTACTGAGATTTCTAAATTTGATTTAAAAACAATATAAATATACATATTTTTTTGTTAAAGAAAAAAAGAAGTTATTAATCTACAATTACTTAGAGATCAAGGAGGAAGACGCAAGCTAAGCACAAGGGTATGCATGGTTGAAGTTGAGTTGGTATATAGTTTTAGGGATACTTCAAAAATTCACTAATGTTGTTCTTCTTACTTGGCTTTTCAGTAACAACTTCTTCCTAATTATTGGAATTTTGATTAGATGGGGACTTGTTGTTGCTGTTATTCTTAAGTGCTAGGCAATTTTGTTGCGTACAAATAAATCTGGAGAAGAGCAGGAATAGGATGAGGATGGGTAATTCTGAACAAATATAAATCCAATGGAGTATAGGAATAGGAATAAAAATAGGAATAGGATAGTCTACTATAATAGTACTATTTTCCTCACAAAAAATTACGGTAGCCGAAGAATGGCAATAGATAGGGTCCCTTACCCGTTAATTTTGAAGTATTTGAACTTAAATCCGATAAAAATATTAACTTAATTAATATTCGAACCCTATAAGAATCCAATTACTAATTCATACACACAAAAAATTAAACCCAACATTTTAAATCATAAATAACATGGTTACTCGTTATAAAATTCGACATATTTAAAATAAAAAATCAATTTAAAATCAATTTTATACATATTATTAATAAATTAAAGTTAACTTATAAAATTAACATTTAAGTTAAAAATCATGATTAATTTAATAAGTATTACATTAATAAAAAAATTTTAAAAATTTAAAATATAAAACTAAATATAATATTAAAAGATTATTATCCGAATAAGACCCCTTCTGCCCTTTAAGGATTCCCCTACCCAAATCCGATTATAAAAGTACCTAACCCTACTTAACCGGATCGGATAATGCAATAGCTGTTTTATAGGGTGGTCATTGCCAATTGCCATCACTTACAAACAATAGCCTTCAAAAGGCCACAAATGAAACCAATAGAACTAATAATTAGTGCATAATCTTTTGGGTGCATAAGTTGGGCCCTCAAAAGTCAATATCATGTTGGCCCAAGCCCAATAAATGTCATTTCTTTTTAAATTTGGTGTGATTCATCTCATTTTTGTCTAAAATGCCATCAACATCAAATGCATGGATGGTAAATTGGGTTAAAAAAAATTATACAAGAGAGGACAGTATCTTGTACATTTTACCATTCTAACAATCATTAGTAATAGTATTGGGCGTACATTTTACCTTTTTTACAATATCTTTTGATTGGTCAACATCATCCACGTTATGGTTAAGAGTAAATGGTGTTAGAGTTAAGTACAATATTGATTAACAAAACTATGATACAAACATTATATTAAAGATTTTTAAAAGTAAAAAATACTATATTAAACAATTTACCAAATATAACATTAAACCATCTAAATTTTACTTGTAAAATGTTGCACTTGCCTGACAACAATTGTTTGCTACTCCTATATTACTGAAATTTTAACAATAAACCAAATATGGAGACAATATAGTTTTAAAAAGAATGTAAATCATTTTGATCAAATGAAATTGCATTTAACAATAATGGAGTCTTTGGTTAATACTTTTGTTAAATAGAAATCATTTTAAAATTGAAATATTAACAATTTTTATTTATTTATTTATTGGTACAATTGAACAGCAACTTGACCAAGTATTAATTTTGGTTTTTCTTTTTAATCAATAAATGGATCAATTTTGGGAATATTATCCACTGTCCACGCGCATAAACTAGCGTGGTCCATAGGCCAGCCATAGCCCATAGCATCTAAACGGAAAGAAAAGAAAAGATATTTTAACGCGGGGGTATAGGAATTAGGAATAGGACAATGCGCTGTGTAATGTAACGTAAGCATAGAATCGGGTAGATTCGACCCGGAACCGGCCCATCCTACACATGGCTGATTGCCTGTCCGCTTATCCTCGTCTCCATCCATCACGCATTGTTCGGCTTCTTAAAATATATATATATAAATCCAATCCCACCGTTGGCCGGCGAATTATTCGTCCGATCACCCTCCGATCACCCTCCGATCTGATCCATGACCTTATCAGACGACGAAGATGAGTTATTGGCAAACTTCCTCGAATCTGAACTCTCCGATGTGGTTCTCTTCCCCACCCCCACTCTTTTGTTTACCTATAATAACTTTATGCTTCTCTGATGAAATTGAATCTTTTTCGATTTTAGGAGGAGAGGGAATTGGAGGAGCCAGAAGCCAAGCGATTGCGCGTTGTAAAGGAAGAGGAAAAAGAACGCAAAGGAGAGGGGGCTTCTTCTTCGAATCCGAATCCGAATCCGGGCCAAGTGAAGAGCAATAATAATAGGAGTGTTCCTCGGAGGATTGAGAGTGGAACTTTCAGCAAGATTCCTCCTGAGCTGTTCACTCACATCCTCAAATTTCTCTCATCCGAGGTCCTTTTCAATACTCTCTAAATTTCTCTTTTTTTTTTTCCCCTCAAAGTTTCAATTTTTCATATTGTGCTTGTTATGTATGAATTTACAGGATCTTGTATCATGTTCGATGGCGTGCAGTTTCCTGAATCATGCGGCATCTGATGAGTCCTTATGGCGCCGCCTGTGAGTGTTTTATTGCATTTGATTTCTGATATTCAAAGTCTCTTCCTTTTTTGCATTTTAGATTTTAAATTTTGTTGATTGTTGATACTTCTTAGTCAAGTTCTCTTCATATTGCATAATTAGTGTCTTTCTTAGGAAGACAAATGGAATTTGAGTCACGGAAAGTTCATTTACACTTCCTTTTAGAGTCTAATGTATGTCTGGCTAACTAATTCATTAGTTTATTTTAGTTAATTTTGCAGATATATATATATATTAATATTGTTGTAGAGGTTTAGACGTGTGCTTTTTTATCACATTTATCTTTGTTTGGCATGCCATACATCACCACCAATATGTATCTATATGCATTTATAACCAATATCGGCTCTTCCACTCAGTAAATCCTGGCTTTGCTACTTGAAACAAAAAGTTTGAACTTGTCCAGGTATTGTATGCGATGGGGTTTGTTGCCTCCAACAAAAATAAGGGAATGTCCTTGGAAGAAGCTTTATATTCAGGTACTTTTGGTTTATGCTTCTCAATTTGAAGATTTCTTTATGTTTTAGATTTTTATTTTATTGACATTCCTCAACTTATATATCCTGTGTCAAAGACCTTTACGATCAGTTAGTGCCTTAGTGGTCACACAACCTTCCTTGAATGATAATTTTACCTGTGCTAATGATTACTATGCCACTGATTGGTATTTGAATTTATTTTGTTAAACTTTGAGGGCATAATATGCATGCATAGTCAGCTATTCGTATTAAAATTTGAGTATAAAAAGGTATGTCTTCTTTCTAGTATCAGCTTTTAGCATAACATTCTTTATTGAGATTTTCTATCTGTGTACTTCTTGAGGTCGAATCAGCTGGTCTGCATGCTTTTGCTTTTCCTTGTGACATTTTCAACTTTATGGCAAAACATGTGTTTCCTTTACAGCGTGATGAAGAGGACATGATTGAACTTGTTAGGAACTGTTCATCTGAATTTAAAGAGTACTACATTCAAATGCAAGCTGCTAAAAGAAGCCAAGCTCCTCTCCCTTCTCAGGTAACATGGTTTTACTTATTTTTGACCCATTAAAGGAGGGAAAGATGTTTTAGTTTCTCATGCAGTGATGATATTGTAGAGATAGCTTATCATGGAGTCCTTATATTTACAAAATGTGCGTTTTTGAGTAATAAATATTCCATTTTTTTCCCCATGTCTGTTGAAAGCTATATATGCCATGGTGTTTAAAGAGAATCATGATGTTGTGCTAAATGAATATAATGAGAAATGTTCCTCGAAAGCCATCTCCATTCTACAGCAGGAATTTTTCTTTTTGAATGCAATTACTAGCTTGAATAGAAATGTGCTTCTCTGTATCCTTCTTTTTTTTTTTTTTTTTTTTTTTGACATACTGAAAGATTAAGTACTGGTTTATCCTTTAGGGATGTGCATGAAGATGTTTAATCCTCTTTTCCTCACAAGAACCAGAACTGAAATTTGTTCTTTTGGCTGTTTTCTTCTCTCTCTCTCTCTCTCTGTGAAGGTGAAGGATGACTCGATAATTCTTGACAAGACAGTTGCTGATCAAGTATCCATGTGGAAAAGTAGTCGGGGCCTGACTGATAAGGTTGTCACCGACCATGCTTGTTCTGGAGAAACATGTTCCTACTACCAAATCGGGGATGTATTTGTTTGTGAGAAGACTGGGCAGGTTCATGGTAGGAAACATTTTAGTCAGTTGCCAAATTATCGTGGGACTTCTTCAATTTATGGTTTTTATTTATGTTCTTTCTTGTCCCAGTTTGTGATGATACTTGTCGAGAAGTCATTTTGGACCCCAACAATGGGCTTTTGGTCTGCATAATTTCAGGCCACTGTTTTGATAGGTTACTGTTACCATCCGAAATGGAATTGGATCCTGTGAGTAGAATTTCTCTTAACTATTTGTTTTTCTTGCAAGGTTTCCATTAAAAAAATTAAGTTTCATGAAATTTTGGTTCTAGAGTGTGAAAAAAGGGCATAGACAAGAAAGAGCAGTAGCTTAGCATGAGATAAAGAAAGAGGGTACAGAGTACAGACCTTAAAGGTTGATGGAGCTTAATTGTCATGGAGAAATAATTGAGATGCCAAGGATGATTGTCAACAGTTAAGGGAGGCAGTGAATATGATAATTCTTCAAGAAACTGGCCTTGGTAGTCATTCCCCTGGCTAGTGGCTAGGGTTGAATGAAACTATGAATCGTCTCAGAGTTCTAGCATTTTGAACCTACTTGGTACACCATTGGACCAGGCCTGAACTGATGCTCCAAGATGTTTGCAATTTGGTTTTGGGAACCACCTTGAATGTCATCTCCTGAGGTAGTTGGTGGATAACCACCTCAATTAAGGATTTAACCTGACTTGGTACACTGCTCAAATTGACTTGGAAATTACCCTCCAAGATGTTTTACACCTTACATGCACCTGAACATGTCTAAAAATATATACTTACAGGGCACTGTTTTTATTTCATATTTCATCCATGAACAAGCTAGTAGCCTTTTCTTTGCTATTTTTTTTTTGTCTGTTAGGGGGGAAGGTTGTGACTACATTGTCTTAGCTTTTTATTATTCATTTCTAACACTTGTACTGTACGTGCTTTGTCAAACTTCCAGGAACAGCAGCAAGCTGGTGGCACAGATGAAGCAGAACCATTCATGGGATCTGGCCGTTTTGGTAAATGAAAATTACTTGACTTTAATGTGATCCCTGATTTTACTGTATGTATCTCATTTTTTATGATTCTGTGGTGGCAGCACGAGCTTACTTATTAGGATACAACTGCGAGGATGAAAAGGAGCTGGAAGCTGCTTTGAGGTTTTGGTGATCCAAATCTTTGTTACTTTTAGGTGGGTATTAGTAGATGGCCACAAATGTTGTCACAGTTTGACGTGTGAATGTTTCAAGTTTTGCTTGATTCTCTAGTTGTAAGAGATTGTTAGTTGATCATGTATTACTTGATTATTATTATTATTATTATTTAAAAGTCCCCAGTCCCTGACTTGATTTGAATCCCACATGATTTCAGTTGAAGTGAAAGCTTTAGCACATGGATGATGGATCCATCTGGGGATGGAATGGAATGGAATGGATGGCATTGTCAGGCAATTGATTTTGGCACCCTTAAAATAATAATGATATATTTGAGTCCGGAAATTTTTGAATTTTATTAATAAGTTTTTTTTGTCCTATTTTGTCATTTTTTATGGGTATTTTTGACTTGTCACAAAAAAATTTATTTTTAGGGATTCAAGAGGCATTTCTTTAAATGTCTAAACAAAATTAATAAATATATATTCCAAAAAAATATTTTATTTTCTTAGGTCGATTTAGGATCTATATCTCTTGGAAAAAATTTATTTTTTCATTTTAATTTTAAATGATGTATTTAAAGTGATTAGTTCGCACGTTGACTCGTGAATCGATTTATCCGTACTCGACTCGCTCGAAAAAAAAAATTAAAAAATAAATTTATTTTATTAATTATTTTAATTTTAATTTTAAATGATGAATTTAGAATGGTTGATCCGCACGTTGACTCACGAGTTGATTTAGAATCCGTACCTGATCTACTTGGAGAAAAAGTTTAAAAATATATTTTATTAATTATTTTTATTTTAAATAATGTTTTTAAAGGGGTTGGTTTGCACGTTGACTCGGTGGTCGATTTAGGATCCGTACCTAATCAGCTAGGGGAAAAAAGTAAAAAAAAAAAAATGATATTTTTAATTATTTTTATTTAAATTTTAAATGATGTATTTAAAGGCGTAGGTCTGCGCATTGAGTCGCATATCGATTTAGGATTCGTACCCAATTCGTTCGAAAAAAAAAGTAAATAAAAAAAAGGAAAAAACAAACTTGCTACTAACCTTTATGAAAAAATATATCCTACGAAAGAATAAATATAAATTACAATTTTATTTTTTTATTTTATTTTTACCTCCTATAAATTAAAATACACAGTATACAATAAAGTTTAAATATTTTAAATATATATATATAACATTTAAAAATACATTTATATTACGTAATTTATAAATAAATAATTATTTTAAATAAATAATTAATATAAATCATATGAAAAATTACGGAAGCGTGTAAGCCCCACTTGTGGAATTACAAATGTCCACCGTCAGTGTACAGGATAATAATCATATATATAGGAGGGATCCACTTACACTAGTGTAAAACTAAAGTTGTTTTGCACATTTCAATTTTATACGATTTATATTTTGACAAACCGACCATTGGATTTAACAGTATAATTGCATTCGTCGTGCACGTAAAATTTCGAATCGATCCGATATCTCTATCATGTCGATCGAGAATATTGTCTTTTTCAATATGTATTTAACGGTTGAAAGTTTTTTACATCTAACAAATAGTTAGACATTTTTAATTTACTTGAAACTCGATGTGCATGATCTACGTGAATAGAACATAAAATATGATAGTCGGATTAAACAAATATAAATCGTATAAAAAGTTATTGAAGTGTGTAAAATAACTTTAGTTTTAGACTAATGTAAGTGGAATCCTCCTCACATACATATATATATATATATATATATATATATATATATATATATATATTCACAAGCAGTTCATGTGACCATATAAGCTTTTATAATCTATATGCAAAGCTATGGATTTAAAAATAAAATTAATTAAGGAATGTTATTTTTTATTATATTTCTAAATTATCATGTTAAACCATAACAATATCAATATCTATCTAATTTATAAATAAAAATTAATAAATTAAATGAAATTATTTGAATAATAAGATTTATTTAATTTATAAATAAAATAATTCTTTTATATATATATATATATATATATAATTGAAACGTCCTAATCATTAAAATTAAATGTTCATCTTCACCCTGAAGCAACATCAATAAGACTGTAAGCAGGCAGCTTCCTCAAATTTTTGTCCTGAATTATTTGCCTCAACGCCATGGCATCTTCCCATCCTCCTGCACTAACATACATGTTGGCCAGTGAAATATAGTACCCAACATTTTCAGGTTCCAATCCAAAAAGATGTTGGGCAACTTTTCTTCCCATCTCGATATTTTCATGATAATTACAAGCACTTAATAAGGCTCCCCAAACGCCAGGTTCAGCCTCTCTTGGTATCTGCTTTATAAACTCGTAGGCTTCTTGGAGTTTTCCAGCTCGGCCTAGCATATCAACAATGCACACCTGGTGCTCTGTAACTGGCTCTACTCCATATTCACCCAACATACGGCTGTAATACCAAAGCCCTTCATTCACAAGCCCTGAATGGCTGCAAGCTGATAAAAGATTTATCAAAGTGCTTTTCGATGGTCTAATTCCAGAATCGCACATTTTATGGAATACTTCGACTGCCATTTTACCATTACCATGGTATCCATATGCGGAAATCATAGAATTCCAACCTGCCACACTTTTCTCCTTTGACTTTGTAAATATTTGGCACCCTACGTCCAGCCTTCCACAATTGCTGTACATATCCAAAAGGGCTGCAGATATGAAAGAATTCTCAAAAAATCCAAACCGCAATACATGACCATGGATTTGTTTTCCCTGCATTAAAAATCCAAGCTGATTGCAAGCAGAGAGAAGGGCAACAATGGTGATTTCGTTAGGTTCAAATTCAAGAGAGTGAAATAATTCAAGGGCTCTTCTTCCATCCTTATTCTGGGAAAAAGCAGAGATCATGCAGTTCCACGAGCATAAGTTGCGACTTGAACAGAAATCAAACACTGAGCTTGCACTCTTAGTGTCACCGCATCTGCCATACATGGTGATTAATGCATTCTGCACCCGAGTTTCTGATCCCACAAAAGTTTTAATAGCAAGGCCATGCAGGGATTTTCCTTCATAAATTAAGGCTAGTTTTCCACAAGCTGATATAACATTTACAAGGATGATAGAATCGTATTCCTTCCTAACATTTCTTTCCTGCCTCATCCAATTGAATGTAGCTAAAGCTTTTCGGAAATGGCCATTCTTTGTACAACCAACAATTATAGTGTTCCAACAAGAAATTTCCTCTTCAGCAGAAATTCTCTCTAGCAACATAAAAGCAGCTGATAAGTCCCCAAAATTAGTATACATGTGCATGAGGGAATTAACTACAAGAATATTGCTTGAAAACCCTGCCTTTAGCTGCCAGCAGTGAAATGATTTACCAAACTTAAGGGAATTGGGGGAACTGCAAGAGGAAATAACAGCCAGTACAGTTGAAAAACTCAACTGTGAACACTGATGGATCAGTTTCTTAAATAAACTTTGAGCTTCATTTGAATACCCGTTTCGGCTGTAGCCAGAGATCATTGCATTCCATGAGACCAAGTCTCTTTTGGGGATAGTATTGAACAAAAACTCAGCCTTGACAACACAATTGCATTTTGAGTACATGTCCAAAAGGCTATTAATCACCCATACATCTGATATCATCTGTTTACGAATTGCGTATCCATGAACAGTTTTCCCTTCTCTTAATAACATCCGCTCTGCACAAAGTGAAATTAAGGTAACTAAAGTCGCTACATCAGGCTGAGCATATCCAGTTAGTTGCATTTTGTAAAGCAGATCAAACGTTTCCAAAATCTTTCCATTTGAGGCAAACCCTCCAATCATTGCATTCCATGAAATGACATCCTTAAGCACCATTTCTTTAAACACTGATTTTGAAGCTTCAACATCTCCATACTGTGAATATAATGAAATCAGAGAGTTGGAACACGAGATGTCAAAGTTGCTCCCCTGTTTTATTCCCCACGCATGAATGACTTGTCCAGAACTTAACTCCCCCAAAGAAGCAGATACTGAGATAGCACATGACAAACTCACACTATCCACTCTAATTCCCAAATAAACCATCTCTCTGAAACACCAGAAGGACTTTGCAGGATGACCATTATAAAGAAAACCATTTACCATTGAATTCCAAGAAACAACATCTCGACATTCCATCCATGCAAACATAGACTCAGAAGAGGTTAAGTCACCACATTTAGCATACATGTCTAGTAGAGCATTACATAAACTACGATCCCAAAGCATACCCACTTTAATGCTCAAACAGTGAAAACTCTTCCCATGTTTCAAGTACTTCATATGAGATAAAGCTGACACAATAAGTAACAAAGTTGTAGAATCAAAACCACCACCCACTTCAGTCATTTCAACGTAAAACTGCATGGCAACACCGTAAGACTTATTTTCAACAGCAGCACTGATTATAGCATTCCAAAGGATCACATCTTTGTCACAAAATTCATCAAACAAAGCCAAGGATGAGTTGAAATCTTTGGCTCTTGAATATGCAGTGAGGAGAGAGGTGCAAGCTGGCAAGTGAGCAAGAGCACCAATCTTGATTGCTAAGCAGTGGGCGATTGTAGCTGTTACTATGTTGGGTCTTGCCATAGAGGATTTAAGGAGATCAAGGACATTGTAGAATTGGGCATATAGCTGATGTGGGTCTCTTTGGGGCATTTTGGCAAATGGTTGAAGGACAGTAGAAAACGGAAGCGAGTTAACTGTAAAGAGAGGATGAGCATTTGAGAAGAGGCCATATGATTCAATAAACAAGATATGATGTTTGAGCTTGCAGCCAACAATAATTCTATTTGAGAAATTTTGATGCTGGGACAACAGTGCTGAAAAGCACCCGGTTAGCCTTATCAAGTCTCTTGGGAAGTTGGCTTTTGATGACTTAAATGCCCAACAACTACCCATTCAACATATTCATACCCTTCAGGGGTGAGGCTGTTTTAACTCTATGTAAATATTCATCTGTTATCTTCTATAATCTGAATCGATTGAAACCAATGAGTTTTTATTTTTATTTTTTTACGTACAATACAAATACAATGGCATTGGAGCAGTAGTTCCCGCCATGACCATGAATTGGAGGATTGATAGCGCTCACAATCTCAATAAAGAATAAGGAGTAAGGAACTGCAGCAGTGTGATGTTTACTGAAACAATGAGAACCTCGAACTAAAGAACTCTAAACATGATATATGATCGATCAACTAGGCTTTAAGCTTTGGAACTATTTTCCCAACTCGCATGGTTTATGTTACCTCAAAAAGGGAGTTGGGATTTTGAAAAACCAAAACCTTGCTGGAATAACTCATCTTTCCACAGGCCACAGGCTAACTTTAAGTACTCATTCATTCATGATAATTATTTATAGCATTTCAAGCCAAGGGGTTTTACAGGTAAAGAAATCGCATACATCATTACATTACATTATCTTATGAAAGCAGTAATAAGCTTAGCCAGCCATGAAACAAAGGTCCTTCAGTACTCACCCTAACTTTCTTCGAATCGTTAACTTCATTTCTTTTTTATTTGAATTGCGGAAAGATAAAATACAAGTCAAAATTATTACTTTTACCAATGGTACATATTATTATTATAATTATATAAGTAAAGAGGTGAAAAACACATCAGCCCTTCACTATTTCAACTTTCCGATTCCGGACATTTTTCCTCTGAATACTGATACAACCTCATCCCATCTACAAAATATGAATACAACATTCTTGGTTTTTGACAATGTGTTAGGAATGAGACCAGCGTTGAACAGATTTCTCTTTCTCCCAAAACTTGGCAACATTTTGATAAGGCTCCATATGCATGCTTGGGAGAGGGCCTCAGAAAGGCGGATGATCCTCTTCAGGGGTTTTAGGTGGAGCAGGTTTCCAACCTGGTTTCTCATCCCAATTCATGTCGTAATATATGTGTCCAGGAATGTGGTTGTCAACACAGCACCATATACCTACATACCGCTTCACACGATTCCTGAATTTCTCCTCTCTCGTCTGAGTGTAAATATATCATTTAGCATATTACTACAAGACAACTAACTAAGCATGAAATATTGAGACGTATAATAACAATAAAGTAAAATAATGGAAAGGAGAGAAGTTGCAGCTTCATGAAAAGACTTGCCTTGTCAGTGAAACCAAGAAAAGCATCTTGCATGGAAGAGAATTGAATGACTTTGACATCCTTGAATGAAGAGAACACTGTCTTGAACTGTAATTTAGAATTAGAATTCTAACAAGGTCAAATACCAAGCCAACAATGCTAACATCTGATTCGATTTAGACATTGCTAATAGCATGATCTGAGTACTAATACCAGTTTCACGAAATTACAAACAGAATCATAGTAACTCAATTATGAATATAATGTAACTTACAATCTAGCAAACTTATAGCGATTTACCAGTAGAAGATCAATTGCAACCTTTGCTACTTATTGACCAACCTAAACTCAGACTACTGCTTAACTGAATGAAAAGTATTATCTCATAATATTGGGCAAACCAAAAGTTTAATCAACAAAAAGCCAACCTTTGCTACTTATCATGGAACAATTCACTACATAGGATCTATTTCATCAACAATATTGGAAGTGATTGCACCCCTATGAACAAGATACTTCATACAAGCAAATAAAGAATCTGCCATACCGTTTCTTCACTGCTGCGTTTAGGAAATTTTAAAAGACCTGGTCGACTTGTGTTGCTTGATGCATGGCAATCTTCAGTTCCTTCTTGACAAAGCTGAACATCAAGCCAAGACTCTTTTACCTGAAACAACATTCCAAATAAAGTTTCCTAAAGGAGATCATAGAAAAGAAAAAATTTAGTCTTATATCACTGGTATTCATTTACTTGTTGGGGTAATAATGGATTGTTGAGAAAAGAGTACTCTCTGATGTTGATTGCTGGACCAAATTCCTCCACTGCAAGGTCTTTCAACATGACATTTACCTACAACAGTGCATACTGTATTCCTTAGAATTTCAAGTTCTCATGCTTGGAATAAAAGCATCTTCTCATAATAGAACTCTGAAGGAGAAGTTGAGTTCAATCAGACTCATGGACTAAATGAACCACAGCTTTTAGTTATTGGCCTAATCGGTTCTTAAGTCAATTAAATATATCCAGAATTTGACCAAAATAAAAAAGACTGGGTTTCACATTTTGATATTCTTTGAAAGGAAAAAAAAAAAAAAAAGTATGAATAAGCCAGAAGATAACTATGTAAACTTAAAAAATTCTAAATAATCTGGCAAAGGAGTTCATAACAAGTTGGTAATATACATTATGATCATAATTATGCCCATCTCCCTCCTCCCAACTCACTCAAAAAAAAAGAATCCCAAAAAGAATTCTCAGGACTGTTCTGAACATAGATTCATTCAACTGTTTATTTGCCTGCAACAACTCACTAGCAGACAAGAAACTTTAAACAACCTCTAACCAGAACGTTCATCTAACAACTCTTTATCATCCTATGATTTCTTTAAAAGGTGATTGAAAAAGGTAGCTTGTCCAAAGAATGTGAAACATGACATTAAACTATTTAAGCATCCAATATATAAATTTTAGATTTTTTGGAGCAAAGAGAGGGTGGCCACGTCGCCCCTTTCTTTTTTTTTTTTGTTGTGGACCCCACTTTGTTTTAGTGTAGAGAAAAAAATGGTAGGAAAAAAAAGCGAAAAAAATTTGTGTATTCGTGTTATTTTTTTGTGTTTAAAGTATATATTTATATAAATTTTTACACGTTGATAATTCGTTTTATATATATTTTAAACGTTAGTGCATTCGTATCGTGTTTGTGTTATCTTTCGTATTGTGTTTTAATTATTTTTCTTATATTGTGTTCGTAACGTGTTCATATCCGTTTTATTTTTTTGTTTTTCAAAATATTATAAATTTGTTTGTTCGTGTTATTTTTATTGTGTTTAAAGTATTATAAAATTATATAAATTTTTACACGTTAATAATTCGTTTTATGTATATTTTTAAACGTTCGTGTATCCGTATCGTGTTTGTGTTTGTGTTTTTTTTTTTTAATTATTTTTTTTATGTTGTGTTCGTGACGTGTTCGTATCCGTTTTATTTTATTTTTTTCAAAATATTATAAATTTATGTATTCGTGTTATTTTTTTTATATAAATTTATATTATAAATCCATACAATAAATCTTATAGTTTTTGCACAAATGTGAGCCTATCCACGTGTCAAGCTTTTTTTTGGGTGGGCCCTATTTTTTTTAAGTTGGTTAGGGGAGAAAAAAAAAAGAAAAAGAAAAAAAAAAAGAAAAGAAAGATGGTAGGAAAGAAAGAAGGAGAAAAAATGAGAAAAATTTGTGTATTCGTGTTCTTTTTTTGTGTTTAAAATATTATAAATTTACATAAATTTTTACACGTTAAAAATTCATTTTATGTATATTTTTAAATGTTCTTGTATCCGTATTGTGTTTGTGTTATTTTTTGTGTTGTGTTATTTTTCTTATAGTTTTTGCACAAATGTGAGCCTATCCACGTGTCAAGCTTTTTTTTTTGGGTGGGCCCTATTTTTTTTTAGTTGGTTAGGGGAGAAAAAAAAGAAAAAGAAAAAAAAAAGAAAAAGAAAAAAAGAAAAGAAAAGAAAAGAAAGATGGTAGGAAAGAAAGAAGGAGAAAAAATGAGAAAAATTTGTGTATTCGTGTTCTTTTTTTGTGTTTAAAATATTATAAATTTACATAAATTTTTACACGTTAAAAATTCATTTTATGTATATTTTTAAATGTTCGTGTATCCGTATTGTGTTTGTGTTATTTTTTGTGTTGTGTTATTTTTCTTATTTTGTGTTTGTGAAGTATTCGTGTTCGTTTTTTTTCAAAGTATTATAAGTTTTTATACGTTAATAATTCGTTTTATGTATATTTTTAGACGTTCGTATATTCGTGTCGTGTTCATGTTATTTTTTGTGTTGTGTTTTAATTATTTTTCATTTTTGTGTTTGTGTTCATGTTATTTTCCGTGTTGTGTTTTACTTTTTTTTTCCTATGTTATGTTCGTGTCGTGTTTCAATTCATTTAATATTTTACATAGTTTTTCATTGTGATTCAATTTAGAGAAAAAAATTGTGTGTTCGTGTCGTATCTCAATTCATGACATATTTTGCATGATTTGTCATAGTGATTCGATTTAGAGAAAAATTTGTGTGTTCTTGACGTGTTCGTGTTTTTTTCCCCTTCAAAGTATTACAAGATTTTACACCTTAATAATATATATAAAGTACTATAAATTTTTACACGTTAATAATTTATTTTATGTATATTTTTACATGTTCGTGTATTCTTATTGAATTTTTCGTGTTGTGTTTTAATTATTTTTTCTATGTTGTGTTCGTGTCGTGTCTCAATTCATTTTATATTTTACATAGTTTGTCATTGTGATTCAATTTAGGATAAAATTTGTTTCACTTAGATTTATCTTTTAAGCTGACTTTATAAATTATTTATAACTTTAAATTGTTATGACAGTTCTTTTTTGCTATTTTAAAAAATATTAATTTTTTTTGTTTAATTGTTAATTTTTGTTTTTAGAAATGTTGTCATCGTATATTTAACATTTGATTTCCGGGGCATCGCGCGGGGGTCTAATCTAGTAAATTTAAAAGTTGATGAGAATGTCAGTCTAATGCAAGCACTTTCCACAAGTTCCTTGCATTTTATGTTTGTACTTTAAAGGAAGCTAAATGAAGTGCTCTGACTTAGAGATATTGGTTAATTTCATGGATGCACACATAACAGGGAGGGGGAAAAAAACTGCTACAACATGCGAAGGATCGTTACCAGGAGAAACACGAAAAAGATCTAATGGTTCTCACGATCAACTAAAATGTACCTCGAAAACATGGTCCAAAGGGCAGAGAAAAGGTTGTCTAGTCATTGATCCCACCAGAGCCCCAGGATGTGGAAACCACAGCCTATCCAACCTGCACCATAGTGGAGGCATAACCTGAAATTTAGAGTGAGAAGCAAAAAAGATCATTAGATAACCTTATCCAAATGCAACACCCAAGTTTACATTTGGAATGAATTAGAAAACTTTCACCACACAATGTGATACCACCTGCACAACAGATTTCATTGGCTATTTATTAAGATGAATTTTTAAATTATAGATTGTTTTCCCTTGATTACTTTTGTTACCACTGGGCACAAGTAATTCATGTTAAAACTCATACTTTAAGGGTGTAAGCCAAGAATCTTATAGAAACCACTTTAATATTTTGGTTCAATTTCTTTCACATTAAATATACATTCTTGCAAACTCATCAGAAAAGTAATCACAAACTCTTAAGACAATCATACTAAGTGATCATAGAGTTCTCACCAGCGTACGATTCAACACTGAAGCGATAGCAAGTGCCGACCTTATTTGTTTCATCTGAATAAAATTGTCAAAAACAGAAATTATATGAATAACCATGGAGGATTTAAGTGGCAGAAGCTAGTGGTTCTAAATTAGTACATCCATACTTGGTAATTAATAAGAGAGAAGTGTGATTCAAGATTATGCTCCCCATCCAGTAACAAGCTCTTAGGAATAGAAGGTTTAAATGACAAGAATCCTCCTGCATAGTTCCTTCAATAAGTTAACTGGCAGCATAAATCATGCTGTAAATGTCTTTAAAGCAAGTATCAAGATCTAAATTCAATTGACTTGACCTTCATTGCTTGAAAAGTTGAACTCAGAATGGATTATATAGCCCCATTTGTTTAAAATGGGATCAAAGATAAAAGTTAAAATATGTGTTCATTCACTATAAACTCAAAATTTCCCTGATAAACTTGGTGATAGTAGATTTCATCCTCCATCCCATCCTAACCAACACATGCAGAAAATATGATAGGAGGGATATTAATATGAGAAAACAGCCTACATTTAGTTACAGGAATAGCTGTGTAATTATATACTTCATGCATAGTGGACAATCAACATAGGCAAATCCTCTGTTCCATGAAGTTTTAACCATGATATATCCATGGGGAAAGCAAACAAATTATTAAAGAGGACAATAATGTAACCAAACTGCATGTTACATGGACTATTTGCTTCGTCCTAAAATACCCATGTTGCATATGTTTGATGCCTATAATCCATATGAGATATGACCCCTTCACCTTATATGAATGAAAAACTTTAGCATATCCATATCAGAATGATAAATATAACTGAAGCTCGGCAGGACGCAAAAACTGTCTTAAACTCTAATTATCTCAAGATATAGAGCACTAGTGAGATAATATGGATCCTAACAACAAATCTACAGAACAGCTGGCACAGAAATACCCAATGTTATACAGTTGTTAGAAAAAGTGTGTAATACTAATATAGCTCCTAACATCATATATCATAGCTGGCACAAAATTACCTGATGCATCATAGTATTCTGGTGGATCATAGAAAACCATGGCTTCCCGCAGTCGATGGCGCTTCCCTTCAGTACCAGCATACTGGAATGTGGTGTGCAATGCGTACGGCTCCAGCCTAAGTTGTTGATACATAGCCTGCCAATAGCATTAGGGCTTAGGACAAGCTTGGTGTATAATATATGCAGCTATTCATTAACATGTACAAACAAGATAACTAAAGTTCAACAGCATAAACATGTAAAATATATAAGTGAAGAAACTAAGTTTTAACAAAATCAGTAAAATAAAAACAGGATGAGACTATATCTAAATTGCTGAGAACTAGCATATGGATCCTACCTGAACAAAATAAGTGTGTCCACTACAAAATATACTTTCTGGCAGAATTCCCAGCTTGAGATTTCCATCAAAAGCGTAAAAAAGTCCACTATCATCATCAACGGCTGGCCCTGACTGCCTACGTACAAGTTCATTAAATCCATTCTGATCCCATATCTTATCATCAGCTAAAAGCATATCTTTCCATTCTTTTGCCAGTTTTATTGCGGGCTCTGTTGGGCGCCAGTGGAAAATTCCTATATTGTAGGCAGCACCAACTGTTCAAGGAAAAGAAAGAATCAGTTTTAACTGAAGGAGTTACAAGAACGGTCATATATGAGTTAAAAGAAGAAAGTGATAAATGTGCAAAATAGTTGTGACTTGAGCTCTGATTGAATGCATGCATGGTCTCATAAAAAAGAAGAGGGCAGGTCTCCAATAACAATACTACTATGGGGACACAACTTGAAAACAGGATAAGCAGATGAAAAGGCAATTCTTCTTGAAACATGTTTTTACCTTGTTTCCAGTCAGCCAATCTGTCGTCAACAACTGTTGGCACAACTTGGTCACTTGAAGTTAAGACGTCTGCATCAGGGTATCGAGCAAGATATGGAAGTGGATCCTGTTAAAGGAACATTAAATATGAAGTATGATTTTCATGTATATCTTCTGAAGTGACTATAAATGATCATGAGGTAAAATACTATGAGATAATGGCAGCCAGTTTCCCTTTCATAAAAAAGTATATATAAGGCAGCAGAGTAAGAAACATTACACAAGCCAATAAAAATACACACAGAGCGAAAATATAAAATTTTAAGGAGCACAACACCTAGGAACAGCTAGTATTTATCACTGAAATTTTTGTTCTTATAGAATCAGAGAAATCCAAATTCTTCCACAGTATGATAACATTCTAATAAAATCGAAGGTATCTACTTTAGGGGGAAAAATTAAACAATCAAAATAATGCTAAGTATCATAAATAAAGAAAGGCTTGACCTAGAGAGGAACAATCAAGTAACAGACATAGAATAGTACCTTCAGCCACACCATGTCTGTATCACACATCAATAGCTCAAAACCAAAAGGAAGTATAGCATTTATAAGTAAGACTTTCTCTCTCCCCATTTTATGAAACGTAGGAGAACCCCAGCCAACATCTATTGTGCTCATATGGCTGCCCATATCAAAGACTGGAATACCTTTCCAATACAAAGCCTTCAGTAGTTTGGTGTCCATAGCACCTAAATTACAACAATTCCAATTTATTGTCCACTTTTAAGCACAATTTCTTCTTATGTAACTGCTAAAAGATTTAAGAACTTACCAACAAGAAGATTAGAAACACCAAGATCCGTCAAGTGTTTAACCCAAGTCAGGATGAAATCCATAAACGCGAAGTTACCAAAGGTGACTACAATGATATTATCTTTCACCCTTTCTCCGACCAGTTCTTTAGTTAGTCTAAAGGACTTTAAAGGTGGCATTTTCGAAGTACGAGGTGGAGCCTCCCAAATAGGTCTCAACTGGTTGCTGCCAGGCTTTGATGCTATTGCTATTGGTTGAGAAATGTTGCTGGAAAGAGAAACCCCATCTACCATATTGAGTTGAGGATGTCAGTTAAGAAAATCATGTTCGGCGAAATGAAAAGCTAAAAGAGAGAAGTTGATGCAGTAAGCACAACATCATAATAAAAGGCAACGGAGAAAGTCTTGCAAAATACAACCAAATAGGCATTTGAGCAAAACTTGCAATATAATTCCACAAGAACTATGACTAATTCACGAGTTAAAAGAAGTTATTGCCAAAACTAATAAAACTAAGACTAAAACTAGAAAAAATTAAAATACAAAGAAAAAGTCCAAACTAACAAAAATGCAAAATTGAGCTCTGTTTTTCTAACCCATCAAAAAGGCTTCATTTTTACAAGGACCCAGCAATGAATATGATGTTACTTAGTTCTAATAACATATGCTCAACATTTGCATTAAAAAATAAAAAATAAAAATCCAGAAGCTTGAATAAAAGAAAGGAAAAAGTAGCCTACTTTGGGATAGAGGAGGGGACGAAAGCCAAGAAGTAGAGATAGACTGAGTGGTGGAAGCGGATGGAGAGTAAATGGCGGAGAATACGTAAAAGGAAGACACCACTATCCCCACTATGACGGTGGCGTATATCGTCAGAAACAGCGGTTTGGACCCAGCAGCTTCTTGAACAGCGTTTCTCCATCCCCCCATCTTAGCTGGGTTAGAACCTAATTGCTTAACTAATCTCAAACAATCATCTTTGTCTTCGTAAATTCGATCTCTTTTGCCGTTGAATTTTTCAGGATGGAAAAATGTCAAGAAAAGAGATTTGATTTGAATTGTGTTGTGTTGTGTTGTGTTTTGTTTATAATAGTCCAGTGTCTTCAGATCAAAATTATTAGCTGTGAGATGTAAGTTGTAAGAGCTCACCTGCCCTGCCCTGCCCCGCAAGCCCGGCCACCGGGTCAACTTCCCCAGCTTTGTTGTAAGTCTTTTATTATTTTATATAATAAATCACTAATCAGTCACAACTTTATTTTAAAAACATTTTTCTTTTTTTTTCAGTAATATTTATTTAAGCATTTATTATTATTATGAATTAATAAATAAATTTTTTGAAAGATATAAAAAAAATCAAGTATTGGCAAATTAAATTTTAAGTTTTGGTAGACAAATAATGATGCTTGTTACAAGCTCACAACAAAATAATAAATATGAATACATTGATAAAAGGTTTACTTCACAAACCAACTAGTTAATATTGAATTTGTAATGTCAACAACACTATACATAAAAATTATGAAGATTTAATGATAAGTAGTGCAGGGTCAGTACTAAATATTAATATTTTGATAGAGGATTGCAAACCAACTAGAAAATATTGAAATTAGTTGTAATCTTTATGAGCAAAATCTTTAACACTGTCGATTAGGAAGAGTTTTGGATCTCTCTTAACATTGAAATTGACATGAGAACAAAAGTAATGAAAGAAGAAAGAATATAATTAGAAAATATATATATATATAATAAAAGAAGTTGATATATATGAAGAAGGACAGGACACAAATAGAGAAAACAGCAAAGTAATAATGAGAAAATCTGATTTACATTATATTACATTACATATTATATTACATTACATGTGAAGTGAAGTGAAGAGAAGAGAAGAGAAGAGACGATAATAAAATTAACATGGGATGGATGTTGTTGGGAAACATAATAACCAAAGTTTTAATATCTGTTTGTGTATGGAACAGGTTCCGCTTCTATCGTTTGAATTAAATGGAGATGTCCTTGGACTTGGATTCATTATTATTTTTTAGTATTAATTAGTAATTGATTTCTCTGCCTCTACTGTACTACTGGCCTGGGTTCGGCTCTTAATTATTAACCATCCTCTTGCATCACCAGATTTAGATAGGGATTTCAATTTTCAATATACATAGAATCAATAATAATAATTACGTGGTTACTTATTTGCTCACAAAAAAAATCAAGTAGTCTGATCTGGTCTACTCAATATGGGAACTCTGGGAATTATTTATGTCCCTTATTTGAATTCAATTTCAATTTTCCATAGCTACGGAATCTTGCATGTCAGTTTAGAATTCAATCATAATACGCATCTTTCTTTCGATGTGGTGGGAGCCTTCTCTTTGTATTCTCTGTTCTACCACGCCGTATTATAATAATATATATTTGAAATTTTATTTATTCAATTTCTTTTTTTTTAAAGTAAATAAATTAATAGCAGCAAAGATTAAATATGCATCCTTAATTATTCCTTATACAATCATCATGTAGTAATAGATTGCAAGTATATTATTTTTGAGCAGGAAAGGGACGAGAAATAAAGAGCCAGTTTTAAGACCCTTATGTTGTGATTATTCCCTTGCTTGCATAAAGACATAATAGTGTATATATATGTATTACACCTACTTTTAGCTTCTCGCTCGCATATATGCAAAAATCCAATTCTATGAATCTTCAAAACTCTCTTCCTTCACCCTTCTCTAAAGAGTATAATTATTAATAATTAAATCAAAGACGTCTCATATATCAACGGCCTCAGCCTCATCTGATTTCTCTGAAACAAAATATTATTATTGTTCAGAAAGAACTTGAAGAAACCCAAAAAGATAATTAAGAATCCAGCATACATGTGGTTGTTTGGATTTTCCACAAGGCGGAAACACCTATGGATTATGGGTGCAATTCTGCTAGTAATCCTTCTCACAATGATGTTGAAGAAGTTGGCCGTCTACTTTGAGGCACAGGCTGAGGCAACCAATAAATCTGCTGCTGATAATCAGGTAATAAAGGTGCAGAACAAGGAAGGAAAGAATATTAATATTGATGATGAACAACCTAATTCAAGAAAGAGCTGCAGTTTGTGTTGCAATAATAATGGCGCCCTAATTAGGACTTACGCACTTGAAGAGCTGAAAATGGCAACAAGTGATTTCAGGATAAGAATAGGTGTTGGAGCAACTTCTTTTGTGTATCTTGCTGAGCTAGCAGCAGGTGATGCAAAATTCGGAGCTGTCAAACGTGTGATGGAGGAGAGAGGCGGTAGCAAGAAGATCTTCTTGGATGAAGTTTCTGTTTTGCTTAGAATTTCTCATCCAAATTTGGTTGGATTGCTTGGTTTCTGCTTGGAAAAAGGTGACCCATTTCACTTCCCCTTAAATTAATTAATCTCTTTTAATTTCATGCGATATAATAATACATTTTTTAACATATATCTATATGTATCCTAACAATTTTGATAAACGCTAATACCAACTATTATAGAAAGTGGTTCCACTTCCATGCAATTTTTCATTTTGCTTCCAGAATAACAAGTTTATGTTTTTTTGGTTCAAAAGATTTCAGAACGTATTTCGTGCCCAAATTATAGTACTTACATTACAGCTAGAACCCATGAAGAACATTTATGTAGCTATTATGGACCTAGCCTTGCCTTTCCAATTAAAATACAATATTGACAGACTTTAACCCACAAGCAATGTCCCATTTTGATGCTGTTGGACCTATCTTGCTCCAACTATGGGCCTAGCCTTGCCTTTAGTTCATTTTTGAACTTGCTTACTGTTGTTTACACATCGTTCTTTCCATGTACAGAATTAGAAACTGTTGTTGTGAATCTGAATTCTGAACGTGGGCACTTGAATAAAAGATATTCTCATAACTAATTAACCATATATATATATATATATGCCCTAAATTGTTTAAGCAGGAGAACAACTTCTACTGCTGGAATACGTGCCAAATAAGAGCCTCTTTGACAGGATGCACACATACCATGGGCAGTCCTCAGGGATACTGACATGGTCAAACCGGTTGAGCATTGCCCTCGACATTGGTCGAGCCCTGGACTACCTCCATTCTCAAGCTGATCCACCCATAATCCACAGAGACGTCAAGTCCTCTAACATTCTTTTAATTGACAATAACCATGCCAAACTTGCAGATTTTGGGCTTTGTAAATTGGGCTATGACAAGCCCGGCTCTCAAAACCCAACCAACATCAAAGGTTCATTTGGTTATGTCGACACCAATTACCTCAAAACAGGCCTGGTATCACCAAAGAGTGATGTCTATAGCTTTGGGGTCTTGCTGCTTGAACTCATAACAGGTTTGAAATCAACGCAAGGCTCTGTGACATTGGCAGAATGGACGGAAGAATTCAGGAAAAATCAGGACGTTGAGGTTTCGGCTAAAATGTTGGACCCAAAACTCAACGGTAATGCAAATTTAGAGCAACTAAAGGTCTTGATTGATTTAGCTAATGCAGCACTGCTTCAAAATTCACAAGGGAGACCAGATATGAGCCAGATTGTAGATAGGATTTTGACTTGTATGGAACCTCAACCTCATCCTCCTTTGCCGGTATAAACCTGTTAATACATGTACATAAGTAATAACATGCGAATAATCTTTTTCTTTTTGTCCATCACACAATATTCATTCATTAACCATAAATAACGTTCATAGTGTTGTACATATATACTTTTTATTTTACTAAAATAACAAATAAAAAAATTATTGAATTTTACCACTTTATTTAGATAAGTCCATATACTTTTATTGCATCCAAATAAACTCTTAACTTTTTATTTGTCCAAATACACCCTTAACCTTTAAATTTGTAAGCAAATAAACCCTTAACATTTCATTTGTATCCAAATAAGCCCTTAAAATAAATCAATTTTTTGTTTGAAATAAAGGTTTATTTGGGTGTAAATCAAAAAATAAGAATTTATTTGGGTACAATAAAAATATATGGACTTATTTTAAAAAAAGTGAAATAGTTCATGAGATTTTTTAGTAATTTTTTTAGGCTTTTTATTTTTGAGATGACTAGGGAAATTTATTTCTCTAAGTTCATCTTACCAAGAATTCTATGACTGGAGGAGGTTTCTCTTCTAATTGTCCATCTCTATGAAAACTTTGCTCAAACTCCTATTTATTTACTATAAAAATCCTCTAAACACGAATCTTCCTCCCAAAATTTATTAATAAATTCAAATACTATATGTTTTAAATAACCAAACTTAAAAGTTCAACCAATAAATTAAGGTTTTTTTTTTTTTTTATTTTGAAACTCTCTAACATGCAAATTAAGAAGTTGATAGCATTATTTCCATCAAAAAGTTGTTTATAATTATCCAAGTTTAGGATTACACAAAGGAATATTACTTAATTCACACTCTCACATGGTAGAATAGAATATACATTTCATTTTAAGGAATGACCCTTAAATATCTTCATATTATCTGCCATTCATAAACCTAATCTACATTGAGTTTGTATTGAATTTTGAATAGAAAAACTAGAAGAAAAAAACAAAAACATCTTCTTAGTTCATATATCAACTAATCATCTATTCACCTCGAGTTGGAGGTTTTTTTTTTTTAAGTCAAGATTTGAGAAAAATTAAGGATGGAGCATTTTGAAGAGCTGGGGATGTTCCCCTTGTTGAATTCAACTCATAAAGAAGGTATGTAAACAATATTTCGGATTAAGCCCATGTTTAGGTGAAGTTCTTTATTTTTGCACAACTTATGAAAGTTCGAATTAATTTTTTTTTTTTTTTTTTATATTTGGGATTGTCAAGATTTGATCTTTTATTATTATAATTAAAAATTCAGCACTCTACCAATAAATCACACGGCTGTTGGCTCGAACTAGTTCTTTAAATGGTGAGAAATATACATCAAACGTTCAAGTGCTTGACTTAGATACGATTCTTTGTTAATTTTGATATATTATAATAATTAAATCCCCAAGTCAAAGTTGTTTATGTTAATTGAACGACATTTAAAAGCACAATTATTGCAAGCATTAACTACACGTTCAGTTCATCTAAATATGAGTAGTTTATTATTGCATCCGAATATGGGAAATTAACTTACTAGGATCTTACACGATTGCACATGATCCGATGATCACATTCTAAATTAACAAATTTTATAATATTAAACAAAGCTCAATGTTCCTTCAAGAACACTTTCCTGGTGCCATCTATTGGGCAGCATTGATGTGATTCACAAGCAAATAATTAATACGTGCGATAGAAATTAAACTCAATAAATTAAAGTACTGTTGAATATGGACAAGCTTAAGAGTTAAGACGATCACATTTTTTTTTACTGTTTAGCTAAGTGTTTACTTCAAAATCCTAGTCGGTCAAAACTTCATCAGCTGATCATGAGTCATGACCCACGCCTTAACTTATTTGAGAGTCAACCATGCATGAATGGCTCCCAATGCAATCGACCATCCCTTCATGATTTTGTTAAATAATTAAGTCAACTAAGAATATCAATTACTGCGATAATAAAAATCTTTAAGAATTTCTCTCTTTCTCTCTCTCTCTCTTTTAAAAAAAAAAAAAAAAAATAAATAAATAAATGGAAACATTATATATATATATAATTTTACTAATAGATTGTCAAAGCACCGAATCCATCTGACTTGGAGTTTTTCCGATCGGAGGATTAATTTAGAGTATGTTAATCATATTGGATCCATCATCCATGTCGATGTGTACCTCGAGTGACATATGAAATTTGATCCTAGAAAAAATGTTAAGGTGATATTTAAAGAAATAAAAATATAATTAATGATTTTTTTTTTAATTTAATAAAAATAATATATTAAATATAAAAAAATTAAATAATTATTAAATAATCTTTAACTAGTGCCTATAGACATCGGTTAATCAGATTCATACATTAATTGATTAGCATATACATTGTAATTACTACTATAGAGAGCTTCAATTAATTTATACTAAGTATCTTATAAACTCATTGTTAGAGAATGTTAATTTATACCACATTGAATGTACATACTACGTACGTGCATGTGTACTTCAAATCAAATAGAAGCACGTGTCTCCCTGTGCATGGGTTACCCCGCCAGTTATTAAAATTAAATTTAGGTCAAACCATGTTTAATGAATGAATTAATTAGTAGTGTTAGCTTAATTAATATTTTATTATATAAGAGATTAAACTATGAAGAATTGACAGATGGGCCATTTTGCAAAGAACATTGTTTTGATTATGCATATATATATATATATATATATATTTGTTAAACATCAATTTGTCCCCCAAAAAAATTATACTACTAGTCCTAGACACTACACTAACACTAGTATAGAATATAGTGAAGTAATTAAGTATGGTGTGGAACACTTCCAAAACAGCCACGCTCTTATCTGTAAAGTCAGAGAATGACTTGTAAAGTAAAGAAAGTGATTAAGCATGAAAGGGCATATGCCTATCTATTCTATTGTAATAACTAGTACTGTAATATTTACGGCTTATTTTTTTACCTTTCTTTTCTCTATAGCTTGATCTTGATTCTTGATCCATCTTTTTTCATTTTTTTTCTTTTTCCTATACAAGTATAGGGTCCTTCTCAGGGCTTGATAACATCATAAAAAAAAAAGAGGATTTAATTAATTAATTAGCTAAAAGTCAAGTGGTATCCACCCCAGAAGTTGCAAAACACCAAAAGAGTATAATATATCCAAGTGTGGTAGGAGAGGATGATTTGTTATTTTGGCTGCCCATCTCATATTGTCTCATTCAGAATAAATATATGGAACATATAATAAACAAAACTCTAGAGAGAGACAGAGAAACAGAGGGGAGAATAATATTATTAATACAATAGTACTTACTAAATGTAAAATGCACATTCATATAACTTAGCAGAGAGAGTAATATTGAGAAATGGGGGATAATAACCAACGCTCAAACAGTCCTCAAAAAGTTGAAACTTATATTGATTGCAAAAACAAGTAGCCAGCATGCATATACAATTGTTGCAAAGCGAACTGGGGTGATCCCTGGTTTTGTTTATAAGTGGTTTTCTTTGGCCCATAGGATTGGATACAATTGCCATACCTAGCTACGTACGTATTCTGCAGGCATACGGCATGGGCTGGCTTGCATTTAATATTCTCACTCTTGCATGAAATGAAACACGCTGGAATTTGCTTCTGCGTTGAACGGAAAATTAAATTAAACAATCATCACTTTGCTTTATTTATTTATTTATTTATTTATTTAATTAGCACAAGTTTCTTCATGTACCTTTACCAGAGTCATCATGCACGTTTAACTTCTTTAATATGTTAGGAAAGAAATGTGACAGAAACTTAGTAGTGGTGAGAATCTGAATTAATTTGTTCAAGTCAAGTACTTGATATGGCTAGGAAGCATCCAACTAGACTAGTTAAGAGGCCGGGTGGCACTGCATCTGTATTCTGTCTGGATATATCATAATTGAGATTTGAGAGCACATACAATTATCCCCAGTGGATTCCCCCAAAAAAGAAAAAACCAAAGGAAAAAATTTCCAGTCAAACTACAATTGGTGTAATAATTACTTTGCATCTAGTCAATAAACCTACACTATGATCACTGATATCGGTGGCAAAATTGATACCAGCCAGCTAATCATATATGAAACTGATTTAACGTTGAAATCATCAAATCTTTCAAGAGGATGTTAGAATTGTGGCCAAAATCTCATAGTCAAGAAAGATGGTTTTGCAAATTCAACATTGTCGGCTCCCACTCTCAATAGCCAAAACCAAATTCTTCACGTAATATTGCATAGCCGAATTCAAAACAATTTTGATATGTTCTTGGCAAATTCTGGTAGCCATCATATCTATAGTGTTCACACCCACCATTTGCTCCTATAAAAGGGCATTGGGTATTGGCAGGAGTTGAGGTGAGAGAGCAGAGGAGAGCAGAGGAGAGCAGAGGAGAATTGAGCTAGAGCTCCAAAGAGAGCTCCATGAGCTCCCTCCCGGTTGAGGCATAGTGAGAGCTCCAGAGGGAGCCCCTCCCGGTAGAGGTGATGAGAGAGTTTAGAGGCAGTAGCTGCCTGTTAGATGCTTGTGTATTGAGGTGTTGAGTGTGTGCTAGAAAGAGCACTTGTAATATGTAGCCGGTTTATATCCGGTTTGTACTCCATCTCCGATTAAATACAAAGCTTTGCTCCTCCTCCCGTGGACGTAGGTATATTGGCCGAACCACGTAAAATATCTGTGTTTCTTTTGTGTGTTCAGTTCCTATTTTCTCATCTCTTATTTTAGTTGTGAGACACTATTCCGTCACTCTGGTACCTAACAGTGGTATCAGAGCCATTGGTTCGTGGTCCTTATTCCGCTGCAGTGAAAGTGTTGGTTCTTAGTATGCTCTGTGGTTGCAGTATTGTCTGATCTTCCACATCAGAAAAGAATTATTCTTGTTGCTGGAAATAAAGTGTGGTAGTGTGAAAGTGTCTAGGGAAGTTCTGGCTAGGAAAGACTTGGTATTTAAGTGTGTCTATCAGTGACCCACCTCTCTTTCCTGGGAACCTACCTGGTGCACTATTCACGGGCTACGGTCACTGTTCCAGTATACGGTCACTATTCACGTATACGGTTACTATTCATACGTGTGGTTGTATACTTTTGCAGTAATTGTTAACGTATACTGGATTTGTTCTAGTGTACGACATACGTACAATACTGTTCACGTATACGGTACTATTCACGGTGAAATAGTGTAACACGCTTCAGTTCGTGTACAACCATGGCAGCAAAATTCGAGATAGAGAAGTTCAGTGGGAGAAATTTCTCCTTGTGGAATATTGAAAGTAGTGAAAGGAAACCTTGTGGTGATGAAAGCAGAGAAGATCACAAGCAATCTATACATGCTTTTGGGAGAGACGTTGCAAGAGGCAGATGCATCAGTTGCAGCAGCCAGCCAAGAAGAAACGACGATGATGTGGCATCGCAGATTAGGCCATATGTCAGAGCGAGGCTTGAAAGTCCTTGCAGAACGCAATCTCCTGCCCGGGCTCAAGATGGTCAATTTACCTTTCTGTGAGCACTGTGTGATAAGCAAGCAGCATAGATTGAAGTTTGCTAAAGTAACTACAAGAAGCAAACACATACTGGACTTAATCCATTCTGATGTGTGGGAGTCACCAGAAATATCCCTGGGTGGAGCAAAGTATTTTGTATCATTCATTGATGACTATTCCAGGAGATTATGGGTGTACCCAATCAAGAAGAAGTCAGATGTGTTTCCAGTATTCAAGGAGTTCAAAGCACAAGTAGAGCTTGAAACTGGGAAAAGAATCAAGTGCTTGAGGACAGACAATGGAGGAGAATATGTAGACGGTAACTTTCTAGCATTCTGTAAGAAAGAGGGTATTATGAGACAATTCACGGTTGCACATACGCCTCAACAGAATGGTGTAGCAGAGCGGATGAACAGAACTCTCCTAGATAGAACAAGAGCCATGCTGAGAACAGCGGGATTGGCCAAATCTTTCTGGGCAGAAGCAGTCAAAACCACCTGTTATGTGATAAATCGATCACCATCAACGGCGATTGGTTTGAAGACGCCTATGGAGATGTGGAAAGGAAAGCCAGCTGATTATTCTTCTCTACATGTGTTTGGATGTCCTGTGTACGTGATGTACAACTCCCAAGAAAGAACAAAGCTGGATCCAAAATCCAGAAAATGTATATTCTTGGGTTATGCTGACGGTGTTAAGGGGTATCGCCTGTGGGATCCCACTGCCCGCAAGGTTGTTGTCAGCAGAGATGTAGTTTTTGCAGAAAATGAACTGCAAAGTGAGCAAACAAATGACAACACTTCAAAAGAGACTGCTACAGTGCAGATGGATAGAAATTCTCAAGAAGATGATTCTTCTGAAGCAGAACCAGAGCATGAGGTACCAGAACCAGTTGAGTCCGAGGCTGTAGAAGTTCGACGGTCAACTCGTGAGAGAAGGCCTCCAAATTGGCACACGGAGTATGTTACGGAGAGCAATGTTGCATACTGTCTTTTAACAGAGGATGGAGAGCCATCAACTTTTCATGAAGCTACTAGTAGCCCAGATGCTTCTCTGTGGATGACAGCAATGCAGGAAGAAATTGAAGCTCTTCACAAGAACGAGACATGGGAACTGGTGGAATTACCACGTGGCAGAAAAGCCATTGGTAACAAATGGGTCTACAAGATCAAGCGGGATAGCAATGATCAAGTAGAACGATATCGTGCTAGATTGGTTGTAAAAGGATATGCTCAGAAAGAAGGTATTGACTTCAACGAGATATTTTCTCCAGTTGTCAGACTTACTACTATCAGAGTAGTGTTGGCTATGTGTGATGCATTTGATTTAGCTTGAAGAAGAAATTTATATGCTCCAACCAGAAGGTTTTGTTGAAACAGGCAAAGAAAACTTGGTTTGCAGGTTGACCAAATCTCTGTACGGTCTAAAGCAGGCGCCCAGATGTTGGTACAAGAGATTTGATTCTTTCATAATTAGCCTTGAATACAACAGACTGAGTTCAGACCATTGTACGTACTACAAGAGGTTTGATGATAATGATTTCATTATTTTGCTGTTGTATGTGGATGACATGTTGGTGGTAGGCCCCAACAAAGATCGAATCCAAGATTTGAAGGCACAGTTGGCTAGGGAGTTCGATATGAAGGACTTGGGACCCGCAAACAAGATTTTAGGGATGCAAATTCACCGAGACAGAAAAGACAGGAAAATTTGGCTTTCTCAAAAGAATTATCTGAGGAAGGTCTTGCAACGCTTCAACATGCAAGATTGTAAGCCAATATCTACCCCACTTCCTGTCAATTGTAAATTATCCTCAGGTATGAGTCCTAGCAATGAAGCAGAGAGGATGGAAATGTCTCGAGTACCGTATGCATCAGCGGTGGGAAGCCTTATGTATGCTATGATATGTACAAGACCAGACATTGCACAAGCAGTGGGAGCGGTCAGTCGATTTATGGCAGATCCTGGTAGAGAGCATTGGAGGATCCTTAGATACATTAAAGGAACCTCAGATGTTGCATTATGTTTTGGAGGATCAGAACTTGTTGTCAGGGGTTATGTTGATTCAGATTTTGCAGGTGATCTTAATAAAAGGAAATCCACTACTGGCTATGTGTTCACACTTGCAGGAGGAGCGGTAAGCTGGTTATCTAAGTTACAGACTGTTGTAGCTTTGTCTACTACAGAAGCTGAGTACATGGCAGCTACCCAAGCATGCAAGGAAGCAATATGGATACAAAGGTTAATGGAAGAACTCGGGCACAAGCAGCAGAAGATTATTGTGTATTGTGACAGTCAGAGTGCCTTGCACATTGCAAGGAATCCAGCCTTTCATTCCAGGACAAAGCATATAGGTATACAGTATCACTTTGTTCGAGAAGTAATAGAAGAAGGAAGTGTGGATATGCAAAAGATTCACACCAAAGACAACCTAGCAGATGTTATGACAAAGCCAATCAACACTGACAAGTTTATTTGGTGTCGATCCTCCTATGGTCTATCAGAAACGTAAGCAACATGGAATGGCAAGACAGAAAGAGTGGTGTGAAGATATGATTGGTTTAATCAAATCTTCAAGTGGGAGATTGTTAGAATTGTGGCCAAAATCTCATAGTCAAGAAAGATGGCTTTGCAAATTCAACATTGTCGGCTCCCACTCTCAATAGCCAAAACCAAATTCTTCACGTAATATTGCATAGCCGAATTCAAAACAATTTTGATATGTTCTTGGCAAATTCTGGTAGCCATCATATCTATAGTGTTCACACCCACCATTTGCTCCTATAAAAGGGCATTGGGTATTGGCAGGAGTTGAGGTGAGAGAGCAGAGGAGAGCAGAGGAGAGCAGAGGAGAATTGAGCTAGAGCTCCATGAGCTCCCTCCCGGTTGAGGCATAGTGAGAGCTCCAGAGGGAGCCCCTCCCGGTAGAGGTGATGAGAGAGTTTAGAGGCAGTAGCTGCCTGTTAGATGCTTGTGTATTGAGGTGTTGAGTGTGTGCTAGAAAGAGCACTTGTAATATGTAGCCGGTTTATATCCGGTTTGTACTCCATCTCCGATTAAATACAAAGCTTTGCTCCTCCTCCCGTGGACGTAGGTATATTGGCCGAACCACGTAAAATATCTGTGTTTCTTTTGTGTGTTCAGTTCCTATTTTCTCATCTCTTATTTTAGTTGTGAGACACTATTCCGTCACTCTGGTACCTAACAGAGGATGGTAGCGTCTGCTGCTGATAGATATTTTTTGTAGGTTTAATTAATTTGTTTGGGTTTGAAACTTTGAAGGGATGGCCATGCATGATTTGGTGCAAAAAGGTGCCATTCAGACAAAGACGAAAAAAGGATTTGTTAGATTGAAAAGGTAAGCTGATGTCAAATTCCTGCAAAATAAATGGGACCTTTTTGTGGGAGTGATGAATCCACAAGCCTTGCTAAAGAGAGGAGGGAAGATCTTGGGTTGATCATAATCTTACTTTTTATTATGGAAATTGGAAACCCAATTGAGTAAAATCAAACATTTCTTTTGGGAGACATGGGCATGGGGTAAGAAACAACCAAGTGAATGCATGTCATCTTCAGAAGTCACACTTGTAATAGTGGGTGATCTCTCACTATCTCTCCCCCGAGAATAAAACAAATGATAGCTGGAACCAAGTACTCTTGAAAGGAAAAAAAAAAACAAAACAAAACAAGTGGATAATCCGATTCCCAAATCATTCAGAACAGGACGCCCCTGATCCAAACTTGTGTTAATTTACTCATTACTTAAAAACTACTTCACTACAGTCTTAGTATAGTATAATATAGTGCTAATTAATTAATTAATGCCAACTAAACTTGAAAAAGCTCTTATCAGGCTATAACCAACAAGCAGTTTCATGTAATACAAGAAATCTACAAATTATAAAAGCAAAATTCTGGTGTAAAATAAATGAGGCAGTTGCGTTAGATTCGGTTAATCTTTCTTAAAACAGTCATTGTCACAGTGGCAGTATATAGTTTTTGCAGTATCAGTTGAATATGTATGATTAGATTACAACTTAAAAGTTACAATTAATCTGCTGCAGAGATATTAAGAAATCAGTGCGAGTGGTTAACTAGTACTATGAGTAATAGGTAACGATTAAGATTAAGAAAAAGTAGTAGTAGGAAGTAGGAACCTAATTAATTTGCATGCATTAGAGAATATTAATTTCAATTGCGAATTTATATTTATGCAATGATAGAGTATGAGATTCATACACTGTCAATTAATCACAATTAAACATTTTATTAATGAGCAAAACAAAAAATTAAGGATCTATAAATAAAAATTAATGAGTTATTTTTTTTTTATTTTTTTTATTTTTTATTTTATTCATTAATAAAATATTTTATTATTATTCACTGATAATATATAAAATCTCATAAATCAATCTATTTCTTACGGCGAGGCGAGGCTAAGAGTAGAATTTAATTGGTAGTTACATATTTTTTGTCTTTATTTTTTGTCTTTAAATTAAACAATAGATCCTAAGCTACAACAAAAAGAATCCAATCCAGCATGTAATAAACTGTATTTAGACACGCTGACCATTCAAAAGTCCACCCTTTATAAAAGTTTTTGGGGGATAATTCTGATGACACCTGTCCCTGTCGTATAGGGCATACTTATCAACTAAACGGCTTTGATTTATTTTGTAAGGTCCATTTGAAGGGCAGGTGGTTAGCTGTATCATTGTCCACGTACAGCCACGTCAACATCTACGATAGATTCCTAGTCCCTAGGCAGAATTATTGGAAAGGATGGGAAACAAATGGATATGTACGCGCGGGAGGGTGCGTGCTAGTAGGCGATAGCCGTACAACTACAACTACAAGTAATTGTTTATGATTTCGTTTATAATGTATTATCCGTATATAAATTTTATACATTGATAATGGATTTATATTGACATTTTATTAAAAGGTTAATCATTAAATCTTAATTCTTAATCTTTAATTCTAATCATTAATCCTAATTCGACATATAATATCATAAAATATATTATTAATGTATAATTTTATACACTGACAGTATCCATTGTTTATTGATTCTTTATCCCATTCCTTATTCCCGTCCCAAAGTCATTTTTACAGGAAATTGAAATTCGCATCTTTATTTTGAAAACGACCGGAAGTTTTTGTTTAATTCCAGGAGAGGTTATGCAATTCTCGTTTTAATTTCTGACTCATGGCATGAAGTGATGAAAAATGTCAAAAATCTAGATACATAAGCTGGAAAGTGGAAAGTAATTTTCAATTTTCTTTCCATTTAATTAAAAACAGCAAATAATGTATTTTTCTTTAAATCTCTATAATAAACAACAACATTAATAAGTTACGCATTTATATTTTAATTAGGATTAATAATCCAATAAATAGTATTATATAATAAGGAAAAGGATTATAAAAATTCATTTGATAAGATATTATCACTTAGTATATATCAAATAATATTGTTGTATCCTAGATGTTTAATAATTTTAGATAATAGCCAAAGATGGATGAATTTAAATTACACAACTGATATTTCAAATGTATATACATGTCTTAGTTAATTAGAACGAGACATTGACTCGTTTTATGGTAATAGAATTAGTTTTCACCATTTAATAATATATAACTAACAAGTAAGGTTTCTAGCTAGGGTTTGTTTTACTAAATTTTTCTTTATCTAAATTTGCTATATATAGATATTATACAATATTATTTATTATTTGTAAGATATCATGAATATGTGTAAAATATTAGTATTATTATGGGATAAAAGAGTACCTCATTTCTTAGCTCAAGCATTATTTTATATATATATATATATATATATATATATAATTAAGACAAAACTATAATTAGACTTATCAATTTATTTCAAACTTACTTTACACACACAGTCGTCTTTTTTTTTTCTTTTTTTTTTGCCAAAAAAACAATCATATATTATATTTCATTAGAATCACCTACGGTATACACTTTTGAAAAGAGAGGACAGACATTAATAAAGCAGAAGAATATTAATGCTTCTAATGATATCCTAATTCACCACATTTGCAACAACATTTGGGAGGAGTTGGTATTCCATCCTTGTTCAAAATGCACGCAGTTCCCTTTATATGCCGGTAGGACCGTAAATGAATCAAACTTGAATGAATAAGTTTTGTTTGTGTTCGTTTATTTATTTTTGAGTTTGTTCATATTCGATTCGTATTCATTAAGTATTTTCAAATTGTGTTCAAGCTTTGTTCGTTTAAAATTGAGTGTGTTCGTGTTCGTTCATTTAATGTTCACGAACAAGTTCATTTAAATTAAATGGACTTGTTCGTAAACATTAAATGAACATGTTCATGAACATATAATCGAACATGTTCGCGAACAATTAAAAATATGTTCAAGAATAATAAATAAACAAACAAATATAAAACAAGTCAATTTTAAATTATTATTAAATATAAAATAATAAAATAAAAACATAATTAAATTTAATTTATTACTAAATTATTAAATTTAAGTTATTAAATAATATTAATTATATTATAAATAAATAAAATACAAATAATAATAGTAATATTAATTATATTATATTATAAACGAACAATAAACGAACATAAACGAATTTTAAACAAACTAATAAATGAGTTTGAAATGAACCATAAACGAGCTTGTTCATGAATATAAACGAACCGAACACACATCTGTTCGAACTCGGTTCGTTTAATAAACGAACATTAAAATTATGTTCATAATCATTTATTTAGCTTAATAAATGAACATAAACAAATAAAAATTTAACTATTCACGAACGATTTATCGATCGCTCTGTTCGTTTACAGTCTTATATGTTGGTTTTAAAAGGAAATAAAAAGTAGTCATGAAAAAAAAAAAAAAAAAAACACAAAGGAAACAGTACGGAAGGCGTGGAGCGACGCGCGAAAGAGATGGTGGAGGTTGGGTACGGGAAGGTCCAGAATAGAGCTTATAGACGCGTGGACCCACCCAACTTTGTTATTTGCATTAAAAAGCAAAAGATATATATATATATATATATATATATATAAATATGATGATGATAAAACTGAGGTGTCTTAGAAATAGAAAAAAATGGCCACATACATACATATATACATAGATACATACAAAAAATTTGCAATTTGCAGTTGGCAACTATGCAAATGGAAGGAAGCATCAAATTGGACATATTATTATATTAGAAATGAATTAAGCTCCAACTGTACTGTGCATGCACTTACTTACTTACTATTAAGTATATATATTTTGACAATAATTAATAATAATCAATATTATGGATGGGATGGGACATGCAAAAACTTAGGTGAATTGGGGTACCTACGGTACAGGTGTCTTTGCTGTTGTACCAATTCCCTCCTTATTTATGAAATTGATAGTACAATACAAATACAAATATAAATTTAAATCTTTGGTTTAGGCCGGGTCAAGGACACCGGACACCTCCTCCACTGTTTAATTCAATGTTTGAAATCAACCACAACATATAAATATAGGCATACCTTTTTATCCACAAATTTTTGGTTTAGGGTCAAGGATCCCATTGGTTGGCATTGGTACATACAGATATACTAATAGTTAATTAGTTAGATTGTAGGATTTTCTACTCCCATAATTTGTCCACACAAAAAAAGAAAGAAAATCAAATTCAAAATTGCCTGCCCCCTTTGGACATGTACAAAATATAAATATAGGCATACCTTTTTTTTTCTTCATGGGATTGTAAAATATAAATATATGCATACTAGGAAAAGCAAGAAATGGCGCTTGCATGTGTTAGGTACCAGAGTGACGGAATAGTGTGAATAGTGTCTCACAACTAAAATAAGAGATGAGAAAATAGGAACTGAACACACAAAATTTAACGTGGAAAACCCTCAATGAATAAAGGGAAAAACCACGGGGCAAGACTAGAAGAATTTCACTATGAGAAAATATTACAACACCTCTCTCTAAATACTAGGAGAGAACAACCTCACAAAGAATATAAGAAAGTATACAAGAGAGGAAGAGATAATTCTTGGGATGGTTTTAATACTTCTCCTTAAGGCTCTTTATATAGCCTTCAAGGAGGAACTCTAACAATTCTCCCACCGATGTGGGATTCTAACAATTCTCCCACTTGAAGATTTGATTAAACCAATCATATCTTCACACCACTCTTTCTGTCTTGCCATTCCATGTTGCTTACGTTTCTGATAGACCATAGGAGGATCGACACCAAATAAACTTGTCAGTGTTGATTGGCTTTGTCATAACATCTGCTAGGTTGTCTTTGGTGTGAATCTTTTGCATATCCACACTTCCTTCTTCTACTACTTCTCGAACAAAGTGATACTGTATACCTATATGCTTTGTCCTGGAATGAAAGGCTGGATTCCTTGCAATGTGCAAGGCACTCTGACTGTCACAATACACAATAATCTTCTGCTGCTTGTGCCCGAGTTCTTCCATTAACCTTTGTATCCATATTGCTTCCTTGCATGCTTGGGTAGCTGCCATGTACTCAGCTTCTGTAGTAGGCAAAGCTACAACAGTCTGTAACTTAGATAACCAGCTTACCGCTCCTCCTGCAAGTGTGAACACATAGCCAGTAGTGGATTTCCTTTTATTAAGATCACCTGCAAAATCTGAATCAACATAACCCCTGACAACAAGTTCTGATCCTCCAAAACATAATGCAACATCTGAGGTTCCTTTAATGTATCTAAGGATCCTCTTAACAACATTCCAATGCTCTCTACCAGGATCTGCCATAAATCGACTGACCGCTCCCACTGCTTGTGCAATGTCTGGTCTTGTACATATCATAGCATACATAAGGCTTCCCACCGCTGATGCATACGGTACTCGAGACATTTCCATCCTCTCTGCTTCATTGCTAGGACTCATACCTGAGGATAATTTACAATTGACAGGAAGTGGGGTAGATATTGGCTTACAGTCTTGCATGTTGAAGCGTCGCAAGACCTTCCTCAGATAATTCTTTTGAGAAAGCCAAATTTTCCTGTCTTTTCTGTCTCGGTGAATTTGCATCCCTAAAATCTTGTTTGCGGGTCCCAAGTCCTTCATATCGAACTCCCTAGCCAACTGTGCCTTCAAATCTTGGATTCGATCTTTGTTGGGGCCTACCACCAACATGTCATCCACATACAACAGCAAAATAATGAAATCATTATCATCAAACCTCTTGTAGTACGTACAATGGTCTGAACTCAGTCTGTTGTATTCAAGGCTAATTATGAAAGAATCAAATCTCTTGTACCAACATCTGGGCGCCTGCTTTAGACCGTACAGAGATTTGGTCAACCTGCAAACCAAGTTCTCTTTGCCTGTTTCAACAAAACCTTCTGGTTGGAGCATATAAATTTCTTCTTCAAGCTCTCCATGTAGAAAAGTCGTCTTTACATCTAGTTGTTCAAGATTTAAATCAAATGCAGCACACATAGCCAACACTACTCTGATAGTAGTAAGTCTGACAACTGGAGAAAATATCTCGTTGAAGTCAATACCTTCTTTCTGAGCATATCCTTTTACAACCAATCTAGCACGATATCGTTCTACTTGATCATTGCTATCCCGCTTGATCTTGTAGACCCATTTGTTACCAATGGCTTTTCTGCCACGTGGTAATTCCACCAGTTCCCATGTCTCGTTCTTGTGAAGAGCTTCAATTTCTTCCTGCATTGCTGTCATCCACAGAGAAGCATCTGGGCTACTAGTAGCTTCATGAAAAGTTGATGGCTCTCCATCCTCTGTTAAAAGACAGTATGCAACATTGCTCTCCGTAACATACTCCGTGTGCCAATTTGGAGGCCTTCTCTCACGAGTTGACCGTCGAACTTCTACAGCCTCGGACTCAACTGGTTCTGGTACCTCATGCTCTGGTTCTGCTTCAGAAGAATCATCTTCTTGAGAATTTCTATCCATCTGCACTGTAGCAGTCTCTTTTGAAGTGTTGTCATTTGTTTGCTCACTTTGCAGTTCATTTTCTGCAAAAACTACATCTCTGCTGACAACAACCTTGCGGGCAGTGGGATCCCACAGGCGATACCCCTTAACACCGTCAGCATAACCCAAGAATATACATTTTCTGGATTTTGGATCCAGCTTTGTTCTTTCTTGGGAGTTGTACATCACGTACACAGGACATCCAAACACATGTAGAGAAGAATAATCAGCTGGCTTTCCTTTCCACATCTCCATAGGCGTCTTCAAACCAATCGCCGTTGATGGTGATCGATTTATCACATAACAGGTGGTTTTGACTGCTTCTGCCCAGAAAGATTTGGCCAATCCCGCTGTTCTCAGCATGGCTCTTGTTCTATCTAGGAGAGTTCTGTTCATCCGCTCTGCTACACCATTCTGTTGAGGCGTATGTGCAACCGTGAATTGTCTCATAATACCCTCTTTCTTACAGAATGCTAGAAAGTTACCGTCTACATATTCTCCTCCATTGTCTGTCCTCAAGCACTTGATTCTTTTCCCAGTTTCAAGCTCTACTTGTGCTTTGAACTCCTTGAATACTGGAAACACATCTGACTTCTTCTTGATTGGGTACACCCATAATCTCCTGGAATAGTCATCAATGAATGATACAAAATACTTTGCTCCACCCAGGGATATTTCTGGTGACTCCCACACATCAGAATGGATTAAGTCCAGTATGTGTTTGCTTCTTGTAGTTACTTTAGCAAACTTCAATCTATGCTGCTTGCTTATCACACAGTGCTCACAGAAAGGTAAATTGACCATCTTGAGCCCGGGCAGGAGATTGCGTTCTGCAAGGACTTTCAAGCCTCGCTCTGACATATGGCCTAATCTGCGATGCCACATCATCGTCGTTTCTTCTTGGCTGGCTGCTGCAACTGATGCATCTGCCTCTTGCAACGTCTCTCCCAAAAGCATGTATAGATTGCTTGTGATCTTCTCTGCTTTCATCACCACAAGGTTTCCTTTCACTACTTTCAATATTCCACATTCAGTGTGGATCTTGCACCCGAGGTCATCCAATTGTCCAATTGACAATAAGTTCTTCTTTAAGCCCTTCACATGTCGTACCCCTTGAATTTTGCGAACAGTACCATCATGCATTTTTAATCTGACGGTACCGACTCCAGCAATATCTAAGGCGTGATCATTTCCCATGAACACAGATCCTTCCGAAATAGGTTCATAAGTGCAAAACCAATCTCGGTGTGGAGTCATGTGCCATGTCGCACCTGAATCCATTATCCAGACATCATTGAGTTTCTTTCCGCCTTTAGAACTAGTCGCTGCTTCACTATACAAGATTTCTCCATCATCTGAGGTACTTGCAGCACAACCTTGGGAGGTTGATGTTTCAGAATTCTTTTCTCCACCCTTCTTATTATGCCAACACTCCTTCTTCGAGTGCCCTCTCATGCCACAATTGTAGCATTTAAGATTCTTCTTTCTTCGAGATTTTGATCTACCATGATTCTGACTCCCACTGGAGCCACGTTCTGTTGATCTGCCTCTCATCACCGTTAAAGCCTCTGCTTGCTTTGAATTTTCTGACCTTTCCTCCTTATTCTTGCGCCTGGATTCTTCTTCAAGAATAGCACCGGCAACATCATCAAAGTGAAGAGAGTCACTAACATTGTTATTTGTGATGTTGATGATGAGTTGATCATACGAATCTGGTAAACTCTGAAGTAGAAGTTCCGCACGTTCATTTTCCGCTATTTTGAAATCTGATGCTGTGAGTTGAGCAAATAGCGTATTCAGAGTGTTGATGTGATCCGTTACCGACGTGGATTCACTCATTCGAAGAGTGTAAAGTTTCCTCTTCAAGAATATTCTGGTGTGAAGTGACTTCACCTCGTACAATTTGTTTAGAACATCCCAAATCTCCTTTGCAGTCTTCTTCTCTGCAACACTTGACAAAACTGAATCCGCCATTGCTAGGTGCAGATTGGCAACAGCATTGTCATCCTTCTCTTTCCACTTTTCATCAGTCATTTCTGTGGGTCTACTTTCAATTGCTTCTAGACAATTATCCTTCCTCAAAATTGCTCTTATCTTCAATTTCCACAAGGAGAAATTTCTCCCACTGAACTTCTCTATCTCGAATTTTGCTGCCATGGTTGTACACGAACTGAAGCGAGTTACACTATTTCACCGTGAATAGTACCGTATACGTGAACAGTATTGTACGTATGTCGTACACTAGAACAAATCCAGTATACGTTAACAATTACTGCAAAAGTATACAACCACATGTATGAATAGTAACCGTATCTGTGAATAGTGACCGTATGCTGGAACAGTAACCGTAGCCCGTGAATAGTGCACCAGGTAGGTTCCCAGGAAAGAGAGGTGGGTCACTGATAGACACACTTAAATACCAAGTCTTTCCTAGCCAGAACTTCCCTAGACACTTTCACACTACCACACTTTATTTCCAGCAACAAGAATAATTCTTTTCTGATGTGGAAGATCAGACAATACTGCAACCACAGAGCATACTAAGAACCAACACTTTCACTGCAGCGGAATAAGGACCACGAACCAATGGCTCTGATACCACTGTTAGGTACCAGAGTGACGGAATAGTGTCTCACAACTAAAATAAGAGATGAGAAAATAGGAACTGAACACACAAAATTTAACGTGGAAAACCCTCAATGAATAAAGGGAAAAACCACGGGGCAAGACTAGAAGAATTTCACTATGAGAAAATATTACAACACCTCTCTCTAAATACTAGGAGAGAACAACCTCACAAAGAATATAAGAAAGTATACAAGAGAGGAAGAGATAATTCTTGGGATGGTTTTAATACTTCTCCTTAAGGCTCTTTATATAGCCTTCAAGGAGGAACTCTAACAATTCTCCCACCGATGTGGGATTCTAACAGCATGCGCCAACTACAACCATATATAATTAGATTCACTTGGTACGTAGGAAGCATATATATATATATATATATATATATATATATATATATATATATATATATATATAACTAGATCGGTAGAGGCTATAAATTACAATTTTTTGTTAAAAGAAATTTGATTTAAGATGTTGTTGTGTTACCAACCACAACGTCAGAAGCGTATTTGTTAATAATGAATTGTCTTTTTGCGATTGTTTGTGTTTATTTATTTATTTAATTAGTTATCATTATCAATCATCATAATCATATATTCATATTCATATATAGGCGTTAGCCTACGAAGGTATTGGGTGGCTTAAGAAGACGTGGGTCGCCCAGCCATACAGAAATGGCCATTCGCCACCGCAGAACTCAGCGCCATGTAGTTTAATTAAATTTATTTATTAATCTTTTCGCTGGAATCAATTACTTAATATATATATATATATATATTAACCGATCCAAAAGAAATTTGAAAAGTTAAAATTGATATATAGGTAAATGATAATTGAGGATAATGGGTTTGGTTAGGTAATATATATATATATATATATATATATGTGTGTGTGTGGCTTTTGGTCCAGTTAAAGACCCATATATAACCCCATAAGACTCCTTAATTAATTTATTAATAGTTGAGCTAAGAGGAAGGAGTTGAATCGTAAACTGGAGCAATAATAGATTGGAATTTAAGCCAGAATTCAATCATTCTATTTAAAACTAATTAATTTAGTAAAGCACAATGTATGTAGCTAACAGCACAGTGATAGCATTAGCATTAGCATTAGCATTAGCATCAGCATCAGGAAATTATGGGATGGTTTTTTGAATACTGATTGGGAAAATGAGCATGCATGCTCAAAAACACTGCAGTGGCCAGTGGGCGTCCGTTTTTTAATTAAACACGTATCCTTAAAAATAAAAGGTTTTCAAAGAAGTTGCTATCATTTCTCGTGCATGCGATTAGACAAAGTTATATATAGGAACAGCTAAGAGCCTAGGAGCATACACCAGTAAAAACCATTTTTCTTTCTATCTTTTTTATATTCCTCTCTCACTATGAATTCTCTAAGTTTTCAATTTTACAGTCAAATCGTTGAGTTGCCTTCTAAGATTTTTTTTAATGTACAAGCTTGGTCTTGGCACATGTAATGGACCAAACAAAGCGTAGAGAATATATATATATATATATATATATATATATATGAATTGTCATTTGATTTTTGAGAAGAGGGGACATTAGATCAATTTTATAAAAACATGCATATATATATATATATATATATAAAATAGTCATGCATGAATTTCGTTCAAAGACGGAAACCCTAGACTAGATATGTGTATGTATGCTGGGTATGGACGCTTGTATTTATGACACCTCATCAATGAAAGTATTACAGTTTGCAGCTCACAGTTAGGCTTAGGCTTAGCTTCTTTGACCTTTCAATATCAATTCTCTCTCTCTCTCTCTCTCTCTCTCTCTCTCTCTTGTTTCTAAATTTGCGTAAATATATATGTGAAGCATGCATGCATGGCGATTCTCAATTAATGCATAAGGCTGAATGCAGCCACTGGTTTTGACATTATGTTAAAATCATCTGCCTTCAATCATTTTTCAGGACATTTTTGTAACTGCGTGAATGCCATGGGCCATGGGGGATAGACATCGTATTCATATGGCACACTTTCTATATATATCCTTTTATAGTAAGGGACTTGAGGGTTGTCAGAATCAAGCATTATATCTTGCTCAAATTTGGGAGATCAGAAGAGAGAGAGATGTTGGCAGACAATAACTCAAGTGTTAGTAGCTTTCTTGCTCTCTCTCTCTGTCTCTCTCAATATATATATATATATATATATATATATATATATATATATATATATATATACACCTAATCCCAAAATTACCTTGTCTATGTGAGATTGCGATATTGCCACGTTGATGGGAAAAAGTTATATTAATCGAATTATTGTATCATCATATGCATGCATGCATGCCTGCCTGTTAAAACCAAGGTGCATGACTTGAGATTGATCAGTGACATTCTTTGGGCATATTAATTTATGAGTTCCTCTTCTTTCTTTTCTTTTTTATTTTTCTGAAGAGAAATATTTTTATGATTTAAATAACCCATCTATAATTTGAGAACATCAATAGACTGACCTTGTACAATTACACACATGCTATTTATATAAATATATGATTGATCGTATTAACTAATTAAGGAGTAAAAGCAACGCACCCATTAATTGTGTGTGAAAGGTGAAAACAAAATGAATTGGAAGGAGTTGTGCATTGAATATATTAAAGAATAAAGATCACAATAATAATATGCTTGGCAGTTGGCACTTCTTGCTCCCACTTGCCAGTGAAGAAAAGTGAAGGAGAGGAGTAGTCATGAGTCATGACAAAAAAATGGATATTTTCAAGGAAAGTAAAATCTAAACAAGTACTAAAATGGACAATTAAAGGTAGGTTTTATATATGCTCTGTCTGTTACTACTTAATTATAGGACCACACTATTAAAATTTATTCTAAACTTTTATAAATATATAAATGTTAACTTGAGCTTGTTGTGATATAATAATGAATTATATTATAATTAATGTTTTTGTTATCGATTTCTCTACAATCACCTGAAAATCCCTTCTATATTCTTTAGGGCAAAATCCTATACATTTGGGATATCTAGGACTAGGACTACATCATTTCAAGAACGAAAGTTTCTTGTGGGGAACGGCAATTTTTTTAAATATAACCCTAGGTTATCTATATATATATATATATATATATATATATAAAAGTCAACCATTAAAATAAGTCCTCTTTGATTACACTTCATAATTACACTAATTATTTAACCATATCATATCATATATATATATATAATATAACAAGTTACAAGATTACTGGATAAGGTGTGTTGACGCAAATACCTACGTAGATAGTCTATATTTTTTACACATAAGATATTATATAAAATTATGCAATTTAAAAGATTAAAAAATACCAAAATTTATGCTATTGTAGATTATTCAAATTTCAAGATAAAATTGGACAAGGAAACAAACAAAATAAAGTTGGTATTGTGTTTTTATCTGGATTTTTGCTATAATCCTTTCTTTTCAAAAATGAAATATCTCATTAACTTCCTTAGAACCCTTTAATATTGGTCTTCAGAATAAAGCTAAGTTGTATACACGTATTTAAAAATGTAAAAACAATTCAGTTACATTATTATATGTATACAGAGGAATTCGCTAAGTCAAATTCTTTTAGATAGGACAAAGATTATTTGAAATGGTGGCTTCACCAGAACCAGAAGGTCATCGGGAAATTTGTTATAAGCAAATAGATATTAATTAACAAAATGATGAAGCAAAGTTGATCTCATTATAATTAAACATAAAATAAAAGGCTATCGTGTGTGATTTTCAAATCCTCTAAAATTTGGTATTTGACATTGACACTTTTGTTTTGTTTTTTTTTTGGTTTAATTGGTTTAACATATATGTATAAGCCACATGTCTTGCTATAAGTCATGTATAAGTAATGCTCATCATCATCAATCGACTTTTCTTTTTCTTTTTCTTAAAAGAAAAAAAAAAGAAAAAGATAGGGACCCAAAAAGATTGGATATCTGATAAAGAAGAAAACAATTTAGAAGACAAAAAAAAATAGTAATAAAATGTGTAAAAACACAACACTGATCTCCTTGGAATTTATATAAAATTAGTAGGAATTTTCTTCTTTCGACAAATTTGGTAATTTCATTTTCATCATATTCACTAATTCATCCTTAATTATTTATCCCATAGATTTTAAAAATGATTATTAATCAACATATATAAAACCTATAACCTATATAGAATATCAATTGGGATATATCCTACCTAAGCACTTGTTTGAGATATGGATCGAAGAAAATGGACTAATTTGATTTAGGAGGCAAGCAATGCCTTTAGACCAAACCTAATTAAGCTATAACAGACCAAATTTATCATTGAGATTTAGGATATAGCTAGGAGGCAATGCTTTGGACTAAACCTATAACAGACCAAATTTGTAGTTCGATTTGTGGTGATTTCTTTCAATCTTGATTGAGTATTGAGATTTCACATTTTTTCTATTTATTGAGTTCCACGATGGCTTCCTTTCTTATTTAATGTAATGTCCCAATGTCCCATCTTTCATCTGCGAACCACTAGCCATCTGTCCCAGCAATCGCTTGACATTGAAAAACGTTTTACTGACCAAAACCCAATAATTTCAAATTTATTTAACACACTCGCTCTCTTCCTTTTCTTTTGTTTGGTTGTTGCTTATACTTTTATTGAGATTGTTGAAGTGGGGCTTTCCTTTGAAAATAAATGCGTTGAACTTTCTCCAATCCAATTCATGAGTTTGTCAACATTTATTAAATTGATGGTAACTTAATTAGCATCCCCACATAAAAAAATTTCCTTAGAAACATTAAATTATTTATAATAGAGTTTTTAATCTCATAAATTAGGTATCGTGAAAATTATTACGAAATATTAATATTGTTTAACTATAATGCAATCATTCTTAAGAGGTGACATCCCGCAGGTTTAGAATTTGAATCCAACATCTACAATTTCTTCTTTTATTTTCAGATTACGATCTCTTCCTTTGTACCAATTTTTTTTTTTTTTTTAATAAAAGATAACATATTCCCTTTATAAGCCTCAGGTTTAATCAAATTTAGCTACAATAATCAAGATGCTATCGTCTTGCATCCCACTTCTTCAAGTTGAAAATGAAAGGAAAAATAATGTGAATAGGCATTTAGAGATTAAGGTAAAGAATTTAGTTTAAGATGGACAATCCAAAAGCAGGCAAGAAAACTACAAATTTCGAAATTTTGATTGATACAGCAGCAGATAAAGATGTTGTTTATGGCAGTGGGAAGAAGAAGTATGTTTCGGACATAGGAGCCTAAACTTCCAAAGATAGGTTTGGCATAAAGTTATAGAAGTAGTAAGGCGAGGTATAGTATAAAGAAGTTGTGATTAAATATTTGAATGTAATGGTAATGTATGTACTGACTGTTGGAATATGGCTTGAATATGGCTCAAAGTCACCATAGGTGGCTTAGCACCAATAATGGAAGCTACCACTTGCACCACCAATAATGGAAGCTACCACTTGCAAATGGATGGTGGCTATGGTGGCTACCACTTGCAATGTGTTCACACCAAAATAGGTGGTGGATGGTGGCTGCCACTTGATGTATGTTCACACCTTGATATTATGGCTATAAATAGCCATGTAGAGTAAGAGAGAAAATGAGTTGAGTGAGTGTGAGTTAGAGCTAAAGTGTTGAAGCAATTACTCTGTGTTTATAGAGTAAATTTGGTATTGTGTGAGTTGTGAGTTCAGTGCTAGCATAGCACCTTGAATTCTGTATTTGTTTGTACTCCATCTCCATTAATACAAAGCTTCAAGCTCCTCCTCCCGTGGATGTAAGCACACTTGCTGAACCACGTAAAAATCTGTGTTATTTCAGTGTGTTTAAATCGGTTTTAGTAATATCGTTTCAGTTCCGCACAACAAATTGGTATCAGAGCCAAATTTTACGTAAAACCGAATTTGTTCGATTCTGTCCGTTTTTCAAAAGTGCTCCAATTTGTGTTTTGAAAACACCAGGTTGAAGAGGTCGTCGAGAGGAGTGCAGCAGAATCAACCGGAGCGCCAGAAGCCGCCGCACGCGCCCGCACGCGCCGCCAGAAGAACTGCGAGTGGTCCTCACTCGCCCACGTGCCGCACGCGCCGCTGGAGGTTGAAGACGCGTGAAGCCCACGCGCCCCACGCGCCGCACGCGCCTTCCAGAGGTTGAAGGCGAGTGAGCCCCACGCGCCGCACGCGCCGGTCAGCCAGCAGCCTCCACGCGCTTCACGCGCCGCCGTACGCGCCCCACGCGCCGCCGTAGCTCCGACCAACTTTTTTCGGGCCATTTTTTGAGCCGTTTCAGAACACTATTCCGAGACTTTTTCGAGCCGGTTGAGCTAAACCGAGTCCATTTCGAGCCACCTGCAGCAGAATATTCGCAGAATATTCACTGTGTGTCCAAAATTTACACAGTTGGACCCGTTCCTGGCTATTTCGACTATTCCGGACTCAACCGCGGCATCCGTTTTTCCATACAGGTAACGGAAAAAATCTGAGTTGGTAATTTTGTTTTATTACCATGGCAGAATCATTAGAGACACATGAAACAACCAGCAGCGCACCATCAAGTTCTTACATCAGAAAGAACTCGATGACCACTGCAAAGTTCAAGGTGGAGAAATTTGATGGCACCAACAACTTTGGCATGTGGCAGTGCGAAGTTCAGGATCTGTTATTCCGAGAGGGTTCACATATCGCTCTGGAAGACAGACCCAGAGATATTTCTGAAGATGACTGGAAGTTTGTCAACCGTCAGGCTTGTGGCACAATCCGGTTATGCCTAGCCAAGGACCAGAAGTACTTTGTCATGAGAGAGAATAATGCAAAAACTCTCTGGAAACAACTTGAGGACAAGTACATGACAAAAAGCATGGAGAACAGACTCTATCTGAAGAAAAAGCTGTTCCGCTTCCAGTATATGCAAGGTATCACCATGCAGGAGCATCTAGTAAGTTTTAACAAAATCCTCGCTGATCTTGAAAATCTAGATGCAAATATCTCTGATGAAGATAAGGCTCTTACTCTGTTAAATTCCTTGCCTGATAGCTATGATCATTTAACCACTACACTGTTGTATGGTAAAAATGATATAGAATATGTTAATGTTAGTAATGCTCTGGTGAATAATGAGTATCGGAAAAAGGATCAGCATGATCACCAGAATACTACACCAGAAGCTTTAACTGTGTACAGAGGCAGGACGAACAACCAAGGAGCCGGAGAAAACAAGCGAGGTAAATCCCGCTCAAAGAGGGGATCATCAAGAACACGATTCTCGAGGGACGAGTGTGCCTATTGCCATGAGAAAGGGCACTGGAGGAATAACTGTCCTAACATGGAGAAGTCGACTGTGAATGTAGCTCAAGAATCTGAGGGAGAGGAAGACTCTGCATTTACGATTTCCACAACAATACACTCTTCAGATCAATGGATTCTGGATTTCGGATGTTCCTAACAAATGTGTCCGAACCGGAAGTGGTTCTCAAACTTCAAGGAGTTTGATGGAGGGATTGTCCTTATGGGCAATGACAATACTTGTCACACTAGAGGCATCGGAACGATCCGACTAAAAATGCATGACGGTACAATCAGACAACTTACAGACGTAAGGTATGTCTCTGATCTCAAGAAGAACCTCATATCACTGGGGGTCTTAGACTCAAATGGTTACAAGGTGACCATTCAGAATGGAGTCCTGAGAGTTGTACGCAGAGCATTCTTAGCATTGAAGGGTTATATGAAGGGAAATCTGTATCTCCTTGACAGAGAAACTGTGACAGGCAGAGCAACAGCCTCTCACAGAATGATGGGATAATCCGACACTTCACTGTTCCTGGCACTCCCCAGCAGAATGGAGTTGCAAAAAGGATGAACCGAACTTTGGTTGATAAAGTTCGCTGCATGTTATCCCAGTCGGGCTTGAGCAAAGCATTTTGGGCGGAGGCTTTATTGCACGCCTCCCACATTATCAACAGACTACCCTCCACCGCAATTGATGGGAAAACTCCCATAGAGGTGTGGTCCGGACATTCTGCCACTGATTATGATCGGCTTCGTATTTTCGGATGCCCAGCATATTTTCACGTAAGTGAATCAAAACTGGATCCTAGAGCCAAGAAAGCTGTCTTCTTGAGCTTTAGTGAAGGAGTAAAGGCATTCCGATTGTGGAACCCTGAGTCAAAGAAAGTCATCGTAAGCCGAGATGTTGCCTTTGACGAATCTGTAATGCTGAAACTGTCAACTCCAGAGAATGTGAACCAAGATTCTCTAAAGCAGGTGGAGTTTGAATCAGAAGATGCTGGTCAAAATTCCGATGAATCTGAACCAGAATCTGATGACACCTTAACTGAAGTGGAGGAGTCATCACCAGAAACCTTTCAGCAATCTGAAACTATTGCCACCAGTAGACCGAATAGACATATTCGGAAACCTGCTCGGTACACAGACATGGTGGCATACGCCCTTCCAGTAATTGATGATGATGTTCCGATCAATTACAAAGAAGCTGTAAACAGCCCTGAGCATGCCCAGTGGAAGGAGGCGATGGATGAAGAGATGACATCACTTCATCAGAATCAGACTTGGAAGTTGGTTCCACTTCCAACACTCAAAAGATCAATTGGGTGCAAATGGGTCTTTGCCAAAAAGGAGAGTGCTACCGGCAAAGACAGCATCAGATACAAAGCCAGATTGGTAGCCAAAGGTTAGGCTCAAAAAGAAGGAATAGACTACAATGAGGTATTTTCACCTGTTGTTAAGCATGCATCTATTCGGATCTTATTGGCTTTAGTAGCACTGTATGACCTAGAGTTAGTTCAACTTGATGTAAAAACTGCATTCCTCCATGGTTCCTTAGAGGAGGAAATTTATATGACTCAACCAGATGGTTTTGGAGTCCCCGGTCGCAAAGACTACAAAAGCAAGTTGAACCGATCACTGTATGGTCTGAAACAATCCCGTGACAGCTGTACAAACGGTTGGACTGTTTCATGACAGGATGAAAAGTACACACACAGTCAATTTGATCACTGTGTTTATTTCCGGAAACTTCAAGATGGATCATTTGTCTATCTGCTGAAAAAGGCAAGGTGGAGATCGACAGGCTGAAGGCTCAACTGAGCTCAGAGTTCGAGATGAAGGATCTTGGAGAAGCTAAGAAAATTCTTGGGAAGGAGATTAGAATAGATAGAAAAATTGACTCAGGCTCAGTGCATTGATGAATCATGTCAATGCAGTAGGTGCCCTGATTTGTGTAATGGTGTATATGACACCTGAAGGAGAAAGGAGGAAGCTCTGATCTGTGAATTCTCTCTGTGGATTCTCGCCAAGGTGGAGATTGTTGGAATATGGCTTGAATATGGCTCAAAGTCACCATAGGTGGCTTAGCACCAATAATGGAAGCTACCACTTACACCACCAATAATGGAAGCTACCACTTGCAAATGGATGGTGACTATGGTGGCTACCACTTGCAATGTGTTCACACCAAGATAGGTGGTGGATGGTGGCTGCCACTTGATGTATGTTCACACCTTGATATTATGGCTATAAATAGCCATGTAGAGTAAGAGAGAAAATGAGTTGAGTGAGTGTGAGTTAGAGCTAAAGTGTTGAAGCAATTACTCTGTGTTTATAGAGTAAATTTGGTATTGTGTGAGTTGTGAGTTCAGTGCTAGCATAGCACCTTGAATTCTGTATTTGTTTGTACTCCATCTCCATTAATACAAAGCTTCAAGCTCCTCCTCCCGTGGATGTAAGCACACTTGCTGAACCACGTAAAAATCTGTGTTATTTCAGTGTGTTTAAATCGGTTTTAATAATATCGTTTCAGTTCCGCACAACACTGACTACTAGTACTGAAAGCAAAGCGAAAAGGGAGTACGGACAGAGCTCAACTAGTTAAAGTTACTAATTAAACTCCCCTGTTGTCTTTGCGTCTTTTATGTTGCATAAGAGGCGTTTTCAATGTTTTGATGTGAGTTAAATGCTTAAATCAATGCCAAAGCCCTCTAGCCCTTTTTTTCCTGGTCAAAATCTCAAACTTCCGCTCAAACACGTTCTTTTTGCAATCTTCTTGACACGTGTTTTCTCTCTCTCTCTCTCTCTCCCTTGGTATTTTGAGTATAGTAAATATGACAAAAAACATGAATGAGCTGGAGGGAGATTCCGTGTGTGGGATTCAAGCTGGTATTTGAAAGGCCTTCCTCTCTCTTTCTCTCTTTGCATTCTTTTATTTTGTGAGCCCCCCCAAATAGCCTATATATATAACACCCCTCCTTCACTTGTTTCTTCACACAACTTCTTCTTCTTCTTCTTCTTGTTCACCACTTAGCTACTCCTCACCACCAACAGTTAATACATGGCATTCAATTTCATATTTTCTTTATTTGCTTCAATCGTCTTCATTTTTCTCTTCCGTTGTCTTGTTAAATTCTTCAAATCCAATCGCCGGGAACTACCTCTCCCTCCTGGAACCCTCGGTTGGCCTTACATCGGTGAAACCTTTCAGCTCTACTCCCAAAACCCAAATGTCTTCTTTGCTTCAAAGCAAAAAAGGTGTATACCTATTCTTGTTCCTTATAATTCTGATTCTGCTCTTCCGAGTAGTACTATTTTGTTTTACATATAATGCATATTTTACAACGACCGGTGGTTCTGTTTTGGTGTATAGGTATGGCTCCATATTCAAGACCCACATACTAGGTTGTCCTTGTGTGATGATTTCGAGCCCGGAAGCTGCAAAATTCGTGCTCCTAACCAAAGCTCATCTCTTCAAGCCAACATTTCCAGCAAGTAAAGAGAGGATGTTAGGCAAACAAGCCATCTTCTTTAGCCAAGGACAGTACCATGCCAAGTTGAGGAAGCTTGTTATCCGTGCCTTCATGCCTGAAGCCATCAAAAGCATCGTGTCCAACATCGAATCCATTGCCAAAGATTCCCTCCACTCATTGGAAGGGCGGTTGATAACCACTTTCCAAGAAATGAAAACAGTAAGCTTTCCTTCTCTTTTTATTGGCAGTGGCACTGCATATTTTTCTCTTAAAAAAACAGAGAAAAAGCAGGGGTCCTCTGTTTTTCTTGCCCTGTTTCTGTTTCTGTTTTCCTGTTCTGGTTTTACCTTATTAAGAAAGAAAGGTGCAAAACTAAAAGTAGGTAATAATATAATTGGTTTTAGTTTTACGTAAACATTTACGATCTGTATTGATATGTTGGTCAAATTTTGCAGTACACATTCAATGTTGCGCTACTATCAATATTTGGGAAGGATGAAGTGCTATACAGAGAAGATCTCAAGAGGTGCTACTATATTCTTGAGAAAGGGTACAACTCGATGCCCATTAACCTTCCTGGTACACTTTTCAACAAATCAATGAAAGCAAGGAAAGAACTTGCTCAGATTCTAGCCAAAATTATATCAACCAGGAGGCAAATGAAGCTCGATTGCAATGACTTGCTTGGGTCTTTCATGGGTGACAAAGAAGGCCTCACCGATGAACAAATTGCTGACAACATTATTGGTGTAATCTTTGCTGCTCGTGACACCACCGCTAGCGTACTGACATGGATAATTAAGTATCTTGGAGAAAACCCGAGCGTTCTTCAAGCTGTCACGGTAAGATTATCTCCCTCCCATCCAACAAAGACAATATGGAATTTATTTAATGTGAGCAATTTCTAACAGTGATAGCTCTTGGAATGACTTGGTTGTATAAATGTGCTATATATGTTGGGTTTACAGGAGGAACAAGAGGCCATAATGAGAGGTAAAGAGAAGTGCGATGAGGAGCAAACGCTCAGTTGGGCTGATACCAAGAAGATGCCAATAACTTCTAGGGTGATTCAGGAGACACTTAGAGTTGCTTCAATTTTATCTTTTACCTTCAGAGAAGCAGTGGAAGATGTTGAATATGAAGGTCAGTCAGTTACCACAAATCTCACAAAATATCATATATACCACTACTACCAATTTGTCAGTTTAGTATTATTCTTTTGTGCTAATAGTTTGACTTTTTCTTTCTCTCTCTTGTATACAATATCGTTCAGGGTATCTTATACCAAAGGGATGGAAAGTTTTACCACTTTTTAGAAACATTCACCATAGCCCAGAAATCTTTCCAGATCCTGAAAAGTTTGATCCCTCAAGATTTGAGGTAAATATTGCAGAACTTTATTTTTGTTTTTTTTTATTTATAAAATATTACCCTAGTAGTAGTAATGAACTTTGGGATCCCAATCAGCTAAAGCATACTTTTGCTCAATGATTTAACAGGTAGCTCCGAAACCCAATACATTTATGCCATTTGGCAATGGAACCCACTCATGTCCAGGGAATGAGTTAGCCAAGCTGGAAATTATGGTCCTTCTCCATCATCTGACCACAAAGTACAGGTACCAATTTGTTAAACAGTCTTTCCAGTTGTGGATTAAAGCCAGTTTCTATAAATAGAAAAAATAAGAATATCTGCTGACATTCACATGAGCAATAATTTTTGGTGGCATTTTACAGGTGGTCTATGGTGGGTACTAACAGTGGGATTCAGTATGGTCCTTTTGCTCTTCCCCAGAATGGTTTGCCCATCAGATTAATCAGAAAAGTCATAGCCTAAGACTCAGTCCTCATTCCTCCAGTCCAGGCCCAGGGGATTCTCAATTTTAAACGTAGGCAGGCAGGCAGGCAGCAGCAGGCTTAGCACTTAGAACTTAGACCTTAGAACTTAGAACCGATAAAAGCAAAGAATTCAGGCAAAGCCAGTTTCCAAATTAGAAGAAACTTAAGATTAGCATACAAAAGGGAACATCAAAGTGTACAGAACATAAAAGGGAAAAGAAAATCTGCAAGCAAATTCTTTTTCCAACTCATAGAAAATAAGCATAATGATCAATGATTTTTACATGTATTAGTTCATCCCGAAAGGGAGTGTTTTTGTAATTTCCTTAATCTAATTGAAGTCCGCAAGGCAAAAAACAAAAAAAGATTATCAATCATTGAAAATTTTTATACTTATATATTACTTTACTAGTTCTGTTTATTCATTAGCTTCCTTTACTTTGCTTGCATATGATATGAGATGAGATGAGAGTAACTAACAAAATTTCCATAAAGGAATTGATTGAGCTAAAGAATGCTTCAAAGAAATCATCTAATTTACGGCCACGGAACTCATGAACCTTGTCAAAGGGTGCATTAATTTGATAGTTTATGCCTTCAATCACTGTTAATATATATTTCGTATGAATTGATGACAGCTATCTTTGCGTGCTTGCTTCAGACTATGAGCTCTCTTAATTTGCTTAATGCTAACCATGAGATATCCTTAATTTACTCTTTCCTTTCTTTTAATTTGCTAGCTGGTTGTTTATTTATAACAACTAAAATGAAAAGAAATTAGAAAGAAGAGAGAATAATACGTGCATGCATGGAGATGGAGTGAAAATAAATGAGGATGAAACTACCAAAACCATTCTTCTTGCATATATGCTCTGAAACTAAATGAATTAATCTATCTTTGTTAGTAATAAATAGTAGAGGAGAAATTTGAGGTTCAAGGGACATCTATCATCGCTTTTGCTCTCTGCCTGCAACTCTTCCTTAATCATTAATTTATAAGAAGAATATTCTTCTCATTCTGCAAAATGCAGCTCCTATAATTGTATTCTATATTCTATCTTCGAAATTAATTGGTAGGAATTTTTAAATATCAAAAAAGTATGTATACTAAAATGGAAAATGTTTAGATCAATTGGATAATTGAAATTGGAGTTTAGTTGAGTTAAAAATTAAAGGTGCTTATTATTTGTAACTTTTAATTCCTTTTGGAATTGAGGACAAATTAAGTAAATTGTGACTTAGTATGTAACCCTTAGCTCTGCATCGGGTAACTAACCATTCTTGAATCAATAATGATTTTAAATTATTAATTAAGTGTTAATTTATGTAAGTTGGAACGTTCTTTAACCCATTTAATTTTAATTTCTCCATTCTCATTCTCCCAAGTCCTATTCCTATCGTTCAATTATATACAAAAGAAAATTTAAAAAAGGAAAAAGAAAAGTGAAACAACTCTTTTAAATATATATTTGTATTGATATTAAAATGGTGAAATATATATATATATATCAATCGTCATTATTAAAAGAATGGCAACAGCTAGCTCCTCATTTTGACTTGTCATTGGCATTGCCATTGAATATTGCAATAACTTGAAAATGAAAATCTTAGCCAAAGCTTCTGACTTGGGATCTCCATATCTCGTAACATAAGTACGTGTCCTTCCTTCCTTCATTAATTGATGTTATGTTATGGTATCATCAAAAATTATATCATATCATATCCTTTGAAAAATGAATTAAATTAATTACTACACTTGTACCATAGTATTTCTCTGACTTAGCCATTCAACAATGTCATTTGAAAAATCAATGTCCTGTTATTTACTTACGCAAATGCTGAACTAATTTCAATATATATTTTTTATTTTTATAATTTGAAAATTCAATCTCATTCAACGACGTTGCTGGTAGCTTTCAAAACTGTCCTTTGAGGGAAAAATAAATCATCGTCTCCATACATGAATGTGTATGTATGAATGAAAATACTGTTTGACAAGAAATCTTCATGTTAACATCATATCATATATCATATCAGCTTTCTTTCTGGGATGAGTAGTTGTATCATAGATTGGAGCAATGTCCTTTGACAGATACTGAGGTACAATTTATCTCTATCTGTCACCCCACCCAACTGTATGAATATATATATATATATATATGATATACTTTTGGAAGTACTGTAAACCACCAAGATTGAACTTTCCGCTCCCTTAATTTCACCAAACAGTCAGGCCGTTTTGCTTGCATAAGAACAGAAAATTAGTAATTAATTAATTAAAAGGAAAGCTAAGAGAAGGGCGGATGAGGAAAAAATAAAGGTCCCAAATCCCAAATATTCATTCCCATAGATAGGCATCGTGAGCTAGAGATTGTGTTTGTGACTGTGTGTGTGTGTGTACATACGCCAACCAACAGAATTAGAGCAGTAGGAAGAAGGAAGTAGGAGCAAGAACAAGACGTTTTCATTCATTCTTGGCCTTACCATCTAATCTGTGATATTATTATGTTAAATGTTAATTAGGACTTTGGAGGATATTCAAAAGCTTGTTATGAGCATCTATCTGGTCTGGACTCTGGAGTTACACCATAAAGTATGCAACGAAAACACACGCTGCGCTATCTTAACATCTTATTCACAAGGGGTCGAAAAGGAACAGGAAGTAATATGGTATGGAATACAAATTAACATAACAAAAAACCCAAATGTCCGCTGTTATTAGCTGACCTTTCTACTAAAACAAATTCCAACACTCCTCATTTTGCTATTAGACAAACAAGTAAGGTCAGTCTTATTCACAAGAATCCCTTCAATGTATAAGACCTTCTTTCCCTGCTCAAAACTCAAACATGCATATAACAATCACCAATTATTCACCACAAATATGTTTTTATAACATCTCACTACAAATATGTTGGTGTAATTAACCAATCCATGCAGCTTGTCCGTGCGGTGGAAGATGATACATTTAGCCCACCAATTGCAGATCATTATAACCCAGACATTTTATGTTCCCCGTAACTTGAAATTTTCATTCCACCTCTTAACTGCAAAAGTGGCATTAGGTAAATAGAAATTAAGATTTTCCCATTAGCTATCAAATACATGGCTTGAAGCCCATACTTTGGAAAAGAGAGGAAATATTCACAGTGAAAAATTACACACCTTCTCAACAACATCTGTTGTGTCCGAGACTTCTTGTGTTTTATTCTTAAGTAGGTCAACCTGAGCTTGAATGAGGCGATTATGTTCTTCAGCCTATAAACAAATTGGAAATAAAAGACTGCCATAACTTTCCTTTGTTTCTTATCTATCGGTTAGAATAAAGCAAAATCAACGAGGGTAGATCATAACACATAATTTCAGCCAAACTGCAAACTAAGTCTATGAACCCCAAGAATACAGAGTTCTGCTTCATTTGAAAACAGTCCACAAATTTTTTGTACGACTACTTTGATGGCTTACATAGCTCTCTTCATACTTTAAGCACAAAAATGAAGTAGGAACATGAATATAGATGAATAAGAGAAAAGGGTTAAAATAGCTTACTAAGTAACTTTGTAATAGAGAAACTTCATGAGTTCATTTCTTACCCTTTCCAGCAGGCCTCTTAAGTACTGGATCTCAGCTTTCTTTGCTGTTGACAAATTGTGCACCGCATCCATTAAATTAGTCCTGCATTCAAAATCCTCACAGTTCATATGAAAGAAGTGCAGCCAACATGGAACCATGTGAATATAAAACATGGTATTGGAGTGCAAATAATACATGAAGGAACAATAATCACCATAGGCAACATAACTAAGTGGTGTTAAAAAGCGTTTTTGTTCGAGTATAAAGCGTAGAGTCTCAGCAATCTGAGGTATAATTTTAACTAAAACTACAGCACCAAAACAAAGAACAATCTAACTTGTCTTCATTTAGCATTTTCTTTTTCCCATGAAAAATGCAAAAATACGTGTTTAGAACCACTTTTGCATCACAGGGTTCATTACAGTAAAACAAACAATAGTATCAATGACAATTCCAATTTAAGTGAAATCTCTCAGCAACAACTTGCTTCACTAGTTCACACCCAACTCTGGATCCTAACATCAAGAGGAGTTGATACACTACGGGGATAAATGCATTAAGTGGAAGCAGTAAGACAGAGCTTGTTTCAACAGGCAACAACTGATAGAACTAAGTGGCTTTTGAATGTTGATAAACAAATACACATAAAATTGTTTATGGTTTCTCGATTCTGTCAGCTCATTTACTTGAGCCTTTCCTGATTAAGCCTAGTTTCCAAGATATTTTCAGTGTATAGAACGTGCTTCCAGTTTATAAGACTTGATTAAAAAAATTTCAACATTATTTGAATACTTGGTTTAAGGAGTGTAGATACAACTTGAAAATGGAAGATTCGCACAAAACTAGAATTCCAGTTCTAACTTCCAGAATAAGAAGCTAATATAATTCAAATCTGTGATAATTCAACTTGAAACTGCAGATACTGAAATAGGATTGAATTACAAATGTAATCCACTGTTATCAGTTAACCACCTAACATTCAAAGAACATTAGAAACAAGATGGTACCTACCTATCTGAGAACAAAGGGTCAAGAGATTGTTCTTCTACAAGTTGCTCCACAGTATCAAGGGCAGCTCCTACCTGCAAAACAAAGAAACTTAAAAATTCAAGGTCACCTGCATAGAAGTGATATGATAGATGCACACCAATGCAATGCAATAAAATGGTCAGGAAATTGAATGTGATATAGACAATCATGTATACTAAGTGGGGTTGTCTCATTCATATTGGTTAAATTTGGGATTTGTTGTTGCCTTATTCGGTCTCTCCAATTACAGCTTAAGGCAATGAAATAAACTGCAGAATCCAAAAGGTCATATTCTTCTCCCATATTTTACTTAATATGTGTACATATCCAAATGATGAAACAAAACCTACATCAGTTGTTTAACAAACTGATATCAATGAAACAACCAGAGTAGTAGTATAAAAGGGAATACCTGTGTTTCAAGGCATAAAGACTCAAATTCGTCCTGTAACATTGAAGAGGTAAAATTAGAAATAAGGCTTATACTACATATAATGGTTAAAAGAACTAAGTGGAACACCAGATAAAATTAACAAAATCCTCTTGGCTCCATAGTTGCTCAACTGGACACCTAAGATGGGCATGTACAGGAAAGTAGTGACTTAAGTGCTACCTAAATTATCCCTGAAAGTTCCACCAACTTTGATATGGAGATAGCTCCGTTTCATCAAGATCCATTCTTTATATTATCATTGTATTCAGTTTTCAATTAAATTCCATAGAACAACAGAGAAAACTGGCCAAAATTTTCTGTTAGCATTTCGAACAAAGCAACAGAGTTGAAAAAAGTTCTCATGCAAACTAAGCCTTTATGGGTAAAATAACTTGGCCAAAAACACTTGCCAGGTGTGAATGTTGTGAATAATTTAAAGAAAGAAAGGGGACAGTTAATTATAACATTATAAACGATAATTAAAAAAGTTATGAAGGCATGATAAGCAAAGGATAATGTATACCTCTATATTCCCATGCAAAGAGGTAATGACCTGAAAATTTGTCATAGCGCCAAGATCAAGTATTAGTTAAAAGTAGTCCTTAAAAGCTTGAACACAAAGGGTCCACAGCCAAAATCATGAAAAAACATATTTTTTCAGATAGTGTTGGAATATATAATGCAAAGTAGCTTTCCTATTCTAGATTTCTGAGAAGTACGACTTCTTTTATTAAGGAGTTTATATAAATAATAAGCTAAGCCCAGATAATACTGAAATACAAAATGCATATAAACTATTGTTATGGCATTAAAAAATATATATATATAAAAAAAAAAAAAAGTACCTGAATAAAAAGCTGGTGGAGACGTTCTTGCTCGGCACTAGTAAAATTTTGAAATGCTTTGCTGAATTCCTTCATAATTACAATAGAGAAAACCATTTAAAAGTATCCACATTGTCACTAAGAAAAAACTTAAAAGAGAAATTTCTCAAAAGATAAAATAGAAGAAGAGATAAAAGAAGAAAAAAGAAAAAGAATGGAAATAAAAAAGAGGCAATCAAACCTGTTTAGGACAGGTAGTGAGAAGAGAGCGAACAAAAAGGTTGAAAGACTTTTTCAAATCGGATTGCCTCCTTCCCATCACCGGAGGCGGAGGAGCCCCACCGCCGCTTCTGCTACCCATCTTCTTCGATACAAATTACAATACGAGCAACCAAACACAGACCACAAATAAAGAGTAAAGGGCACGCTTTCTTAGTTCCCAACCAAATCAATGTTCAAATTTTGGATTATTTTTTTCTCAAAATTCGCCACCAGACAGAGATAGCCCACAGTGTTAGTGAGAGATCCGAAAGCCGAAATGTTATAATATTTTGAAATTTCAATTTTAGGTGGGTTATAAAACTTAAAATAAAAGTCTTCTACGATTTTTTTTTTCTTTAAAAAAAAAAGAAAGACATCAAGCTTTTAAATATAGTAGTACTAAAACAGTATAAAATATAGTAGTACTAAAACAGTATACTACTAAGGTTCATTTTAAAGTATTTTTTTTTTCTACAAGATCTATCTAATCTGTTTACGAGTAGCATATGATCACGAAACATGTTTGTTTTAAACTTAGAGAATAGAAAAATGTGATTTTAAAAATGAAAATTTTTGGAAAACTTTTAATTGTAAGTATCTTGCAATCGGAGTAATGTTTATAATTGCCAGGAAAAGAAAAAGCAGGATGGGTTATTTAATCAGTTAATAATTGGTTGAAATATTTTGTTAATTTGGCAAGTGACACAAATCTAATAGTAGTTTAATACTAGTCTAAAAGCTTGTTGCCTAATGAAATTTTTTTTTTTTTTTTTGGTTATAAAAAAGAAACTAAAAATTTACATAGAAATATTACTAATAGTATTATTTGAGATGCTGAGAAAGTAATGTAGTAGATGAAAGTAGAAACAAAAAAATTCCTCCAAGTCGGAAGAGTGGAGAGATCAAAAGCTGCTATCTATGTAGTAAGAACAGTAGAGTTAGAGAACTTAAAAGAAAAAATATAAAACTTTTTCAACCTCTTCGACCTCGTTTTTACTTGTGTACTGTTTCCAATTCAGAAAGATTACTTAATGCAAGCTCCATATTTCAGTCTTCCAGAAAATTCATTAATTAGTACTATTTATACAGCATTATTATACCAACAAGAGATTCAAATCGTTCAGTGCAAAAGCGGGAGACTGGCAAAACCCTCCCTGCGTCTTTGGGCATGGGCATGGGCATGGGCATGGGCATGCATGACTCATATCAACCTTCCCAGACAGTTGGAACAGCCACGAAAAGCTCCGCAGGCAAATCACTCAAAGAGAATACCGATGTTTCTGCTCTTTCCTATATATATAAAAACGGAAACACTCTACTCTCCAACAACTACAGATCCGTACCAGAATCTTAAACCCCATTCCTGATGGAAGGATCAAATTTATACGGAGAACCTCTGCATATCTGCTAATAATAGCATATAGCTTGTATGATTGACCTATCAACTGCCCAGCTGTATGCAAAACCTCACTGAAATTGGATAGTTGTAAATCCAGTAAATCATTCATGTATAATTCAGCCAAGTAGATCTTTAAACAAGTTTGGATTCTGATTCAATGGAGTCACACCCATCTGCCTAACCAATGCATCCTTTTCCAAGGAATCTTTAGGGTTGGGACCCTTACTACTGCTTTGCATTGGTTGCGCGGTAGTAGTACCACCAGGCATGTTTGTCACTGAAGGATTTGACAAGCCAGATAAAAGATCAGCGTCATCTTTATTGTGTATACCAGCAGGCGTGTCTGCATGCAATGCCATTATTTCAGGTGATCTGGAAGCAGCAGTTGAACCAGCTTGAGTTGTGTCAAGAAGGCCCTCCAATTGTTTAAATGGATCTAGTGAAGGAGCAGTATTTGTGACAGTTGGTTCCCCCAAATCAAGCAAGTCCGGAGGTTGTTGAACAGGAGCTGTCTTTTCCGATGCAACTTCCACACTAGACTTTGGCACATGAGACTTCTCCACCATGTGGCTGCTTGCCTTTGAAATCTTATGACCAGTAGCTGGCCTCTTTTCTGTTTTTGATGAACCTCCAAACAGTGAAGCAGCAAGTTTCTGCTTTTCTGGAGAAATTTCAACCTGCGGTTTCCTTGAATCATAGGTTTCGTATGTTCTTGAATTTGCAGTACTTGCCCCATCAACTTGTGTGGTCCCATTAACTGTTTTCTGTGATGTGGAATTTGAGCTAGATGTTGCAGGAGTGTATGTTGGCCTACCCCACTTCTTTTGGACTCCATCTAGTCGTAGCTTGAGCTCCAACGATCCTGCATCTGATGACACAGATGACATAGAAGGAGTCTGGTAGCTCTCCCTAGGATACATTGGCTCAGGCACTGGAACAAGTTCAGTTGAAGCAAGTAATGCTGGAGGAATCCTAGATTGCACTGCCGCCTTTGGAAGCTCATATGCCTCAAACCTGAGACCATGTGATGAAGCTTCATGGTGATCTTGGTTCCTAAAATTGCTGATATTTAACATTCCAAAGCGTTCACTCTCAGGAATATAGGGCTGAGCACCTTTTTCTATGGATTCTTGGATATAACCATTAAGGAAAGAAAGGCCTTTATCAACCTGCAAGGAGAACTAACAATGACGGTACTCTTGCATGAAAAGTTATATAAATTAGCAAAGAATGTTCCACCATGATGCAGTTGACAGAACACACAAGGACCTAAAAAGACAAATAGCCAACATAAGCATGCAATTATATTTCATTTGCTAAATCATCTTAAGCTGTAAAACATAATGGAACTTGCTTTTTGTAGAAAGCTACGGATTTAAACATCAATCAATTAACTGAGCACAGATATATATATATATATATATATATATATATATGTCATAATCTTGTGAAGCTCCCAAAACCTTTCAACAGAACATATACAGATAAATTGATTTATATGTCAAAGAGTTAAGACAATTCTATGAACTCCCAAAGCAAGGTAAATTTAACAAAAAATTAGGTAGAGCAGTCCTGTCACAAAAGAGTCAATTTTCAAAATTTTCAAGCCAACCTACTTGTAAAAACATTATCTCACTCGTAGAAGAGCCAACACCATCGCAGTGCAATTTCAGAAATGAACTATTCAGAATGTTCAACAATAAATATCCAACATACTTGTAGATCAATGCAGGAGCAAGCGACAGATGCAGAAGGGGATGACATTACTCTTTCTTTATCGCAAAATTTACAATTAAAAGAAGTGCCACCTCAAATTGGAGAAGCAAGGAGGGATAATACTTAATTGATCAATCATAGATTCAAGCTATAGATGACAACTTTAAGTGGAACGGACCACTTTAAGTCCTAGATGCTTTATCAATCTGAATTTTAGGTCACAGAAGCTTCAATATGTAACTCAACAAACAGGAAACAATCAACTTGTAAGGATAAAAGTTTCATAAACATATCATTTTAAGAGAATTTGGAGCTAGAAAGACAGAGAAGTTAAAAACAAGACATCACAAGGAAATTGAAGCAGGAGACATCAGAGATATCAGATAAAATGATAATCTGTACATCAAAACCAAATTAAACAAACAGAATGCAATTAAAGCACCTCAATATCTTCACAACTTGCATCTGATGGCATAATGCACTTAACAGCATGAGCATCAAGGCCAATTACTGCTTGCAGTTCATAGGCACGTTGCTGCAAATCTGTTGAGTGAGAAGCCAATAATTCTTCCATTAAAGATTGACACTGCATCAAGAGAGGAAAGAGCAATCAGTCCACAAAATTTCTTACCATTACAAGAGTTTAATATAATTGTACATGCAAGTATTCTATGTTCATGCATTAACAAGGCCTTTCATCAAAATGAATCTAGCTTTTACTGGAGTTAGTAAGCATTAAAAAGAAATTTCCATCCCAAAAATATTATGTCACCAGAAGTTCCATAACTATCAAGTTACAAGAAATTTGCAGCGATCTCCACCCTACCAGTACACTGCACAATTGGCATCACTAACCGCTGATCTCCACCTTGTAGTTTTTATTCCTGAATATAAAGCATCAAAAGCTTGTTGAAGCATACATTTTTCTCACTCCCTTGCCAAACCTGGTGCCAGTATTCCCATTACCTACCAATCTTAATTTTGACCACTTGAGGAATCCCAAAGCAAATCTTACTCGCACATTTCTATAATAAGAAATCTGTTGCCTTGAGAACATAACCCTTCTTCACATCCATCATTATCTCAAACCTAGTAAGTGGTAGCTTAATTATAACTTCTACTTACTTCCTTTCTAGTCAAATATAACCCAGATTGATAGAGAGGGGGAGAGAGAGAGAGAGAGAGAAATTAGAAGATTTAAACAGTAGAACCCCTTCTCAAAACTACGGCTGCTGCTGAGTGAAAGATAGCATTGTTGTAAAACTGAATTTCACAATCAATTTAAAGAGATAAAGCAAACACACACTTCCAATCTGACACCCAGCCCAAGCCTGATTTATTTTCTTCATTGTCAAATCATATGAAAAGAGACTGAGAGGTATCTTATTGTTATGTTGCAACCATGGTCAAACTTTCCTAATTTTTTATGTTTGCTTATTCCAAGTGATTTTTCTCACAAGAAAAGGAGTTCCAAGCAGCCTATACATAATGTAATCTATTTTAGTTCCTTGGAAGCACTTCAACATGCTAAAACAACTTTAAGCTCACCTGTTTCCAATTTGTAACTACTTAGGAACTATAGCTATGAGGTCTAGATTTTCATTTTTCCTCCATTTAATCTTTTTGCTTCTCAAGCCAACATCAATCAGATGATTAAGCTTACCAAATTCTAACATCCCTACTTTCAAATCCCTAATACCTCCAAACAATCTGACTCTTAATTCCTTTAAAAGTCCTTGCTAACTAATGTTGAGAGACTTACAGCACTAAAATTTTCTGTTTATAGGCAATCAAACAACCCTAAAACCAAAAATGAAAAGCAGACACAGCTAGTTTAAATTATTCAGAAGGTAGCACTAAAAACATGCAATCTAATATAAAAGTACCAAAGGATGCAACACATCAACAACATAAATGAGCATGCATTTGCATATAACAAATTTGTCCTCAAGTGTTTGGAAACCGACCTCAGGCAGCATATCTGCTTTCCTCCGAGCTGCTATTCCAAACGCATATATTTTCATGAGAGCTGTAACTGCGTATGCCTTCAAAAATAAGTGAAAGATCATCACATTTGCAGATATTGAATGGACACTAAAATATTATAACAATTATGAATGACATTTTCAGATAACTACGAGAATTGTCAACATAAAAACATCTTGTTTAACTGCATCAAGAAGTGGTAATAACTAGTTTAAGAACCATTAATTCATATTAGTTGATACCTTAACAGTCTCATCATTAGAATATGCCTCTGCCACATCACATAGCTTCCCAGTAATGTAGGAAGCGGAGAACATTCCATCAACTGTTCCATATTCCCCCAAGACCCAACAAATTACCTGCAATCAGAACTCACAATTAAGATAATAATCAAAATTTTAGTCCTTCCACATGCAAGGAACAAAAGATTGAAAGGATACTTGATACAACAGAACATACTTGAAGAAAAACAGATGGCAACTTTGGTTCACCAAGAATGCGCAAGTATGACTCCACCTGCCCCCAAAAAATAATCATTCCAACTTAAGAAAAAGAAAGGACCAAAAACAAAAGAGTAAAACTAGAATACAGATGTAACAGATGAATTCAAAAGGGTGAAAAATGCACCATAAAAGTCCCTTTTGACTGATAGGTGAGAAAACATATACAAAAAACCTAGACAAATTCAAGTTAAAACGTAGACAGTAGACCATCCTCAAATCATCAATCAGATAAAGAATAATGGATACTATCTATTATATGGAGTATTATCTTTCTGACTTCCCATTAAAACCATACCTGTTACACAAGCCTGTGCCATATATTATAGGTTTGTGACTTCCCATTAAAACCAGACCATCCTCAACTTTGGTTATGCTTGAATAGGGGAAGGGGTTGCAGGTGCTGGGCTTTCAACCCCAAATCTGCTGGATGCCACCTCTTAAAGATGGTTGCATAAACCATCTGAGCTAAGCCCCGGGTTCAATTCAACTCACGTCATTAACAAAATAGACAAAGCACAAGGTACTACTAATCCAAAGGTTTCAAGCTTTCAGGAGTGTTTTTCTTTTTCTCAAACTCAAATTGAAATGACATTAATTAAATATATAGAAAAAGAAGATCAAACAAGATACAAGATGTTAAATACTTAGTTAATACATATGGTGCATGAATTTGACATACAGCAACACTCAATGGGCTGTATATGGGCATGCAAAAGGCAATCATCAAAAGAACTTACAGCAGATGATCTCAGTTGACTGTCTGCATTATCATCATCCTCTCCAAATCCCTCGGCAATCAACCTCATCAAATTATGTGCTACCTTAATATTGACCAGATCTCCCGCATGCTCAAAAACTTTATTCATAGTCTGCGGAGTAAAATTATCAGGAATGGCTAGCACTCTAAGCTAAGAAACTAAATTGGCCAGTGGAAACTGGAAGGCAAAATATTACCTGGATGAACCACTGATTGCTTGGTGCAAATTGCTCCGCAAGTTCAACACATCGAGATGCTATTTCAGTTTTATAATGATTATCATTAATGCTAATCATGTAATCAATCATGCGATCAACAATAACCTCCACATTTGTAGACTTGGTCATTTTGTAAAGTAGTTCAAAGGTTTTCCTCTTCAGAGTGTCATCTGGGTCCTGTGTCATGCACCATGTTAAATAATTGTAATGGAAGAATGACAATTGCATGGCAGATAGCATAATGAAGAGGGAAAAGCATTCATTTAGAATTTTGTAGCCAAACCAAATCACAAGCACACAAAGATGTACAAGTTAAACCAGATAAATAGATTAAAATTTTCTAAGAGCATCCTCCCTATTTTCCTCTAAATCTCATCTATCGCTCTTACATGATCCTGCTTCGTCCCTTTTCTCATTTAACAGAACCAAGTAAGCGTCAAATCAGATCATATAGGGCAAGCTATAAGAAAATAGATAAATAACTCCCAGCCTCCACAAGTTAAATCATATTAAACTATCCTGAAGTAAGTTAGTAAATAACATAACCAAGTAAAAAAAATTGAAATGAAGACTAGCTATCAAGTACAGAATTCAAAATAAAAAAGCTTCTTACCTCTAAGCAATCAATCACAGCCAGTTGATGTTGCTCAGCAATCTCTGGACTTATCTTTATCAATCGGCCAAGAGCATCAATGCCCATGTATTTTAGGTTATGACTGTCACTCTGCCAACAAAAAAATAGCTGGAATAATTCACCAAAGTGGCAAAAAAAAAAAACTCATAATGCTCTTCAGTGACAGTGCTCTGAACTTCCACAAAACAGGCACTGGCTACCTTTAGAAATCTTGCTATAACATCGGCTGCAGACTCTAATAACTTGGGATTGGGATATATAGAGGAAACACAGCATATGCACTCATAAAGTACAGCATTTCCTATATTACTTGATGACTCGCATTTTCTGAATATGTCCCCCACTACAGTATACATGTTTTCACTTGCTTGCTTGTCACCACTTCCAAGCAACCCCAGAATTTTTAGCAACTTGATCTGCAGAATGCAACAATGATTGTCATATGACCTACATTTTCAATTGAAAGTTTAAGCCACTAAGCTCAAGTAAAACCTAAAAGAAGCATTACCTGAATAAATGGAGCTGGCATCTGATGGTAGTCATAAGCCTTTGATAGTCTGCGTTCAGCTACTTGTTTAAGAATGCTTACAAAGCTGATGACCAAATCTTTGTAAGAATTAACATCTATTGTTATAAGATCAAAAAGCGGACAAAGGGTTGCTCCCATAACTCCAGGATCATTATCACAAAGCCTCTGAAACAAAGGAAACCACTTTATAAGTAGATAAATGAGACAGTCTATGGTCCTCAAGAAAAAAATATTTGGAGAAACATATATCTTAAATATAGCAAGATTAAATTTGTCACTTTAGGATGGGTATTTCAACTTCTCAAGGTATATATCTTAAAATGGAAATGGTAATCAAACATATTGAGAACTTACAGAATATCATTTTCTTTAAAATACATGGTCTCTCCCCTTTTTTTTCTTCACTTAATAAAGGTCATACTATAATAGCAGGTATTTGAGAATTTCTGGTTTTAGTTGTGAACCATGTATAAGTTAATTCTATCGAACAACAGGTTAGAATGAGCTTGAATTTCCCCTTAATGATAAATTTGAAATCATTACATAAGAAACACCTAGTCATGCTAGTTTCTAATCTATACAACTGCAGCAAAATGATCATTCGAAAAACTAATCCAAAAATGAATAAGAAAAGCAGTAAAATTTGACATCTGTAGTATTCATATCAGCAAATCATCACTCATATGCATGCACAGAAACTAGACGCTTTTCCGATTTCCAATAGGTAAATACACATAGAAATAGTTGCATGCTGGTTAAATTAAAGTGCACCAACATATTCATTAGGAATGGTAAAATTAGATTAAACCCTAGAAATGTAATGAGCAAAATGGGAAAAACCTACCTTGCGAAAATTGGAGACAAGATGCGAGACGGAAGAGGGGGATTTCTGATAAAAGCGATGGAGAGCCATGATGGCCTTCTTCCGTACAGCCTCCTTAGGATGTGCGAGCAAATCCACAACCTGCGGCAACACGGCAGGAATTGTCTCCTCATTGATCAACTTACAAACGGCATTCAAGGCGACGCAGACCACCAAGTAATTGTCAGACTTCAAATCTTTCTGAATGGTATTGACAATCAAAATGATCAAATCATGATCTTCATTTAAGAAGAGCGTAACGGCCAAGTAACCAGTTCGTTTGACGAGAAGAGTATCATCGTGAGTCATCTTAACGGCGTGAATGTAACCGAAGGAAGCATCATGACCGAGCATCTCCACGTAAACCAATCTGATGATGTACTCTTTCATCTTGCGTTTGGGGATGTCGGGCTCCGAGATGCGGCGTTTGAGAGTGTCGATCTCGTTGAGAACAATTCGGTCTTCTTCGGCCTTGGATCGAGCCTCGCCGATGGACTTCACCAGATCCAGAAATTCTTTGGACTGGTAGAATCCGCCATGGGAGCCCATAGCGAGCTCCCTACCAATCGTCTTTAATTGCTCCAGCTTGGCTACTTTTTCATTCGGTGTTGAGATTAGATCTGAAACTGAGTAATCTAATAGTATCAACAAATGTTTCACTTGTGATTTAGAGAGTAAGAGATCAAAAAAATTATATTTTTATTTGGCCAAATTTTCAAAAAGAGAGAGAGAGAGAGAGTAAAAACAAAAAGGTGGGTGAAACGAGGGCAGTGCAATAAGCCAATAAGTAACCGTACGGTCGAAACTTGATTGGCGATTTTTATACTAAGAAGAATTTTCATACAACTTGACGGTTATTTATTTATTTATTTTAACAATCTTGTGATTGTGAATTAAGGAAGCCCAAGCTTTAAAGCCCATTTGATGATGGATCTTGAGTTGGGTAAGCTCAAATTGAGACTTGGGTTGAGAGACATATATACCTTATAGAAAGTCATTCTACATTAGATTCTTATGCTAAGGGTTAGGGAAGTCGAAACTAGGTAGTATTCTTCCTTACAACCTCAGCTCGCAACAACTCAAAATGCATGGTTGGAACTTGGGTTCATGTATGATTTTTATGTGTAGACTGTCAACCATGTGTTTTATATCATCTATATATATATATATATATATATATATATATATATATATATATATGATATCCAGCAATAAACTAGTAAAGGAGTAAAAGGAGACATTTAACTCTTTATTGTAACGCAATCCTTGAGTAGTATACTATACATTCACAAGCAAAATTACATCTAAGTCAGTGTGTAAAATTGTTGTGCACTCTCGATGTAGATTTGTTAGATTCTCAATGACCAATAATAATGATTAATTACAAGGCATCCTAGGAAAAAAGATAGAGTTATCATTCACCCAATTCAATTACCGATCGATGTCATAAGGATTTAGTATAAAGCTATGGTCATTACTCTAGGATTACATCTCTATCTTGTGCTCAATCATATTTTAAAAATAAATAAACGTAATGGAAATTAAAAGCAACCAAACACACAAATAGCTGAACCCTCCTAAGATTATGTTTGTGATTTTTCAAGTGATAAAAATAAATAATATCATGTTTCTCGGATCATGCCTTCACTCAGAAATATTGTAATCTCAAGTTATAATCCACACCAACCCGAGTCTGATCAAGCACAAAATAAATTATTAACATCAAAACCGTCTAAGTGTTCGGTCTCCACGGTATCCATTCAATCATTAACTGAAACCTTCACAAAGTTTGGGATTGTCTTGTCTAACAAGATGGCTATTGAGAGCCTTAGTCAAAACTTTCTTTTCTTCTCTTTCATTCTAGGCCGAAAATTTTCAAGGGTGAACTCTTTCTCTCTTTTTGTTTGAATAAGCGGATAGGCTTAGGAGTGTGAGGGAACGCCAGCCATTTAGGGCTTGATTGCCTGGGGTTTGCAGCCAAAGCAAGTATTTTATACCTAGGGCTTTGCCGCACACCTCTAATTGGATTTCCATAAATCTAAAATTGGCCCATTCGATTTAATTAAATAATTCAATTAAGTCATCATCATTTTAGTTTTTATTCAATTAAGTAACTATTTAATTGAATCCTATTTTAACCCGGTAATGTGATTTAATATATGTGACCCATTAAAACTCAAGTTTTCATATACCTATATCCAAATCAAAGAAGTCATCACCTAAATTAATTAATTAAGAATCAAGTTTCTGGCTGATCGTAACTAGATTAATACTACTACTTATATAATATTGAAGATGATAAACACATACACACCTTTTATTGCACCATATCGAAGTCATGACTCATGACATACATATGATCTCAAAAAGGATAAAGAGAATGAATAGCGGCTGGAACTGGATCACAAAAACCCTGCTTTCCTCAACTTGCTCTTTACAACACAAAACATGTATTCTTTTCTTTGTTCCAAAAAGAAATTAGAATAACCCTACTGGCTACTAGCTTAGCTAGTGATGAACATATATATATATATATATATATATATAGTGTTTTCTTCACCCAAAATAAAAAACTAGAAGCAAACTTTTCATGGTGAATCATGCCGACATATATACGTCAACCTCTTTGGTGCAGAACCTTCATGCCATTTCATTGTTTTCATTAATTACTGCCATGCATCTTTAATTTAATTTTCAAGAGGCCCAAAATTCCTGGAAAATTTCTTCCAAGAGTGTAATAATTATAACCTATATATGTTATGATCTTAAATTACTTTGGTAGAATACTAATATTATTAGAGTAATTAATATTATGTCTATTTTACTCTATATATAGTGGTTGTCTTGTGCTCATGGGCCGGGCCGCGGCTCGATTTTTTTTGAATTTTCTTATTCAGGCCCGGCCCTGAACCGAGTCGGGCCTGTCCGTCGGCCCATATTCATTGTTCATATATATTAAAAAAAAAGTCTATATATTTTTATAATTAAATTAAAAAAATATTATTTTTTTATTAAGTGAACAGTGATTTGGATCGATCCGAATTACTAAAATACCTGTTCAGATCCGAATAAATACGGACCGAGTCGGACGGACTATCCGAACCGTAAGGAGGTCTACTTGTCTCCTATGTTTGTAACTGAATATTTTGTGAAATACAAGAATTCTTTGATTGGTTGGCCAAAAGAAATGATTAGTTTGTAATTATGATAATAATATAATATAGATTTCCACTCTTTCTCTTGTTTGTCTATATATCTAACTAATTTGTCAGCGAAAATTTTCCTTTTCACTGATATTATTAAACTATTTTGGAGAATACTTATACTAGCTAGGGCATGAAAGTAACAAGATCAGAAAATGGGACCAAAAATCCCTAGATTTTAATACGAATCATGTGAGATACTGCGTTCCATATATATATATAGAGAGATTATTCTTGATTCTCCTACTTTTTCTGGTAGGCGCGCAGACTTTTGCAAATATATATATATATATATATATATCATTAATTACTTTGATTTATATTAAGTCTTTTCACTTAGCATTTTAGAAAGACTGCCTGGCAAGCAGAAAAACACTTTTGAATTTTAAACCAACATGGTATCTTGCAGCCCCTTGTTCTTATAGCAGATATAATATAGAAGATTGTTGAGGTAATTAAGTAGATATATATATATATATATTTGTAGGAGTAATAATAAAGAAATATGGTGATCTGAGTCAGCCGCTATTTGTTTGTCGTCTTCTTGAGCTTGATGATTGCATGAGAGAATGGAACATGAAAATGGTTTTGGTCATAAGCAGTTATTAAAACTGTCGAAAGAAAAGCATATCTACTGATCAGAGTCAAACTACTCGTCTATCACTATCATTGACCGATCGAAGAATTACTCCTTCATATATATATATATATATATATATAACAGGAACAACACAACGTTTAATTCTAACACACATATATATATACATTTTATTAGTTAACTTTGCCTAAACTAAATATATCTTTACTGAACATTAATAAAACTTTCATGTAGAGCCATTGAGCTTAAAGAGCAAAAAACAAGCAACCTAATCGGAGGATAGAAGAACAGAAGCATAGCAAATCCACAGGAGAGTACTGTATAACAGGTTTCTTTAATAGGGATAGCAATGGAGCGAGGCAGGGGCAGATATTGTCTTATACACCTCCACCCCACTCTTACATGGATGTTGGAAACATCCACATCCATTGATGTCGGTTACATCCATAACCGCTTCACGGTGCTCCACTCCGCTACACCCCAATTTATATTAATTATTTTTAACTTAATATTGTAAAAAATTATATTATAATTTATTCATGAACATAATTTTAGTATATAAAAATCTTTAATATAATATCTATAATACATATATACTAAAAGTATAGATATAAAATATTAGTATATATATGATTTTAGTATATATATCTAATATATATTAAAAATATAAGGAAAAATATAAAATATTTTAAAGGATAAAATAATAATTTCAAAAGTCGGGGCGGGGCGGAGTGGAGTGGAGCAAGCATTTACCAAAACCACTCCACTTCACCCCGCTCCAAAAAAAAACCTCTCTATTAGGAGCGGATCGGTGCGAAATCCATCGGTCGGATCGGGTTTAGCCATCCCTTTTCTTTAGAGATGACAATTTAAAATACGGATTCGGATATCCGCGGATATTCGATCCGTTTTTTACGGATTCGAATAAAAGTCAGATTCAGATATTATAATTACTATCTGCAGCGGATTCGGAGCGAATGTTGATATAAAACTTCGGATATTTATTATCCGAATCCGCTTATTTTTAAAACACATAAATTTTGTTTGATTTTATTTTTTTATTTTTTTTAAAAATTGATTTATTGAATTCAAATTTTTAGTGAATTCGGATATCCGACGGATAATGTTGTTTAATTCGGATTCAGATGTAATATGCGAATTAAATACAAATAATTTGCGGATTCTAATTTTAAAACAATTTTGAGAATTCATATTCGGATAGTACAAAAAATACAGATATCCTATCCGATCCGCTCCTATCTCTAGGCTTCTTGCACTTCTCAAAAAATCCCTATTAGAAGAAAGAAGCATCACTATTACTGTTACGTGCCCAAGTTTGGTTTTCAGTTCACTCACAGATTTTATTTCTAACCATCCTGCGCATAAAATGAAAGGCACTCGGTCTCTCCAAAGTGTGCATGAGTATGAATTCTCCTACTTTTCTTTTTGTAAAATCAATTGCACGATTCACATGATACCACTTTATTAACGAGTAAACAAAATTAAATAAAATTATTAGTTTTTAAAAGTAAATTATAAAATAAATTTTTTTTATTTGCTCATTAATAAAATGACATCATATGATTCACAAATAATATTATATAAAATTTATATACTAATAATGCATCAAATATAAATTCAAAAAATTAAACCCATCATAATCTCATTTATTGCGTACATATGTCCTTTGGACTTGGCTAGTACCACCCAAATTGTGTACCTCTAGGTTTCACTCATTCGTTGTTACGTAATGAATGATAATGATGCTTACATTATAGTAATAAGTGACATGAAGCTGGTTACAATTATGTGATAGAAATTAAAAGTATCCAATATAAAGCGCTCTCTTGTTAATGTACCGCATAACATCGATCACAACAGACAAGGATATCATATATACATATATAAAATAAGGGGCAATTTGTCAAGCAAGGGAAATGCCCCATAAGTATTAATTATCCCAAAAAAAAAAAAAGATAATTAAGTACATCTTTTCAAAATTATAGAATTAGTGAAAGAAGAGGATTTAAGTTAAGATGTTTGCCTAATTAATATATATTCCATGTAAATAGTTATATATATATATATATATAGAGAGAGAGAGAGAGAGATATGAATGGGCAACATTGCATGTGCATATATATATATATATATATATATATATATATATATATATATATATATATATATATATATATATATATATATAGAGAGAGAGAGAGAGAGAGAGAGAGATGAATGGGCAACATTGCATGTGCATATATATATATATATATATATATATATATATATATATAGAGAGAGAGAGAGAGAGAGAGACCGAGGTTTGCGTGGGAAAAGAGAAGAGTTGGGTATATATTGGCAAATGGCATTGCAGGCTAAGCTAGATGTTTTTGGCTTTAAAGAGATAAAGTGGCCTTCGATTCCTTAATAGAGTGGTTACGTTATACGTATGTATATATATTATATGAAAACAGATGGGAAAATGCATTGAAAGTAGGAAAGGAAGATATACCAAAACCTTCCCCAGCAATTAGAGCTAATTAATTCTATACCTTGCCAATGTTGAGAAGCCTGCCTAGCTAAAACAGAGCCATGCATCACACCTCCTTAGAGCCCTAGATAAGATATGTGTTCCATATATAAAAGCAAAAGCAAAATTAATCCTCCGATCGAATGAATTAATGTTGTCATCCCTGCAACCCAATGCCCTCAAACTCAAACTCAAAGTTGTCATCATCGGTTCGGGATGGACGGAGGAATAATGGCTTGGTGTGGTGTGGTGTCATCATCTGCACCATCCTCACCTTAGCAGTCATCATCGCTGGCATCGTGACCTTCATAGGATACTTAGTCATACATCCCAGGGTGCCTTACGTTAGCGTCATAAACGCTCACCTAGACCGGTTTCAGATTGATTATGCGGGTATTCTAGAAATACAGGTTACCATCATAATTCGAGCTCAGAATGGGAACCGAAAGGCGCATGCCAGCTTCTCACATTCTAATTACACCCTTAGCTTGAATGGGGAAGACCTAGCCCGGTTGGTTGCACCAGCCTTTGAAGTAAGTAAGAACAGTTCGGTTGATTTTAATTATGTAGTTCAATCTTCACCCATACCGTTAGGTCCTGAACAAGCCGAGGATGTGGACGTGGGTTTGAAGAAAGATTTGATTACATTCGATTTGAAAGGAGGCGCCAGGGTGAGATGGAGACTAGGCCGTCTTGGCTCGGTTAGGTTCTTGTGTCATCTCGATTGTCACTTGCACTTCCATTCTTTCAATCGAACCTACATTCATTCACCCTGTACTTCCAAAGCTAAATAATTTCTTTCTTTTCTTTCTATATTATATTATTAAATACGCAATTTTTTTGCTTTTATATGCTGTGTGCTGTGCTCTATAAATGCAGACCGACGCAACACCAACTCAATCCAACCCAACCCAACCCAACCCAATTGCCTTGTCTCTTTCATCATGAATCATGAGACTTCATTTTCCTTAAAACTAATTTCACACAAAGTTATTTAGGGTTATTGAAATTATTATAAGTTCATATTAGTTGATTATTGATATTATTTATTATTGCTTTGAAATACAATAACTAATTATAAATTAATGCCAAGAATTGAACAAGTTAGTTATATATATATATATATATATAGATTCTTAATTAATTAAGTAATAAGTATGGTTGGTAGGTATATGGTTCAAATTAATTGGGATACATGGTGGAGCTTTCACTACCCAAAGCCAAAGGCCTAAAGCATCAAAATACATAATATAATTAATAAAATAAAAGAGGGTGACAAAAGAAACCATTTTTTTTTCTTTTCTACTATATATATATATATATAATAGCCCCTTTTTCTTTCTTTCTTTCTTTTTGTTGCTCTTTTTTGCCTAATTGATACAATATTAGTATTTATTTATTTATTGTTATTTTGCAAAGATAGAATTATATAAGTTAGTAAATTGAATTGGATTTCCTCCAAGCCCTAGCCCAGGTCCAACCCTAACTGGCGAACAAAGTCCATATGAAGAATAACCCATTAAAATTCATAGGCATGCAAGGGAAAGGGTCCTCACTCTGAATCTGAGGCCTCAACACTAAAAACTATACTATACTTTCTTTCTTCCAACACGACATCTCCTCTGAATTCTACATTACATTGATTAATTAACCTAAACAACGGCCCTACAGAGTGTTGAAAATTCTAACAGTACTTAAATCAACACTTTAAGTTACCCATATCATATTCTAACATTTACCATATAAACAAATCAATTTTATTGTCCAACATATAACCAAATCATTAAAAACAAAACCCACAAAAGCCTAAGTTATGAGTTACAATAAGAATAAGGTAGCACTTTATTGATATTATTATTATATGATATGAATATGATAGTTTATTATTAACTTTGGAATATTTTTTATTTCCTCTAATGATTACTTATTTTAACCCCAAAAAAGAAATCGTTTTATAAATCATGTTTAAAGATGGAGTGCTGCTGCTTAACATGATATATTAATTATATGTAGAATAAGAAATTCTTTTGGATGGATTTTACAAGTTTATTTTGTAGGGAAAAAGAAGAAGAAAAAAGAAAAACAACCTTTACTAAATCTTTAAAAAAATGCTTTTCAAGAAAAAGCTGCCAATGTTGGAGTCAATGGGGGCAACCTTATTGCTTCAGTGAAACTCGAGATATAGCTGATATGGCAAAAGGTGTCGGAACTGGAACTGAACTGGATTTGCCCTTAATTCTAGTAATCTGAAATCACTCAAAGAAACTTGTGAAAAACACCAAATTACATAAAAATATAAAAGATCATAAACACCATTAGACTAAACAATAATAACTCGTATTTGACACAAAACAATAATAAAACATAACTAAAAACTATATCGAGCCGAGCCGAGCTCGAATAGTGAGAAGCTCGAGCTCGAGCTCGATTCGATACTCACAGCTCGAAGCTCGGCTCGAGCTCGATCGAATACTATTTTTCAAGCTCGAGCTCGGCTCGAGATAAAATCGAACTATTCGAGCTCGGCTCGATTAAGCTCGTTTACTCAATTTATGTACTCAAGCTCGAGTTCGAGCTCGAGTTCGAGTTCGAGCTCGTTTCATATACAATTTTTTTGCATTTAAATAATAAATTTTTTTAAAAATGATATAATGATAAAAAACCTTACACAACAATAAAACCAAAATTTTCTAAATACAAAAAAAGTAAAAGTCTCAATCAAAATTAATCTAACTGAAGCAGTTCACAACTTCATGTAAATTGATGCAGGACTAAGTGATAGAGATGATGTGCTCCCAGTCTACAATTCACCACTGATATCAAATCAGAGTATTGAGAATGTAAAAGTATCCTTACAACAGGGAAGCCACCATAGTCCCCAGGCTCTCTGATGTCTTTAGTGACACAACTAGTCGGACCTGCAATGACCAACTTAGGTTAGAAACATACCCTTCACGGAAGCATTCAGACCTTTAACTCCAGTTGCTATTTCAATGGGATATAATCAAATCAACCACACAAGAAGCAAGACATTTTTGAGCAAGTATACAGTCTGAAGTTCAGGAATAGGTTATTTTCCTTTTCTTGCCAATCACTTGCTAATATGATGTTGAATTTCTAAACATGCAAATCAATTGTCATACTGATCATTTAATTCTGTCACTATATAAAATTTAAAAGGCCTCTCAACAACTTGATGCAAGAATTATTTTTTTCTTCTCAACATCAAGTAAATACCTTTGATGCAATAGAGACATGATCACGAACTATATGAATCGAGCAACAGATTGGGAGTTTAATATCCCCATATTTGGAGGTCTATCCTAAACTATATGCAGTTGCAGACTCTAGGTGGTTAATATAGGTTATACAGGTATCTTCCTAAAAATGAGGAGGTTCAAGTAGCATATGCATGATGAACCTAATGGAACATCGTTAGAATACGAACGACCAGAATGCAAAGAGAAGCCTCCATGACACCTATAACTCCTATTGTGCTGCTCCCCAGAAACTAAAGCAACTTACTTACTATCCTCAGCAATTTAGAACAATTTTTACAATGTTCATGAAAAGTAAATGGTAAGCATCTTGGCAGCACCAGAAAGTAATAATGATCAACAAGCATGTAACCGTAAGACATGAAGAAATGGCAGATGATATCCATAAATAATGGCAAAGGGTCTTCATCATTCCACCCAACATAAAGAAACTGAACCAGTTAAGTTGAAGCCTGGTGGCAGACAGCTCAAATGCTAAATATCTCAGTAGCAGCCAATATGAAAAAAGATTCATAATTGGATTTAAGTGAATGGAAAAAAAATAACTGAATCTGCATCACAAGCAAATCTGCATAGAAAATTTTCAAAAGAAGTCACAACTAAAAGCAAGAAATTAGACCTAGCTAGGAGCGGCTCTGTGTCTTTCAGTAACAGAATTTAGTCCCTTTTTTGCAGTCCGGGAATTGGTTTTTGTGCGCTGTCCTCTGCAAGGCAATTTATCCTCATGCCTGATCCCTTTGTAGCATTGGAGACCTTTCAATCTGGTTATGTCCGCAACGACACATCGCCTCTAAATTACCCCAAGGAATGAATAATGTTAGAGAAAGTAGGTTTCTCAAGCAAGGAAGTAAAGTAGGGAAAGAAGTTTATACCAAATCTTCTCCAATGACGTATGTGGAAGAGACATGCTCACGAAGAGCCATTAGTTCTCTTCCAGTTAATTCATTAGTGAGTTTGTTATCTATATTGAGCTCACTTAAGATCTGGCGAGCTCTGTTACGGCCAATTCCAAAGATGCTCTGAAGAGAAACTGCAAGGCGCTTGTGGTTTGGAATTTCAGCACCTCCCACACGAATGCCTTGCACTCTTATTCCATAGAACTGCAGAAAACAATAAGACAACAATAGTTTCCAGTTGGTACCAGGAATACATAAATGCTATTTTTTCGAAAACAAATGAAAGCCTGATTTCAATTATCAAACTGAATTGATCCCAGATGAACTATATACTTGGCCTATACAAAAATGCAGATAAGCATAAGATCCTATCAAGTTTGTTGCAGCTCAATGGCCCAAGTGGAAGAAAATAGAAATCCAATTGAACAATAACACCATTTACTGATATAAAAGTCTTAACCTCGTAAACCCATTTCTGATTTACATCTTACTTAAAAGAAAATTTGTTTCCTAGACTAGAAGATACAATCTATATAACATTCAATCTGCAAATCAGAACATCAATGAACCTACATTTATCCACAATGAATAAACACTCGCATTAATCAAAGCATAATTGATCCTTTATTTCTGCAAGTAAAAGAACACTAGGAAGAACATGCTATTGTCACAAGAAGTTAACACTATTATATGTTACAACAGAGATTATTGGTACAAAGAATTACAACAAACAAGTACATCAAGGTAAAAGAAAAAGTAGTATTACCTTAAAATTATACCCTTCTCGAAATGCTACAAGCCATCATGAGACGGTCCCAACACATCTTGCAAACAGTAATTCTCAAAAGACCCAAACCCATCAAGCAACCCGTCAAAAAACCCATGTTCCAAACACCCTTATTCCCTCTCCATCAACTCCTCTTCCTTTTCCTCATCTTCTTCCATTGCTACCACTCCTTTATATAATTAATTAATTAATCTAAGTTTATAGTAAAAACAGAGATCCGTTTGTGATAATTATCAAAAGAAGAAAAGAAGAAAAAGGAAATGGATTGTGAAAGAAAAGGAAAATGAGTAGAATACAAATAAATAAATAAATATTAAGGGAAAGAGAGAGAGAGATAGTTACCTTACCGGCAGATGCATCGACTGCAAATCTGAGAAGAAAAAAAGGAGTTAATTAGGCAGATGAGTGAGAGGGAGGGGAAAAACGGTGTTTGAGTGTTGTATGGTGGATTTGGGAAATAAGGAATAAGAAGAGAAAGGAAATAGAGATGGACGAGGTAGAGTGACGGAGAGAATGTGAGAGTGAGACTGTGAGGGAGAGAAGGTGGCGCGGCTGAGAGAGTGAGAGGAAGACAAGGTAAAAAATTAGGTTTTAGGTTTTTAGTATATTTTTATATATTAAGGATAAAATAATATCAAAAATATATATTATAAAATAAAAAGCTCGATTAGGCTCGCGAGCCGCTCGAATCGAGTATTAAGATACTCGAATTCGGCTCGCTCGACAGCTCGAGCTGCTCGAGCTCGAGCTCGACTCGATAATGACCGAATCGAATTCGAATTTTTTTCGAGTCGAACTCGAGTAGCTTGCGAGCACAGGTATCTCATTTACACCCCTAGGGGCAAGGCAGACATCGCCCAAACCTTATCTCAGCTAAATATATATTATATAATTATATATTATAATGAAAGGATTTTGGTATACATAAGGTTAATATATATATATATATTAATATTTTATTTCATATATTAAAAATAATAAATTAAATTATCAAATATTATATTGAATATAATATAGAGATTTTGTTGACGAATATTTTATTAAAATTTTATATAAATAATTAATTAATTTTGAATATTATTTGTAATCAAAATTTTAATATTATTATTATTATAGATAATATATTAATTAATCTTAAACAATATCTAAAAACATTCATTAACAAAATCTAAATATTATCAATATATAAATTTATACATCCTTCATATATATATATATATATATTTAAGAATTTATAAAGTTTTATATTTACTTATTTTTATATGTTTGTGTATAAATTTTAACAAGTCATCATATATAAATTAAAATATTATTCTGACCAAAAAAGAAATTAAAATATAGTAGTAGTATTATTCGAACTTTGTTTGGTTTTGATAAATTCCATGTAAACTTGAATACGTGTCAGTCAGGGCGAGCTCTTGGTGCCACCTTTCACCCTTCAAAACTGCTTTTTTACTTTCTCACTTCTAACCCTGTCTCTCAGAAAAGGACTTTGAGTATCAAATCTACTACTGCTCTGCTCAGCTCTGCTCTGCTCTCTGTTTCTATGTAAGCACTTGTTTTACCCGTGTTCTTCTGGGTGGCTTCACTATAAGCTTCGTTTATATACATATATATATATATATATGTATATAAAGTGTAAACACTTAATTCCTTAATTGCTTGCGTGTTTTTCAAACTTGATCTATGCTTTGCTTCTTCTTTTTTCCCCTTAAGTTTTGATGCTAATTTTACATCCAATTGAGCGTTCTAAAATGGTTCAAGCCTCATTTTTTTTTTGGAACACTAACTTCTTCGCTCCTAAAGTATAATCTTCTGTTGGATGATTTTTGTGCCTTCACAACAGTTTAGTCTAGTACCTTTTCCTCATGTTTATCATTTTGCGGCCTTTAAAAATTCTCTTGTTTGAGGTTTTGGATTACGATTTTACAAACTGTAATTTTTGCATTTTCGGTTTCTGGCATAACGAATAGAAATACCATTTCAAAAAAAAAAAAAAAAAGAGAAGACAAATATATGTAGTATAGAAATCTGAGTGAAACCCATACTGTGGTTTTCTTGATGTTTGAGATTATCTATCTTTATGTTTAGTCATATTGACTTTTGAATCAGTTACTTCAAATGGATTTGTTCTGATTGTCGACCTCTAATGTTTTCTTAAATTTGTTTTGAGATTCCATTACCCATTGTGCAGTCTTTATAATTTGCACCTCATCTCTAGCCCTTTGGGAGAATCTTTCTTTCAAAGTTGAATATGTCAGTTGGGAGTTCTAGGGCTCCAGGGCTGTTTGCTTATGTTCATAACAAACGCTTCTGCTTTCTGTTTGATAAACGAGAATAGAAATATTTTTCTTTGGTTTATTTCTCTGTTACTTTCATATTTAATATTACACCATCCAGAATCAACAAGGATTCACTTTAGGAAAAGAAATCATTTTTGGTTGTCTTCATTGCAATGCAAACAGTTCTATATGAACAGAAAATAGTAAGTTTGCATAAATTGTGGTTTAGATGCAAGGCGAAATATGGGTCTGATGCCAAAACTGAAATTTTACTATATGCATCTGCTAGAACCTATGTTATCCAAACTCTTCATTTTTCCTAAAGTATTTATGTGTTTGACACATATTCGGACATGGGTATGGGAGTATGATCCTCCAAATGTATGAAAAAACTTAGAAAAAATTGAGTATATCCGTATCCGACACTAATCTCGAGTCCAGGTAACATAGGCTAGAACTTTACTGACACATTAAGTATAGACATAGTTAATATGTGTATGCCTTAGTTCTGCATGCTTTTGGATATAATCAGATTTTGTCCATTTAGAGAATGAAATTATCTCCAAGTTCAACTGATCCTGTGAAGCTTGTTAAGAAGAAAAACAGACAATTATAGCTGCTGAATAATGCATGCATATTGTGCAGAGGAGCTTGTATGGCACATAGGTTTTTGGTCTCTGTATATTTCTGTTGTCTGTGTTTTGCTTCTCGATGTAGCTTGTCTCTCTTATGCAAGGGTCCATCAATGGTTTATCATATGCTGAGTTTTCTTAGGAATGACATTACTTACGAAAATTAAAAAGAATAACAATAATAATAGAGAACAAGAAGGAAAAAAAAAATCTCTGAGACGGTTTCTTACTCTTTGTTTTCACAAAGATGACCTTATGTACAATATTATGGCACTGATGCTGTTTCTTTGTTACATTTTGTTTTTCACAAGGTTTGCATAATTTTGTGGTATCTTATACAAAATGAAGGTGTACCACAATTGTTTTTTTGTTTCCCCTTACCAGTTCGTTTTTACGCAGAGCATTGTGAGCTGAACCTTTAATTAAGGTTATGCAGGATGTGGGCGTTTGATTATTGAGGAAAGAGCTATTTGGTTTATAATGGCTGGTTTGATGATGCTGTTTCCCAAGTTAAGGACTAACCTAAGAATTATGGTAACCATGCCATTTTCACTTTGCAAATTGGCTTGCACGTTTTGTATGACAACCATCTTTATTGTTATTCAAACCTGGATGGAGTTGGTAAAGGCAGCAGTTTCCTTCCATGTGAATATGTTCTGGAAAGCTGTAATTTGGACGGTTGCTCTTATATCTCTTCCCGTACGAGTGTTGACTGCCTTGCAGAGGGAAAGACTGGTTAGTTTTGATAAGCCTTGCTTAGAAATTTATTATATCTGCAAAGTATTATGATAAAGTCTCTGCCTATTTAATCATATTAGAGACTGAAAAGATTGACATTCAAATTTATGTTGCTTTAGACTGAGATGCGTTGTATTTAGGTACCTGCTCTTGGAAGTTGGAACATGCTTGCTTTAGTCATCTGCAATTTTTCCTACAACACAATATGTCAATATTCTTTAGTCATTGTAAATCTAGTTCCTTAACTTGCCTTAAAGTCTTTGTCTGCTTGGTATGGTTTGCAGCTGGAACAGCATCTGCATGAGATGCAGTTTGAGTTGGAGACTCTTGTTTGGGACAGGAAGGAGCTTGAGGACCATCTTCAAGCAGCTGTTAGAGAACGCAGAATTATGGAGTCAATGTTATTACAACTTGAGGAGGAACATGACAAGGCTGTTGCCAGGATTGAACTATTAGAGGGTGAGGTAAATATCTTTAAAACTGTCTGGTAGGCATACCAAGAGAAGAAGAAATTCCATAATCGGACAGCAAAATCCAACTCTAAAATATGGTAGGCTTTAGAACAAGGCCTCTCCCTTCCGCCCAAATTTACCAAAAAATTGTACGAAAATATTAAAAAATGGACCACCAGTCATTGACACAGTAAAGGATTTAGAAATGGACACAGAAATGATCTCAATTTGGTCCTGATTTTCTGATATTCTTTTCTACTCGTTTCCAATTTGCTGTTTCATTTATTAACATGCAGTTGAGAAGAAATTAATCCATGTTTTCTATACATGTTCATATGCTTTCTACACACATTGAATATAACTTTCAGCAGGGATGCTGCATATGCTGAAAATATTGTGCACCCTATCAGTTGCAGGATTTAAAGGTTGAAAACCTTGGGCTGAAAGAAATTCAAGGTAAAGCAGAATGGAGCTTTAAAGGTCAGGATTCCACAAATAAAAGCAAAAGTATAAATACTGTTGAGAATCAAGTCATTGCATCATGGATTTCCAGTTATAAGGGAAGTGGCATCTCCTTCCAAGACATGATGATGAAAAGACAATTAGTATGGGATGGTAAGAACAAGAGTAATACTGGATTGTTGGATTTCTTAAAAGCTGGCTCTGCACCAAGCGGATCTGAGCAACCATTTATGCCCAGCGTCATTCCAAATTTAGATGTCAATGCTGTTGTTGAACAACGAAGAGAGATTGCCCTTTCACAAACTCTTTTTAGTGCAATTTTATCACTTTTGGTTGGAATGATTGTCTGGGAAGCTGAAGATCCTTGCATACCTCTTGTGGTGGCTCTCTTCACTGTTGTTGGCATGTCATTTAAAAGTGTTATTCAGTTTTTCTTCACTATAAAGAACAAACCTGCATCTGATGCAGTTGCCCTCTTGAGCTTCAGTTGGTTTATGCTAGGGACACTCAGTTATCCAACACTGCCAAGGGTTACCCGTATGCTGGCTCCACTGGTCTTGAGCCTCATGGATCGGATAGCAAGTTGCCTTGGTATCTCATTCATCTAGCTTATATATATATATATATATATATATATATATATATATATATATATATATATGTGGCAGTTGGAATAATAATACATCATTGTGTACCATAGACTAGATCGAGACCATGGACTTCCATTGAAAAATATATGTTCTCCATATATATATATATATATATATATATATATATATATATATATATATATATATATAGCTTGTAGCGCAAAGGTTCATCAATATAAAGCCTTATATATGGAAAGATTTATGAATAACAATATATGGGAATTTCTGGCTACAACTGAAAGAGGTCATGCCAAAATGGTATATACGGCTATTTGCATTTATGCCCTTGGGATGGACACTGATACTTCCGCTTGCAGAGGTCAGTATAACTATTTGTTCATTTTTTGGTATATATGCTTAAGTTATTTACTTGTTTGGTCTGTGAATGGAGTTGGTTGTAGTCAGTCAACTAGCTATAAATTTTAGTTGGTTTGGCTGAGAAAGTGGTATAGTTTTATGATCTTGTAAAATTACTGGGTGCTTCATCTGATGACATTTGTCTGCCTAGGATATATATATATATATATATAGTTGGCCTTTCTTGCATAATATAATATAATAATCATCTTTGAATTTATGAAAGAAAGTAAAGGCCATGGTTGGCCTTTTTCTTTGACAAGCTAGCTAGCTAGCTAGCTAGCTGTATATATATTCATCTTTGAATTTTAGTCAGGCTTAATATATTATTTTCGATCGTTCGGAGCTGATTGGTTCTTCATTCAACGATCCAACTGGTTACAGGAAATGTGTAGACCAGGGGAAAGCTGGTGCATGCTTCATAAGAAATCTAATTAATTCAAAAGTAAAAAGAAAAAATAAACAAATTAACGTACATATAAAGATCCATAATCAAATTATATAAATAAATAAACTAGCTATCAGGCTGGCATTGATAAAGGAAATAAAGGCTTTACGATGAGGTGGATGGTAGGTAGAGTATATGTTTAGTTTATTGAATTATGAAAGATAGTGATGTGATTTAGAGAGTGGAGGTAGAGCTGGTAAAGAATGGGGGCAGCAGGCAGCTATATCTGGGCTGTGGATGCTTAATCAAAATGTAGTCAGATATCGCGTGTGGTGTGGGTGGGGGCCCCCCACTATTTGGTTAATTGGTTTTGGAGAGTGACCCAGATATGGTATATGTAGTCTAGATTAAGCTGAGCATGATGCTCATCATGACATCCGTCCTGACTCCTGATAGATCGATCATAGAATTAATTAGAAGCGACCCACATATGGTATATGTACACTTTCTCTCATCTCTTCCATTTGATATTGATTCAAGTGATCTCCAACAACACCAACACTTGCACTTTCTCTCATCTCTTCCATTTGATATTGATTCAAGTGATCTCCAACAACACCAACACTTACACTTTCTCTCATCTCTTCCATTTGATATTGATTCAAGTGATCTCCAACAACACCAACACTTACACTTTCTCTCATCTCTTCCATTTGATATTGATTCAAGTGATCTCCAACAACACCAACACTTACACTCCAACCAAAGCCTTTAGTGAATAAATTATCAATAATGGTGGCGCTTGGATTAATTGTTGTTGCTTCCCATCTCTCTCATATCATATATGTTCTTCACATGATCATCATCTATTTCTCTGCTTAACTTTCTTCACCTTATTTGAAGAACGTACATAAATCATGATATAGTTTCAAAACAAATAAAAGAAATCGGTCTGTCAATGCATATATAATTTGTTTCTTTTCAAATTGACTACCTTTCTTTAACTGACTTTTTATTACCTCACTGACCGACCCTACGTTAAGAGTAAGAGAAGAGAAAGAGAAGTAGAGAAGCCAAACCAGGTGATCTGATCTCTAAGATGACAGACATATATACAAAATATTGCAATATTAATATTGGGCATGATTTAAAAATCCATGAAATTAATTTATCAACTTTCAACGTGTTTCAAAGTTAGTGTGGCATGGACAGGGACAGGGAATCAAAAGGAAAGGCATGCTTGAAATTGAAAGTGAAAGTTATGTCATCATCATCTCTTTTCCTTTGTTTAACTAAACTAAACTAAAATACTCTTTAACTTTTGCTTTCCGGCCCAACATTTGATTGTATCGAGAAAGAAAGAAAACCAAAATATCAGCAAATAAAGTAAAGCAAAACTATATAGATGTGAAAAGAGAAGAGGCATCAAGTCAAGGCCCATTTTTCTTTTAACTTTAAGATCGATTCTTCTTTTTTGCACCTTTTTCATTTCCATTATCATTAAACAGAGTCTAGACCAGAAGGTAATTAGTTTGATTTGTGATATAAATATATATTAAAATAAATGGATCAGATTCAAATCACTTTTTATGACAATTTTTATAAGATAAATTTGTGAATAAATCTATACCATAATATAAAAGCAATTCCCCCCAATTTACCATTTCAAATTGGGGGAATTGCTTAATTTTGGCATGTATATTTGTATCTATTTCAATTGTACAAATATATATGCCATATAAATTTTGACATATAAATTTGTGGATAAATCTATACCATAATATAAAAGTAATCCCCCCAATTTTATTTATTTGTACCTATTTCAATTGTACAAATATAAATTACTCATTTTTATATTATAAAAATTAATTTATTATTTTTATTATAATATTGAAATTATGTGGATACTTAAACCACTCTTAAAAGCAAATCGGTTTATTATCTTTTCATTTTCTGTTTTTTTTCCCTCGTAGGACTAGGCACGCGGATTTAAAAAAAAAAAAAAATACTTTGACTAAAGAAAAAGACAAAATTTAGAGAAATAATTTTAAAAAAAATAGCGTTGGTTACTAATGGCTATCGATAACATAGAACAATAGCGAAAGTGTTTGCAGTTGGTGGCCAGAATCATGGTGAATTTGAAGAAAGTAGGGTTAAAAAGAAAATGAGAGAAAAGAAAACAGAAGAAAATAAACCGATCCAATGAGATTTGTTTAATTGATTTGATACAAATGTTTTCTTGAATTATCAAATTAAAAACAAATTCAATTCGAAATAGATTTTTTATTAGATATAATTTTTAATCATTTTTTATATATTTGTTTTATTAATTAATCATCATGTTATTAATAAAATTATTCAATTTATTAAATGAAATGAAATTAAATAAAATGTAATTAATTAATTAAAAGATAATGGAAATGATTATTTAAAAAATTACTCAAAGATAAAAATTTTCAAGAAAATTATATATGATTTTTTTTGTAAAATTTCCTAAACGAGGAAAAATGCAATTATTTTTATTTTGAATTATGCTTAATTATATCTTCCTTACATATATAAATATTTATTAAATTATTATTTGTACTAAAAACTAGTAGTAAAAATTACAATACTACTAGCAAGAATTTATAATATAATAATCTAACATCTAACATTAATATAAAATTGATTATATCAATTTTTTCCCTGATGACACGTGTTCACTATTTTAATGCTGGCAGTTTTTTTTTTCAAGAAAAAAGAAATGAAAAAAATAACAAATTTGTGTGTTTGTATTCGTATTATTTTTTCGTGTGTTTAAAATATTATAAATTTATATAAATTTTTACATGTTAATAATTCGTTTTATCTATATTTTGACACGTTCATGTTATTTTTTGTGTTTTAATTATTTTTTTATGCTGTGTTTGTGTCGTATTTCAATTTATTTTATATTTCGTATTGTTTGTCATTGTGGTTCAATTTAGATAAAAATTTGTGTGCTTGTGTCGTGTCTCAATTCATTACATATTTTACATAATTTGTCGTAGTGATTCAATTTAGAGAAAAATTTATATGTTCATGACGTGTTTGTGTTCGTATTATTTTTTGGTATGTTCAAAATATTATAAATTTATATAAATATATATACGTTAATAATTCGTTTTATATAGATTTTGATACGTTCGTGTATTCGTATCTTGTTCATGTTATTTTTTATGTTGTGTCGTGTTTTAATTATTTTTTCATGTTGTATTTGTGTCGTATCTCAATTCATCTCATACTTTGTTCGTGTTATTTTTGTGTGTGTAAAGTATTATAAATTTATATAAATTTTTACACGTTAATAATTTGTTTTATTTATATTTTGATTAGTTCGTGTATTCGTATCATTTTCATGTTATTTTTCGTGTTGTGTTTTAATTATCTTTTCTATATTGTGTTCGTATCGTATCTCAATTCATTTCATATTTTACATAGTTTGTAATTCTGATTCAATTTAGAAAAAAATTTGTGTGTTTTTGTCGTGTCTTAATTCATGACATATTTTGTATAATTTGTTATAGTGGTTCAATTTAAAGAAAAATTTATGTGTTCGTGACGTGTTCGTATTATTTTTTGATGTGTTCAAAGTACTATAAATTTATATAAATTTTTACGCGTTAATAATTCGTTTTATATAGATTTTGATACGTTCGTGTATTCGTGTCATGTTCATGTTATTTTTCGTGTCGTTACGTTTTTAATTATTTTTTCATATTGTGTTTGTGTCGTGTCTCAATTTATTATATATTTTGCATAATTTATTACAGTGATTCAATTTTAACTCTAAATTTATTTACTTAAAATATTAAAATATAAAAAATTATTTAAATAAATGATACTTATTTAATATGATGCAACTTAAATTTATTTATAATTATTAATTTAATTAAAAAAATTATAAATATTAAAAAAAATCTTGAACGAAATGGGAAAAGAATTCTAGTGTTAATAATAATGACAAAGAAAAAAATATTGTAATAATAATTTTTCTATTATTATATTATTATAGAGAAAGAAAAAGATTTTTTTTTTTTAATAATAATTGAAATGGGAAGTGTGAAAAAGTAAAAACCACTTGCGTTTTAATTTAAGAGTCTGCTTAATCGGTGATCAGTTAATGATTATTTAATCATTAATTTAAATTTTTTTTTTATATTTAATATATTATTTTATTGAATTAAAAAAATTATTAATTATAATTTATTTTTATATAGATCACATCAATTTTTAATGACACTCGTTAACATTTTTTTAAAATTTAATTTCACACATTGGACTGGACTGGAATTTGCTCATCAAACCGGAGTCGGTAAGGGACACGTGGAGGGAAGAAATTGGTCTGTTGTGACTATAAATAACCGGCAAAGAAAGCAAAACCCAGGCCGAGTGATAGGGTTATAGAAATAGTAATAGTAATCGACGGTTGCGAATTTATAGCAAAACCAATAATTTTCTTAAAGGAGGGGGCTGGAGTTGGAGGAGATTGATTCAGTTACCGGCGGTCTCTAATTCGCTTGGTGCAGGTCGGGAACTGATTGGCTGCTCCTTAATATTGGATTTTGATTTGATTTGGTTTGAGTCAGATGGCAGGCCGTGATTGGAGGAAGCGTGAATTGGATCCCGCCTTGCATCAACTGAATCGGAGACCGCGGTGAGGGTTGCCTTCTTTTCTTTGTTTTTTTTTGGGTGAATTATGTTCAGATCTCAGGTTGGGATTTACTCGCTTCTTGCTTTTTTTCCTTTGTTATTTTTTATGCTTTGCTTCTGAATCCTTAGATTCAGGGCTTTCTTTTTTTATGAAAAAAAAAAAACTATTCTCGTCTATTATTTTTCCTTTTGTTTTTCTAGATGATGTTTCTAGTTTGACGACGCTAATAGAAATAAATGAAGATAAAGAACAAGAAAGGAGGCTGTTAGCCATTCATAGATCTACTGACTATTTTTTATGGTGAATAGCTTTTTCTTTTTATTTGCTTACTTTGATTATAATTAGAAAAGAAAAGCTTTGAAATATAATTCAAGGTCGCTTATTTAAATACTAGCAAATACCTCAAGACAACTATATATATTATTATTTCCCTTTCGACGATACAAAAATGTGAAGACAATGACAAGGGAAAGAGAGAGGTAAAAAAATTAAAATTCATCAGATTTTTCTTATTTAAAAAAAAAAATGATGTTATTAGTAGTAAAGAAAATGCATGACCTATTGAAGAATACTTTTACTTGGAACTATTACGATTATATATATGTATATATATTGGAATTAGTTAATTTATATTTCTTGTTATTTAAGAGTAATGTCCAGAATGTTAGTAGCCTTTTATGTAGGTGCAAACTTTTCTTATGATACCTTAACTTTGTGTTTCGGTCAGAACTGGTGTCGCGTTCTTTTAGTGAACTTCTTTCTAAGTTTTTGATACAAAAGATTATTCAAAGAGAACTTTTTTTTTTTTTGAGAGATATTCAAAGTGAAAACTAGAACCCCATAAATTGATAAAACTTGTTATTGCACTGTACGAGTAGAAGAAATTTTCTACTACTAGTTTTCACAAGTTTTAATATTTTGTTAGGTTCATCTAACCAAAAAAGGAAAGAGTCTCGGTTCTACGTTTTTATTTTACTTCTTTTTTTCGAGCATTTTTTGTTGCATTTTTACCATATCCTTGCAAGCCTTTTGGGGAATAAATCTCAGTCGTCAGTATAATGCTTTTGTTAATAATGATTCAGTCTGACTTTAATAAATTAGTTTCAATAGCCCAAAAGAGAGAGAAAAGGGAGGGTGGGGGGGGGGGGGGGGGAGGTAGCTAAGATGTCCTAAAATTTCCATTGTAACTGTTGGTTAATCTGAGCTAATTTTAGGATCAGTTTAACTTTATGTTTCTGTTGTGTATTTAGAAGTTGTTCCTACCATATGGTTTTTTAACTGGAGAGTCACTTAAGGGGAAAAAAAATAGCGTACTGAACTTTATCTCAACTCTGTTGATCTTGGCAAGTTTTCAGTTGTAGGTTTCAATTTGAAGGTGGGGGCATTCTAACATCACCTCTCCATTTCTTTATGTGGTGGTGGGCAAGGAGGGGAGCTGTGTTATTATTTTTTATGACCCGGGATATTTGGGCTTGGCTCTTTAGATTTTAGGGTTGGGCAGACAATAGGTTTTAGGCTTCATTATTGTTCAATGAGGTTGCATTTCATCCTTGGAATAGTGATTGAATTAAGTTTCTATATTTTTTATATTGGTATATCATCTAGATTGATGCTTGGTCTTGACTCTTTCAACATTTTTAAATATTTGTGTATATTTCTTGCTTCTAATTTGATGCAAGTGGTTAGCTGTACTGACATTTTGAGTCTGATTGACCCTCGTGATGTGATTCTAATTTCATTTACTGCAACAAATTTGAAGTTTGAAAATCGTACAAAATGCCATTAAGAGTAGAACTACAGTTTCTTTGCTCAGGAATATTCCCTATTTCAATTTATTTTAATTTTCTTGCCTGACACTATGTAAGTTGTAGTATTGCCAGTTGTTTATTGATTCATTTAAAGGCTCTGAGATTTACTTGATGGAGGATGTTTGATGAAAAGGTTTAAGGTTATCAGATTACCTGTAATGGCTATAGGTATTTCAGTAATTGCTAAATTCCCTTAGCAAGATATTGAGATGGACTGAATTTTATTCAATTTACATGCTCTAGTAACTTTTGTTCTGTTAGTATCTGAAATTGTTTTTTAGATTCCAAAACTATTGTGTGTGGCTATTCTTTTCTTTCATGTTTATAATATTATTATTAATATTTTATCAACTTCAGAAGTTGCGTAGCTTGAAATTCAATATTACTGGTGAAGACAGCAATTACTGTTAGACATATCCGTTGAGGATTAAATGTTGTCTTTCTAGTTGAAGTGCTAGCTGTTTGATTTCTTATGGCAACAATTGTCTTGTTTGAACTCTTCATTTAATCATCACTAAGTGGGGACATCTTTAGCAATTAGCATTAACTAACCCAAACTTCCCCTTCTCGGTTGTTAAGAAGTGTTTGAATCGTTCTTGTCTTTGATTTTCTTGCATTGCTAGGTTTAATTGGTTTTAACAGCCTACTCTCAAGAGGATCTTTACGCTTATTATCAGATCTGTAATTCCTATCCTTAATGACCATGATTTAGCTAATAGATGTATAATTTTTACTTGGTATATATTGACATATTTGCTTATAAAAACAGACCTTTTATTCTGCATCTGTTGATATCCAGCAGTGGAGCTTTTGTCAATCAAGTCAATTGATATCTGAAGACGCCACGATGTTCTTGCCAAATTTGTCAATAGAACGTGTCTGTCTCTTTATCTAGTCATCATTCTGGGTTCAAATTTTCAACATAACTTTTGTTCTTTTATCGTCTTTTTCTTAGGGACTAAAGGTCTAAAAGCCTTTTGCATTATCGTTATGATAGGTTTCCTGTCCGCCCAAAATTCATGTTTGACAAATTGAAGATATTAGTGCCAGAACAGTCCAGTATGTAATTTGGAAAATGATGGTGAGAAGATGTGAGACTGTGAATGAATACTGGGATTATATTGGACCTTTTAGTTTGGATGTTTTCTCTATGGGAAGAGAGAGGTAAACTGATGAATCTATTGTCCTTAGCTTATTCTAAAATTGTTATGTTTTTTCCTGCCTTGCCCTCAAGTGTTAAATGTTTTAGTTATGTGCAGCTAGGTATTTGTGAGCTGTTGCTTTAGAAGCATCATTGAAGCTCACGTAAAGAACTACGGAGGCCCATTTTTTTTTTTTTTTTGTTTTTGGCTGATTGTTGCCAGTCGATCTGCCGACAATTGTCTTGACAATTGGCTCAAAAAGAAAAGAAGGGAGGGGAAGAAAGCGCTGTGATATAAACTTTAAATTTGGGATTGGGAGGAATACTGTGGTCTTAAGAGGTTGAAGCCTCGGGTAGGAATAGTGGTTGTGAATTGTGGAGTAGAATTATTGAGCAGGAAGTTCCTTGCATTGGATTGGATTGGATTCGAGTGAAGTGAATTTGTTTTCATTTATTTACTGTTATAATTCATATTACAGAATCTAGTTGATTGATTGAGAGTTGAGAGTTGTACAATAATATGCGTTCAGGGCTGGCTTGTGTTTGGATGGTAAATGACTAAAGGTTAGTTTGTGTGGATGGTAAATGACTAAAGGTGCTCTTGGAAAAAGCTTGGGTTGGAAAAAGTTCGAGTTAAAAAAAGTGTGTTCATAAAGTATGGTGAAAAAGTGTGGTTTAAAAACTTTTAAATGTTTAGCATTGCTGTGAAAAAGTGTTGTAGGAAATTGAAATGTCAAAAAAAGATATGTTTAAAATAATAAAAGTGTAGAGATGTGAGGATAATAAAGTTATTTTATCAAAAAGCCAGCTTTTAAAGTTCAAAAGCTATATTTTTTGGCTTTTTGGTTTGGCTTTTCAAACCATGGTTTCAACGGCAGAAGTCAATTTTTTTATCTGTTTAGCATTGCGTTTGCGGTAAAAAAATAGTTTTTGACTTCAAAAATTGTGCCAGAAGCAAGAAGCAATGCTAAACGAGGCATAAGTTGTAACCAAGGGTCGACCCAACAAGTTTACAACCGAGTTGAACTACCTTGTGGAAGATAGGACAAGAGAGTTGGGTTTGCAGAGGTGGACTTTGGGTGGGGCAAAGCCGTTTACGGTGGTCCAACTGGGGCTATATATCTCTTATAAGCCTCTATGCACAAAAAGGACTGGAAGGAATTGCTTATTGATGTACAGTGATAGTGCTGCCTAAGCCCATAATGGATAAATTTGAAAGGGAGTTGGAACAATTGAGTATAGCCCAGCCCATAGCAGTAGTGATGAATGTCCAAAAATTGCATCCATGCTTTTGGAATTAGGCAGGTGATCTGTTAATAATGTCCGCCCAATCTGTGTAGGGTAATTAAGGAGAAATGAACATTAATAATGGTCCGCCTGCAATGAATTTGGCATAGTTAAGGTAAATTAAAGTAATTTAGTAAAACAAAAAAAAAAAAAATCTTACTTCATTAATTAATTAATACGCCTATTGTCATTACTTTTTTATTTAGTAAGTAAGTATTATTGTCATGTGAATGTGATTATAGTGTTTTGTTGACCAATACCAAAACCAATATGAGGGAGGGAGCTGCTTCCTCCACATTGTTACCCATTCCTCGCACACGCATTTCATCTTCAAAATAACAATAATAATAATAATAATAATTCATTCATATTCTGTAGTGCTTAGTACACCAATCCACTCTTTTTTTTTTTTTTTGTCCTGAGTCTCTTTGTGTTGTGTGTGCCTATTTCTATTAGCATGTATGTATCATTCCACAGTAACCCTATTAATTCTCGAAATCTGCTCTTTAATAAATCATCCCCGTTTCTTAAGTCATAATCTTTTACGTGCAAACCACATGGGGTTATCTATCTCGTCAAGTGAAGCTTTTTGGGTTTTTATGAACCTTCAAGTTTCAAAAGGGAGCTGGTGGTGACAGAGTTTTAAGCTAAAGATATGATGATCACAAACAAAACCAAAAATGAAGGTGATGATCATATCATTTCATAATATACAAAAAAGCTATCAAATTGCCACGGGGTATGGCAGGTACACAATCTCGTGAAAATGCATGCCCTTGCCCTCCCTTCCCTCCTATTTTTAAGTTAATTAGGGTTTGATGACTTTTCTTTTGCCGGTGGTCAGTGCTGGACCCTTCATATAGTACTGTTATTATCATTTAAAACTCTTCTCTCACAGTGTGAGACAATGAAGCTACTTAGTGGGGACACAAAAGTCATGTCCAGAAGACTTTTCTTTCTTCTCACTCATGTATTCAAATTTAATTTCTCGTTGCTTCTATTCTACTTCACTTTTTAAGATCTCAATAAAACTATCTCCAGAAAATCAAAATCCCCTCCTCCCCTCCCCAATTAACAAAAAGAAAAAATTGTATGATTTAAATTGACTGATAAGTTAGTTTCTCTCCTGATATTGGTTTATATGTTTACTCAATTTTCACATTCTGATCTCTTCAAACAAACAAAAAGCCGATTGCTGCTTTTAGAATCCCAATATATAATTCTCTTCGGAAAAGTGATACAGCGTTCATTGTATAACATGATTACATTTTGTTACAACTTTAATGTATAATAAAATCTTCATGATGAGGCCTATATTTCTGCACTTAGTGTTTATGTAGCTGGAGCAACATACAACACAGAAACTTAAGCTTCTATGTGTTTTGCTTTCCTCATATATTGTATCATTATCTGCCAAAAACTGATGACAAAGGTGTCAACCTGATTATGCTTCTATTTGTCGTTGTATGTTAATTGCTTTCAGAAGAATAAATTCATAAATTTCCATCTTGATTTCAATAAATGGAAATCAAATTCAAACTTTTCAGGGATAATGACATATAACGGCCTTGAGAGCTGCATTCTCAACGATCACTCTTATGAAAATGAAAGCAGAACGAGCAGAGGAGATGGATGTGCATCTGATTCCTTGGATGGTGATTTCTCCAAGCTGTTCTTCTAGCAAAGATGCTTTTGGATCATTTTCTTCCAAGTGGATGAAGAGAGATGAACAGGGTTCAGATGAATGGGAGCTCTCAGAAAGCCCTAAACATTTTTATGTCAAAGAGAAATCTGCTTATGTCATTCAATTTTCAGATGTTGAGACAATGAAAGAAATTTTTGCAAAGCTTCTATTGGGGGAAGATATTACAGGTGGATGGAAGGGTGTCTCCACAGCTTTAGCATTGTCAAATGCCAAAACAAATCTTGCAGGTGAGTTTGTTTCAAGTTCCTTTTTAATCTATGACCTGCTTATTCATCATTCTCCTTTCACAATTTTTTGCATGAGATTTTATTATTACAATTGTTAGCAAGATAAACATGTATAATCAGAAACTTTTTTTCTGAAATGGAATGGAACTCGATAAAATATGTTAAAATAAGAAAAACTGTAGCACTTCATGTTGTACTTAATTCATTGTATCTCCAAGGGAAGAAATAATTTTAGATCTTTGATCAAATGCACTATAGATCTTGTTGGAAGTGCCATGACCTCTTGAACAGCATTTCCCACCTACCTAAACCTACAACAAGAAAAAAGAGTTAACCAAAAGTAAAGGATATAAGATGGGAGAGATAGATAGATACAAGTGTAGGTTTGTCTTCTTTCATTATTGTTCGACTTATAAGGTGCACAAATTTGAATTTACTACTGGACCAAGCAGAAGCACTTTTACAACAGATAAAGAGTACATATCCAAATCTTCCTCAAACATTTATTGATGCTACAAAAATTCAATATGGCAAGGTAAGTGTAGGGCGTTTAATATATTATATCCTTGACTGGAAACTCTGCAGTATCTAGTAACTTCAATACAGGAGATTTTGCTTCACTTTCACAATTGTCTTCCTCCGCAAGCTCTCCTATCTCTTTTGTTTATTACTATGATTGGTACTCACGTTTAAATTTGTATCCAATTCTTGAAGTATTAGCTAGCTCCTTAACAAATGAGCAGCATCAGCAAAACAAGTGATAGCATGTTGATTGTATTCTACAATTTTGAGCCTTGAACCCATATTAAAGCTTATGTTGCATATGATGCTAGTAAGAAAACAATGTGATACACTGAGTGAGACATGCATCATCTTTACTGTTATTTATGGGGATATTATTGCAACAGAAATTGACTTGCAATTAATATTTTCACAGGATGTGGGGCATTGCATTCTAGAAGCATATTCGCGTGTCCTTAGAAACTTGGCTTTGAGCATAATGTGTAGGATTGGAGAAGAAGATATTTGGAGTAAACCCTAATTCAGGTGTGGAATAAATGTGAAGAGAAATATGGAAAGTCCAGGTGGTTGTGGTGCGCGTGCAAGGCACTCTCTCATTGATCAGATGAACAATACAAAGGAGACGGGAAGTAGTGTGAGTCAGATTGAGGCAGCTATATTACATATGTGGTACAATACAAGTACAATGAAGGTAGAAGAAAGTCTGTAAATGCAACACCAAGTAGGTTGGTGTGTTGGTAAAGACAAGACAAGGGGCATGTAAAGGAAAAGGAAAAGGATATGTAATGGAATGGAAGTGTGATTTTTCAACAGTGCTTTTGTAAATGATTCTATTCCTATTCCTATTCCTATTCCTATTCCTATAATTAAGGTTAAGGTTAAGGAAATTTTATCTATATATATAGTATAAGTTTTGATCTCCCTCCCCCCCGGCCTTCCAATCCTCACTTGGACTGTGACTGTGAGAGCAGTTTACGTTACTTATTATAATCGTAGCATGACGCCATACCATAAGGATCAAAAGGATATTATATTTGGCTACTATTACTATAAATCTATAATCTTCCAATGCCAACACATTTTCTAAATACTATTATATGTAAAGAAAAAGGTAATGCTATGCTATATAACGTAATGTAATTATAAAAACTACTATAACAGTCGCTTATTTCATTGGTCCCATTTCAGAATTTATATATATATATATTTATATTGTGGAATGCAATGGACTGTAAAACATCAAATGGAGCCTTACCTCTAACTCTAAGCCTAACTCTAAGCCTCTAACAAAGAAAGAGTTACTTTTTAACGGAGCATAGATTAGATAGATGCATCATAATTTTCAGATTAAAAAGTAACTCTTTCTTTGTTAGAGGCTTAGAGTTAGAGGTAAGGCTCCATTTGATGTTTTACAGTCCATTGCATTCCACAATATAAATATATATATATATAAAATTAATAAAAGCAATTACTATTTAAGAAGATGAGTTGGGCTTTGGGGGTTTTGAGACTTTTGGGGTTGGTCCTTATCAATCATCGTTGCCGAATTCCGATGATGGGTTGGAGTTGGGTCTCATCTGAGCCGCTCTTTCCTTTCCTTTCCTACATCGGAACTTGAAAGTTGAGACATTCAGACACTTCATAACTCAATTTCTCATCTTGCTCGCTGTGCTGTCCGCTCCTTTGTCTCCCCATTCCAACTAATCAAGTACAAAGTAGGCTTCTTCCTCTGCTTTGCTTTCTTTTCTTTTTTTTATAGTCTTCTTTACTCTTTACTAATTAATTCAAACTGATTCACGATTATTTTTATTTATTTTTATCATACTACTAGTCCTATTGTATCATTCAATTCAATGTAAATAACACCTTTAATTTGTCTGTCTTCCATTCCATGATTCTGCATCTGCCCCCATAAATCCCTATTTCTCTATTACCTGGAATGGAACTTCCAAAATATTGGTCCTCTAATTCATTCAGTTTCTATTTGTGACGATCATTTATTATTTTCAAATGCTTTTTTTTTTCTTCACTGACAATTGAATTCCCAGAGCCCACTAAAAAGCAACATTGAAAAGGGAACTAGTTAAAACTTTTAGATTGTTGTAGGTTTTCAGATGGTTTTGCCCAGATTTGTTCGTCCCAAAGAAGGAGATGATGAGTCAAGTCCAAACCTGTATGTGGCAAACTGTGGCCCTGCAGTGGGACTTTCATATGACACCATTGCATCTGTGTTTAGCTCCTTTGGGGAAGTCAAGGGAGTGTATGCAGCTGATGAAAGCGGTGCTCGTGTTATCGTTTCTTTTCTTCAATCAACCTCAGCTCTTTCCGCTTTCAATGCCTTGAATGGGCGGCCTTGTCCTCACCTTGGTGGCCGCTCTTTGCATATCCGTCATTCCATATTGCAACCACCATCTTCCAGGGTGTGCCAATTTTATTTTATTTTATTTTTTCACATATGCACTACGTGGTATACAAATTTTTTACTTTTTGCTAACTAATATTTATATGTGCCATTTACACTTAGGTCAATGACTCTGTTTCAGTCTCACTAAACGCTTTGGATTTAAACATTCCAGGACTCTACTTGTTCCATGACTTCATCAGTGCTATGGAAGAGGAGGTTAGGAGGAGTCCTTGGCTTTTCTACTGATTTCTTTTGTTCTATTTTTTTTTTTATTTATTTATTCCATGATGATATATGCACTGTCAAGTACCAGCATCTCCTACATTGTTCAGCTCCACTTTCTTTCTCTTCAGGAATTGCTTCAAGCAGTTGATACTGGACCTTGGAAAAGCCTTTCAAAAAGGAGGGTTCAGCACTATGGATATGAATTTTGTTATGATGTAAGTGCTCGTTATGTTGCTGACTCTCTTCTTCCAATTTCATTTGTTTAGTATCGGTCTACCTTGTTCGTATTTCTGATTCAATCAGCTACATAGATGCGGAGAATACAACATTTTTCCTAAGTTGCATTGCTCAGACTTACTCTGTACTATTAGCCTATTAGTCAAAATGTATGGTTTGCAACTTTGGAAACACATCTGCTATATAGTAGTTTTTAGAAGGTGTTATATTGAGCTCCTGGGAAAAGACGTATGGCTTTGTTACCTAGGGTTAGGATATTCGCTTCTTTACCACTTTGAGTTTTATTGAGCTTTGAATGATTGGCGTAGAGCATATAAACATGTATGAATGTCTTGGTGGGTTAATGCTGTTTTCTACCTCCTGGTACCAGTATAAAATACAAATTGCTTTATGATCTGATAATTTGATCGTTAATCTAAGAATTATCAAAACTCATAAAGCCCTCTAACTCCCTGTATATCCTTTTTCATGTTACAGACTAGGAATGTTGATGCAAAGCAGCATTTGGGTGCACTTCCATCATTTGTTTCTTTTATACTCAAGAGGGTTTCATTACTTCCTGACATTCCCGCAAATTTGGTTTTGGACCAATTGACGGTATGTAGTAGCAGGTTTCTTTCCTCTTCTTTATATTCCTTAAAATTAGACGTCGTAAACCTTTGACATATATACTGTTCTGTAATTAGACCAAAGGTTTCATGTTTTGATTTGAAAAGAAAAAAAAAAAAATCTTGAGCACTATGTCATGGTTATAGATATATAGCTTAGAGGACGACGATGTTAGCAAGACTGAAGATCGGTAATTACCTTACAGGTTAATGAATACCCACCTGGGGTGGGCTTGTCCCCACACATAGACACTCACTCAGCATTCGAAGGATTAATTTTCAGCCTTTCACTAGCAGGGCCTTGCATTATGGAGTTCAGAAGATATACAGCAGGTTCATGGGTTCCTAAAATTGCCTCAAGTGACATGAAAGTTGAAAATCCTGATAGTTGCTCAGAGCTTTCTAGGAAGGCTATCTATCTTCCTCCTCGATCTATGCTTCTTCTATCAGGGGAGGCACGATATGCTTGGCATCATTATATTCCACACCATAAGGTATGCTTTACAATTAAATGATTACTGAATACTTTCATCCATGCAAGTTTCTGTTTTAGAGGTTCAGAAATCTTAGTTTCACTGTTGCCATCATAAAACCCCAAAGATTAGGGCTATGAAATCAAAGATCGTGAAAACTAAAAATAGGAAAAAAGAGACAGAGTAAGGGGAGTGGAAAACCGAACCCTCCAAGTAGGGTTTGGTTGGAGAGTGTAAACCAAGGTTTAACTTCAAATCTCTTGCATATATGTATTTGGTCTTTTGGATTGAAAAGTCTTCAAAGTTCATCACTGCTTCCAGTGTGTTGAACTTAATAGTAAACCACTCCTAATATGTTGATACTCGAACTATGATGAAATTTTGAACAGTGACTAGGTATATGTTGAGGGTAAAATGATGCCATGATATTTCATTTGGCAGTGAGATAATGTTCTTCATGTTGAATCAGATCCATAGTTGAACTTGTCCATACTCCATCTTACAATGTTTGAGCATTTAGACTGATTGCCAAGGGTCTGTTAGCTCTATATTCAGGTTTTAAATGTATATGGCTGCATTCTAATTAAAACAGATCATGGTAATCACTCTAAGTGTTAACCAGGGTCTTTCTAGTCAAAACATAGCATGCTAAGGGCATGAACCTTATGGAGGGAAGCACATCATTTTCCTTTTGACTGATATACGGGCAGAATTTTGAGGGGCATGTAATTTGGATAGAAACTAGAGAGGAATCTTGAAATCATTAACATTTCTTCTTGGTGATGCTTGAAGATCTTCATGCCAATTATAACATATATATATATATATATATATATATATATATATAATTTCTTTTAAAGAATATACTATGAATGTGGTGATCCAGGTCATAGTATTCTCAAGAACTGGAAAGGGGGAACTTCTAGCTATACATCTTTCTTTTTGCTTAAATATCTATAATTTCTCTATGACTGTTAGATATTCATATTACTTGGCGTGTAAGGTATAGTCAGATGGCATATCAACTATCCAAGGCTTGCATTCAAACATTTCCGCATCGTTATTATCATCTGTGAACTTTGAAGTCCATTAATGCTCAATTTGCAGATTGACAAGGTGAAGGAAACTATGATCAGAAGGGGTTCGAGAAGAGTATCTTTCACATTTCGTAAGGTGTGTGAGTTTTAGCCTTTCGTGAACTAGTTGTGGCATTGTTTTATCTTCCATAAATTCATGAATAGAGGAAACTTTTTGAATCATTAGATTTTAGGTGGAGAGACTTGAATACCTTCTTGTTCCTTGGTGCAGGTAAGAAGGGGTCCTTGCCAATGCGAATTTCCCCAATACTGTGACTCTCAAAGATAAGAGGCTTTGGTTCGGTTAGGATGATAATATCTTAATGTTGAAAGAGGTATGATCATCATTTATATTTTTGCAACACAGTTGATGTTAAACTGAGGTTGTGCTTAAGGTTAACGGTAGATGGTAAAGAGATAAGATTTATGTTGAAAATGCAAGTATTTGAGTATTTGTTAATTCTAAAGGCAAAAAAAAAAAAAAAGAAAAAAGAAAAGAAAAAAAAGCAGCTCACCTGCTGCAAGCAAGCAAGCTAATTTGCAAATCTCAAACGAATTAAACTAGTGAAGTAAACATTTGATATGAGGCACATGCAATGCCAGGATGATGGGTGCTGGGTGATCAAAGCTTGATGTCATGTAATTAAACTATTGATCCGAGTTGTATCGATTTATCCAAAAATTTGGTTAAATACTTGAAAGTGATGAGTTTGGAATTAATCTATAATAAAATTAATTATGTTACTGATCATCTACTATTACTTGTACTACAAGTATGAGTAATTAACAATTTGTGAGGAGTTTTTCTCCAAAGGGCATATTTGGGGTGTAGAGTTTTTCCAAAGCTAAAGAGTATATTTGAGAGTATAGCACAGCACAAGCCCAAGACTGTGATATTCTTGGATTGCCTACATACAACTTCTTCAACCGGCAAAGTACAAAATGTTTATACCAAACCAAAGGCCTTGGGCACAGGGTAGCCTTTCCATGAAAGAGAAGGGAATTGCTTGAAAACTGGAAGATAAAAATATTTACCATCGTCTAATGTGTTTTCCTGGTAAACAAAACCCAAATCTTCTCTTATTCAGAACACTTGTAGAATATATGAAAGTTCAGAGACTTTTTTTTTTTATTTTTGAAGGTAAACCAACCACCAATTACTACTTAAGTACTACTATAAATATGTGTATATTAACAACCCAAGAGGAAAATGAAAATTCACCTTTTGAAGCATCAAAGCTTAGATAGAAGTCCATAGATGTCTATTATATATATATATATATATATATATATAAACTCAAAGTTAAAGTAATGTCACCAATATCGATTCAACAGTGATCCTGTCTCAAGCTCAACAGATGGATTGGGCATTGGCAAAGCATTCAAAGGATTAAAACGTCGCTTATCTGTAACTTACAGGCCATCCCAAGTCCTACCCTACCACCCGCAATCCCCCTTGCTCCTCCTCCACATGATCCAAGTAATATTATATATAATAATAATGAGAAAAAAGCAGGAAGAAACTTGTCATTCAAGGAAAACACTCAAAAAGAGGTTCGCAGAAACAATACCAAAGTGCTCCGTAGATCCATTGAATCCAGAAAAGATATATATATATATATATATATAGATATATATATATATATATATCTTTCTTAACAAAGTTGAATACCTAAACACACCCCCCCGACCCTCCCAGTCCCAATTAAAATCACAAGTCTACTTCTTCTCTTCCTTTTCGGCCTCCAGTTCACACCCTTCTTCATTCATCCTTTCCACACGAAGAAGCTTGTTATATTATATATATATATATATATATATATATATATAAATGCCTTGAATGATTACATCTTCTTTGTAACCTAACCTAACCTTCACAATCACAAGCTCCACAGACAGCTTCTCACAAGCAATAGGCATGTATGGACCTGGAACTTGGGTAGCAGTTGCCATCTCCTCAGCTTGGATGATGCCAACCCAATATTTACTGGATTCCCCGCCAACCTTATGTGTAAACTGTAAATCGCCTATATAGCTCTACTCACTTTATACATATACATATATTATAGTAATTACTAATTAGAATGACATCACTTGACGAAAAGAACACAGAAAATACAACTAGCCCAAATTCCACTGTAATCTTTGACAGGAGCTGAAGCCTAACATAACCTACACCTTTCAAGTTAGCCACCATATCATTGTTAGCCTACTCTTGAAATTGGCGCTACACTTTTATCATTCCATTCGTAAAATATATATATATATATATATATATATATATATATATATATATATATATATATATATATATATATATAAAGAAACAGAAACAGAAAAAGAGCAAAATCCACCATCATCAGGGTACTAGATCACCAGTAATATCTCCTGCAATGCATATTTACCAACAACAAAAAAAAACATTTACTTAGAAAAGAAAATTTTGCAATACAATAAATGATAAATCATACAATTACTGAGAAGCTACATGATGTGAATGCAACTTTAACTACTCTAACTGGCTAAGGAAAACACAACTGTATGTTGGGGCTAACTGGCTTAGGAAAATTAACTCTATGTTGGGGTAACATATTTTTCAGAATATTAGCGTTCAAACTACAAAATCAGGACCAACACTTTTCATAGTTTGTGGGAACATTCCAAGCATGACAGCAACATTTAAGTCCATGACATTTTAAGTACCATGTTTAAGCTGGACTGTGTAGACACCTAAGCAGGATATGCTAGTCTAGCATTGCTAGAGCTTAGTTACATCATATACGTAACTAGAGGAAATTCAATTACAAAATCATATCAGCGTCTTAATGTTTGATTCTAATCATTCACAGTAACCTCACGGTTGGGTATGAAAATTTCATTTCTAACTTTTGAGAAGCCCATAAGATTTTCATACGGCCTTCAGAAACGGAAGAAATTAGAGTCCAACATTTAACTAAGAAACCCATTTAATTGAGTCAATTAAAAAGATAAAGAGTTAACGTTAAGAATCTTACCATGCATGCATTTAATGAAGTAATCCAAATCTGGGAGACATATTACTCCTTGAACTAAAGGAGATGGCTGTTGATAGACAAAGTATGAAAAGTGGCGACGATCAGGATCATTTCTCGGCTTGGCTATCTCAATTATTCTCAAGCACCCTTCTCTGTCATAACATGAAAGTGTATTCTCACCAGCAACAGTCAATCCTCGATCCCAGGCTGAATTGAGAACCTGTAGCAGTAAGTTAGAACCTTCAGAACGATATTGCCTACAATTTATGGATTAAGTGGTTTATTCAGATCAAATCAGTCTGGCGTCTATTGTGACCTTATATATCAGAGGAGCCTCTCCACCTCTTATTGCTTAACCTAGCAGTTAAGACTTAAGAGTCTAAACCATGACCCCTTTGTGATATTAGAAATTAATTTCAGCACATATACTGGGGGCCAGTTGTTGATCACTTGTAGAGTTCAATAAGCATGCAGGCAAAAGGAAGTATCAGGATACATGACGTTAGTTCACTCCCAACCTACTAGTTTAAACTTTTAGTTTCAACAGTTGGCTATCACGCTATTAGAGTCAGTTTATTTACTGCCCCATTTTTAATCCACATCATAGGCCCATTTGTCTTAGTGAGCCTGAAGTGATGTTATTTCCAGACTGGTTAACCTGGGGATGTTGTAACTTTACGTTCAAGTTGGACATCTCCACATGCTACCAACTGGTTTAAGGCTAGATGCTTAATACTATCTGCAGCGAAAAATATTCATGCAAACCTGCCTATCCTTAATATTATAAGGCTGGCCAGCGTGCAACTAAATGGTAAAGAACTTGGCTTTATTTTAGCATTAAAGACTCTTCAACAGATAACAAAGGAAAGACCTATGTAGCTTACAAGTGGTCAAGGAAATCATAGGACATCAGAAAGACTATCACCTGCCAACTCAAACCTTCTGGATCAGCAAATGCTTCATCACTTTCATAACTACAAATCTGCAACCCAGAGCACACAAACTTCATTGTCACAGAGTGTTTCTTTAAAACCTCAAAAACTGGAGAATATCCATCCTGATTGGTAGGGTTATAATATCCTGCTGTTAGCTCTGCCGCATGACTGGAAGTCTTGTACCACCAATAAACAGCAGGTATCTGCATATTAGCATCACAAGTTAATCCTTCTTTTTTTTTCTAATATTGTGCAAGCTCTAATCAGAGAGACAGATATCACCTTCAGGAGCCACCCACTGACCACAACGACCTCCATTTTGTTTCAGTTCAAAAACTAAGCAGGCTATACATCAAAACTACTATACATGACCAGAGTTTAACATATGAAATTCATCCAATTTTCAAGGAAGTATTTAAAAATGCACTTTGGATCACCTAATTGGCTAATTCATTTAGATTTGGAACCAGTTAATGACCAGGACAATCTAAAGCATAGGATCCAGGTGCAGTGTTATAAGGGAATTGATAAAGAGAATGACAGCTAATTGCATGAAAAGTCATTAAGAATAAATGATCAACGTACCATTTATTAACAAGGAGTCAAGGAATGACAAGTCATGCAGATGAACAGTATAAAAGTTAAACCTAGCTTTCTACAGGCATCTTTTGTACACTACTTACGTACCTTAACAACAATCTTGGTCTCTTCAAAAGCAAGACTTGCTAGAGACAAGACATTATCTGCATGGTCCATTAGTGACTGGGCGTACCAATGGAGGAAAAAGCGCCCATAGTAGCTATCGTAATCACCCCGTTCACAAAAGAAGCCCGTTTCATGTGGCCTAGAATTATATTGACCAGCATTATCAGGTCCCCTAGCCCAGAAAGAGTGCCCACGCAATTTAGCAGCTTTCCGTAGATTTTGCTGTAAATATTTATCATAACACTGGACAGATTCGAAGGTATCAGGTATAATATCGCATACAGGCATGTGAAGTCAAAGAAGCCAAGTGAGTCCTCAACTAAAGATATTGATCACATATAGTGAGAATGCAAAATTTTATTATGCAATAAAATAAATAACCATAAAACACTATATGAGCATCATATAACATGATAGTACTAGGTACAGCAGAGAATGAGCTGATTTAACAATTTATGAATTCATTCTCCTTTTAATTTTGGAAAGCATATCCATTTGCTAATTGGGCTTGACTTGAAGAATACTTAGACTTGTACATACACTGTTGAGTTAAGAAAGCCAAATTTAACAATTTTAACACTCTTTGAGTTATATATATATATATATATATATATATATTCATAATAACTTGCATATCTATCTATACTATATATAAAAGCACCAACTCCAAAATTACAAATAGTGAATGACATATATACCCTTATTAATTTTTAAAATTAATTATGTTATCCTTATGTAGAATGAGAAATTTTTGGCAAATTATAAATTGACACATGTCAAATGAATTTTTTTTAACTAAAGAATTTTTGTCTAATCAAAGTTTAAATATGAGTCATTAAATTTATCTTTAAATTAAATAAAAATAATTTAAAGATAAATTCATAATTTTGGCCAATCAATCATTACAAGGATTCATGAATCATCCAATTAAAGTTCTTTTAGAAATCTTTTTAGAACTCTATCTCACTTAGCAGGCTAGCACATATGTCTTAATAAATAGTTATCATTATTAAAATTTTATAATTAGACATATATTACTAAAAACCATGATTTAAGTATTTATATATTAAAATCATGATTTAAAGGGTTCCGATCCATATTTTAATGATGTCATATATAATAAATATTCATCAATTATATATGACTTGCATAATAATAACCAATTAAATTATAACAAATATATGTATAAAATAATAATTACATAAATGTAATTAATTCATGATAACAAATTATTACCCTACTAGTATTAAAATAATTAAAATTTATCCTTTAAAATAATAATTGTATTTTAATTTATACAATATAAATTTTCTTATAAGCTACTACAAATTATTAATAATGATTTATTGATTTTCTTAACAATTTTATCCTTGATAATGACTTATTAATTCTTTTAATAAAAATTTAATTTTTTTATAGGCTACTATAAATCATTAATTGATTCTAATTATTTTAAGCCTAATTATTAATTGTGACTTTTCATTTTAGGCCTAATTCTTATCTTTAAATAAATTTGGCCAACACGTTTTTGACAAATATAAGTTATCAAAGAAGCTGAAAAGAAAATTCAGTCCACATTTCTTTGGTTGGCTGATGATCACGCGGTCAAGAAATGATTTTACAATTTGAAGTTCTTTGTGTTGAGACTTGAAATGGTTTCAATCGATCTGGGATTTGAATCATGAAATAATTGATGTTCTATTATTTGTTTGTTTAAGTTTACAGTCGTCATTAAAGATCCATTTTTGATTCGTGGATCTTCAATTTGAATTCATTCTCTTTATTTTTAAATACAAAAAATAAATAAATAATATTACTATACCTTGCTAATTTTTAAAATTAATTGTTTTATCCTTAATGCTAAAATTTAATTATTTTATTCTTAATAATGATTTATTAATTTTTTAAACTATTTTATCCTTCATAATGGTTTATTAATTTTTTTTAATTTATATTTTCTTTGAAGGCTACTACAATCATTAATGAAACCTAATTAGTTTAGGCCTAATTATTATTTATGGGCATATATACTGATCACAGACATAAAAAGAAAGTTGATTTTCAAAACACATGAAGCTTGAAACTTAGATTTCGTTCCGTGGTTAACATTTATAAATTAGTTGAAAGTATGCAGAAAATCCTAAACTTTCTCTATAATTGATACAAAAACTTATAAGAAACTAAATATATATATATAAATATATAATTGTTTTTTGTGTTATCGGGTGGAAACAGTTCCTCTTATACTTTCCCTAATTTAATTTCATTAAAGATGAGTTGATTTAGAAGTTAAATTAGTCTAATTTTAAGCACAAAATTTTTAACGAGTTTTATTATGCTTTACTGCATGTATTGGAGGAGACTATTTGCTATAAATTGTAATATCAATACAATTATATCTCTAAAATATATAGTTTGCCCCTTTTGCTACCTAACTTGCATCTATAAAAATCTCAATTTCTTACCAACTCCATCAAGAATGCTAGCTATAGTGATTATATCATGTTAAGGCTTAGGATATAACTTCACAAACTTATAAATTAGCTAATCGTGGGAGCATTATATTGATTGGTGTTTTCCTAAGAGCAATTTTTTGCTCGATTAACACACACTCGAAAAAGTTTCGATTGAAAAATTAGGCAATGTTTAAATTTAATGTTATTAGAAAGAAATATTATCAATGGCCAATTTCACAATGAAAATTGGATCCCAAGATAGTGGTTAATTATTACATGAATAGTTTGATCAAAAAGTGTGTGAAATAGCACAATCATGAATTATTGTTGAGCATTCTTCAAGCTATTCAATAGAGGGAATTTAAAATATAAGATGACTGTATCTACCATTGCATAATTAATTTGATTATAATATCCATAAACTATTGCCTATTCTGCCAACTTCCTCCTACGCATATTCATATGCCAATTGATAAAGTTAAGTAAGTTGATTCCTTTGACTTTGCTACTTATTATTTCTTTAAAAATATTAATTACATGATATATCACCCACGTGCAACGCACGTGTAGCTAAACCTATTAGTTAGATATGGTTAAAATATGTATTTGTAAACCTATATAAGTCCTATTATGATAAATTTGGCATAAAGTTTTCATTTTAGGCCTAATTCTTATCCTTGAATAGTTCTGGTCAACGCTTTTTGAAAAATATATATTATTGAAGAAGCTAAAAAGAAAATTCAGTCCACATATTTCTTTGGTTAGTTGATGATCACTCGATCAAAAAATGATTTTACGATTTGAAGTTCTTTGTGTTGAGACTTGAAATGACTTCAATCGGTATGTTTTTTTATTATTTATAAAAGAGGTCGTAACCTGAAATTAAAAAAAAAGGACTGCAAATGCTGAGATTCAAACCATGAGATAATTGATGTTATATTATTTGTTTGTTTTAGTTTACAATCGTCATTAAAGATCCATTTTTGATTCGTGGGTCTTCAATTTAAGTTCATTTTCTTTATTTTCAAATACAAAAATTAAATAAATAATATTACTATACCTTGCTAATTTTTAAAATTAATTATTTTATCCTTAATGCAAAAATTTAATTATTTTATTCTTAATAATATGATTTATTAATTTTTTTAACTATTTTATCCTTGATAATGGTTAAAAAAAATCTATTTTCTTTTAAGTCTATTACAAATTATTAATGAAATCTAATTAGTTTAGGCCTAATTATTATTTGCATCTTCCGTTTTAGGCCTAATTATTTTATTAGTTATTATTATTATTTGCATCCTAATCAAAGTAGAGTTAATAGAAAAACCCTAATTAAGTCTCCGTATATAAAGATGGAAGTCATGATTAATTTATTTTGTGAATATGCATTAACATTCTAATATTGCGCTATTTCTTTTTTTACACAGTAAACTAATCCAATTGCTTTTATGATCTATATCTAAGTTTTAATTTCTGTTGATTTTGTAGCCTTATTTGTAACATGCTTCTTTTACACAGTAAGCCGATTCTATTTCTTTTATGATCTATTTTAAATTTTAATTTATATTAATTTTCTAACCCTATTTGTAACAATATATTATACTCTGTTTTTTATGGAACCCTGCTAAATTATATGTGTTTTCTTTTGTTCGCAAGTACATATAGTGCAAAACAAATAGCGATTCGTTATTTTTCTTTTTTAACATGTTGCTTAGCCAATTTGTACTACTTGGATGGATAATTCATGAGCATATATACTGATCACATACATAAAAAGGGAAGCTGATTTTCAAAACATACGAAACTTGAAAACTTAGATTTCGTTTTGTGGTTAACATTTATAAATTAGTTACAAGTGTGCAGAAAGTCCCAAACTTTCTCTATAATTGATGCAAAAACTTTAAAAAAACTAATATATATATATATATATGTAATTGTTTGTTTGTGTTATATGGTGAAAACAATTTCTCTTATGCTTTCCCTAATTTAATTTCACTAAAGATAAGTTGGTTTAGAAGTTGAATTAGTTTAATTTTAAGTATAAAATTTCTAACGAGTTTTATTATGCTTTACTGCATGTATTGAAAGAGACTATTTACTATAAATTGTAATATAAATACAATTACGCCTCTAAAATATATAGTTTGCCCATTGTTATTTGACTTGCATCAATGAAAATCTCAATTTCTTACCAACTCCATCAAGAATGCAAGCTATAGTGATCATATCATATTAAGACTTAGGATATAACTTCACGAACTTATAAGTTAGCTAATTGTAGGAGCAGTACATTAGTTTGTGCTTTCATACGAGCAACTTTTTTTTCTTGATTAACACATACTCTGAAAAGTTCCGATTGGAGAATTAGGTAAGGTTTAAATTTAGTATTATTAGAAATAAATATTATCAATTGTCAATTTCACTATGAAAATTGGATCATAAGATAGTGGTTAATTATTACATGAATAGTTTCATCAGAAATGGTGTGGAATAAGCACAATCGTTAATTATTATTGATCATTCTTCAAACTATTCAATAGAGGAAATTCAAAATATAAGGTGACACAATCATTAATTATTATGATCATTCTTCAAACTATTCAATAGAGGGAATTCAAAATATAAGGTGACTGTATCTACCATTGTATGATTAATTTGATTATATAATCCATAAATTATATGTATATTTTGTCAATTTCCTCCTATGCATAGTCATATACCAATTGATAAAGCTAAGTGAACTGATTTTTTTACTTTGCTATTTATTAAATCTTAGATTTTTTTAAAACTATTAATTATATGATATATCACACACGTGCAACGCACGTGTAGCTAAAACTAGTAATATATAAATATACGAGTAAGCAAGTATTCTAACTTGAGCTTCAGCTTAATGTTAGCTTGATCATAATTGAACTTAATAGAGTTGAGTTCAAGTAGCTGGACTGCTTTTTGATGTTGAATCTATTATGGCATATCAGAGAAGACCCATTCAACATGTGTTTTAGAATTTACACCCAAACCTGCAATGTTAGATAGAAAAGAAACAGAAACATTGAAAAACGTTGGAGTTAAAGTTAACAGATACCTGAAACTCACCGATGCCAGGATACCTCCATCCCATCCTTTCTGAGAAAGAGGGATACCTCAACTCCCCAGATGGTCCAAGTCCAATCTCCACTGCAGAAAAAAGACCCTCTGCAAACAAATCATCAAACTCTGTCCTGAAGCTTCTCATAAAATCAAAATAGACCTGCAAATAAATGACGAGAACACTAAGCGACAAAATCAGTATAAGCAAGAATTACCTAAGCAAATTTTTGGTCCCATGCATTAAAAGATTAATGTGATGCACGTCACTTTGGATGAAAGGGAAAGGGAAAAGAGATAAAAATCTGTTGAATGATACAGTCACAGAAGAGGAATAGAATTCCAGTTGTAATTGGTTAAAACACTGATGGATAGACTATTTACCTTTTCCAAACCATTAATATAAAGAAGGCTGGTGGTAACTATAAAAAATATAATGGCATAATTAAAATTATCAGTGATACTATTTCAATACCTCAACACCAGTTCTTCCATTTAAAACACGTTCTTTGTCAATGCCCCAAGATAAACATTCAGTAGTCCTCCTTCCTTCACGATCAGTGAAGAAGATATCCTGGTTTTCTTTTCCCATCTCCAAAATCCAGTTGGGTAGGGAGATCAGTACATCAGCACAGTCAATTCTCCCATACTCATGAAATGCCATTACAACCTTCAAAAGTGAAGAAGAAACTTTAAAGCGGATGCTTTCTATATAAGATCAAAAACCACCAAAGAAGACTCCAGAAACTAAAGGGCTAGTCCAACAAATGCAGAATAAAAGTTTAGATATGTCGACATTTTGTGCCATTTCCAATTTGAGAAGCAAATACATGTAAAGAATTAGAAATACATGGTTAAAGACCAATGAAACTTTTGAAACAGAAAGCATTATTTGACATATAAAAACATGCTTAGTAAAGAATGAATTCAGGGCTGAAGAAATTTAGGAATTAAAACAAGCAGATGTCATGAGAGAAAGACATTCCTTCAAAATTCCTAACAAGTTTCGTTATATAGATTTTAAGAGGCTGTAATTCATATAGCAGCAGTCTTGAAAGTCATTTCCCACAACTGCATCAACTCTCAAATAATGTTTAACATCTACAGCCAGACCATAAAAAAAGGCAAAGGGACAAATGCAACTCTATTTAGTTGAAATCCACCTGTATCTTCATCTTGAACTCTCGGATAATGTTAAATAATTCCCGGTAGCCAGCCCACACATACTTCTGTGGGTTCCAACTCTCAACAATTCCCCACCAACAATCTACAATGACTCCATCTACATTTAAGGAGTTCATATGACTTAGCTCCTGTCTAACACCATCAGGATCAGCCAACTGACAAAAGTTGTTGATGACACTTGTCTGCAAAAGAACAGAAAAGAGTAAAGTTTCCACAAAGATAATTTGAAAGTAAATGTGAAAATTAACAAGCCATGACAAGAACTGCACATCTCAAATTCTCAATCAAAAGTATCAAAGAGCAAACCCTCACCGAAAGCTTTATATAAACAGGGACATATTGGGTGCCAGTAAAGTCATTCTCGTGCTCTGTGGAATGAACATCTTGTATAAGCTGCTTCAATCAATCACCATATCAGATCTATTTACACTGTCAAAGGCTCCAAAATACAGTGAAATTTGAAAAACATACAGATGAATCATATTGCCAGTCCAAAAATGATAGCTGAAGCAACAATTGATATCTATTTCATTGAATAATATAAAGATGTAACCACTTTAATTTTTAATCTTCAATCATGACTATAATCCTAGAATGAATTACTCTAACAAATCATAATAGTGACCTTATTATATTTGTAAAACCCTCAGGTTGTAGACAAATAGCAGAGGGATGAGGAAAGTGAAAGAGAAGAATAAGAAGCAATTAATATATAGCTCAAAATTTACCTGATCTGCCTCCAGGCACTCAACTGAGTTGATGGGACTAGCACTTGGATATTTCTCACTCCTTGTATCTCTCTCAGCTATAACAACAGAATCAAGAGATGCTGGAGACAAACTCTCATCAATTCTGACAACAGGTGGCTGACAGTCTAATGTTGCTTTAACAGAGCAATTCTTCAAAGAAGTAGCCGATAGTGGACTTTCACCTGACCTCACTGGAAATGCTCCCTGTGCATTATCACAGGTCAAAACGAGGTTGTCACAAAGAAAAATCAAGTACCATGTATGTAAAGTGGCACCCAGTAAAGCATTTATGATATGGATGTCCAGAGAAATGATCAAGATACTGACTAGAGCAAAGGATTTACAGCTATAAAAAGCCACAAACAGCAAACTTGAAACTTAGGCACCAGGGATTCAAGAGATAATTAGATTATAAAAAAAAAAAAAAAAAAAAAAAAAGCCAAACCATGCCTGAAGCTGACACTATTCGATGTTATAAGATCAGCATACATCAAGTGCGTAGAATGAACATTATGGTTTGGAAAAACAACTTAAGGGTTAGCGCTACAAATTGAGGCTGAGCTGCATAACCATGTATTCATCCCACTTAAGAAATTGAGAAATGTAGCAAATTATTAGTAATTGCATAGACATTATAGTCATACTTTCAAGTCAAATAAATTTTTGTTAGGTAAGTTGTTGAACTGAAGAGACCTAAAAGGAAACCAGCTAAGGCGCAAAAACTGGGCACATGATATCCAAGTCTTCGGAGCTTAAACCCCCAAGTAAAACTGTCAGTAAACTTATGCTAAATACTATGGTCGGAGATTTTACATTGGAGAAGAAGCGGAAAGATTCAAAATAAAGGAATCAATCAGCATTAGCAAGTAAGACTTAAAAAAAGAGAGAGTAGTTTAGTAGTTAAAGAAAGAAAACAAACCAAATGTTGTTGATGTTGGGGAGGGGGAGGGGGAGAGTGCCTGTAAGTAGTGCCGTCGGGCTCAACGGTCCAACCAGCCTCACGCGCCAAGGCGGCCAGCACATCGTTCATATCAGCACGCGCGGGGAGAGGGAAATTACCGTATTGCCTCAAGCCGGCCAGCATACGGCTAGTGATGGCTCGCCTGTGCCGTTCCCGAAGCTTTGTCCTCTCTTTTTCTTTCTCTCTCTCACGTTTCCCCTTGCCGGAGGAGGAGCCAGTGGTTGCGCCGGCAGTTCCAGAGGGAGTGCCAGTGGGGCTCACTGAGGCTGCAGCCGCTGCGGCTGTTGCAGCGAACCCGCGGGGTCGCCGGGGCTGGGGTTGGTGTTGGGGCTCCATTGTGGGATCTTGGTTTGCATTGTTGGAGGATTGAGGATTTTGCATTTTTTTGTTTGTTTGTTTTAGATTTGGTGTTAGTCAGTCAATCAGGTCTTCACCATCATCGTCATCCTCGAGCTTCAATTGATCCTTCAACTCAACTCCCTTGTCTCTCTCTCTCTTACTTCTGAATTCTGATCTCTGCGACTGCGCCTTTCTTTTTCTTTTTGCTTTTTTATTATTATTATTATTATTATTATTATTATTATTATTATTATTATTATCCCTATTAATAATACTTTTTTTTAGCAACATTATCAGTAATACTTTTAAGTTTTAAGTTTGTAGCAGTAATGTATATACTTTTCCGTAAAAAATAAAAATACCGTTACCGTTAACTAAGTGGTAAAGAACAATTTTTTTCCCTTTTAATTAGTACCACTATATAAGTTTCTTTTTTCATTCCAATAAATTGGAAAATGCCGAAATGGATTCTCATTTCTCCCTCCTCTATAAAAGTTTAAATGAAAAGTCGTATCGAAATAAAAAAGTTGAAAGGGGTTTATCTTAATATATATATATATATATATATATATATATCCACATATTCTCAGATTTATGCATCCTCGTTATGTCAGTGAAATAAATAAAACTTTTAAATTTTTATTTAATAGAAAGAAAAAAAAAATAGTTATCTTACATTCTAAAGGAAAAAAATTTGAAAAAAATTAAACATATATGTTTTTAAAATTGAAAAAAAAATGTAGGATTTCCACTCAATCATCTTTATAATATTATTAATATATATATTTTTTTTCAGTTGATGACACCAAATTCAATCATATTGCTATAGTTAATATTGATATCAAGGGCAAATAAGGGTTGTTAATATGCGGAGATATGTCATAATTTTGGATCCGATTTCTTTTCATTATTTTTTCAGTCCATTATTTTTTAATACATCTTATTACCATTCATAAATATAATTTTCACAATTAATAAGTGAGTCATAAATATGTGAATGGTAATGATGAGCGTATTGAAAAGTAATATACAAAAAAATAATGGATTGGATCCTAACACCATAATTTTATATATTATAATATATCTTTTAATATAAATTTAAAAAGTAAATCATGTTTGTAAAGTTATTTTAAATAAATTATGTAATAAGTATATATAGTAATATATATCATGTATAAATAAATATTGATTATTAATTATAATCTTTTATTAATTTACTTTAAAAATATTTAAAAAAAATCAATAACCAATGGTAGAGTAGTAGAGCATAAACCATAATAATAATTGATTAAAGATGGTAACCAGAGTGGTGTAGAAAAAAAAAAGTTTTGAAAAGGCATAATAATATATATTTTTTTGGTTTTGTATGGATGAAAAAAATCAATACAACACAAACAATACACAATTGGATTAAAAAGAATATCACAGATCTCATATCATGTCAATAATTTTTTTTTATAAAAAAGATAGATATTGAGCTTATAAAGAGTCCTCCTCCTCCTCCTCCTCCTCCTCCTCCTCCTCCTCCTCCTCCTCCTCCTCCTCCTCCTCCTGGGCATATCTTTGGGGTTAAACTTAAGACAATAGCAATTGGCATAGTGTGGATTAGACCTGCTCACGGGCCGGGCAGCCCGCCCGGCCCGACCCGTATCGGGCCGGGCCTGGGCAGGATATTTTGTGTTCCGGGCCGGCCCGGCCCGGAACAGTAATTTTTATTATAATAATATTATTTTATTTAATTTTAATTTTAAAAAAATAAAAAAAAATAAAAAATTATTTTTTATTCCAATGAACAGTGTTTCGGGCCTAAACGGACGGGCCGAGGCAGAGAAAATAAATAAAAAACGGGCCGCAGCCCGGCCCGGCCCATGAGCAGCTCTAGTGTGGATCCAAATGACATGAGGTATGGAGTTTTAAAAAGGGCAAAATAGGGACAGGGAAAACAAAACTTATCCTCAAATACAGGCACAGGCAGAAGGCTCTACAACAATTTTACAATTTAGGTTAAAATAATAATAATAATAAAAAAAATTTGAATTATTTTATTTTTAAAAATTTTATCTATACTATTATAAAAAATGAATGGCTAAGTTGGTATCTAAAATGACACCAACTCAGTTGATAAAATTACAAAAAAACTAAATTAATTATTATAACAAATAACAACATATTAATGGTATTTATATATTTATATATTTTTAATTTTTATATAATATTTATTTTAAAAATTTTTATCAATTTTTCTTTAAAAATTACCCACTTCTTAAAAAAAAAAAAAATCCACTAATCAATTTATTTTTAACATAATTTTTATTAATTTTTTTACTTATCTACCCACGGGTGTGTCATAATTTAATTAATATTTAAATAAATGAATATTCTTTGATTTATATCTAAATAAAATTTTATTTTATTTTAATTAAAAAATTTATTTATTTTCATATAAATTAAAAGTAAAAATTTATTTGAATGTAAATAAATAATTAAAGTGATTTATTATTATTATTATTATTATTTGGGTTAATATGAAAAACATACATTCTATTAAGAATTATTGTGAAATGGTATAATGAATAAAAGTTATTTGAAAAAGAGAAATGAATAATTAGAAATTATTATAAAGGATATTGTAAAGACAAAGTTATCCTTGATAAAAAAACCTTCTCCTCCCTTTTTCTTTTATTTTTTAATTTAATTTTTAATTAAAAAATAAATATTCTAAAAATAAAAACTTTTTAATTTTAAAAAATAAATTTTTAAATTTTTTATTTACTTTTTTTAATTAAAAATTTTAAAAATATAAAAATAATATGCCTAAAATTAATTTTTATTTATTTATTTTAAATTTTTTTAAATTTTAAAAAAAATATATTTAAATATTTTATTTTTTAAATTTATTTTTAATTAAAATTTAAAAAAAAATAATATTTCATTAATAAAAAAAAAATAAATTTTTTCATTAAGGGTAATTTTATCTTTACAATATCTTTTATAATAATTTTTATTTATTTATTTTTTTTCAAATAACTTATATTATACCATTTCTCAATAATTCTGAGTTTCTCATATTTTCCCTTATTATTTTAACCTACCATTTTCATTTACAACAGCGAACCAATTGAATTGCCTTTGAAGCACATTCACAACTGGCAATGACGTAATGTAGGCTGATTCTTCCATTTCTTTTTGGTTTAGGGTGAAACGTGAAAACCAAAGACATAGATGGGATCCGGTGGGAGCAAGGGTTCTTGCAGTGGAGGAGGAGGTGCTTCTGCACCCTCGCCGAGCGCTGGCCGCAGGGGAAGATCCAAGGGGAAGAATAGAGTTTTCCACTCCTCTTGTCTGGGATCTGCTGACCCCGACTTTGACCACCAGGTCCGTTGCTTTTCTCATTTATTTTTTCTTCTTCTTCTTCTTCTTCTTCTTCTTCTTTAAAAAAGAAAAAAGAACAAAGAAATTCGCTTCTTCAGGTTGTTGAACACCGGAATAAAGACTACGCCTCTAATTTCACCAACCGGAACCGGAGAGAACCGGAGCCCGATGAGGTTAAAAGAGAATGTTACGGAAAGATTAAAGGTGAAGTGGCATCTGATGATGAAATGCCAATGCCATGCATTTCTTCTACTGATATAGATATAGATGCCTCGAGAAGTGGTAGCAGCTCTGGCGGAGCCGCAGCAGCAGTGTACCACTCTCCTTCTCGCTGCCTCTCCGGCTTTAGCTTCCTTCCGGGTAACGTGAGCTTCAGATTAAGCAGAGCTAATAGTTTGGGGCCGTCTAGAGCATATCCTGCTTCTCCTACAAGTACTCTTGCAACGTTGAATCGCGATGACAATTCTGTGACACTTGAACCTCAACAATTTCCCCACAATTCTTCTTCTTCTTCTTCTTCTTCTTCTTCTTCTTCTTCTTCTCCAATTATCTCCAATGACGCGGATAGAGATAGGGATAGACGTGTTGCAGTTGGAAGTAGTCGAGAGCCTGTTGAAAGGAATGTTCATTTTAGCAGAACCTTAAGTGTTGGAAGGCTTCGTGACCGTGTTCTTCATAGAGCTTCCTTGTCTGATTTCACATTCTGCCCTTTGCAGCAAGGCAGACAACTCACTAATCAAATTCACGCATTTGGTGGAGACAGAGACACACGGCAATCAGCTTCCGCTCATACTCCCTCCACTATATTCCACAACTCCGTTTCTATTAACATCCAGGACAATGAAGTTGAAAATTCACAATCTCGAGAAGCCAGGCCCAGATCCAATTTCCTTGAGAGGAGAAGAAGAATACGATCTCAGGTTTGTAATCTTCTTGCACCCATGACCCAACCCACTACTCTTTTTAATTTAATATGTGGTGATTACTGAACAACGCTGATAGCATCTCATCAACCTCTTTTCCCTCTACTTTCTTGATTAACAATTAGAATTACTACAATTACTTAGCCCAGCACTTGTCCTTGTGCTGTATTTCTATTCTATGTAATTGTGTCTTCGTCTTCTTTAGGTTTTGCCTGCCATATGTCGATTGAAAATTATCCATCTCAGTGAATGCCGATGCTTACTTTTTCTGTTTACATTACTTACTGACCTATGAACTGTTTTAGGTTCGAGCTCTTCAACGGCTGGGAAGCCGTTTTGAGAACTTTCCTGGACATGAGAGGTCTTGCATTTTATCTGATCAACATAGAACTGGTCAATGCACGTGTCGAGTAAATACTCGAGATTCCAATTCAAATGATGACACCAGCGCTAGGGCTTGCGTATCCAGAATTGTCATGTTAGCTGAAGCTTTATTTGAGGTAATTTTTCTTTGTTATTGCCTTCTTTGGTGACCTTCCTCCTTCCTCTTTGCACCTATTTCTAGGAGTTAAACTTTTATGTATTTTAATTAGGTTCTGGATGAAATTCACCAGCAACCTGTGGTTTTATCTTCTCGACCTTCTGTATCTTCAATTGGATCTGTTCCTGCACCTAATGAAGTTGTGGAATCGCTTCCTGTCAAAGTATACAACGAGTCATACAAACTTCAGAATGATGAGGCTGCACAGTAAGTATTTATTTTCCTCTGCTATTTGATAGATGTTAAACCATTAAAGAAGCAGTATTTTTCATTTGATTAACTTGTATGGGGATGCCTTTGACAATTATTCTTATTAGTTTTCTGATGTTTCTGTTATTTAAGTTACTTAATCTAAAATCATGTTCTTAGATATATCATATATTCAGGAAAAGATAATCAAACACTACATAACAATTAGCCTGGGGTTTCAGGTAGCAGTGAATAATCTCTTTAATTTTGTTATTAGGTGCTTTAAGAGTAAGATAGGCTTTACAGTAAATAATGTGTTCCATCAATTTGTATTAAAAGTATCGATTACATCTTTACACCTGCACTAGTTGTAGTGGTGTGAACATGGATATGAAAATGTTAGGTGAGCATGATATATTCCTATCTTGCCAAAAGTAAAGTTCGAGGGTAGGTTTGACTGAAAAATGTGAAGTACACTTGAAATAAATTCGTTTCCAAGGGAAAACTGAAGATGAGGTATAACTGCATAAGCCATAACTATAAACGCAAAAGTGAGGAAAGAATATGTGGTTGGCATCTAGCCCAGAGTAAGTTCTAAATTTGTATAATCAGGTCAGATGAAACATAATCAATTGTAGAGAGAAGGAAGTGATAGCTTTCGAAACTTTAGTAGGTCCTTAAAAAGATAATTACTAATTAGACAGCTTTACTTATATGGTAACTACCTATTAAGATGATGAGAGTATGAGACAACTTAAATAATATGGTAACTGAAATTTTTTTCTGTCTTTGGGAAATTTAGAGCTGAACGGCTCAAAATCAATATTCAATCAGCTAATTTAGTACACTAATGAGACCTGAAAGAAGAATGGTTGCTAGTTCAGGATTGTGGAAGCAATGAAATACTTGTTCTTTTTGGATGCTAAGTTATAAAGCATGCTTCCAAGTTATATTCACCAATAGGCTCAAGAATTTTTGGTGTCTGAAACTCTTAATGAGCTTGCTTGAACAGAGTTTATGTTGTGGGTTGCAATATTTCTGTCGTTGGAAGACCTCAGGGGCAACCTTGTGTGTGGATTCACAAGTCTAATTATATGTAATATATGAAGTTGAATGGCATGATTCGTGTAATGACTTACGATAGAAGGAAAGTTGGTTTATTCTAAGGAATAACTTAATTATTTATCATTTACCGACAATATCAGTTGAGATGAGTTCAGTATGCAATTTTCCAGCGTAGAGGACTCTAATTTGACTTTAACCTATTAGGTTTTAGCAGCTATGGATAACATAGAGTGTAAATTTTTTGAAGCTATGGTTATCAATTTTCTGAAATGTGTAAATTGGAGATATAGACATGATAAACTTGGCGTTGGCGTAATATGTATAGATAACAAGATGTAATTGGAGATGTGGAATTAATTAATTGAAGCATCTAGAATAAAAGCGTTGAGATTCACATGATACAATTATACAAATTTCTCATCCTTGAGCATTGATACCTCAACTATCAGATCTGCTAAGTGACCTAGCTAGAGGTTAATGATTCTATTGTGAAACCAATAAAAAAGGAAGAAATTGGGGAGCTAGAGATGGAATTTTAATCAGACTTAGGTATTGTCGTATCTGTATATACATATAAAGTGGGGGGCAGATATGTGGTTTCTAAGGGTCCTAATACTTCAGTATGCGTTCTTTTTCAATACCTTGCTATGGAATTAGTCTGCACTCATGCATTTTTTTGGTCCTAATATTTTGTCTTTTATTTCAATTAACAGATGTTACATATGCCTTGTGGAGTATGAGGAGGGGGATAGCATGCGGATATTGCCTTGTAATCATAAATATCACAGAACTTGTATAGACAAGTGGCTCAAGGAGATTCACAGGTATAAGATGGATAAGTATTATAGCATTTCTTTTTTATTTAACCTGACTGTAAATATGTGATTAACAGTGTTTTACATAAAATAGACTTGTATTACCAAAGGCCTTTTGGTCAAATGGCATTTCTTCTCCTGAAGGAGAACATCATGGGTTGCACGCAAGATGTTAGGTTATCATTAAGAATAGTGAAGTGGAACAGAAAGACCAACCAGTCATATAAGACTTGAAAGACTCATCTAGATGATATTCCCCTTCTGAAATTTAGACATAATTTTTTTTCCCTGTTATATGGTGATACAACAAATATGAAACAGCGAAAGGATGATGCTGACATGACATACAACATGTTGGCCCTAGAGCCTTCGGAATGGCATGCAGGTGCATGCATTATTTTTTCCTTCCCATCAATCTACCCCTTACTTTCCTTTTCTGCAATTCCTAGTAAATGATCTGTTGATTGCTACCCAATCAAAGGCATTTTGATCCTCTATATGTTTGTGAAGGATTTGCCTCACTTTCTTGCTGCCTAACATGGTGGTGGAATGAGAATTAGATTCCTTCATTTCATAAGCATAACATGAACACCAATTTAATGAAGTAACTAATTCTTTCTGGATATTAATATCTTTGTCTAATTGATGGCCACAAATCAATATTTTGTTGTGTTATATCCACTTTCTTTGAACTACTTTTGGCTAGATAGAGCCCATCCTAATTTCTAAGATTGACACTTTCATTGGGTAAACCTAGGAAGGATTGCAAGAAAGTCTTGTTGTAAACTTCTCGTTTTAGGAAGGCTGTTCACTTGGCCACAGTGAAAATAGAAATATTATATATTTGTTGGCCTCTTGTCAACAGTGTTCCATCTCCCTAACAGTGAGCTGGGGCCTCAAAGGTAATTTTATAAGTTTTATTCCACATGCACGCATAATATCTGTAACAAACACCCCACAAATCACACAGGCTTTCCTGGTTTGTACTAATGACCTTCTTTTTCAAACTTTGAAAATGTTAAGGGCCTGTTCAGTTTGGAAAATGTTTTTAATTTTCTATCTCCATTTTTTACTTTATATTATGATCAATAAAATAAGGTACATCAACTAAATTTGGAAAATCAGAAACAAGGGTTTCCAAGCTATAGTTAAACCAAGAGTTTCAACATTTTGTTACAAAGAAAAAACGGAGATGGGAATCCATAAAAAGGAAAACAAAAAACTGAGATCGAAAATGGAAAATGTTTTCCAAAACTGAACTAGTGTTTTGTTCCCTACCTGAATGCCATCTTGGGTTGTGGTGGCATTGGTTTCCTTTCTTTTTGTTTTTCTTTTTCAACCCTTGTGTGCTACTACATTGCAATAAGATTATTTTGGTTTTAGGGATGTGTAGACACTTTATGACTTGTTTATGGCTTGCAGGGTGTGCCCTCTTTGTCGTGGGGATATTTGTAGACCTGATCCGTTGCCTGTGGAGAAGTAGAGCTTCCAGTTTTTCTCCATACTTCCCGAGGAGCATTGGCAACCGTGTAGATCGTAAGTTATTAACCTTATTGGTGGCAAAAAGGAAAAGGAGAAAGAATAGAACTGATAATGTTGAGCTTGAGCATGATGCATTAGGAAGTTCAGTCTTTTTCTGCCTGCATGTTCTGTATCATATCATCCGTGGTTGATCACTTTAGGCATTCAATTCATTTGGGTATGGGAGAAATGGGCTGAACTGGCAATTTGCTGTGTCCTTGGGCACGCACAACTTAGCTGGAAAGGAAAGGACGAAGTCGAGTGGAGGAAGGGTTGGCATTGGTTGGAGAGGGAGGGAGGGAGGGAGAAGAAATTCATTGTTCGTTTTGTTCTTTTATACCAAGATATATTATTATTAATACTTATTTACTATACAAATAATACATTTAATATTAAAAATCTCTTTTATACTGGTGGGTTCGGTTGAAGTGGAAACCGGAGCTCTACCTCCTCCTCCTCCTCCTCCTCCTCCTGATTCTGATTCTGATTATTATTATTCTATATGATATGCTAATACATAGGGAGTATTTTGGCTTTGCTAACCCAAAAAAAAAATCACAAAAGAAAAGATAAAATGGGTGGCTATGCCTATATGTTAGCTTAGCACGTTGATCCAGTCAGTCAATTGTACTTAAAGCTAATGGTATGGGTCTGGTTAAGGCAAGACATCGGAGTGGCAAAACAAAATGCTTTGAATTGAATAGGTAAGGCCCTGCCCTCACAAGGCATTTCGTTCGAGTCCTAGGGAAATGAAAAGAAGGCGGAAATCTGTAATTGGGGCGGGCCAGTGGTGGACTATGTCGCTTGGGTCTCTCATTTTTGTTGTCGCAGGGCAGGGCAATTCTCAAGTATGGAAATTCATTGTGTAATTGATTTGATTTGTAGTTGTAGGAGTTGGCTACAGTTTATTTCTATTTCCGTAACAAGCTAATCTTAGCCAGGAACAAGCAAGATTATTTGTAGTTGCAGCTTGGAATATGCATTTAGTTATATACATACATACATACATGTATATGTAAATGGTAAGAAGTAAGGAATGAAAAGATAAGTTGAGAATTTAGATAGAGGTTACCAGAAGAGCCAATATTGGTGGAAGCCCAACTTGTCAATCCATTGGACCTAAACCCTAACGTAATCAGCAACAGAACAACAATTTGTTATACATATACATTACTAAGTAGATATTTGTTTATCTATCAAAAAAAATAAAAAACTAGATATTTGTTTCAGAAAATTAAACAACCCACCCGGGCTTAAGTAGTTGAAGCTGCTGCAGTGCTTCCCCTAAAAACATACTACTACCAGGACTAACCATTTTTAAATTTTTGTTTGAATTAAAAACATCAATTTTCGACTTTATATATAAATCAAAGTTCCCAGAAGAAGAGAAAGAAAAAAGTGCTTACTTGTAACTTGAAGGACTTCCTTCCTTCTTTGATTCCTAATACGAAACCAAATATCTATTATATTATATATATTCGCAAAAAAGTTAAAACAACATTGCCAAAATGTGATATTACCAATAAACTTGATTTGGAAATAAGTAGTATATATATTATGAATAGGAATTACATCTCTTTAAGTTTTATTTAAGCAATGCAAATTGCAATGCTTGAAGTTGAATCAATATGAGAGTAGTTCTTATTCAGTAGCAATTGCAATTACATTACATCAAATAAATATTAATAATAGTACAACTAATGTATGTTATTGTCTAGTAGCAATGAAATGATGCAAGTTTAAACAACTAACTTGTAGCTTTGTTTGTTTCTAAGATTATAAACTTCATTTTGTTTGATAAAAATAACAAACAAGAGATGAGAAGAGAGGCAGAGATTAGATATATGTAGAATTAGGTACGTAGGAGACTGACATGAACAATTAATGGATATGCCAAGACCCCCCCCCCCCCAAAAAAAAAAAAGGATATGCATAAACCAAGTATAACTTATAACTAGTCTATATATCTATCTGGGACTGGGATTTCTGATTCAGAATACAGTGTTCTGGCAAGTGGGGTTGCACGGGTAAGGGCAGGGCAGTCTATCTATTGGATTTGGACCGGCCAGTCTCCAACAGCCTTTGCAATTTCTGCATATATGCACCACATATTTATATATATATAAATAAATAAGTTGATGTTTCTAGATCCAGCAGAGTTCAAAATCAGATATCATGTAGACAAAGGATCAACAAAGCTTACCGTGTTACCCACTGCTGGAGATTTAATATTGCTTCACCATGTAAAAGAAAATACAGTAAAGCTGAGATGAGCTGAGAATCGCATCGCATCGCATCCCATGACATGACATGTGTCCTGTCTTTTTTTTTCCTTTCCTTTGGATAATGGTTCAAAGCTGTTACGGATGGGCTCCGAATTTTGGGCTTTTGGCTAACTATAGTAATTTTTTTTAGAGCCAAGGCCAGCTTAACCAAACAAAATAAAAATAAAAACAACGGGCTGGCTTTTAAAACTATTATTTTGTTTTAAAGCAAGGTAAGGGTTGAATGAAAAAAAAGGTGTGGAGTGTGGAGTGGAAGCGGCGGTGAGTGAGTGAAGAAGTAGATAGTGATGATCAGGAGGAGCACAAGTGTTGCTTTAATCATCGGTCACCTATTACCCATTCCTATTACGATCAGCCGCAGTAAAAGGAGTATTAGTATGAGTAAGAGTATGAACACAAGCACGGGAGGAAGCAGCAGCAGCAAGTCAGCACCAATAATTCGGGAATTCGTTAGTGTAGAAGGCGGTGGCGCTGCCAGAGGCCAACCTGATTCTATCAGATTCCGTCTTGTATCATACAACATTTTGGCTCAGGTAGTTTTTATTCTCACTCTTTATTATTATTATTTTGGGGGAGAGGGGGAGGGGGTGCTCTTGCCTCTAAGCTCTTTATTAAGTATTATTATACTTGTATTTGTCTTTGTAGGTGTACGTCAAGAGCTCTCTGTTTCCACATTCTCCATCTCCCTGTCTCCGGTCAGCTCAATTAATTACTTCTTCACTTTTCTTTCTTTCTTTCCAATTTTACTAGTTTTAACTTCATTATTTATGATATTGAAAACTTACCTCGTGCTTTATTTATTTATTTATTTATTTATTTATTGCCTTTGGAATTTCTCCGCATCTTTCACTTGTTTATCTTCTCTTTCAACTTTGATTATAACCAACATTTGTTGATTCATTATTGATTAGGAAGTATGTATGTATATATGTGCCTCTATTTTATTTCTGCAATTTTATATTGTTTAGTTCTGTAGTCTGTATATACAACCCATCAACATCAAACTCTCCTTGTTTCAGATGGAAGGCGCGTTCACATGCAATTTTAACTCTTCTTAAAAACCTTGGAGCTGACTTCTTTTCCCTTCAGGTTTATTTTCCTTATTTTCAATGAAATTCATAAATTTTCATTTTTTCTACTCCCTTCCTCTCCCTCTCCTGCTTCTACTCTTACATGCATTCACTATGTCACTGCATGCACGCATGTACATTGAGTGTATTCTGATTGTCCTTATATATCGTCTAAAAATGTACCAGGAAGTAGATGAGTTTGATTCCTTTTACAGAAGAAATATGGAGGACCATGGATATTCTAGTATATATGTTCAGAGAAGTGGGCAGAAGCGTGATGGATGTGGAATATTTTATAAGAACAACTGGTATGCTTAAACTAGTCTCTTTTTTTCTTTCAAAACGATTTCCTTGAACATATATTACTAGAATATATACTAGAATTTTTTAGGAGAACTGCTTTTTTTTTTTTTTTTTTTAAATCTTTCTTGGGTGTACGTGCATTACGTTTGGCGTGTGTTTTCCCATAAAATTTTGCCTTTATGAGGTCTTCCTTTTACATGAAGCCATCATACTATCTTATTTTCCAAGCTACCATTGCACAATTGTTTCAGTGCAGAATTGCTCTTAAAGGAAACAATAGAATACAATGATCTTGTAGACTTGGTACATGGTGAAACCTCCTTATCCGCTGACAAGCAGAATGAAACACTGACCAGCGGAAATAATGGGGCTGGTCCAAAGAAAGGTAACCTTTTCTATTGTTATGTTTTCTTTTTGCATCCAACCACACCCGTATTGTACTTATGACTTGTTGCTTGATATTTTGGCATCTTGAAGCCATGGTATGTAATTTTATTATCCTTTCTGCCCTGATTTTAAAGACTGCTCTACTTCTTACCTTTATTTTCCCCTGCTTCGCATTACAATGGGCAATTGGTTTTACTGTACTTGCATTTGTTTTACTCTCTTCTCTTCCCCCTTTTCTCCAGAAATATTGTCTTTGGGAGGTTGTTAAGTCCTTTACAAGTTGAGATGGTTTACAAATAAGCTTTATTTGGTGTTATTATTGAATGAAAGTTTTATAGGAAATCATCAAACATATAGGTCAGTTAGAGAGACCCTGTTTGCTGGAGTTTCTGGAAGTTCTTAAAGTGTGTTTCCCTAGTTAACTGAAATATCTGTTTGCAGAAAGGCAAGCAATGGTGTAAAAGCATATTGCGTTTTAGGTTGCTAAACTGTGACTGGTTCATAAATCATATTATTATTGGTTGAATTATTGTTTGCAGCTTAGGTTGATAAGAATAGATTATATATACTGCAGAAAGCTAAAATTTAACTTCTTAAGATGGGTTTTCCTTCCGTTGGAAAGGGCTTGAGAAAGAAGCGCAGAATGCATTGTTCTCCAGTGAGTCGGTGATGGCATTTTTAACCACTAACAGTCTTCTTATTATATGTAGTATAGACAATATTTGGACTAAATGTCTCTCGCTGAAGTTTTATTAGTTGATATTAGAGCACAAGTATAATTTGATGAAGAACAAAAATGATATAGTTCATCAATTATCGCTTAGAAAATCTTAATGATATGAATACCTGTCCTTTTTCTTTTTTCCTCTCTATTTTTTGCTAAAATTATTTTTTTGTGATGGAACCTCATATCATCACCTACTACAAACTAGTAATGATATGGTATGCTGGTTGTTCACTGCTTTGATGATCTGTTTTCAGATTTGTCAGTAAAAAGTAGTGCAGAGCATTGTGGAGATCCCAATGATCCACGTGTAAGATTAAAAAGAGATTGTGTAGGAATTATGGCTGCCTTTAAACTCAAGCATCCTTTTCATCATGTTGTTGTTCTGGCAAACACTCATCTTTATTGGTAAACTATCCAAATTTTCGTTGATCCATTTAATATTGGTATCATGTGTTTATACATCTTGGATTCTATGAGGTTGGCTGTGCTGAAGCATAAGTATTTTTGTTTTTGTTTTTTTTTTCAGGGATCCAGAATGGGCTGATGTTAAGCTTGCCCAAGCCAAATATCTTTTAGCACGCTTAGCTCAGTTTAAAACACTGGTAACAGACAGATTTGAATGTACTCCTTCATTAATTTTGTCTGGTGACTTCAATTCAACTCCCGGAGATAAGGTTTGCCAGTACAGTTTATTTATTTATTAGTTTTTCATATATATACCTTTTCGGGCCAGGCGCATTTGATCAGGCGCATGCCTGGTGCGCCTAGGTGATTTTTTTTATAAGGCAATAGGCGTAAAAAAAGTCTGCCTGATTGAATTTCTCTTTAATTTCTTTAATTTTAATTTTTTTCATTAGATGTACCGTTTACTAGTAAGAAATGGGATAGTAACAAACTCTCTACTTCTCAATATATATTTGAGTATTCAACACAGACGTGGGACTATAAGAAAATCATGCATATTGGCCAACAAAAAAAAAAAATTGATGTTTTGTAGATAAACGAGATCACTGATAAAGAGTTTATTATCAGAATTATATATCTTAAGCTTATTATATATATATATATATATATATATATATATATATATATATATATATATATATAGACACACATACAAAAACACACACATATACATATTGCATCTTACTTCACTCAGGCGAGTGTTTTTTTTTTTTTTTGCGTCTTATGCCTGAGTCAATATAAGGGTTCTAGCGCCTAGAGTGAGCTTTGCGCCCTTGACAACACTGGGAAAATGATCCTGATTCCATGAGGTTTTTGATGATTTTGTATGTATGCCAATTTTGTTTTGCTCCTTTATCTATTTAACATTTTGACGGAACTCTAAAATAATAAACCTCTGGAGGAAAGACTGTGGGTGCAAGTGAACTAAGTTTGTACTGAGTAGCAGGTTGTCTTGCATAGTTTTGTTTTGTATTGTATAGCTAGCCCATGGAAATGGTCAAATGGGTAGTTTTACCCCAATGAAAGCTTGATTGCGATGTTTGATGAGCTTGAGCATCCAAGGCTTATCTTAATTTGTTCTATACTCTAATTTGACATTCATTGTGCTTTTTACTCACCTTAAGCATCCTCAGTCAAAAACCTTGCTCTCCCTCTGTGACTGGTTTTGAGAATGCTTTCTGGGCCTCGTTAAGCAGTCATACCTGCATTGTCTGTTTCAGAGCATAATCAGGCATGTTTCTTATTGCTTGATTGTGGTTTTTAAGTGATAAAGATTGAAACAACAGCTGAGCTTTTATGGTTGACATAGTGAATATCCATCTTTTTTATCTTGCCGAGTTTTGTGAATGCCTGAAGTAGTTGCCAACAGCTTGTTTTTTGTTATTTCTGAATGTTGTTATCTTTTCAGGTTTATCAGTATCTTATTTCTGGTAACTCTTCGTCAGCATCATCAAATAGATGTTTGGAAGAACTTCCCCTTCCCTTGTGCAGTGTTCATGCTTCGACAAGAGGAGAACCACCATTTACAAACTGCACCCCGGACTTTACAAATACACTTGACTATATTTTCTTTTCCCCTTCTGACTGCCTAAAGCCTGTCAGTATTCTCCAACTTCCAGAGTTGGATTCACATGATGTTGCTGGTGGATTGCCAAACTATAGTCACCCAAGTGATCATCTGCCAATAGGTGCTGAATTTGAAATTACCAAAGAGTAAAATGTTCAAGTTTGAATCTGTTGAGGTTTCTTTTTTTTTTTTTTTTTTTTCACTGGAGAATGGAGAAAGGGATAAGAATTTGCCAAACTATAGTCACCCAAAATCTGTTTAGCAGATGAAAAGCATTTCCTTGATTCATTGTACTTTTTTTTGGGTTAAGTTGGGGGAGGGATTCAAATTTAGGACATGTATTTTGGAGATAAGGGTATGGCTTTCTAATTTATTTTGATTTTCAAGCTTGTAACAAACTGACAAATAATTAAAGCAAACATTTTTGATTTTGGAACTCATTAGTAAAGTGAAATGGAATGTATATATTTTTTTAGAATAAAATACTTGAAAATTGGAATTGTTTAATCATAATGTTGGGTATTAATGTTATAGGATAGGATACTTTGCTTTGGGGTTGTAAGCCTATTTTAAGGGAGGGTTGTGTAAGTGTCAAGGATTCGGAATTTTAGTTTTACTAATCGTGCGACTTAAGTTGAAAGTCGTTTCCTTAAATGTTTAAGTCAGTCTGTTAACACTCAAGAAAGACACTGGTAACTAAAAGTTACTAAAGTTAAGCAGAAAAACCCTTAGGTTGGAAGTCGTTTCCTTGAATGTCTAAGTCAGCTTGTTAAGGCACTGATAACTAAAAGTTGTTAGGGTTAAGTAAAAAAATTGAGACACTGGTAACTAAAAGTTATTAGGATTAAGTAAAAAAATTGAACAAGAGAGTAGAGAAGAATGCTCTTATATATTACTCAAATGAACACTTAAGAAAAGCACTGGTAACTAAAAGTTATTAGGGTTAAGTAAAAAAATTGAACAAGAGAGTAGAGAAGAATGCTCTTGTATATTACTCAAATGAGTTGAATGATACAAATGAGGCTGGAGGAGGCCTCTAATTATAGTTGAGTCCCTTTACATCAACGTTTCAGATTTAAACAAATGAACGGCTAAGATTACATTATCTAGAGGCCTAAAGAAATTTAAACTCTATCTCTTAGAGTTCTAGATAAACTGGAACTGTTGGGTAGTAACTATCTTTTACTGCTTCTAGAACCTTCAGGTAAAATCTATCTTCCAGGGCCTTCTAGAATGTTCTAGGAATTGGGTCTATTCTGATGGATCAAGATGCTCTTTATAACTTAGATCTTGGGCCTGGACCTGTTGTATGCATAACGAATTGGGCCTGGACCTGTTGTGTGCATAAAGGACCCGAGCGGGATCGCGCGGGCCGTGACATTCTCCCCCACCTGTTTCAGCGACGCCCTCGTCGCGTCCTCTGCATGGAACTGCTCAATCTTATCTTGGAACTGCCACAATGCCTCGACTGGTTTCCAACTTGCCTCACTGTTGGGTGGTCCTTCTACTGGACAAAGCACTCATGCCTTGGCCTGTAGTTCTTTCGTCGTACTACTCGATCTGCAAGTATACACTGTATATCTTTGTCGCAAGAAGACTTCACTCCTAGCTTCGGTCAATCTCGCTACGTTGCACTCACATAGTGCCTGAGATATAACTCCCGTAAAGCATTCCTTCTCTCGATCTGTCAATCTGTTTGGGGATGCACACTGGTGGAAAAGTTCAAGTCTGACCCCAGCAGCTTGAACAACTCAGTTCACACCACTACCATAGTGCTACTAAACTCATCCGCTTTAGGCAAACCTGCAATAAAATCAATGGAGTTGCTCTCACCTTGGCGCTCCGATATGGACAATGACTGTAAGAGTCTAGCTGGTGTCTTAAGCTCAACCTTGTCTTGTTGGCACACTAGACAAGTTTCCACATAGGCCTCAACATCTTCCTGCATGTGTGGCCAATAATAACAGTCCTCCAACAGTGCTCTCTCCTGAACCATGCAACACTGCTCTGTCCCATCGAGCTTCTGACTCTCTAATGCCACTGTTTGTCCATCTTGCATCGGCACTTCTTTAGCAAAGTCTGATGCATCAGTTTTATCCACCCCTCTCTTGGGTAGCTGTCCCTCGGGCAACTTTACAGGCATCACAATCTCAAAGGACTGCTGCACCTCTAGCACCTCTATGAGGGTCTCATCTTGAGGCTCATCAAACTTTAAGGCCGCCAAGTAGGTGTCTTCATTTCTGGGTACACCCTTAGCTAGTTGGATTGCGGATAGTTCCTTGGCTCCAACACCCATCTCCCGATTCACCAGCACAATGCATTGACATCGAGCATCCAAGATACATATGCAATCAGCAAATGGAACAAGGAAAGCATTAATTTGATCAAGGAAATTTAAGCTAAGCACAAAATCATAATCATCGAGCGGTATTACCTCAATATTTTCCTTGCTTTTCTAGTCTCCAAGTTGTAGCTTCACTCCTTGTGCCACACCATGGTTGGGACCTCCTTAGAGTTAACAGTCTTGACCCATCCGGCTGTTTTCTCAACCTTAAGATCAAGTTTCCTGGCAGCCTTCTCGGACATGAATAAATCTGATGCTCCTGTTTCAACTAGAGCACTCATTTTCTGGCCTGCAATGGTGATGTCTACAAACATCAATCCCTTCTGCTTTCGACACCTCTTTGCCTTGACAGAACTAAGTATAATGGAACCAAGCTTCACAGTCTCATCCTCTGGCTCATCACCCCCATGTTGATGGCGGACAGCTTGGTTTGCTCTGGGCAGTCTCGCATCTGGTGTGGACCTGCACATAAGAAGCACTCCACTGGCTCCCTGTCTTTCTTGTCGGATTGTTTGTTGGAGTTCCACCTCTCTGTTGGTGGCTTTCCATCGCCATTCTTGGACTGTTGATCCTTGTCTCTCCCACCATTGCCCTTGCCCTTGGGTTTGGAAGACTCGAACTTGTTCGACTTCTTAGAACTGAGGTCGAGTAAGGACCCAGCTGTAGCCATGGCTTTGGTCAGATCTTGGACACTTCTCCGCTGTAACTCTTGCTTTGCCCAGGGTTTGAGTCCATCCATGAATGAGAAGAATGCCTCATTCTCCCCCAAATTTGAAATCTAGAGCGTGAGTTCACTGAACTCCCGCACATACTCCCGAACTGTACCTTGTTGCTTAAGCCGTCGCAACTTGGCACGCGCCTCATCCTCGGCATATTATGGGTAAAATTGTTGCCTGAACTCACTTTGGAACTCCTCCCAGGTTCGAATGGCAGTGCAACCACGCCTCTCATCGCTGCACCTACGACGCCACCATAAAAGAGCAATATCAGTAAAATACATGGAAGCAGTGTTTACCTTAGTGACATCATCATCAATGCCCATTGCATGAAAATATTGTTCCATCCCCCACAAGAAGTTGTCCACATCCTTTGCCGATCTGGTTCCCTTGAACTCCTTTAGCTTAGGGATCTCCATCCTGTGTTTGGATATCACAGCTAGCACGCCACCCCTTATGGTTGCTTTGTATGAAGTGAGCTCTCCCTTGAGCTCCTCCATCTCATTTCGCATGGCCACCATCATGGCCTCTAGAGCATCATTCTTCTGAGTCAGCATGTCTATCGCCTCATTGAGAGCCCCCTACATCCTGTCCTTGAGCTCCTTTCCCGTGGAGTCTAGCTCTTCGATGCTACTCTCAACGATCTCCAGGTTCTCCCGCATGTCTCCAACGGTCACCTCGAGCTTGGCCACCCTGCCATCCATGGACGATAGAACATCCCTCGAACTAGCCTTCTTGGTTCTCCCACGAGTCTCTGGGACCTCATGTGTCTAGTTATCTGCTTGAGACGCCATCCTTATGATCAGCACCTTTCACGAACCACAAGGTTTGATACCAACTGTCACTGACTCGAAACTTTAGCCTTATGAACCGTGCGTCCTTAGGCTGGAAGTCACTTCCTTGAATGCCTAAGTCAGCCTATTAACACTCAAGAAAGGCACTGGTAACTAAAAGTTACTAAGGCTAAGCAGAAAAGCTGACCAAGAGAGTAGAGAAGAATGCTCTTGTATATTACTCAAATGCGTTTAATGATTCAAATGAGTTGAATGATACAAATAAGGTTGGGGGAGGCCTCTATTTATTGTTGAGTCCCCTTACATCAATGGTTCAGATTTAAACAGATGAACGACTAAAATTACATTATCTAGAGGCCTAAAAGAATTTAAACTTTATCTCTTAGAGTTCTAGATAACTTGGAACTGTTGGATAGTAACTATCTTTTACTGTTTCTAAAACCTCCAGGTAAAATCTATCTTCCAAGGTCTTCTAGAATGCTCCAGGAATTAGGTCTATTCTGGTGGATCAAGATGCTCTTTGTAACTTAGATCTTGGGCCTGAACCTATTGTATGCATAACGAACTGGATCTGGGCCTGTTGTGTGCATAACGGACCCGAGCGGGATCGTGCGGGCCGTGACATAAGCACTAAGCAATCAATTTTAAACTTTGTGATGAGACATTTAATGCTAAAAAATTATGTGAAAGTTTAGAATAGGGAAGACGTACCAATACCATACCAAACCAAATTGGTAATGTAATGAAAATTGAAATGGAGTTGCAATGACAGGATATTAGATTAACCAAGGGCAAGTATTTCAGCCCTTTCCCCTTTCTCTCTTGGATGCTGGAGAATTGAAATGGGATAAGTGTAATTAGTTAAATTTGAGTGATTAAAAAATAACTTGATGGGCTAAGCACGTGTAGCAGTACTAGTAGTAGTTTGTGTTTTTTTTATCCCATTTTGATTTGTTACTGAGCAGCAACTTTGTATAGATAGGATAGGAGAAAAGGAAAGAGAGAAATATGGCAAACAATGAGTACCACTTACGTTACGTCTATCAATGGGCTTTGCAAATTGCAAAGGTTAGTGCAGGCCAGGCAGATGAGATCGACAAGCACCAGCACCAAGGCTCATCCATCATCCAACATCTCATCTTCCATTTTCCCTATCTACTTCATTGGAACCACACAGCCGAGCCTAATGCCTAATGCCTAATGGGTATCTAAATCTTCAAACTCTGTCACTTCTCTAATCATCACCTTTGCTTCCTTAATTACTATATATACATACTTAATAATAGCTATCTCTTTCCTTTTTTCTTTCTCTCACCTCTCAACCAAGTTGAATTGCCAACAAATCTTTTTCTTTTTTTAATCAGCGTAAGAAAGCACGAGTCACAGGTTTAATTAACTATATATATATATATATTCATCAGATAACTGGCGCCAATGCAATAAGCAATAAGCAATTCATTGCGGGATTTCTTATGCTCAATGCAATAAGCAATGCATTGCATTCAACTGATCAGAAAATTCTGAGTCCACAATGATGCTGCCTGCCATACTTAATTGACCATTCAAGTAGAAGTACGTAGTTGAATTGAATTCTTCTCCTTTCTCAACTCAATCGTGTTTTGCTGTTATGATTAAATGGAGGGAGCCATTTAGAGTAGACTAATTAATGGACTCTGAGGTAACTAATTAATTAATGGAGCCATGAACTAAACGTCTTGGTGTTGGTGGCTGCCAATACTATTTGTTTCTTCTTTTGGCCAGGCCAATACTATTAATTAATTTCTTTAATTATCCTTTTTTTTTTTCATCGTAAAAACAAATATTCTACTATAACCATAAGAGTCATGATAATTCTTTTCTTGGTATGATTTTTTTGCAACGAATCGAATACAGAAAAAAGAAGAAGAAGAAGTTAACGTATATATATAACACAAGTCTCATAGTGATTAAAAATAAATTTTAATCATTCTTTTTGTTATATAGATTCCTAAAATAAATTTTGGATTATTTTTATTGTTAATATATATATTTTAAATAATTTGAAAACAGTAATTGAAGAATACAACTGAAAACAGTAAAAATGAATATATATATATATATATGTTATATTGTGATGCTCATAGTCATAGGCATACATAGCTCAAAATATATACTTTTGTAGCAGGAGAGTGAATTAGTGAGTGAGTAGTGAGATGGAGAATCCGGAAGAAAGAAAATTGGAAGTAAAATTCACCAAAAAGAGCATCGTCAAAGCTATGAATCTCTTGCCAGAGCGTCATCATAAAATTACACTTTCAAACCTTGATCTTCTTTCTGGCCGCTTTCCTGTGACATACTTGTACTTATACAACTATCACCGAGCTTTGATCAATAAAGATAATAATAATAACAAGGGTAATTTCTCCTCCACGATTGACTCGCTCAAGACTTCCCTCGCCAAAACTTTAAGTTACTACTACCCTTTTGCTGGTCGAATAGTTGAAGAGCCGGAGACAAGCGAGACCGTAATCATATGTGACAACACCGGAGCAGTCCTAGTGGAAGCCGAGGCCAATATCCCTTTGAGGAAACTGGATTTCTACAATTTAAACCAGACCCTTAAAGGGAAACTAGTGTCATGCATCAACTCCGGCGGCGGTGACTTTCCTCCTATGCAGGTCCAAGTAACAAGTTACAGTTGTGGAGGGGTGTCCATTACTTTCACCTTTGACCATGCACTAGGCGACGCCACTGCTTTTGCCAAGTTTCTCTCCTCATGGTCCCAAGTAGCTCAAAACAATAATAATAATAATAATATTATTGAGATACCATTACCAGATCTCGGGAGAAACCTTCCACCTGCACGCCTCCCTCCTACATATCACCCTTGTTTGAATGACATCTTTGTCAAGTGCACGCTTGAAGATATTACAAACATACCTAAAACCAACAACATCTTGCTTAAGCGCCTTTACTATGTTGATGCCTCAACCATCAATCACCTACAAACTCTTGCATCTGCCCAGGGTAACAAGAGAACAAAGATTGAGGCTTTCTCTGCCTATATATGGAAGATTATGGCAACTAGCATTGCCATTGATAAAAGCCGGCAGTACTACGCCAAGTGCAAGATGGGTTGGTTAGTTGATGGACGTGGTAGACTGAATAGGAGGAATAATAGCAGCAGCAGCAGCAGCAGCTCCATGTCAAATTACATTGGTAATGTCTTGTCTGTGGCAATTGAAGAGGCAAGCATTGTAGAAATAAAGCAGGGGTCTATATCGGAGATTGCCAACAAAGTTCATGAGGCCATATCAAAGGTAAGTAATGAGGCTCATTTCTTAGATTTGATTGATTGGATAGAGTGCCACAAGCCTGGATTGATGCTCCCAAGAGTTGTTCTAGGTCGGGAAGAAGGGCCGCCTGCCCTTGTTCTCTCATCCGGACGTAGATTTCCAGTTGCTGAATTGGACTTTGGCTTTGGTAGTCCCGTGCTAGGAACAGTCTCCTCCACCATTGAAAACAGCGGAGTTGGTTACATGAACCAGAGGCCTAGCGCTAGGGGTGATGGCTCATGGGTCGTTTCTGCTATCTTATGGCCACAACTGGCTGCAGCTTTGGAGTCGGATTCAGTTTTCCAACCCCTCTCTGCATCTCATCTTCAAATTTGAGGAGGATAAACAACTTTTTTTTTTTATAAATAAAAATAGATTAAAGGAGTTAGATGGGGGAATTCCTTTACTCTACTTGTATGAACATATATATATATATATTTATAAATGTGATTAAAGTATATGTTGTAACCTATTATTATTATTATTTACATAATCTTTAAGAATTTTACAAATTTGACTCGAGTGTTCATAAATTATGTAGAGTGATGGAAAGGAGAAGAGTGAAGAAGTCTCACCCTAATACTAATACAAAGAAATATAGACAATGCCATAAACAAATATATCCATTAGATACATTATTAATTAATTAATTAACAATTGAGATAAAAGAATCAATACCAAATTTATATATCTTTTAAAATTGAGAGCATTACTCAAGAAGAGTATCTTATTAATTACATAATAATTTCCTTCTATGACAGTATGAATCTCATCAAATCTTATACAACACACCTAATTCAGTAAGTATTGTATTTCTTGGGGGAACTTACTTACAACCCAAACACCCACAAGTACTGCTTTGTTGTTTTTTCTTATTTCATCCTACCTCAAAATCCTAATTCCCGAACAAAACCTTTAAAGTTCCTACCAATGGACTCCACCTAGTTGGCAATAGCAAGATAATGAAAACTGGAATCTATCTGATAAAATCATCTCTACCGGTTAACGGATAAGTGGTGCACGCACAATTTGTCCGTCCACACAGGGTAGCCCCCCCCCCCCCCCCCCAATACTCAGTTTTACGCGGACGGACCAACTTGATCGTGATACATGGCACTTCTATTCATGCAGGAGAAGTTCCTGAAATTTTTTAAAAGGAAAGCTTGAGAATTTGTATGAAGCAAACTAGCAGTTTAAAAGTCCAAATAGATCCTTACTCTCTAATATCCTTTTCATGATGCAAGCACATTTATCTTTTATAAGATTCTCCAGGATCCTGCAGCATCATGTAACAGTTACGTCAGGAATCTCAATCTCAAACTTAAAATGCACGCAACTGAGAGAACATATGACACATGATAGGTAGGGAAAAAATTAGTTTCTTTCTTAACATCAAAAGTTCAGAATCATCTAGCACTAGCACTAGCACTAGTAGTCACTCTGAATAATTTTCCAATTATGATTCACCAAAAACTCAACAAGATAAAAAAGGTAGGGCTGTTTGTTACATACTAAACATATAATTAGGAGCTTTCTGTCTCTTTTAATTAGTGTGACAACAGAACTTTTCATTTATGATTAAGATAAGTGATTATTCTTATTTATTTGAAACAGACTTCCACGTTATTTAAAACAAGCAAGGGCATTTGTATTGTATGTACACAATCCAACAATTCTCTAGCTAGATAGAAAAAAAATATATACAAGACTAATAAAATGGTAACTAATGGCTTTCTCTCCCTCTTTTTTTAATCACTTTCTCACACTCAATTCTTACTTTATAAGTAACTACTTTACCATCAATGATGAGCTTCAAAGGGAACAGACATGCAAATGAACAACATGAGCAGAGATCCGTGAATTGGAGATACTTTTGCCAAACAAATAGAAAAGGGTCGAATAAGGGGTTGTTTGTCAATGTTCTAACCAACTAGCAGGCCGAACAAAGAGACTAATTAGAGGGACACTTTCAAAGACATCTCAATAAACAGGATAGGCATCATGTCCAAGGCTTGACTTTGTAATTTTTGATCATTCAACCTTTGTTTTTCACATTTATTGAACATAAACATAGCCTTCTCAAGGATAATTTAAGAATTATTTTACAAACGAAAGTATAAGAATGAAATAGAGTACGAGTTTAGCCTTTTATAAAATGGAATTCTCTTTATATCAATCTATAATAAAATCCATTGAAAAATACTGGCATTAATATAATAAGGAATTAAAGATACATTCTCAACACATTGTATCCTACTCATAGTTATTAAACCCAGACTGGCCCTGCGGTCGGACCGGTGATCCGGCCCTTAATCCGGATCGGTTATTTAATCAAATCGTTTTTGTAATTAACCCAAGAAAACCCGTATTGACCCACCGGGTTTATGAAAAACCCGGTGACCCGGCGGGTTTGTTATTGACCCAGGTCAATTAAAAATGATTTTTAAATCATACCTAATTTAATTTCTGCTTAGTAATTAGTAATTCTTTTATCATTCACTAAAAAATTATTTTTCTTGAAAAAAATTTAAAATAAAAATAAAAAACATTATAAAAACCAAATGTAGAAAAAATCTTTGTAAACTTAATTTTTTTTTTTAAATTTTCTAAATGATAATAAATATTTCTAATTCTTATATCATAATTTTTAAATTATACAATTAGTAAAAGTATTTATATAATCTATACTTTTATTTATAATATTTTAAAAAAAATTTAAACCAACATTGACCCGAATAACCCAACGATTGAACCAATTGACCCAAGATCCGAAGCCTTGAACGGGTCAATATCCGGTCCGGTTCTGATAACTATGAACTCTTTCTAAAATTTATACAGTACCCACAGCACTCTTCCCATGTGGCCTCTATCTACATCTAAATATGAAGGGAAGAATAACTTTAAGAATCAAGATGGTACCTGCAGAAAGAGGGAAAGCATTTCCTTTGCCTATCTCTATCTGTTTGTCCCACATCTGAGATTTCTATCTTGGATTCTTCTTCAGTGCTGTATGTCAAGCCAAATTTCAAAAGATTTTTCATAATTAGTAACTTAAAATATTCTGATAGGTAATAGTGCATTAGTTTCTACACAATACTTTTCATTTGAAAGTTGGTAAACTATGCTAATAGTCTATAGGCCCAAGTGATATTTGGAATATTGGCATTTTATTTTTTAATCCATATGTTAGATGTTCCCTCCAACAATTGGGGCAGGTTGTAATGGCATAAGGAAAAAGTGAACCTTAACAACATAATGGTCCTTAGACGAGCCTACTAAAAAATTATCTCAAAGACAAGACTTGAAAATAATTACACTGACATTGGAGATGGCCTGGAAAGATAGGGTGCCACTGTTTGGTTAAGTTTTGTGTATTCAAAGCCCTTAGTGAAATGAATTATACTCTTTTTATGCAGTTATGAAGGATGGAGATTGCCAGCACCTTTAATCCATTTTAAACCATAAAACATTTGACAATTTCTTTTTCACTTTCAATTAAAGTTAAATCATAGTGAAGTGTACATTTTAAACCAGCTTCTCAAACAATCCAATCAAAGGTAAATTAAGCTCTAAAAGCTAGTCCAAGTGCCTTTTAATGAATAGTTATGACCTCTAAAACACCATTATAGCTTGAACCGCCTGTCCTTTTAAAAGTATTAAAATTAAGGATTAAGACTAAAAGTTCAGAAAAACATAAGGAAAAACCATCTTTGAAATCTTAACCTGTAACAAGTCCATCTAGAGACATTACCTCAATGGCTGTCCTATATCAGGTACTCACTGAATGAATACTTTTGTAGAAGACCAGCCAAGTCAAAATAAATTTGTAGCAAGTGCGATAAAAAAATGTTGGGAACAATCATGACTAATGAACCAGACGTTGAAGTCTTTTAGAGCAATAAAAGATGCTAGAAAGTACCTTAAAAGTCCAGGCATGGCTTTGTACTCCATTGCTTGCGAGCAGCTTGCCTGTAAGGACAATAGGAAAAGAATACATACTTCTATTATACTGGACAGAAACCCAGAGTCACAGCATAAACTCCTAATACAAAGCACATACATATCTAGCAAAGCCATTCGTCAAAAAGCTTCAATGCAAGGATAAATACTGAGATTACAAATAACAAGATGAAGCAACGAACCTCTGATGTTTAACAACCAGTACAGAATTTGAAAAAGAGAAGTGAGCCATTGCTGTCCCATAGTCAACAATAAGCTTTCCTGGGAAAGGAATAATGCAAAATACAAGTAATCAAACATAGTAAAACAGCAATCTAGCCAAGTAGGACATTATATACAATTTTATTGCAAGGATCCAGTGAGATATCACAGCAAGAATATACTATACGGAAATATGCACCCAACCTTTAGGGACTTTCCTCATTCTTGATTAGAGAATGCTGACGGCTGGTGACACCCATGAATCAATGTTGTATATGTGATATCATCTAATGCTAGTCCTTCGCTAGCCATATTATCACATACTTTAAAAGCATCATCCACCCTCCCTTCCTTACATAGCCCGTTGGTAAAGGCATTATAAGTGACGATATCTGGGACAATTCCATTTTTAACCATCTCAGTGAGAAGCTTTGCTGCTTCTTTCATGTTACCCAATTTACAGTACCCATCAATCATGACAGTATAGGTAATTTTATTTGGTTGTACATTATATGAAGACATTTCTTGTATAAGACTCCAAACTTTATCCATCTGGCCTAGCCTACAATAACCTCCAATTAGTGCTGTATAACAGACGACATTTGGCAACAAGCCCAGACCTCTCATTTCCACAAGAAGTTGTCTCGCATCCTCAAGAAGACCCATGTTGCACATTCCGTGTATTAGAGAAGAATACGTGGCAATAGTTGGTAAGATGCCCTTGCTTTTCATGTCATCACGAAGTTGAAAGGCCGCCATAATATTCCCATTTTTACAGTAAGCTCTGATCAGTATATTGTAAACAACAGCATTGAGCTCCACTTTGTTAGTAACCAACTCATTGAACAGATTTTGACCCTCTTCAATTTTGTCAACTTTACAGTATCCATCTATCAAGATCGCATATGTATAAACATTGGAAACCAATCCATTTCTTTTGCTTTCATCCCAAACCTTAACAGCATCTTCCATTTTCCCCATATTTGAAATGCCATGTATAAGCAAATTGTAAGTATAAATGTCAGGCTGAATTCCTCGCTTAAACATCTCTTCCTTTAACCTAAAAGCTTCTTCCACTTTCTCCTCTTTGCAACATCCCAAAATGAGTGTATTGTATGAGACCCTATCAAATATCAAACCCCTCTGTAGCATCTCCTTTAGAAGCCTAATAGCCTCTTGCATCTTACCTGCTTTACATAAACCATGAATTAAAGCATTTGAGGTCACAATGTTAGCAGCAAATCCTTTCTCGAAGAGCTTAAACCAAAGTTCAATAGCCTCAGAATGCTTTATTTCCTTGCAAAGTCCACCAACCAACGTAGTCATCAACCCTTCATTGGGCCTTAAATTTCTCAACAACATTTCCTCGGTAAAATGTAGAGCAGAATCAAACCTAGACTTCAAGCATAACCATCTAATTACAGAACTAAAGGCGCCAAGGTTTATAGATAACCCTCTAGATAACATTTCCTCTAAAAGATGCTCAGCATGCTCCATTTGGCCAATCCTGCAAAAGCCCTGCATAAGCGAATTGAATGTGACAGAATTGGGATTCATCCCCTTGGATAACATGTCATCCCTTATCCTAAGTGCCTCATCAATATTTTCCATTTTGCAGTAGCCAGCAATTAATGTATTATATACAACCTCATTTGGGGCAAACCCCTTATCAGACATTTCCTTCAAAACTGAATTGGCTTCCTCAAATTTATCCAATTTAATCAAACCATTGATAAGAACACTATATGTAATGAGGCTAGGGTGAACTCCCTGTTTTGTCATGTTCTGTTTAATCTGAAATGCCTCATTCAGTCTGCCACTCTTGCATAATCCATGGATAATATTATTATAAGTAACTACATTTGGAGTGATACCCAAGTTTTTCATTCTAGAGAACAGGGCAATGGCGTCCTGAATTCTTCCACCCTTGCAAAATCCATTAATCATAGTAGTGCACAAGTAGACATCAAGAGAGATGAAACGAGACAAAGTTTCAAACACTTGATACGTCTTTTGCAGTTCATTAGCCCTAACTAAAGAATTCAAGAAAAAGTTGCAAGTCTTGGAAGAAGGAAACATACCCTTGTCGGCCAATGTGAAAAAGACATCAATAGCGTAAGTAAAACCCACATTCTTGAACTGGGTGCAACAGAGATGCAACAACAAATCAACCCCCATAACCCCCTTAAAAGAGGTATTCAAATCCGCCAATGCAATAGCAATCTGAATATGATTAATGGTAAGATTGTTAGGAGAGGAAAGTGGCAGCTTCCCATCAATCAAACGAATGAAAAGCAATCTAGCAGGGGAAGAATGATTGGAAAGAAGAAGCAAAAGAATCAAAATACAATAGGATCGAAGGGTAAAATGGAAGTTGAAGGATCGGGAAGCAAGGTAAAAAAAGTTCAAAGTGGTTTTGGGATTGACATGGGGGGAAAGGGCCAAGAAGAATCGATCAAAATCGGAAGGCGACAAAAGAGGAAGGAGCTGTTTGGATTTGGAAGAATCTAGGGATGGCTTAGAGAGAATAGAAGACAGCCTACCAAGCAAACTCCGGTTATTAGGATTGTAGGAGTCGGAGTCGGAGTCGGTTAGATTCAAAGGCGGCGGAGGAGGAGGCTGCCGTTGAGGGCTGAGTTGTTGGGCAGCAGGAGAAGTAGGAGAAGTAGTAGTAGATGTTACGCAGGTGAAGGGGCGTGTGATTGGGGTGTAGATATAGATGGGTTTGATGACCGCCAGTCTCCTCAAATCCATTGCTAATAATGTTTGGGGAAAAACAGAACCAAATGATAATATTGAAATTGAATATGGCATCATAATGTCATTTGAGAGAGATGATAACCAACTAATAAGCAGTAGCCACGCTCATCCCAATTTTACTTTTACACAACAAACATATTACATATATACACACAGACGAGACGATTAGAGACTCAGTCACTCAGATTTAATTAGACTTTAGACTTTAGATACAGCCCCCGCAAAAAGAAAAGGCCAGCCAATGAGCCAATTGCATGCAGGCAGCTAAAAAGAAAGAAGAGGCTAACAAGAAAGGGCAACAACACAACAATGAAGATATGATGAAATCAGGGTTTAGAGTTTTAGACAGAGATCAGAATCTAGAACTAGAACCAAGTCTAGAGGAGATGGTTTCCGTACAAATTCGGGCTTCAACCCAACTGGATTGGCCCACTGCAAAACCCTTCCTCATAAGTCATTAACATTATGTTTGGATTGGACTCCGTAATGGAAAAGAAATAAAGGAAAAGACAGTTTTTTCTAAAGGATAAAAGACAAGAAAATCCACTAATCCCTTTGAAAAATATTCATTTACCCTTCAAATTTGATAAAAAATTTACTTACCCTAAAATATTATTTTCAAGTTAATTTAAATGAAAAAGAAATATTTTTTATTAATATTAATCCTTTATTTTTATTTTTGTTTTTCCTTTTCATTTTTTACTCATTTTTTAACTATAAAATAATAAAAATTTATTTAGTTTTAAAATTATCTTTAATTATTATTAAATTAAATTCTAATTAAATTATATTCCAATTTAAGTACATATTAAATATTTTAAATTTATATTTAATTTAATTATATATTAACTTTGAAATGATTTTATTAAAATATCTTTATTTAATTAATTATTGTTATTTAAAAAATTTTGTGGTAATGAAATTGGTTAAAGAAAAAAATGAAAAGAAAAGAAAAGGGAATTAAAAGGTATATAATTATCTTTCATAAGTTTTTATTGAAAATAAACTTACTCGTATTATTTTGACAAACACATTTTATCTCTTGAAAAAATAACTATGTTAGTATTATGTTAATCAAATTAATACTTATTCAAATTTTACTTAAAAAATTAAAAATATGTTCATTTTTTTAATTTTTCTGTCTATTTTTTGTTTTAATCAATTTCTTTATTATTAATTTTTTTAAAATAATGATAATTGATTTATTTTTAAATAAAAATAACATAAAAAGTTAATATATATATAATTAAATTAAAGATAAGTTTAAAATGTTTTTTTGGTACAAAAAAGTTTAAGTCAAGGGATACTACCCAATCCAGGATCAAGATATGTCATAAGCTTTAGAGATGGTTAACAGTGATACTTATAGATTACTCACCAAATGGAACTGTTGGTGAGACTCGAAGGTTTTTTTATCAGGCAATTTTTTTTATTTATCGAAATACTGTTGTTTTGAGATTAATTTTCAAAATTTGTTCGTTTTAAAATTAGCTGAAATTTAAAAAAAAAAATTACTAAAATTTTAAATTATAAGGATTAAAAAAACTGCTTCAAAAATTCCTTTGCAAGGCTAGTTTGGGATCAAGTGTTAGATTTTGGCGTCAAATCCAAGTATGGGCATGCAGCCTGAAGATGACCCTCATCAAAACGTGCCAATGCATGAATTGCATTCATTTCATTGCCAGCCGTAGTTAAAGCAGCAGAATAACTCTTTCCAACATATTTAGCCGGAAGTGTTTGCAACTCTAAAAGCCAGGATTCCAGAGACTTCCAGTCTGTATAACTCTCAATAATACGTACGTGCAATGGAAAACTGTACACCATCAGAACCCATGGTACTGAGTAACAAGTGAGCAAAATGAGAGGCAGCCTTTTCATATCCACTGGAAAGTAGGTTCTTTGACTGATCTTCATCCAAAAGTAGTGGAGAAAAGGTCAGTGAAACCCATTCCTGCATAGAGCCAATGACATGTGCCGTACAATCCTCAAGACATCTCCAATATATTTCTCCCTCATGTTATGAAGGTTTTCAGACTTCTCTTTAAAAGCTAACACCACCAGACTTTAAAAGGTTTTCAGCTAGCATCATGGCATTGTAATGCCAATCCAGCATTCATCATTGGCTTAATTATACCTCGCATACTTTCTTGTTTGCTCCAAAAAACAATAAACTCTGTCCACCAACAGATGGTAAAACAGCAGATCCCTCATATGCGTTATGTACATTTTTCTTTAAAGCCTCAACGAAATCCAACAATAACCTCACGGGCAATAAGTGTGCGCCAGAAGAACCTATTATACTTAAGCTTCCATCATTATACTTTCTTGTTTGCAATTTTTTTTTTCTAACCATTAAAATTTTAGTAAATTTTTTTTTTAAAAAAATACACCACTAAGGGAAATCGCCACCTCCCTTGATGAAATTGAAAAAAAAATTAATTTACACCAAGGAAAATCGCCATGGGGTGGCGATTTCCCTTGTGCTATGTTTGAGAACATAAATTTGAAAATTTGGATTTGGATTTCATTTGCTATATAAATTGTGAGAATGAAATACATATATTATGTATAAATTAATTAAGACTCAATATGATTATATATTTGAAATGCATAAAAACATGAATTTCAAATTCACAAATAGCTATAGGTATTTCAAATTCATCACTAAATAGGCGTCCAACAAATGCATAGATTTGAAACATAATCATCAATGTTACTTTTACATGTGTTTTATTCACAATTTACACTATTTTTGAAATCCAAATCCATATTTTAAAATCCAAGCTCCCAAACGCAACCTTGGTGTATTTTAATTTTTTTTAAAATACACCAAGGAAAATCACCACCCCCATGACGATTTCCCTTAGTGTTTTTTGAATTTTTTTTTTCAAATTTACGCTGAGAAATCGCTATGGGGGATGGCGATTTCCCAGCTGATTTTAAAACGAGCGGATTTTAGGAATTATTCTTAAAATAACGGTATTTCGGTAAATAAAAAAAATTGGCTATATTCTGATAAAAAAACCCACAAACGAACCCTGGTGGGATGTCAATTTCCCAGCTGATTTTAAAACGAGCTGATTTTGGAAATTAATCTCAAAACAACGTCTTTCGGTAAATAAAAAAAAATGACTATATTCTCATAAAAAAACCCACAAACGAACCCTGATACTTGCTAAGACGCTAATGAGTATTCAACCAACTGAACGGATCCACATTGGCATAAGTTTAAAATATTTAACATATATACTTGAATTAGAATATAATTTAATTAGAATTTAACTTGATAGTAATTAAAGATAATTTTATAGTTAAAAAAAGTTTTGAGTAAAAAAAAAAGAATGAAAACAAAAATAAATGATTAATAATTAATAAAAGGTATATTTGTCTTTTCATTTAAAATTAACTTAGAAATAATATATTAGGGGGTTAGTGTATTTTGTGCTAAACTTTACGGGGTAAGTGAGTATTTTTTTAAACCTTAAAGGGGTAAATGTATTTTTTATCAAATCTGAGTGGGATAAATATACTTTTTCCTTTTAAAAAAAAATCATACTCCATTTTTTCTTTAGATAACAACAATGAGTAAAGAAAAGAAAATGAAAGGATTAATTTGTTTGGTTAAGTAGTGAAAAAGAAAAAGAAATAATATATTATATTAATTTAGATTTGTTCATGGATCGGATCGAGTTACAATTCGAAAATTTTTCATTTTGCTTTCTCTAACCGAGCTTGAAAGCCTGTATTATTATTTAAAAAATATTAAAATATTATTTTATATTAATATGTATATATTTTTATATAAAAAATAATTTTTTATTAAATGAATAATAATTCGAGCCAGTTCGGATTACAAAGAATCTTGTCCAAGCTTTACCAGATCGAGTGGGTTGCTCGATCCATGGACAAGTTTATATTGATCCAATTATACCTTTTTAAATAAAATATTTTATTTTATCAAGTCAATAATTTTGAAATTAATTATTTTAAGTAAATTTTGAAATTAAAGAAAAAAATTCAATTAAAGTGATTAATATTTTTTATAATTAATCCATAAAAAAATGTATGCTTGAAATTATTAATATATAATTTCTTTTTCCAAATTAATCCATTAATGAAGAATCAAGAACCTAAATATTTATTATTAATTTTCTAATGGATAGGAAATTATACTCTTAATTAATATTATTTAATATACTTATTGTTGCTCAAATTTCTTATTAAATTTGATTTTCATGTTATTTATGACATTCAAATTCTGTGGCTAGCCTTTTGAAAGGAAATATTAGATTTACTAATATATAATTTATTTAATAAAATTATCACTTAAGGAAAATTTGCTTTAATAAGTACTTTAATATTAATAAATAAATAAATTAAAATTAGTTAATAAAGAATAAAATAATTAATTTAATAAATTATTAAGAATATATATATATATATATATATATATATAGACACACACACACACAGATTGAAAGGAAATTTCATGAGAAGTGGTATATAATATGTGTATGTGCGTTGGCCTGGCCATGGTAAAATTGAACTGAGACAAGCACTATGATGGGCAACACCACAAGAAAGCAATTTCAATCTTCTATCAATTTCAACAAACTCAAAACTTCATTTTCCTCAAAGTTTTATCAACCTGATCAAAACATAAGTGGGAAATTCCATAAAATTGCATGCATTTTTCACTTTTCTGACTTGATAAACCTACCAGCAAATGCTTTACCTCTTCCCCACTCATTGTTAACAGCTTGAGGATGTCTCTAATACAAGGGAAAAATGCTTCAGGACGAGCACAAAATGGTTGGAACACAAGGAACAATGCTTGCACATCAGTTGCAAACTGATTGGTTTGCTTCCTTGAAAACTGAATATCACTTGCAAAAATGCTACCACAAATAAAATGATCCAGCCCATCTGCCACACTTCGCCACAAGTCCAAGAAGTCTTTTGGATTGAGATTTATCATAAGAACATGAAGCTGATTCTTCAAAGTATGCAACGCTTCAATAAAAGCACTGGACAGAGCCAACTCGGTAGCTGATGGATCTCCATTTGCAGTCATATTCTGATCTTCATCAACGTAGTCCTCATTATGGTCGTATCCCAAAGTTAGATTTTCAAACTGACGAAGAAGAACTGCAATGACTTCCATAAGCCAGTTGGTCTCTAGCTCAGCCAAGCTTTTTATTTCCTCTTCAAAGAAGCAACCATCATCAAAATATTTGTCTTTTTCCTGGATGTTAGAATCGTGTTCAGCAATTTTCATCTCCAAAAAACTTACATCATCACTCCATTCTTGCAGCTTAGACTCAACATATCTAGCAGCATTGATTGATTCACATGCTCTAACCAAGGCACTACCATCAGGATTTTCGGGAGACAATTCAGCATTTTTGCAATGCAGAAGCAGTACCTTAGAAAAATACCAGAAGAATCTCGCTACAGTTGATCTAACAAATTTGACACGTGCCAAAATAACTGGCAAAGTTTGGCATCGATCAATCATTTCTTGCGCAATTTTAAGTGCAGATTCCGCAACCAATGGAGCTTTATGGTCTTCTCTAGTAGAGAGCAAAAAAGTTTCACATACTGTACTAACATCAATGTCAACTCTATGTTTGTCATCAATTTTCCAAGCTCTTGCATCCTTCAGTACTGCTTTTAGTTTCTTCCAGCCATCCTTGAGCTCCATCTTTGCCCAAATCTTTAGCCAATCTGGTCTATCACAAAATACTATTAACACTGATATCCCCCTTGAAAGCTCGCCATACCTTTCAGCATCTGGCAAGAAGAGACAAGTTTCGTATCTTAATAGTGATTGCATCCTTTTATCAAAACCAACAATAAGATCAACTAGATGAAGATACAATGAGATAACTTCTAATTTCATGTCTTTCTCCTTATATCTTTCAGCCAAGGCAGGAAAAACATTTTTTGTTAAGAACCCAGAAAGCATATGCACCATTGCAGAAACCCAAGCTTCATTAGCACTATAGCTCGGTAATCTGGCTGCATCAATCAAAGGCTGCAAAATATCACTTACTCCTACCATAAAGTCCCTAGTAACTCTATACACAAGAGCAAATATAAACTCAGGTTGCTCAGCCCATTTCAAGAAGTGATATTCCATTCTTTCGACTATAGGAGACACCAGTTCATCAATAGCCCAAAGCCGTATCTCACACTCCTTTTGACCTAAAGTTTTGAGCTTTCGTACTTCTCTACGTGTCTGCAATTGCTGCAAAGCACAAAGCACGTGAAAACTTTGAGCATAAGATTTCTTTTCATCTCCATGCATTAGAACTAGTGGGTTTGGGAACTCGGAGATCCCTCCACTTTCAACTTTTGATGTTAGAAGTTTAGGAGGCCACCCTAAAGAAGCAAGAAGGGCACGATGTTCAGCAAGAGCTTCTGGTCGAAGTACAGACAAAGTTTTATCTACTCTATGATCAACTGATTGTAAAAGTTGGGGCCATTGTTGTTGGGATTTCTCAACATTGACAATTATCTCCTCGATATCATTCATGGCATTTATGGCTTGAAGTAATCTTTCTTGTTTTAGTCCAAAATCCTGCATAGCAAGAATGTCTGGATATAATGTTGAATATGCATGTTGAAATAATAGGGAAAAACAGGAGCAGAGTAATTACTTGCGATGTCAGTGAAGTTGAAAACTTTGTGAACATATTCCCTGTACGATGATTCCCAGAAGAGAAAACTGCATCCTCAAGGTCTCCTACCAAAGCTTCTAAGCAAAGAGCGGTTTCTGTAATATTTAAAGGGCGAGCTAAGCTTATGGCCTAGTGACATAGTATGTATAATATTGGGGAAAGGTCACACAAGCTATGAACTTAAGAACAAAGAAAGACATAGAAACATATTTAAAAGCAGAGAAAGGATTGCACGTTAAGAGTTGAAAATATGTGCATAGAAGAATATATATTTACGAGCATCCAGTATTCTCAAAATTTAAGCAATAAATTATGAGTATTAGCATTAGCTGAGCATTCTTAGTCTAAAGCTGCATGAAATCACTGTCGTTAATAGCAGGTTTTTCCTTTTCAACTTGAAGGCAGGCAGAAGCTAATAGGCAATTGCTGTCTTGACAAGTAGGCAATTGAAGAAACTTGCAAAAAGAAACATACACAATGCCATAGAATGCAAGAATAAAGTGTTCTTATTGTAATGAAGAATGAAACCCAGTATTATGTAGATAAAATAAGAAGGAAATATCTGCTTGGAATTATTGCGATAAGGGCTAAAAATATGCTGACCAACATATTGGCGGATGATGTGAATTCGGTGCAATTGAAGGGCGAGCCGCGGCAGTTCTTCACCCAAAATCCTCTGCAAAGCAGTCCCATCTGCAGACCCCAAACATGTTTAATTTAATTTAAATTTTTTTTTTTTTTTTTTTAAAAAAAAAGAGAGAGACAGAGAGAGAGAGAGAAAAAAAAAAAAAGAAGAAGCAAAATCAAACAACAAATTATGCAGAGTGCTAACAGGGAGAGGAAGCGTAGAGGGTGAGATTGAGATTGGCGAGGGAAGCTTTGGCTCGAAAAGAAGGAGAGATCCATGAAAGGGTGCGTTCCATGAGGGTGGTGCGCAGCTGTAGCAGACGAGTGTCGTAATCAGAACAGTTTTTGGTCCATTCCGACAACAGACAAGAACAAGAAGTAGAAGATGGAGAGACCTCTTTCTGGGTCTTGAAATGTTGGTCCAGATACTCTGACTGCGCCCGCCTTAGCTTTCCCACTTTCGGTAGAATTAGATTTTGGTGATCCCATCCTTCCATTACTCTCTCTATTCTCACTCAATTCTCAACCCTCAGAATCATGACTAAACTCAACTCTCCGAAATTCTCTCAAATAATTTCGTTTTTCCTTTTTTAAAAAAAAAGAAAAGAAAGGAAAAAGAACCCGTGTTCCACTGCTTTGGGCCCAATCTTTTTGGGTCTACTTTTCTTTCGAGTCCAGCAACTAATACTATTACAAGTATTACTTACTATCAAACCCTCAGGCGTCACTCAGGCCTCAGCAATGGAGTCTCTTTCAGTTTTTCTTCACCAAACTTTTCACGCTCTTTTTTTTTTTTTTTTGGTGAAGGATGCAACTCATACATGAGATGACATAAAGGTTATCAATTAGTCCAATATTTGGGCTCAGACCAAAGAGCTAACATTCTTATTGTGTCGAAAGCTTAACTTACTGATACCAACATAACATTAACATTAACATTAACATACATTATTGTTCCTCAATCTAGCTCTAGCTCTAGCTCTAGCTCTTGTATTGCCTAAAATATTTTAGATGAAAATGAAGATGAAAATAAAATGCAAGGCTGAAAGTTAAAAAAAACTAAAAAAGTAGTATATGCTATATATTATTATAGCCTAAGGATAGACACAAAATGTGTCATTTTTTATACAAAGAAACAATCTCTCATATGCCAATGCCATCTTGGTTGCTGTAAACATGGAAGCTGCATATTCCTGAGATGCCTTTCCCCTTTGTGCTAGCCTCTTTGGGCCTTCTCTCACCACCTCCTCTAACGCCTCCAACAACGACTCCACGTTGGGAGAAAACATGAAACCCAACTCATCATTAACAACAATACTACCTTTGATGCTTGGGAACCTTGATGCAATAACCGGTTTTCCGCTCATCATTGCTTCCATCAGAGTTAGATCTAACCCTTGAGGCCTCAGCGTTGGATTCACAAAAATATCAATAGCATTGTAAAATGCCTTGAGTTCGGATGGGCTCAGAGAACCCAAAACGAGTACGCGATGGCCTAATTCCTTGTATCGTTGCTCCCATGGTCCACTCCCCGCCACGATCAAATACACATCAGGATCAGGGTGCTTTCTTATGAGCTTGGAGAAAGCTTCATAAAGCAAAGGATGCCCTTTATCCTTCACCAATCTTCCGGCCACACCAAGCACCAAACTACCATTTCTGGGGACACCAATCTTAGACCTCAAGTCAAGGCCTAAGGATAAGTCATTCCGAAAGCCATTTTCATCAACACCATTGAGGATTACATGAACTCTTCTCCTTGGGATCTGATACACATCCCTCAACATCTCTCCGCAACTATCACTGATTGCAACATGATGAGCGTAGTTGTGGAAGAATCTTATTTCGTTAAGCACTTTTGGGACAACCCCATGTAAACTAACGTTGAAAGCAGGCGACATGGGCTCATTGGGCTTACGAGTTAAATCTTGGTAAATACTGGATTGCAAGCTTTCGAGGGCTATACCGTGCCATGAAACAGCAAGATTCTTAAGATTGCGAGCCAACCAATGAGGAAGAGCCACACTTTCCGAATGGATGACATCGAATGGTTGACGCTGGTTCTCTTCATCAAAGAGCTCCCAAGCTTTGTTGTATCGCCACTTACCAGCTTCACCTTCATGGCAGTGAATTCGTGGGGAATTAGAAGATGTCGGGGTATCAGGGTGGTCTCTGTTATCATTGACTACAGGGGATGTAAATACATGAACTTGGTGGCCGCGGCGAGCTAAAGCGGTGTGCAAGGTGTAGGCATGGCGCTCCATGCCGCCAGGAGTGGTGCCAATAGGCCATTTTCGGGAAAAAACAGCAATTTTGAGTGTGACAGGCGGGGATTGAATATGGATGAAAGGAAGGCGATTCCAGGCAAAATGGGCATTTCGAAGGTCACCGGACCAAGAGTTGACCTTGTTTGAGACAAAAGGGGTGCAGAGGGAGGAAGTAGAGGTGTGGAGGATAAACAGGAGAGGAACAGTGAAGGCAAGTATGAACAAAAGAGTGGTGCAGAGATTGGAATGGAATGAGAGGAGATGGGGCTTCTTGGGTTTGCTGTTGGAGGCCATAATATTTCTTTTTCTTTATTCTTTCTAGTATTAACTTTTTCACAATTTTTTGTGTTAATCTGTATCTAGTTCGTTCATTCATTCAATTCAATTCAATTCATATACATATTCTATTCTAGCTAGGTAGGTAGGCGTAGGATACAAAATGGAAATTTAGGGTATTAGGAAGGAAGGAAAGTGTGGTGTGGGCACGCACTTAAGCAAGTGCATGCATTATTGGTTTTTGGAGTTTACTTTTTCAAAATTTTTAGTGCGTTTCTCACGCCTCCTCTAAACAGAAAAAGGCTGATCATCATGATAATTTATATTCATTACTAAAAAAATTAAATTGGTTTCATATAAACTATGTATTATGTTTGTTATTCTACTCAAGTTGGCAGTGGCAGTGGCACTCACAAAAAAAAACTGGCCAACAACAGTTCTCTTTTGCCTTTTCCGATACGCACTTCATGCTTTTTTACTTGTTAGCCAACCCAACAACAACTGAAAAGAGAAGAGATAGTACTATAAAGTTAGGATACTACTGATGATCTTTGTCATTTCTTTTCTATTCTATTCTATGGTATTATTCATGGGCCTCGTTTGCGTGTGCGTTCAATTTAGAAGCCATCGATCGAGTGGAGTCAACACAAGCGTCTGAATGAGGATAGCCTCGCTAACACTTAAAAGTAAAACTTCAAAGTCTAAAAGTCAAGCGGATGTTGTGGTGCGTGGTTCATTAGTTTAGTTTGAAGTTTGAACGCCGACACAACGCAAATGCATATCAATTTTGACAAATTAGGCAAACCTGAGGCTGATGTGAGAGGTTTCGGTGGATTCCTAACTCTTTCAGTATTAGTATTACTGGCAGGCTAAGCTAAGAGGAATTGACTTGAGCACAGAGGGCGGTGGATGCGGGAGATTAATTATTAGGCTGCGAGTGGAAATAGATGCAACTAAACCGTCGAGGCGAGCAATATTAATGATGCGACGAACACCCGATAGTGGTGAGAGCTGGGGAACTCTGAACTCTGAAGAGGTATGAAAGAAAGACTCCCTACCTTTTGGTATGTTTGTGGAAAATTAGGTTATCTGGAGGTTGAGTACGTACTATAAACATAACAAAGAGGTAGGAAGATCGCAAACAAAACAGGGCACCACTATTTTATTATATATGCTCGTCATAAGTCATAACATATGGAGAATGGGTCAAGGGCAAGGGCAAGGCATCAAAATAAAATGCAGAGGAGGGCGGATTCAACCTGGTCCTGGTGGAAATTAAGGGTAGATTATGATTGATGTGGACGAGTCTGATGATCTGAATTTGGAAACCAATTCAAAAAGGCAAGCAAATATATATATATATATATATATATATATATATATATATATATATATATATATATATATGATGATGATGAAGCGGGATTGCAGGAGTCAACTACATTCAATTACACAATTCACGGAGCCAGTTACTAAAGTCATTTGGCAATATCTAAGGATGAAATCAAGGCCAATGACCAGCTAGCAGATCAACAAAGATATATATATATATAAATTTAAATGACATTATTGTGGGAAAGTAAGGAAATCAGAGAATTGATAATTAAGATGGTGACACGTGGGGGAGGAAATTCCCACTTATAAGGAAGTATATATACAAGGCAAGTGGTCCAGCTGAAAAGTCGATCGATACTATTTCATTATGCTCATATGATGTGCTTGCTGGGTGATGCTGCTGATGGAACTTGAATTAGCAGCTTGATATTGCATCCAATGCCTATTGCCCTGGTATCCAACTATACATACTATACTTACTCCTTAATTTCCATGCATAACGTATGTTGGAGTATTGAAAGGATTTATTTTTATGTTTCAAATAACCAATAATGGTTCCTGAATTAATTTGTTTTGATCTCCTTCAATAATAATTAATCAGGATCTCCTCCCCAGTTAGCATCTGAGTTCAGTAAGCAACTAGATTAGGTTGCCTTTTGACAGTAGGAAAAAAAAAGCCCATCCGCTAATGTTCCTTTCACTTAACGAAGGATTCTCTTGGCAGCTTGAATATGTTTTTGTAACTCACGATGATCATGCATGAATTGACATATTTGATTTACAGCAAATGTTATATCTGGGCTGGGCGTGTAAAAGTGAGATATAATTAAATTGAAACTTGATCATCTTCTGGTCAAAAAAGGAAACCTTGCTTCCCTGCCATCGAGTCGCCTACTTTTAGGTCTCATCGGTTAGGTTACTTTCCATCATAAAATGGGAACTGCAGTCTGTAGGGGTTTGATATATATATATATATATATATATATATATATATATGTATATATATATATATATATATATATATATATATATATATATATATATGCCACTCAATATGAAAAATTATATTTGGCCATTTTATTTTAAAAGATTTATATTTGATACAGTATCAGTGTATAAGTTTATATTAGGATTAAAGTTAGGGTTAAAGTTAGGATTAAGATTAAAGTTAGGGGTGAGGAGTAGGGGTTAGTTTTTTAATGAGTTGTCATTATTATAAGATTCATTATCAGTGTATAGATCTATATACTGATAATTAATGCATCAAATATAAATTATATTTTAAATAGCCAAACTTCATACCTTTTGATAAGGTTCAAGATTTCAGTGCTAACTGAAATAACTGCTTAGAAGGCTATACAAATTTCAGGAACACCAAGATACCTGATTTTGTGGACTTGTGATGGATAACATGCTCTATGTATTACTTCAATTTATCTAATCACACCACAGTAATGCCAGCCCGCACACGTCAAAGTAGGTTTTGTTGCGGAACTCTAGTCCTTTTGGTTGTAATTTATCATCATAGTTCCATGTTTTTTTAGCCAAGAATTATAGTTGCATGCTTAGGGCCTGTTTTTGGAACATTTTGGTATCTATCTATCTACTATATATTAAAATCGAGTCCGTGGGACTCAAATGAATTTTTTTAAATAATCTAGAGACAATTTTGTCCTGCTATATAACATCAAAAATGTAATAGGTCTTACTCGTCATTTGCCGAGCTTCATTGCTCGACACATGGCAAGTATTTTAAAATTTTATTTTATTTTTAGATTATGTATTTTAAAGAATTGGTTCTCATGTTAATTCACATGTCAATTTAAGATCTTTAGTCGATCCGTACGGGAAAAAAATTTATTTTATTAATTATTTTTAGTTTTTTATTTTTATTTTATTTTTAAATCATGTATTTAAAGGGATTGATTCGTAAGTTGACTCGTGGATCAATTTAGGATCCGTACTCGACCTGTACGAAAAAAAGTTATTTTATTATTTATTTTAATTTTAAATAATGTATTTAAAAGAGTTGTTACACACATTGACTCGCGGGTCGATTTAAGATCCGTACCCGAACAGTTCGGAAAAAAAATAAAAATATTTTATTAATTATTTTTAGTTTTTTATTAATTATTTTATTTTTAAATGATATATTTAAAGAGGACGGTCCATACTTGACTTGCGTGTCGATTTAGGATCCGTACCCGATCGTCTAGGGATTTTTTTTTTATTTTATAAATTATTTTCATTTTAATTTTAAATGATGTATTTAAGGGAGTTGATCCGCACATTGACTCGCCGGACGATTTAGGATCGTACCCAATCCGCTCAGGAAAAAAATAAAATATTATTAATTATTTTTAGTTTTTTATTTTATTTTATTTTTAAATGATGTATTTAAAGAGGTTGGTCTGCACGTTGACTCACGCTTCCATTTAAGATTCGTACCCGACCGTCTTGAAAAAAAAATTAATTTAATTTTTTATTTTAATTTTAAATTATGTATTTAAAGAGGTTAGTTCGTATGTTGACTCGTGGTCAATTTAGGATCTGTATCCAACCGGCTCGGAAAAAATAAAAATGAAATTATTTTATTTTTAAATGATATATTTAAAGAGGTTGGTTCACACGTTGACTTACATGTCAATTTGGGATCCGTACCCGACCGTCTCGGGAAAAAAATAATTTTTTTATTTTAATTTTAAATGATATATTTGAAAGAGTTGGTCCGAACGTTAACTCGCGGGTCGATTTAGAATCCGTACCAGACCCGCTCGGGAAAAATGAAAAAATATATTATTTTATTAATTATTTTTCTTTTAATTTTCAATGATGTATTTAAAGGGGTAGCTCCGCACTTTGACTCGCGAGTCGATTTAAGATCCGTGACCTAATCCGTTCGGAAAAAAGTAAATAAATAAAATTTATTAATTATTTTAATTTTAAATGATGTATTTAAAGGGGTTGGTCAGTATGTTGACTGGCGGGTCGATTTAGGATCTGTACTCGACCCGCTTAGGAAAAAAAGTAAAAAAAAAATGAAAAAACGAACTTGCTCACCTATGTGAGAAAATCGATCATACGAGAGAATAAAATACAAAGCACAATTTTATTTTTCTTATTTTTACCTCCTCTAAATAAAAGAGTTAAATACTCAATTGGCTCCTGTACTTTATACCTTTTATCTGTTTAGTACCTAAAGAATAAAATCGATCAGTTTGTTACTCAAACTTTCATTCCGTCATTCACATTGACCCTTTGAACTAACAACGTTAGTTAATGGATGACATGGCAATGAACACCCAATCAGAGTATGACACGTGGCAAAAATGCCACATCATCAATGCCACTTCGTCATGAAAAGAAAAAATTCAAAAAAATATAAAAATTTATATATATATAATTCAAAATAAATTATAAAAAACTGAAAATTAAAAAACAAGAAATTTTTTTGAATATTTTTAATAAAAATGAAAAAACTAAAAAAAAAGGAAAAGAAAAGGAGATTTATATTTAAATTTTTTAATGTTTTTTTTAAAAAATAATCAGTTTGGATTTTCGATTTCAAAGGAGAAACGGGTTTGGTTTTCGATTCCAAAGGAGAAACAAAGAAAAGCATTTTCAAAACTAGATGCATTAACTTATGCAATTCGAGTTGAAACTATATGAGATAATTTAAAATCACCAAAAGAAAATCTTTAAAAGAAGGATAACTTCTATAAAATCCGGAAGGAATTTACCCATGTCAAAATTGATGAGCACAAATTTGATGCGCCAAAACCACCAAAATCAGTTCAAGAACTATGATCACATATGAAAATAACTCTTTTAATTGCTCAAAAGAAAAATCTGAGATTTTGGCATGAAAGACTTAACAGCCCAAACACCAATATAAACAAAATTTATTTGATCTTATCCACATGCATGACAAAGAAAAAAAAACCACCAAAATTTGTTCTCTTTTCCATAATCCCAAATCCCAAGGAGAAAACAACACTTCGAATCAAATTTATCGAAAAGAACTCCTAAAAAGAAATTGAAACTAGTTTTCTTGTAGAAAATTCTTATTTCCAAAATTTCCCCGAAACCAACATTAGCATAGATAATAGATTTCTCAGTAAATTCATGTAAAAACAATAAAAAAAATATCAAATTAACGGATGAATTGCAATAAGGAATCTTCTTTAACCTTTTCTTACCTCCATGGTTCTTCTACTCACTCAAAATCGACGAAGAAAACCATCCAAATTTGATGCATCAGACGAATTTTGGTTAGAAACCCTAAAAAACCCCCAAATTATAACCCAGTTTTTGGAAATTTTTTTGGTTATATTTCATATTTATTTTTTTGTCTTTTTTAATAATGTATAAAAAAATGATGTGGCTTTTTTTTAAAAAATGATGTGGTTTTATTGACCACGTGAAGGTATTTAATTGAGTATCAAATACATATCAGTTTTTTTTAAACGGAGTTAGGGTTTGAGGCAAAGTCATAGATGGAAGGAAAGTTGGAGTAATTTTTTTTTAGGTATCAAACGGACAAAATCTGTAAAGTACAGAGACCAAAGAGTATTTAACCCTAAATAAAAATATATTGTACTATAAAGTATAAATATTTTTAAAAAATACATATAAATAACATTTGAAAATGCATTGTATTATGTAATTTATAAATAAAAATTATCATAATTTAATTTTTATAATTAAAAAATAATTATATTAATATTATTATAATTTAAAAATATAATATTTAAATAAATAATTATTATTTAATAAACATATATATTATTAATTAATTAAAAAATTTATAAAGAAAATTAAAATACCCCACAAAATGGGGCTTTTTTCTACTTTTATTATCAAAAGCAAGAAAAATGCTATGATGGGTATTCCAAAAAGAGTGGGGATTTCCATAGAGAAATGTTCTTAGACATTCCTCGATAACCCATTCGAATTTAAATCTCATCTACCTTGATTTGATCAAAAAAAATTAACAATTCGAATTAAAAAATAATTTATTTTTAAATTGATCCGAATAATGAACCTAAAATGACATGAATTTAAATTAAATATAATATAATTTTATTTTAAAAATATTAATTTAATAAAAATAACAACTATAACATAAATTACTAATTTATTTTAATTTTATAATTACCAATTTTTTTGAAAGGCAGATTTATTGAGAATATGAGTTATCAAGCATGAAGGAACTGGAAAATTTAGAAAGGAGAACCAAAGTTCATATTACAACATAAAAACAAATTCTGTAGATCTATTAACCCCGGATTTCGCCAAACCATCCGCCAATGAATTAACTTCCCTGAAGATGTGATTACAAGAGAAACTTCGAATTTGCTTTTGAGTCTGTTGATGTGGTTCGAAATATGATTCATTCGCCATGGAACGGGGGCAAGGTTGTTTATCCATACAATGGCGGTCCGTAATGGAAGCGAGGGGCCAATTTTTTTGAAATTTCCTTAATATATATATATATATATATATATATTAAATAAAATTAATTTTTCCTCCAAAATAATATATTATTTGTTTATTTTTGTCTACAATTTAATTTTATATATTATAATTTTAAAAAGATTAAAATTACATTATTATTATTTTTTTTATATTATTCACCAATCATTATTCATAAACTCTTAAAATCAATTAGTTTGTGATAAAATATTAAGTCATAATCTTGTGAAGTTAAATTAACTTTTTTTAATTTTTTTTTTTGTCAAGAATTCTATCAAATAAATAAAAGTAATTTTTTTATTACTTATTGCCGCTTGAGTTGTTGTTCTTATAACTTGTTTTATTCTTTCTTCTACTTCAAATTTAATGAATTTTAATTTTAACTTGCCTCTTGCATTCTAAAAGACTCCAAGGATTTCTTTTTACAGGTTGATAATAGTTATGTTAACTCTTATCTCTAATTTTTTATTATAAAGCCACTTGTTTTTTGCCACGATTGTTAGCGTCTTTAGAAAACAAAAATAGCAAGATTCTTGCTAAGATTTGTTATTTTATTTTTTAAAATATATGTTTATATAAACTTATTGTTATATGCATGGGCAATGTTAATCATTTTAAAAGTATATTTTTTTTTAAATTTGATTTATTTATATATTTTTACAATTTTAACTTATCTCAGTTCCTTCGTTTTGATGTGCCTATGTTCTTGATGTTCTTGCTTTCAATTCGATCTTTCCATGTATGTTGGTAGGGGATTGCATCTTTAACCCACACAGCCGATGCGGTCGGGGCGGTTGAAGAACTGATATCCGGGGAACTGGACTTCAGGGTGCCCAGAAATAGACACCATACTTCAGCGGTCACCACTTTGACTCGTGACGCCTCTGGTCAAGGATCAACGGGAACTGTGCTTTAACTAATGAAGTAGGCTTTCGACAATGAGAGATGGTAAGCGCTACCTTTCCTTAGATGCCTTGAAAGTGCCTATTCTTTCGAGAAAGACTTTATAGAGTTCTGCAAGCCAGATTATCTCATAAAAGAAAGAGTGAACTATATATTATTATAATAATTAACAATGACTTCTTTCGCTCGAGACACTCAAACGAGAGAAACTTCCCTATCCCTAGCCGGGTACCTTCTTTCTGATAGAAGAAACTATCTCCTTTAATAAATTGAATTAGGCTTTCACCAGGAAGGTTTAAGCATCCTTTTGCATCGGAAACAGAGAAAGAATCAATCTCCGAATCGCTTGCTAAACCGCCCTTTCACGGCACTAGGCTTTGACGTGAAAAGACCCGATCCCTTTCCTAGACTGGAATTCCTCTATTAAGATATATAGACATCAGTTTAAATTAAATAAGTTAGCCGTTAGGCTTCGAAGGGAATCTGGTTCATAAGTCCGCATTCAGCGATGGTATTGAACTTTAACGAGCTCGAGTCAACCTTTCTTATAAAAAGCTTTGTCTACACCCACTGGCTTCCTTCCCTATTTGCTGGAAAAGCGACTACATCCTCGGCTTAAGAATCAGTCTCGGTTGATTATGACTGGTCGTTCAATTGCAAGTTCTATTCCTTTTTCTCACTTGAAAGATGGGAAAGCCTTTTTAGCGTAGGAGAGCTCCTGACTTTCATGATCGCCTATCGCCTTTTTCCTACTTCATCTGCAGATCGGATTTGCGATAAGAGCAGTTTCTTCTATCACAGATTCGTCTTCCTCCCCCGGGAGGGGGCTAAACTCGAGTTAACTAACTGCAATATGCTAGACACTAGTCTTTCCATTTTCGGTTCTATTGTCTTTCGCATCGGCGATTCTTAAAAAGAGACTCTTCCTACTCCCATCGGTCAAGCTTCAATCTCTTAGAGAGAATGCGGCCACTGTAGATCATCCAAATGGGGACTCCTTTCTCTATGAGGCTGTTGGTTGATAGAACTCTGAGGTTCTGTTGTTAGGAGGTAGATCTTGTGTAGCCTGGAAAAGCAAATTGAGACAAGATTAAATCCGTACTCTTTTTCCCAGTTTTTTTTAGTCTTACCTTGCATCATAGGTAAGGCAAAGCGCTTTCTTTTAAGAATGTATCTGGTTTAGGGCTGTAATCGAGTCGAGCCGAGCTCGAATAGTGAGCTGCTCGAGCTCGAGCTCGACTCGAAACTCGCTGCTCGAAACTCGGCTCGAGCTCGACCGAATACCATTTTTTAAGCTCGAGCTCGGCTCGAAATATAATCGAACTATTCGAGCTCGGCTCGATAAAGCTCGTTTACTCAATTTATGTACTCGAGCTCGAGCTCGAGCTCGTTTCATATACAATTTTTTCACATTTACATAATAAATTTTTTCTAAAATGACGAACCCAAGCCTGCCTTATCAGCTCTCACAAGTACCAAAAACAATAAAGAAATAAATAAAATAAATAAACAACAGCACTGCTAATTTATTACATCAAACACGGTTCAGTGCAATCACAGTTCTCGGTATACTAAAAAGACATGCAAATTGCGGGATTATGGTTTCAGGATCTATCTATGTCTTTCCACAAACTAACTCCCCACAAACAGATATCCTACAGCAACACAAAAACTCACTCCTAAAAAAAAGAAAATAGCAGGAACACAAGTGCTGCATCCAATTGCAGCAAGCTCCCCTACACTTGTGTTATTGGCCATCCGAGGACCTATATAGGAAAATATACAACACAACCAAAATCTTAATTTGTGGAAGGGGTCATTGCTATCATAAATGGGTTCAATGTTAGAATACCATAATTAGGAAGAATAAAAAACCTTCTTTAGCTTGTGAGAAACTGATGGTTTGTGCATTGTTTGTCCAGGAAGATGCAGCAGCACTAGGAATAGGGTTCTTAAGCATCGATGAGGGATCGGATCTTAGAACATATCCGGTGTCAAGTAAAGCACCTGGTGACTGAAAAGACCCTGATGCTTGTGGGTGTGCATGAGCTGCCAGATGTGACACAGAGAGACAGGATTATTATGCCAAGTTCGTGCTGGGATTACTACTCATACTTAAGATAAAATATCCTCACCATTTTTTGAGGCTTTCTGAGGATATGGATGAGCTGCTTTCCTTTTTGGTCGAGGTGGAGGTAGGTGTTCACTTGTTCCATTCTTCTGAACCTTTAGGAAGTACTTTTGGGCATGGCTACGGATCTACAGAAACAAAAAAAAGGCACTTCAATTCAAATGTTTGTCATGGGCATTGATATCTGCATATAATTGTTAAAAACAAAAAAGAGCTCTAATATAGAAACAAAACTGGTTTTCACATCATCACAAATTTGTTGCCTCTTACTGAAACATAGGAATGCAGTCTAGGATGCACAGGAGGGATTACTAACTATGATTGACAAGAATAAAGTTCTCCTTCATTCCTCAACCTCCTGCCTCTTTCCTTTCAATATAAGAAAACAAACTTGCCTAAGGACAAATTTTAGATACATTTCAGTTTACCTGAATAGCAGTTTTTGACCCAACAAATGCTTCAATCTTTTTCCAGTCACGGTCAAAGCTGAACAGAATCAAGGGAAAAACAATAACAAGTGAGAGCTGGAAAACCTTTTCGGCAAACATCCTCCCAATTTCGGGTTTCTTGTTGTAATTCTATTATTATATATAGTGTTGGGTTTTATTTTTATTATTATGGAAAATTCGAGTTCTGGGAGTGGGTCATTACAACGAAGATTGTCCATGAATTCTGCATCAAAAAGATCAAAAGATTCATCCATCTCTGGATCTCCTGATCTCATCAGACAACAAACAAACATGTAGATGTAGACAAAACACCCCTTATAATTCCCAGTTCCACCCACCCCCAATCTACGACGGTTTAATGCACAAAACTCAGATTCAATCCTTCATTTATGTAAAAATAAATAATAGGACCCGAATTCTGGTTAATGGTGTAAGTCAGAATTAACTTAAATCTACATGGATCTATATTAAAAAAAAAAACTTGTTTCTTACCAAAACTTAAGAACAGGTTTCAAAACCCAGAAAGGATTAAGGAGGTTTTTTTAAAAATAGAAAACCCTTCAAATCCAAGATAACCTAAAAAATAAAACTTTGAGGTATCAAAAATCACCCTCTAAGCTGATTTATCTACAGAAAAAAAGTGGGGAAAAAAATGTAAAATTTAGCTTGGAAATAAAATATAGGAATATGTAAAAAAATAAAAATAAAAACCACCTGGATCTCGATTCTGAAAACACCTGACTTTTGAAGAAATCCTTGTCGAAGTTTGCTTTCTAACCACTGTTAATTACTGAGATCTGAAAGAAAAAAAATTAAGGGTTACTGAGAATCTGAGATTGAAGGAAACGGCAGCAGCTGAAGGAAACAAAAATTAGGGTTATGGGTTTTAAGGGGTATATATATATATATTAAGGGTAGAATTGTAAATTAATATTAAAATATTAAAAATATGTATTATAAAATAAAAAGCTCGATTAGGCTCGCGAGCCACTCGAATCGAGTATTGAGATACTCGAATTCGGCTCGCTCGATAGCTCGAGCTGCTCGAGCTCGAGCTCGGCTCGATAATGACCGAATCGAATTCGAATTTTTTTCGAACCGAACTCGAGTAGCTTGCGAGCACATGTGTCTCATTTACACCCCTAATCTGGTTCTATCTTTCTTTCGTTACCACCTTTTTCTAAAAGTGATTGTAGTAATTGAGGTTTTATACTATTTGGAATAGCTCTCTCATATTGAAAAATTTTGTCTAATGGTATTCGATCACAGAATCCATTGACAGCAGCATAAATGACTAGAATTTGTTTTTCAATTGGCAGTGGTGAATATTGTGGTTGTTTCGGTACTTCTGTAAGCCTTGCACCTCTATTGAGTAATGCCTGAGTCGCAGCATCAAGGTCTGACCCAAATTGAGCAAGGGCGGCCACTTCGCGATGTGTGTACATTAATTTGAGAGCAAGTTATTCTTTAAAAGTTCATTAAAAGAATTTATTAATTTGAGAGCCATGTTTTTTATTATATATATATATATATATATATATGACAGTAATTATTTTACTTTTGCTTTCTATAATAGCAAAAATCTGCATGCAGTCTTTTGTAGTTAGAAATTGGGCAAATTTATTAGAACATTGCTAAAAAAAAAGAAATTCAAATTATCGATATTTTAAAATTATTTATCAAAATATGCTGATTTGTAACGGGTTTTATAAAAAAAATACCAAGGGAAGTCGCCATATCATATGGCGACTTCCCTTGGTATATTTAAAAAAAAATGAAAATAAAAGAAGGGAAGTCGCCATATATTTTAAATTTTAATTTTTTTAAAAACTAAGGTCAGAAGTCGTCATATGATATGGCAACTTCTGACCTTGTTTTTTCAATTTTTTTACAATTGTAGTTCGGAAGTCGCCATATCATATGGCTACTTCCGAACTATTTTTTTTTTTAAATTTAAAATTTATAACCATTTAAAATTTATAACAATAACATTTTTTAAGTTTAAAAAAATTTAGTTCGGAAGTCGCCAGACTTCCGAACTACAATTATAAAAAAAAAAATGAAAAAACAAGGACTTTAGTTTTCCAAAAAAAAATTTAAAACATGAAGGGAAGTCGCCATATGATACGGCGACTTCCCTTCTTTTATTTTCAATTTTTTTAAACAAATATCAAAGGAAATCGCCATAATTGATAGTTGAAAATCAGCATATTGTTATAAATAATTCTAAAATAACGGTAATTTGAACATTAATTTTTTTTAACCATATTCAAATAAATTTGCCTAAAAATATATTATCATATATATATATATATATGACAATAATTATTTTACTTTTGCTTTCAATAATAGCAAAAATCTGCATGCAGTCTTTTGTAGTTAGAAATTGTCATATGTATATATAGATATGACAATAATTATTTTACTTTTGCTTTCAATAATAGCAAAAATCAGCATATGCAGTCTTTTGTAGTTAGAAATTGTTGCTTATAATGGAACAACATGACTTTCCTTTACCTTTTTTCGGCTCCTGTTCTCGTCATGCAATTCAGATAAATAATAGAATAGAATTGCTTAGACTGAAGAACGAAGATATTTAGGAATCTGTACGGTCCTTTATGTTTAAACGCAAATTATTAAGGTATATAAATAAAACCCTTCCAATTAATTATTTTGAAATAATGATCTTTCCAAAGAAAAACTAAGGTATTTTTACTAGATTAAATATATAAACTAGTAAAGCAATAATAAATAAATTATTTATATATATATATATAGAAGTTTAATTGTTAGAATGAAAAAAATTTAAATATTCAGATAAAATTAATAATGCTTCATTTCGGAAAGAGTTTAATATTTAATGTCTCTTCTTTTTCTGGTCTATGATTTTACACTATACAAGTAAATTATAGCTCATCTTTGGCCATAATAAAAAGAAAATTATAGCTCATCAGAAAATCTTTAAATAAATTATTACTAAAAAAACTGTAGTAATTTGTTGGATGAGATATCCAAATTATGCATGAAATTTAAATTTAATTTCTTAACTTAACGGCTTCCCCGCAATTAAAAGTATAACGTATATTACTTATCCAAAAAAAAAAAAGTATAACGTACATTAATGTTAATTTATGATTGAATACTACAACAAACAAATTAAGTCGCTATACTATAATGAATCATTAATGATTGAAGTAATTTCTCTACTTTGAAATTCCCTAGCTATTTTCTGTTTCAGCTGATCAGTGCTAACTTTTAATCTTCCTCCGATCCGCAGCAGCAGCTAGCTATAAATTAATATATATATATATATATATATATTTCTGCAAGCTTAAATTAAACCCCTACCTAGCTCGTATTTCAATTCATCTCTCAAAAACTCCAAAATCATGGCCTCAACTTTCAGAAACTGTTCAGTCTTGTCTCCTGATCTGGTTTTACTAATGTGCATATGCTTCTGCTGCTGCTTATTAACTCCAGTTGCAAAAGGCATCCCAACCGGCTTTAGTGTGGATCTCATACACCGTGACTCCCCAGTCTCCCCGCTTTACAACCCTCTTGAAACCCCGTTTGATCGCTTCTACAATGCTTACAACCGCTCTATCTCTCGCATCAATCGTTTCAGGCCAACAACTTGGGCCAAGGCAGTACTCCAGTCGGATATAGTGGGAAGCGGTGGAGAATATTTCATGGAAATTTCCATCGGAACCCCACCCGTTTCGGTGCTTGGAATAGCCGACACTGGCAGTGATCTCACGTGGGTGCAGTGTAAGCCTTGTGAAGAATGTTATGAGCAGAAGCCTCCTCTGTTTGATCCCATAAAATCCTCCACATACAAGAACGTTCAATGTGGGTCTAATCCCTGCAATGCATTGGATAGCTCTGACAGAGTCTGCGATCAAGAGCAGAACGCTTGTAAATACAGCTATTCCTATGGAGACCGCTCCTTCACCAAAGGAAACGTTGCTCTTGAAAAGTTCACCATCGGCGGCGTCGACTCTTCTCGCAATCGCAGTCCAGTAATTTCCTTTCCAAACCTTGTGTTCGGCTGTGGACACAACAATGGTGGCACATTCGATAATGTAGGTTCTGGTATTGTTGGCCTTGGGGGAGGTCCCCTTTCTCTAGTCAAACAATTGGGTAAATCCATCCGTGGGAAGTTTTCCTACTGCCTGCAGGCTCCCGATGCAGCGGAATCGAGTGCAAGCAAGATAATATTTGGTACAGCAACGGAATCGAATGCAGCTGTTTCAAGTTCAACTCCCTTAGTTGACAGAGACCCCTCAACGTATTACTACGTAACATTAGAGGCTGTGAGTGTTGGAGATAAAAGGTTGGGCTACGGCTACGGCAGGGGATCATCTTCTTCATCAGCAACGGAGAAAGGCAACATCATCATCGACTCTGGGACAACATTGACCTTCCTGGAGTCAGAGTTCTATAACAGTCTTGAATCAGCGTTGGAGGAAGCAATTGAGGCCAAACGAGTGAGTGACCCCAAGGGCCTTCTCAGCCCTTGTTTTGAAATTGATGAAGCGGATAAGGACGACATGGATCTTCCCATAATCACGTTTCATTTTAGTGGTGCGGAGGTGAAGTTGCAGCCATGGAACACCTTCGCCCAAGTACAGGAACACATGGTGTGCTTCACCATCATACCATCCAATGATATAGCCATTTTTGGGAACCTTTCTCAGATGGATTTCTTGGTTAGCTACGACCTTGAAGAGAGGACTGTCTCCTTCACGCCAACCGATTGCACCAACAACCCTTAGTTAGGACTCAATATCTATATACATAAAAATACATAAAATAAATATGTCATATGATAATCTTATATATATATATATATATATATATATGATGAGTGGTTAATTTTGCAGCTGCAAATTGGTTGTATGGGATATATATATATATATATATATGTGATAATTGGAATATCCACTTGGTTATTGGGCAGTTTATAATTTGGTATTTCACAATTCTCAATTCTTTTATTTTTCAAGATTCAAATTTAATACCCTTATAAAACTACACAAAGTTAATCAGGTATTTATAAATTAATGAGTTCATATAATTTTTTGTAAATCAATCATTTTATTAATGTTCTTTAGATGTAAGTATGTATATATATATATATTTATTTATTTCTCGAGTAGAAAAATAAACTAAAAATAGAAATAGTACTGTTTTTAGGATGGATTAATTTCATTTATGAATAAAATTGTTTATATATTATTATTATTTTGCCAATAAGGAGTGAATATTGTTAAATACATAAAAAAATAAATAATAAAAACTAAGTGAAGTGATACATTAAAACTGTGAAGGATATATGCAGTAGGTATAGATGATGAATGATATAATGTAATATAACATAACAGTAGTTTGGTACTGTTTGTTTAGAAAATTGGTAGTTAAAAGTTAAAACAACAAAGTAACATTAACAAACTACTCCGTTACATTTACACAGTCATTTTTTACTATAATAATAACTATACTATACTCGTTTACTAGTTAGACTTAAAAGAGTAGAAGAAGAAGAAACAAGAAATGAACTAACACTAAACTAAACTACCCAAAAAAAAAAACTAAACTAAACTGCTGAAGTAAGTAAATGAAGTACAAAAAGTGAAAGTGGCAACAGACACTTTACTCTTTTCATACCGTTTCTTTCTGTTGTCTGTTTTTCTTTTTTTCTTTTTTTATTTTTATTTTTTTTAACTTATGACGATTTCTCTCTCTTTCTGTTAACCGAAACGAAAGCAACCACAAAATCAAACACAAAAGGTAAGTAAACAAACTCTCTTTCTCTTTCTCTGTCTGAACATCTGTTCTGTTGGCGTGGATTCTCGGAATTCAATATTTTCACAGGCATCATCACCACCATTTATATATATATATATATATATATATATATATATATATATATATAGTTTCTACTACACCAATTATCTGTTAGATATATATAATAATTATGGCATCTACCAAGCTCAGAGACCAAGTTGCCAAGCAACAGCAAGTTGGGTTTTTCTTCCTTTTCTTTTCTTTTCTTTCATCATTTATCATTTATCATTCATCCTCATCCTCATCCTATCCATTTCTCTCTACTTCTACTTCTGCTTCTGCTTCTGCTTCTGCTTCCTCTTTTCTTTTTCTTTTCTAATTTGCATTTCTATTAATCTGCCAATTGTTTGCGATTATTTCTTATTTACTGAATCAAAATTGTGAAAAATGCTTGACATGTTTCAAATTTCTGAAAATTGTTGATTCCTTTTTCTTCTGTCTAAACCCCAAGAAAAGCATACAATTCATAGCCGCCTCCAAGCGAGTCCACCTCAATTCTTCTTTTTGAGCCAAATATAACAAACATGACAACCTTGGAATAATTCTTTCTGTTTAATCCTGAATCTATTGGCATCTATCCACTTGTACAATTGAATTTCTTACCAATTCTAATGTTGAACTCAACCATGTCTATGGTATTTTTCACGTAATATTTTGTGATACAAATGTAAAACTCTGTTTATCATTACTGATAATTATGTAAAATTATTACGTCACCGTTAGTGGTTCCATCCACTTTAGACTAGGGTATTTTTCATAATATATGGTTCAAATCTTCTCTATTTTGTAGCTGTACTTAGGCATCTCGATCGGGCATTTTAGTAACGAAGACATATATTACTGTTGATGAAGCCGAGCTTCAATGTCATCAAAAGCTTCAAGATCTATACTGTTCTACAAAGGCAGCTAAGGTACACTCTTCAGTCCTTTCTCAACCAGTTGTAGGCTAATAAAATGGTTTATTTTTAAGTTGTAAATAAATGCATATCAGCATTTGCACCCCCTTAGGCACTTAGTCTGTTCTGGTAATGATAATGTTTGTTTGGTTCCTATATATATGTGCCCTGGTCATTGTGTTGCAACACTGTGTATATTCAAGCAAATCATTTTACATGATCCCTACCCAAATCAATGAGTGGCTAGCTATCGTATGGACTGTGGTTTGATGGACTTAACATATGATGTGATCCTTTTTCTTTCCCCCAGTATCTTGAGATAAATACAGTTGAAAGAACGTCAGTATTGCCATGCATGAAATAGTGTTAATTATTTAAGATAACTGATCTGTTATCTCTGAGCTTTGAGGTTTTTCCTTTTTTTCTTTCTTTTCCTGTTTCTAATTGTGTTACAGGGTTCAAATATGTAGGTTTTTGAGCCACTACGGGCGTTAATTACAGAAGCTCCTTTAGAGGATGCTCGGCACTTGACTCATTGTTATGACAGACTCCGCAAAGAGGTTGAAGCTCAGGTATTTCAATGTTTTAAAACTTGGAGTAGACCAATTCCGACTGTTGACATCTAACCCTGTGAAATTCTGGTTGATTAGACCATTGAACAGAAAAGGTCAAATACTAAAATATCAGAAATTTGGCATGGATTTCGTGTTGGATATCATAGCTTATAATTATGTATATAAATACGAAATACGTATTTTAATAAATAGGTTGTCATAATTAGATATACGGTATATAATTAACGTACACAATTAATATCAAAATTTGAATGAGAAATTAGTCTCATTAAAAACTCACTTGAAGAGGAAGATAGATGGTTGAAGTTGTGTTTGGTAATCAATCCCACATAAAACAAAGTATGGCTTTTGCTTGTTATTTCTATAGGCTTTGTTTCAACGTGGGGTTGGGCCCCAAGGGACACCCATGTTTTGTGGTGGGTAAGAACCTACACAAACTGGGCTGGACCACACGCGGGCGTTGCTGGGTTGGGTCGGGCCTTGGGTCAGCACTGTTCTATTCTTTTTGCTGCCCAGCCGGATCAACTAGCTACTGTTTGTGTGATTAATTCAAGCCTGTTCGGTCCAAGACCGAACCGGTTCGTGTTTGTTCCAGAATCTGTCTTTTCGATAAAGACATGTCGGTTCGGCTTCCTGCCTGACTGAACCGGTTCGTTCCCTATGGGTGTGCCTGTTTTGATCAAACAGGTTTCTTCCCATGTGGTGTGTCTTTACCGAACAGGCAGATTGACTGCTAAAAATACAGACATCCTGTGTCTGTTTTTTAATAACTAATTCACTCAAATTAATTCTGTCTTCTAAGAGAGAGGCTAAGCATTCTTCTGGTTCGCTGTGTTGCATCCGAGTGTGCTCTCATTTGCAACGATTATCGAAGAAACTTGGGAGACGATTTGCATCAAACTGTAAGCACCTTTAGACAGACAAAAAACGTCTTAAGATCAAAGGTCCAACCTTGACTCGATATTGATTTTTTCAAATCAATTCTTGTAAGTGTTCGTATATTCAGTTCTATGTAATCTATTCAAGTTCGTGTATATATATATATATATATATATATATATATATATATATATATTGAAATTCGTTTCTATTCTAGATAGTGTGAATTTCTTTTATATTTTATATTTTGTTTAATATAGTATATAGCAAATATTATCCTACAATCTTAAGATGTTTTTTTTTTTTTTTTTTAATTTGTTATATACTGTTTTATGCTCGTATACTACTATATATATTCTTACTTTTTTGTATAATATATATATTAGTCTACTGTTTCTTTTAAAATATATACTGTTACTTTGTTTAGTCTAACAACAGTAGCATTTTTTTCAAAGACGTTTTACGAGGCTTTTAATAGTTTATATTTCTTTACTGTTTCTATAACTTTGATAGTTATATACTGTATGTTGCTTTTGTGAACATTTGGTATATTATAGAAGTATAACATATTTGTTATAATAGTATAATCACATATTATTACGATAGATTGATACTGTATATGATATATATATTTTATGAATATATATTTTTATTTGTAATATATATTATTTAGTAATAAATTACATATATATTGTTGTTCGATTACTATATATATTTATATTTACATACTGTTTGTTTTGCTACAGTTTGCTTTTATATATATTACATTTATATTGTTTGGTTATATTGGCTACTGTGGGTGTGATATATATTGTTTGTTTATATTAGTAAGCTGTTAGTAGTAAATATATTATATATATTTATATTGATTCTTACATCTGTTGAGAGCTTATATATTCGTTATAATATATATAGTTTAAATTGTGATAACATATATATATTTTTGTTACTGTAATATATATATATATATATATTTTTGTGATATATAAAGTTGAACATTAGTAGTATAATTTTTGCAATAATAATTATACTATAGTTGATCCTGTTATTTTTAAAATAACAGATGGTCAAAACATTTACGAGTAATGCTAGTGAGTTTGTAGCACTACAACTTCTACATGTCACACATGGTGAGAGACCCGAGAAGTTCAGTGGTCTGGATTTCAAACGATGGCAGCAAAAGATGTTGTTCTATTTTACCACCCTCAACCTAGCAAGGTTCTTATGGGAGGAGGTCCCGACTCTAAATGAGGTCGAGACTGATACTACGGATGTAGCTTCGGTGCAAGCATGGAAGCATTCTGACTTCCTATGCAAGAACTATATCCTCAATGGATTGGACAACACGTTATACGACGTGTATAGTCCAATCAATATAGCTAGAGAGCTGTGGGAGTCCTTAGAGAGAAAATACAGAACCGAGGATGCCTGCACGAAAATTTTTTTGGTTGGCCGGTTTCTGAATTTCAAAATGGTGGACTCAAAATCCTTGATTAGTCAAGTCTAAGAGTATCAATTGCTCCTCCATGAGATTACTGCCGAAGGATGATTCTTAGTGAATCATTTGAGACGGCGGCTTTCATAGAGAAATTACCACATTCGTGGAAGGATTTCAAGAACTATCTAAAGCACAAGATGAAGGAGATGACTTTACAGGACCTGATTGTTCGATTAAGGATTGAGAAGGATAACCGTGGTTCAGAGAAGAGGGTTAAGGTTCAGACCATGGAAGCCAAGGCTAATGTTGTTGAACATTCGAAGAAGACAGAGAAGAGGAAATTTGTTGGTTCTAGTTCTTTGATGGAGACTCAATTAAGAGTTGTAAACCCAAGTGCAGGTTATGTTCAAGTAATAAATTCTCGGGTGTCCGAGGTCGAACCACAGGGAAGCGTATTAATAAGTATAAGTTTATAAATATATAAGACAAAGAAAGTAAACAAGATATTAGGGAATCAACAACAAAATAAGATAAACAAGATATTAGAGAACAAAATAAACAAAATAACATAAAAACAATTAAACAAGATATAAAAAACAATAAGAAAGGATGTTGAGGTTAGAGAATCCACTCTTGGTGTTATGCTAAGATTAATCTTGTTTTATTACACAATTGAAATCCACACATAAGGGAGGTTCCAATCGGAAGGTTTAGCAATTCAGTCCAACGTCCATAGCATATGATATTATGTTCATTTGGTGTCCTCAAAACTCATAAAAAGAGTCCAAGCATTCCTTATGCCAAGGTATATGTCTACAACAAATCAAGGTTATGAAACCAAGCATTTACTGTGCCATTTTCATTGTCAATAATGAATCAAGATCTCTACTTTGCAAGTATGATTTTAAACCAAAAGAAAATATTATCTATACTAGTGTTTATAAATGATGATTCATTTTAGCTCATGTTTAAGAGACTAACCTTAGCATTTACCAAGAGCTTCACCTCATCACCTCAACAATATGATTAGCAACACATACTAGATATGAATAAAATGAAAAGAAATGTAAGAAGCATAAGTAAATAAAAAAGAAAACTAGAGAAAGGAAAGAAGAAGAAAACTTAGAGAATTTTACTACAAAGGCTAATATCCTACCAATGTATAATGTATCCCAATACTCATCCAAGGCCCTCTATTTATACACATTTTGGAGGGCTAAATGACAAGAGACAAGCTTTACAAATTTCAAAGGTAGGTATAATAGGTGGGTGCATTTTTCTAACAATTTTCGTCATATTGTATGACAATTCTGATCAGCCAGCTTGATGGTCGATTTTGTCAATGTTGGAGGCTCGATCTGATAAAATGGTCTTCTAGAAAAATATACCCCTATCAGTTACGGATCCATAGCCGTTGGAATCAGATCATTTGCGCACGTGGATCGGAAGATATGGTCAAAATACCAAAACGGTGCAGAACAGACGTCATTGCACATCAGCCAACTTGATGGTCGATTTCGCTAGGGAAAACGACTCCGTTTCAAGAAGTGTAAAACATGAAAAAGATAGATATGCCTCTTAGCTTTGCAGGGATACAAAGTTCAGCCTTATTGCTTCAGTGAAACTCGAGATATAGCTGATATGGCAAAAGGTATCGGAACTGGAACTGAACTGGATTTGCCCTTAATTCTAGTAATCTGAAATCACTCAAAGAAACTTGTGAAAAACACCAAATTACATAAAAATATAAAAGATCATAAACACAATTAGACTAAACAATAATAACTCGTATTTGACACAAAACAATAATAAAACATAACTAAAAACTATATAATTATACGAGTTATCACACCCCCATACTTAGATTGTTGCTAGTCCCTAGCAACGACTCAATAAAAATAAAATAAGAAAATCTAATCTAATCCATTTTCGTAGGAAATCACGGTGGCACTTAGCATGTGACACAAGCCTTTAAACCCCTAGGTGTCCCTAGTGGACGAGTTTAGTCTCGTGAGGGCTTACTAGGACGATACCCACAAACATTGAAGACATAAGAAAAACTAAAAATAATAATTATAACTAATCCTTCCAATATAAATTAGAGATAATCATTGGACAAGTCTTAAAAACTAATCAATAGCTTAAAGAAATTCACAAAAAATCTTGCTTGAATGTAAATAAATGAGTTAAGCCAATATTAACATAACATATTTCAATCAAAATAATGCATATTCAAACTTAATCTCAACTTCTCACATGGGATACTCTCTTGATTTTCACTCTTTAAAGTAGTGGTAAAGTGTTTACACTCAATCAATCTCATGAAAACACTTCTACCATATGCTTGCTTGTCCACCTATTCTCCACTATTTAGATCATACAACTTCATAAATCAAGAGGTCTTTATTCAAGGTTGTAATGGGGCCAAAGGGTTATAATGTGGTTAAAGAACAAAAGGATAAAGATATCACAAAGGTTCCAAAGAGTTCATAGATTTTAGAGACATAATAAGATCATACAAATAAAACTTCTCAAAACTCTTATAAAGCACATAATAACATAGGCTAAATATTCATGTTGAGCCTTTGCATCATTCTAACCAACTTTGTAACATCTTTTTCTAGAAGTTCAAGAGAAGATTTTTTTTTTTTTTTTTTTAATATGGGAATGTATTTGACAATGATCCCTTTCTTTTTCTCTTGACTTTTTCTTTTCTTTTCTTCCCCCACACTTATCTTTTGTTTCTAACCCAAATTTTCAAATAAAAATATCCCTTGTTTTTTTGCAATATGTCTCAAAATATAAAATTCATCTTTGGAACAAGGGTAAGGATATAAGCATATTTAGGCTAGGTGTAAGTTGTGGTTACCAATAAAACATCATATTTAATGTAGGCTCAAATTGGCTCACTAGTGGGGATGTTCTCGTAGAACATTAATAATGGATGGCTGTTTGGCTCTGGTTATAATCCTAATGCCTCTATCATATTCATGTTGTCACATGTATCAATATAGTCTCAAACGGTTTAAAGCAAGTTCTAGAGAATCATGTAATCATAAGAGCACTCAAGAAAGAAATTAGATTGATTTGTATAATGCATCAATCATTATAGGCTCAAAAACTCACAAAGATGATTATACAAGTCAGATTAAGTCTAAACATGCTTCTTTCTCAATCAACATATCATATTAACATTGGCTCATAAAAAGGTTGACATCAAGCTCAATTCTCATGAAAATCTTCTCACTAATAAATCTGTTTTAGACTTATGCAATTCATATCTCATCATTGTATTGAAAGTAACTAAAAAAAACACACTAAGTCTAAACATGCTTTTTTTTTTTGTTTTTTTTGTTTTTTTGTTTTTTTGTTTTTTTGTTTTTTTTTGTTTTTTTGAAGAAGAAGATTAAATCAAACTGACAAGGTATGTCTCAAGTCTCCCTTACTCAGACCTTGTTCAGAATGAATACTTCTAAATGTCTTAAAACACAACAAATTTTTTTTTTTTGTTTTTTTAGCAAAATATGTCCCTTACCCCCTACTAAAATATGACATTGTCCCCAATGTCAAATTTTTAAAGGTAGAATTTAGGAGATATTACCTGCAGAGGTTGCTAACCACTTATTATAACTGAGACACAACAAACAAAATGTTAGATAATGTCACAAAGACAAAGTGCAATCCACTCCTTGCTCGTCCATATCTCTTTTTCTTTTTCCGAGCGTTTGCGAAACAACCGTAGCAGATAAACACTCATAAGCTTGTAGCTTTTTGAGTAAATCTTCAATGGTTGTAGCAGAAATTATGGTTCTCCTTGCCTCTGAAAACATGAATCCATTTTCCACAGCATTATCTAAATATGAAAGTAAATTACTAAAATAACCATTAATATTAAGCAAACCAATGGGTTTCTTATTTGTGACCAAAGATGACCAAGAAGCCACGCAAGCTATTTCTTCCAATGTACCCAGACCTCCTGGTAAGGCAATGAATGCATCGGCAGAATGGTACATGATTGTTATCTGTTCAGGGATACTCCAGACTTGTATTTCCTTACCCACGGTAGGTCCACAAAAATCTGTGAATAGTTTTGGCACGATTCCTAGAACTGGACTTCCTCCGGCGTGTGCTGCTGTAGCGACTGCTCCCATTAAACCCGTACTACCGCCTCCATAAATCAAGTGGATCTTTTGTTGGGCAAGTATTACTCCAACTCTTATGGCTTCATCAGCGAATATGTTATTTTTCCCTGGATAAGCACCTCCAAAGACACAAATTTTTTTTATGCGCTGGGACGAAGTGCTTTCCATTTTTTTTTTTCTTTTTCGAGTGCCTGAAAGAGAATGAGTACATGGTGTAATATATAGAGGACTGAGTAGTGAATCAGACAAGAGTAATAATGTCGCCGAAAGTGTATTTGACCTGTCAGAAGAAAATGTTAACCTAACAAAAGATTTTTGCGTGATTTCAGGAAGAAAATCAAAAAGAGAAGAAAAATCAACCGTAAAAGTCAAAAGTAATAATGTCGCCGAAAGTGTATTTGGCATCTTCCTCTGGTTTTACGTCCAGAAATGGCTTAAACGCCTTCTATGAGTCGAGGATATGCTTCCCATCCAGTTTTCTTACAAGCTGGCAAACAGGGTCTTTTATCATCAGATTCCCAAGATGTTGCCATTCCCTTTGGAATTGCGGCCATAAATCAAGAATTTCTCTTTGTACGTCTCCACTAGGATGCGTCTCAAGAGAAAGTTGGATATTACCCAAATTCTCCTTACTCAGTCCATCCTTAATGAATTCAATTTTATCATCTCGATTAGAGGACGGAATCCCAATAGAACGACATTTACCGTTACACGTCCATCGTGCACATTTGTGGCAATTTGAACTCATGCGCTTTGCTCGTCGCTTCTTTGCAAAAGTGCTTCTACCTGTACCTGGTAAATGCAAAACAGGAAGATATTCATCTTCACGTACCTTGGCTTCAATTATCCAACGTATGTCTTCAAGAATCCCTTTGTGCATAAGAATTCTTAATCTTTCAAATCGAACTTGGTAAAGCTTCAGTAAAATATTCCGAGGAAAAGGAGGAAATCGTTTCTGCAATCTTGTGAGAATATCATCCATCTTGAAAAAGAATGAAAAAGAAATTGAAAGAGAAATTTATATACAATATCAGTTTTGTGGGTAGCTGATGGAACCGACTTAAATAATCACGGAGTACCGTTATCCGCCATTTAACCGGGGTTAAAAAAAAAAGGTATTTTTTTTTTTGGAAATTAGTAAAAATTATATTTACATCTAGTTATTTTCAAAACAAGGATCAGAAAGAAAAACAACCTCTTCTTGAGTAACATGATTTTCCAAAAAGAGTTTGAGTCTTTGTCCATTTACCTTGAATACGTTACCATTTTGAGGATTCTCAATGTCAACTGCTCCATAATGATACACATGCTTAACCACAAATGGGCCAGTCCATCTTGATCTCAACTTACCAGAAAATACGTGAAATTTATATACCAAAGACTTGCAAAAATTATATGCATCTTTGAATAAAGTTGGCCAGTAAAATCCACACTGTAAAATTTTTGCAGCAGTTTTCTTTGATGAAAAATGACCACCACATGCCTCGGAATAACAAAACTTAATTACACTACTTACCTCATTGTCGGGAATGCATCTTCGAAAAATCTGATCAGGACAATATTTGAACAAGTAAGGGTCATCCCAATAGAACTTCTTTACCTCATTCGAAAACTTCCTTTTATCTTGGGGGCTCCATTGAGAAGGAATTTTTCCCAAAAAGGAATATTTTAGCTCGGATGGCAATGGTTTTAAATCCAGCTTGGGTGGTTCAATAGTTGATGGTACAGTGACATTTGTAAGTGATGGAAGTTCCTCAAACTTTTGTTTCCAACAATGCTTATCCTGAAAAGAATTTAACAAAGAATCAGTGTGTGAAATTTCTGAAGCATTATCAAACTCATATTCAATTAAATAAGCTTCTAAAGGATCATGGAATGTGGTAGTGGTGAGATGTTCATGAACAAGTTCTTCAATGAAATCCACTTCATGTACTTCTGAATTATCACCAGGTTGCTTGCAAATGTTGAACACATTTAATTCTAAAGTCATATTTCCAAAAGAAATGTTCAACATACCATTCCTGCAATTTATCAGAGCATTAGAAGTTGCAAGAAATGGACGGCCTAATATAACAGGAATTTGAACATTTGGATTTGAAACAGGATGTGTGTCCAAAACAATAAAATCAACAGGGAAGTAAAAATTATCAATTTGAACCAAAACATCTTCAACTATCCCTCGAGGAATTTTTACAGAACGATCAGCTAGTTGAAGTGTAACAGGTGTTTCCTTGAGTTCACCTAAACCTAACTGTTGATAAACAGAAAAAGGCAAAAGATTAACACTAGCACCAAGATCAAGCAATGCACGTTCTATTCTAGTGTTTCCAATGATGCATGAGATTGTTGGACATCCAGGATCTTTGAATTTTGGTGGAGTAAGGTGCTGAATGATTGAGCTCACACTTTCCGTCAGAAATGCTTTCTTTTGTACATTATGTTTCCTTTTAAATGTGCACATGTCCTTCAAAAATTTAGCATAAGATGGAACTTGTTTGATTGCATCCAATAAAGGAATGTTAATCTTAACTTGTTTGAAAAGTTCATAAATTTCTGCATTTTGATTCAAATTCTTTATTGTTTGCAACCTTTGAGGAAAAGGAGCAGGATGCATACCTTTTTCTTTGTCCAAATTTTCAAGAAGTTCAGACTTACCATCATCCTTACCATTACTTTTCGGAGGGGAAAGAGGATCTTGGTCTTTTGATGGAATGTTTTTGTCAATTGCCTTTCCACTTCGAAGAGTTGTGATAGAACTGGCATTTTCCTGTTGAGTTTTATTGGAGCAAGAAACAAGACATTGAGTAGAAGGGTTAGGCTGAGGTTGAGCAGGAAACTTACCTTTTTCTTGATTGCGTAATGAAGCTGTCAATGTGGACAAGGTGTTTTTGATCTCATTGATGTCCTGTGAAGTCCGGTTATTCACATTTGCTTGTGTTTGCATGAATGCTTGCAATGTCTCTTCCAAGGTTTGTACACGTGAAGGTTGATAGGAAAAAGTGTTGCCCGGCTTTTGAGATTGTGGTACCTGAACATGATGATTATTCCGCCAACTGAAGTTGGGATGATTTCTCCATTCAGGGTTATACGTTTCAGAGTAAGGAGAAGGAAAAGGCTTTTTAAATGTGTTTATGGAATTTACTTGATCATGCAACACTTCTTTAAGAATGGGAATGTTTGGACATTCAGAAGTGGGGTGTCCCATGATTTCACAAATTCCACAACTTTCTTCATTTTTAACCGTTTTGACTTCTTTTACTTCTCTAAGTTCCATGGCTTCAATCTTTCTAGCCAAATTAGCTACTTTAGCTTTTATCTCATCTTCTTGACTAAAATGATATTTTCCTCTGTTAGAAACAACATTAGATCTATTGGAACTTTCAGAGGAATTATCTGTGTGCCAGGCTTGAGAGTTATCTGCCAAATGGTCTAAGTAGTCAAAGGCTTCTTCAGGTTCTTTTTCTAGAAACTCACCGTTACACATTGTTTCAACAAATTGTTTAGTTTCGGGAGTTAAACTTTCATAAAAGAAACTAATAAGACGCCATTTTTCAAAACCATGATGTGGACAAGAACTTAACAAATCTTTAAAACGATCCCAGCACTGAAAAAATGCTTCATTTTGATTTTGATTGAAATTTTGAATCTGTCTTTTCAAAGCAGTAGTTTTATGTGCTGGGAAAAATTTCTTTAGAAACTCAGTTTGTAATTCTTGCCATGTGCCAATTGACCTTGGTTTTAAATTATGAAGCCAAATTTTTGCTTTATCTTTTAAAGAAAAAGGAAATAATTTTAGCTTGACAATTTCATTTGTACATTGTTGGTCATTAAAGGTGACACATACATCTTCGAAGTCTTTTAGAAACGAGTAAGCACTTTCCGATTCTAACCCATGGAAATTTGGAAGCAAAGCTATCATACCTGGTTTAAAACGAAAGTTGTTTGCATTGAGAGGAAAAATAAAACAAGAGGGTGATGAGCTTCGAGTTGGTTGCAAGTAGTCACGCATGGTGCGTACTTGTCTGTTCTCATCTTCAGCATGAACACTTTCATTGTCAGCCATGGTAGGAGTTGTATTAGAAAGATTACCTGAAAAAGTTTCACAATAAAATCTAACTAAACGACGAGATCTAAAATCACGTCGCCAAACAAGCATAAAACAAAGTTAATATACAGATTAGGCGGTATAACCAGCCAATAGAAATAAAACAAAGTTAATATACAATATAAATATAAATATATAGAAAATTAGGCGGTATAACCAGCCAATAAAAATAAATATAGGCGGTATAACCAGCCAAACAAAATAAATATACTAAATTAGGCGGTATAACCAGCCAATAAAAATAAATATACTTATAAACTTATATACTTAGTATTGCTTCCCCGGCAACGGTGCCAAAAACTTGATGGAGACTCAATTAAGAGTTGTAAACCCAAGTGCAGGTTATGTTCAAGTAATAAATTCTCGGGTGTCCGAGGTCGAACCACAGGGAAGCGTATTAATAAGTATAAGTTTATAAATATATAAGACAAAGAAAGTAAACAAGATATTAGGGAATCAACAACAAAATAAGATAAACAAGATATTAGAGAACAAAATAAACAAAATAACATAAAAACAATTAAACAAGATATAAAAAACAATAAGAAAGGATGTTGAGGTTAGAGAATCCACTCTTGGTGTTATGCTAAGATTAATCTTGTTTTATTACACAATTGAAATCCACACATAAGGGAGGTTCCAATCGGAAGGTTTAGCAATTCAGTCCAACGTCCATAGCATATGATATTATGTTCATTTGGTGTCCTCAAAACTCATAAAAAGAGTCCAAGCATTCCTTATGCCAAGGTATATGTCTACAACAAATCAAGGTTATGAAACCAAGCATTTACTGTGCCATTTTCATTGTCAATAATGAATCAAGATCTCTACTTTGCAAGTATGATTTTAAACCAAAAGAAAATATTATCTATACTAGTGTTTATAAATGATGATTCATTTTAGCTCATGTTTAAGAGACTAACCTTAGCATTTACCAAGAGCTTCACCTCATCACCTCAACAATATGATTAGCAACACATACTAGATATGAATAAAATGAAAAGAAATGTAAGAAGCATAAGTAAATAAAAAAGAAAACTAGAGAAAGGAAAGAAGAAGAAAACTTAGAGAATTTTACTACAAAGGCTAATATCCTACCAATGTATAATGTATCCCAATACTCATCCAAGGCCCTCTATTTATACACATTTTGGAGGGCTAAATGACAAGAGACAAGCTTTACAAATTTCAAAGGTAGGTATAATAGGTGGGTGCATTTTTCTAACAATTTTCGTCATATTGTATGACAATTCTGATCAGCCAGCTTGATGGTCGATTTTGTCAATGTTGGAGGCTCGATCTGATAAAATGGTCTTCTAGAAAAATATACCCCTATCAGTTACGGATCCATAGCCGTTGGAATCAGATCATTTGCGCACGTGGATCGGAAGATATGGTCAAAATACCAAAACGGTGCAGAACAGACGTCATTGCACATCAGCCAAATTGATGGTCGATTTCGCTAGGGAAAACGACTCCGTTTCAAGAAGTGTAAAACATGAAAAAGATAGATATGCCTCTTAGCTTTGCAGGGATACAAAGTTCAGCCTTATTGCTTCAGTGAAACTCGAGATATAGCTGATATGGCAAAAGGTGTCGGAACTGGAACTGAACTGGATTTGCCCTTAATTCTAGTAATCTGAAATCACTCAAAGAAACTTGTGAAAAACACCAAATTACATAAAAATATAAAAGATCATAAACACAATTAGACTAAACAATAATAACTCGTATTTGACACAAAACAATAATAAAACATAACTAAAAACTATATAATTATACGAGTTATCATTCTTCCCAAGCTAAGAAGGGAACGGATTTCAAGAAGTTCATGGGAACTTGTTTCGTGTGCAACAAGCCGGACATCGTGTAAAGGACTGCCGACAGAACAAGAAAAATAAAGCTCAAGCCAACCTGGTTGATGATTATGAGATTGAGCTCTCTGCTGTTGTATCACAAGTGAACTTGGTGGAAAACCCTAAGACCTGGTGGGTTGATACCGGCGCCACTTGTCATGTTTGTTTTGAGAGGAAGAGTTTCACCGAATACAAAGAAGCTGCTAATGATGAGCAACTATTTATGGAAAACTCTACGGCTTGCAAGGTACGAGGCCATGGGAAGATGGTACTCAAGATGACTTCCGGGAAAGAACTCACTTTGAACAAGAACGAGTTTAGGCTTGTATTCGAGTCTAATAAATTTGTACTTACCAAAAGTGGGATGTTTATGGGAAGGAAATATCTTTGTGATGGGCCTTTTAAGCTCAATGTAATGACCATTGTACCAAAGAACAAGAATATTAATAATATTGTTTCTTCTGTTTACTTGGTTGAGTCCTCTACATTATGGCATGGTAGATTAGATCATGTAAATTACAAGACCTTGAAGAGAATTAGCAATTTGGATTTGCTTTCAAAGTTTGTCATTGACAAAAACCACAAATGTGAAATTTGTGTGGAATCCAAATTAGCTAAGACTCATTTCTATTCAATAGAAAGAAGTAGTGAACTTGTAGATTTAATTCACACTGATATATGTGACTTATAATTTATGCAAACTAGAGGCAGTAAAAAGTATTTCATTACTTTTATAGATGATTGCACAAGATATTGTTACGTCTATTTGCTAAAAAGCAAAAACGGGGCCTTGGAAGCTTTTAAGCTCTTTAAAAATGAGGTCGAAAATCAACTAAGCAAGAAAATTAAGATAATAAAGGGTGATAGAGGTGGTGAATATGATTCATTGTTTAATGAATTCTGTTCGGAAAATGGTATCGTCCATAAAACCACTGTTATTTATTCACCTCAACAAAATGGTATTGCAGAAACGCAAGAACCGAACGTTGAAAGAAATGATGAACGCTTTGTTGATAAGCTTAGGGTTATCTTAGAACTTATGGGGGGAAGCTATTTTATTAGCTAATTATATTTTAAATAAAATACCCCACAAGAAGTTAGACAAGACACCGTATGAATTATGGAAGGTTCGAATACCATCCTACGATTACATGAAAGAGTAGGGGTGTCTTGCGAAGGTAGTTGTTCCTCCACTTAAAAAGGTCAAAATAGGACCTAAAATTACTGATTGCGTATTCATCGGATATGCAAACAATAGTGCTGCTTATCGTTTTCTTGTGTTCAAGTCGGACATTTCCGATATTCATATCAATACGATAATTGAATCAAGGAATTCTTCGTTCTTTGAAGATGCACTTCCTTATAAGGAAAGACAAGAAAATAAGACTACTAAGAGAACTCATGAGTCATCGAGTAGTAATCCACATATGGATGAAGAGGAACAAGAGGAACCTAGAAGGAGCAAACAGGCTAAAGTACCGACTGATTATGGTCCGGATTTTCTAACATATTTATTAGAAAATGAACCTCAAACTTTTAACGAGGCTATGTCATCTCTAGAAACACAATTCTGGAAAGAGGCCGTTAACAATGAAATAGAATCCATCATGCAAAATCATACATGGGAACTTGTGGATCTTCCTCACGGGCACAAGCCGTTAGGATCCAAATGGATATTTAAGAGGAAGATGAAAGCTGATGGATCGATTGATAAGTATAAGGCCCGGCTTGTAATAAAAGGATACAAGCAAAAGGAATGACTCAATTATTTTGATACGTACTCACTAGTTACGAGAATAACATCCATTGGAATGTTAATAGCTATAGCAACTCTTAACAATCTCGAAATAAACTAAATGGATGTTAAGACAGCTTTCTTGAATGGAGATTTAGACGAAGAAATCTATACGGAACAACCCGAAGGGTTCAAAGTTCCAAGACAGGAAAGGAAGGTGTGTAAGCTTGTTAAATCATTATATGGTTTAAAACAAGCTCCTAAACAATGGCATAAAAAATTTGACAATACAATGTTGTCAAATGGTTTTCGTATTAATGAATACGATAAATGCGTATATGTAAAAAAATACGAATGAGGGATATGTCATTGTTTGTCTATACGTAAACGATATGTTGATCTTAGGCAGTAATGATGAGATCATTAAAGCTACCAAAGCTTGGTTGACTAGTAAATTTGATATGAAAGACATGGGTGTAGCGGATGTGGTTTTAGAAATTAAAATTTCTAAAACACAAGATGGCATGGTAATATCTCAAGATCATTATGTAAATAATATTCTTGAGAAATTCAATAAGAATGATACCAATATTGCTAAACACTGGTAGATGTTAATTTACATCTAAGAAAAAATACTGGTGATGCAATATCTCAATTAGAATATTCGCGTATAATTGGTAATCTTCTGTATCTCATGAATTGCACAAGACCAGATATAGCTTACTCAGTTAGCAAACTGAGTAGATTTACAAATAATCCTAGAAAGGATCACTGGAAGGCCATTGTGAAGGTACTCAGATATTTAAGATACACCTCAAGTTATGGACTGCACTATACAAGATATCCAGCTGTACTTGAAGAGTACACTGATGCAAATTGGATATAAGATACTAAAGATTAGAAATCCACTAGCGGATTTATCTTTACTATTAGAGGTGCTGCAGTGTCATGGAAATCTTTTAAACAAACATGTATTGCCAGATCCATTATGGAATCTGAGTTTATAGCTTTAGATAAAGCTGGTGAAGAAGCGGAATGGCTTCGGAATTTTTTAGAAGATATTCCATGTTGGCTGAAACCTGTGCTTGCAATTAGTATACATTGCGATAGCCAATTTGCAATTGGTAGGGCACAAAGTAGTTTGTATAATGGTAAATCTCGACATATTCGTCAAAGACACAATACCGTTAGACAGTTGCTCTCAAATGGAATTATCTCTATTGATTATGTAAAATCAAAGGATAATATTGCGGATCCGCTTACGAAAGGTTTAACAAGAGAGCAAGTAGATAAATCATCGGGGGGAATGGGTCTTAAGCCTATAAATTAAAGTTACATAATGGCAACCCAACCTAGTTGACTGGAGATCTCAAGATCTAGGTTCAAAGGGACAACCGAATTATGTTAACTTCACTAAAATATTTAAACACTCTTATCCATTCCTATGATGAATTAGTGCTGCTTGCAAAGGAGTTAGGATAAGCTATGCTTTTAATGATTCTTATAGCTTGATAAAATCAAGTGGGGTGTTGCTGGATACTCTTAATAAGCAATCACCAATTATGAGTAAGAAGCGTGGCCATTTTTATGATAATTGATCAGGCTAATTATCTAGAGTACTCATAAGAAACCAGGAAGTGTTCGGGACCAAAATGGACACAACCGTGAGAACCGAAGATGTTCGAAGGGAAATTCTGTGATACCTATTTGTTGGGATTCGACCTCATGCTCAAACATCAATCGAATTAAAGATGAACATGAACGCAACGAAAAATAAACAAAGAGATAGCCGAATCTAACAGGATCATGCTTGTAAAATTTTAATGCGATCTTGTAATTATAAAACATACATATGATTAGAAATCATACCTTAACTCAAAGATCTAGTAATCTTGAATTTACAAATAGCCCACTTAATCTTGAACACCAAGCTGTCAATCCGAGATTTCAAGCCACACAAGTGTCTGGCCTCTAACGGTAATCCACACAAGATGATCAAGAAAACCTTCATAAGGTAGGAATAAAGTCCTGCCAAAAACGATGCTAGTAGTTTAGGTTTCAAGAAACCTCTCCCCATCTAAACATCCATGGCCGAATGCTTCATAAGCATCAAGAATGAAGAAAACGCTTTTCTATATTCCACAGGGTTTGGTGCGCCAACCAAGAATGAAGATCTTGATCTTCTTCTTTTTTTGCAGGGTTTGGAGCATTAACCAAAGGCAAGATCTTGATCTTCTTCTTCTTGATCTAAGCCTTTGCTCTCTTGAGAGAAACTTTTTCTCTCTAGCAGTCCATAAAGAGGCAAGAAGCAAGAAAAGAAATCAAGAAGATACCAATACATAAAGCATATCTCATGTGCCGCAAGCTATGCTTTATTCGGCCAAGCTATCATGTTTCTTTTATAGGGGCGGCAAGACTCCAGGGTTTGGACTAAGGGCAATAACTCTTATATATTTGCACTTAAGTCCTTTCACTTAATTAAACTATTTAATTAAGTCCCTATTGATTAAATTCCTAAATTAATCAATTAGGCTCATTCCATTTTAATCTCTTAATTCACCTTTCTGTGTGTGATCCATTAGGCTTTCAATATGTTGGCAATGAATATAAATTAATCTAATTACTTTATACTCATAGATCATGAGCGGACTCTAGCAAGTTATAATGACCACCCAAATATTTGAGCGTCAAGTTAGTCTCGACATAATCTTTCGTGTTCAGTTTATCAGTGTAATTCAGTCCTTTCACCAAATATCCCGAAAAGATCATGAGCATGGTGCAATATCTACTCATGTTCAATACATATTAGTTCTTGCAGCTATTGGTTAACTTTGTGAACTTAGATAAACTATTTCTCCTAAATTCATCATACTCTGGCCAGAGATTCCATCAAGTTAACTTAAGCCAAGAACAGATGAGATATGTCTCCGATGTCACTTGGAGTGGTGAATCCTCTCTGGATCACTCATCCATCTTCGCATGGTTCATGTCATACCCAAAACCACCCTACCATAAGCATCACTCTTGTTTGGGACTCGTTCGTGATGGAATCAAAGTATGACACTCCCCATTCAAGATGACCTGATATCACAAGTCAGAGGACTACTTACACGACTGACACGTGAGAACGTTTCCATAGACACTTGAGTGACAATACCAAATGGAGTTCTCACAACGGGCCATGTTCAGTGAACTTGTTCAACAGACAAGCACCTACATGTTATCCTAAAGTATCCCTTATACTTCAACACGTGAGATCAGTTGCTTACTAAGTAAGTAGGCTTAACATGTACTAGTATTTGAGCATTGCAATGCCCCGTCTTGGCAATACGATGACTAGGAACCGTTTTAGGAACATGGCTTTGATGTATAAGGATCTCACAATTATATATAATTCCTTTGCAAGGCCATTATGTTCCATGGGCTTCATCCGATTAGTACTTAATAACTCCTTATCATTGTACTAACATGAAGGAAAACCTTGTATCACTAAGATATAGTGATAGGTTTGCATTATTGGTACTTTATGCCTGACCAAACTGATTGGCTCTTGGGCATATACCAACACTATTGTCTTGGTTTACACAAAAGTCTGAATAGTTCAAGACATCATGTTCACTAGTTAGCCGAGTAAATTCGGTAGTTGTCACTGTGGAAGGTTCAAAGTCAAAAGCTACCTATCTTGAGGCAATTACTCTTCAAAGATAGTCTCTCTCAAACTCCGAGTCAGTTCGTCGTTTTAATCAGATAATTTCCATTCATGTGGGGGATTGTTGGATATCATAGCTTATAATTATGTGTATACATACGAAATACGTATTCTAATACGTAGATTGTCCTAACTAGATATATGGTGTATAATTAACGTACACAATTGATATCAAAATTTGAATGAGAAATTAGTCTCATTAAACACCCACTTGAAGAGGAAGATAATTGGTTGAAGTTGTGTTTGGTAGTCAATCCCACATAGAACAAAGTATGGCTTTTACTTGTTGGTTTGATAGACTTTGTTTCAATGTGGGGTTAGGCCCCAAGGGGCACCCAAGTTTTGTGGTGGGTGAGGACCTACACAAACTGGGCTGGATCACACGCGCGCGCGCGCGTGCCGTTGAGTAGGACTGGGCTGGGTTGGGTCAGAGCGGGCCTTGGTTCAGCATTGTTCTATTCCTTTTACTACCCAGCCGGACCAACTAGCTACTGTTTGTCTGATTAATTCAAGCTTGTTCGGTCCATGACCGAACCGATTCGTGTTTGTTCCAGAATCTGTCTTTTCGGTAAAGACATGCCGGTTCGGCTTCCTGCCTGACCGAACCGGTTCGTTCCCTATGGGTGTGCCTGTTCTGATCAAACAAGTTCTTTCCCATGTGGTGTACTTTTACTGAACAGGCAGATTGACTGCTATAAATACAGACATCCTGTGTCTGTTTTTTAATAACTAATTCACTCAAATTATTCTGTCTTCTGAGAGAGAGACTAAGCATTCTTCTGGTTCGCTATGTTGCATCCGGGTGTGCTCTCGTTTGCAACGATTATCGAGGAAACCTGGGAGACGATTTGCATCAAACTGTAAGCACCTTTAGACAGACAAAAAACGTCTTAAGGTCAGAGGTCCAACCTTGACTCGATATTGATTTTTTCAAATCAATTCCTATAAGTGTTCGTATATTCAATTTTATGTAATATGTTCAAGTTTGTATATATATATATATATATATATATATATATATATATTGAAATTCGTTTCTGTTCTATAGTGTGAATTTCTTTTATATTTTATATTCAGTTTAATGTAGTATATTGCAAATATTATCCTACACTTCGTTGACTGTACGTAGTTTAATTGTAATTTCTTGAACTCTTGTCATTGCGTGGCCCAGCCAATTCATGAAAATTTTGATGTGCTCACTGACCGGATATGATAGTCAAATTAAGTCAACATCATAAATAACCTCCCAATCTACTTTAAGTAAAGCTAACTTCATCTCCTCCATGCATAATTCAAGCTCAAGAGAGCCACAGGCTCCACAATCGTAGACAGTATGCCAATATTTCAACTGCATAGCTGGAGCCAAATTAATACCCAAAAGTTCCTGCAAAAATGGTTGTAATATATATGAGATTCTTCATCCTCTAACAGTTTGGCAAGTCCAAAGTCTGATACTCGAGCCTCCAAGTTTCTATCAAGTAAAATGTTGCTGGACTTTATGTCACGATCGATGTATGATCCTTGGAGAACAATCATGCATGGTGTAAATAGGCCAGTCCTTTTGGCTTTAATTTGCTGCTCCGATAATAATGTTCAAGCGTGTTTCCCAGTCTACATGCTCAGATCGTTCTGTTAAAAGAATCATAAAACAACATCACCACCCTGAATAAAGAAATCAATCCATTCAACAAATCAGTAGAATTGCAATGGACCCAAAATCATGAAGGAAATCTTAACCATGCAATGGTGAAAATAAAGAAAGAGAAATGTTCAAGTTCAAGCTTAATTAGTCAGTTAATCCATGAAAAATGCCATGTCTTTCAATTTTCTGAAATCCTAAGGTATAGTAATTAAACAAAAGGAAAATGTGTAGTTCACGTTTATGCCAGGCCAGTGCTGCTTTTGATGAAAATGGTTAAGGGAGCCTCACCATGAAGAGCTTCATCAAGGCTACCACCAGCCAGGAAATCATAGATTAACAGCTTCGATGTAGGTGAATTACAATATCCTCGCAAGTTTACAAGGTCTCGGTGTTTTATGCTTCCAAGAATTTCAAGCTCTCTTTCGAAAAAACTATCAAATCCCTCATTCATCTTCACAATTTGTTTCAAAGCAAACACATTGCCAATTTGCCATCATCCATACTGTCCCAAAGCCCCCTGTACCTATAATGTCTTCCTCTCATTCAAAGTTTCGAATTTCTTAATGATGTCTTTTGAGGAGTATGGCAAGTCTCCATGAAACATGACAATCAATGCCTCTGAAGCAACAATACCACATTAACAAAGACGTTGAATCTTCAAGAATAAAGATGAAAATGAAAAGCAGCAACATTTCAAAATTTTCAAAATTGTTTAAGGTGACAAGAATTTTATAATGAATACTCTTTTTAAACAAGACAGAAAATCAAATTTACTAGAGAAACAGAATGTTACATTTTTCTTTCTTTCTTTCTTTCTTTCATTTTTTTTTTAAAAAAAAAAAAGAGAAAAAATGATTAGTGAGTTTTTATTTTTGAATTTTCTACATGTGAGTTTCTTCAACTTGTTATTGCTTATCTACTTTCTCCTTTTATTAGGTCAAAAATGATATTTTTGCTAAATGACTAAATCTAATATTCTACAGAGTTTTTTTATAATGAAAATGATTTTTTATTATGAAAAATCAATTATTGTAGAAATAAAAATTTTATATTGGATTATAATTGATTGTAAAAAGTTTTAAATTATCAATTTATTTTTTAACTAATATATTTATATTATTCAATTTATTTTTTTAAAATCACTATTTTACCCCTTCCATTATATTTTTTTTATTAATTTTTTAATTATTAAATTTTTAATTTCAAGTTTTTAATTTATTTATTTTTAATTTATTTTTAACATAAATATATTTTAAATTTTTTTAATTATTATTTAACATAAATATAATTTTAATATATTTTTTATTATTTAATATAAATATAATTCTAATTATTTAATATATATATATATATACACACATTTTAATCTAATGCCCTTAATGGTCATTTTTCTTTCTCACTATAATTCATCTCACTGCCACCGCTGCGTTTGAATCCAAACACATATCCTACCATTGATTTTAATCTCACCGCTACAATATCCAATCTCACCGTCATCGCTGTTTTTAATCTCACCGAAACCAATCTCATCGTCCGACCCTTAGTTTAAAAAAAAGTAATAAAAAAACTACTACTAGGTCTCGTCCTCCTAGCGTCATGTTTTTTCACACAATCGGAATTTCCCAATATTGCCCTGTTTTTCTCAACAAAAAAAAAATATCAATTTTTTTTTTTTTTTAGGAAAAGTATTATAACCCCTTTGAGGTTTGATATAAATTCTAGATACCCTTATAATTTGGATGATACCTTCTTTCTCCCTGAAAAAGTAATGGTGTTAAGTTTTTGTTTGAAAGAGTAACATACTGCAAAAAATGCCCTTCTATGCTATGGCATCAAGGTAGTCAATACCGTATCGGTGGGTGTACTGTTTTTGTTCTGGTACTAGTACGTATCTATACCGATGTGTTTCGACGTACCGTTTCGAATTTACCGACATTTTTTAACTTTTTTTTCCATATATCTATATGTATAATCTATTATTTTCAAGTTTTTTTAATAAAATATATATTATAAATACATGCAAGTATACACCCATTACATGCATATATATATATATATACATTTTTATACAAATATAAATTTTAAATATTTAATATCTAAAATTTTTAAACATTAAATAGGTAAAATAAATATTAAAACGTTAAATAAATATATAGTAAATTATTATTAATTATGTCCAATAGCCTAATTTAATGAACATATATATATTTTAAATATAATTATAAAAAAATAAAAATGATCGTGACACAAAAAATATTGAAATTGGTTTAAAAATTCAAAAAAGTGAATTTTTAAATAAAAAAATTTTAAAAAATCAAAATCTTGTACCAACTGGTACTGACCGGTACAAAAACTGAAACGATCGAGACTGGTACCGTTTCGGTTTACCTTAAAAACAGTACGTACCGGCCGGTACGGTACCAACATTGTATGGCATAGAACATGTCAAATATAAAGAATCCATTTCTCTAATTCAAAGAACATACAAACAAAAAAAAATCATATTGAATGAAAATCCAAATATTCCAAGACAGAGATAGGTAGACCTCCTGAAGGGCCAGGTAGCCCGCCCGGCCTGGCATGCCTGGCCCTATTCGACGGGGCCTGGATAGATAATTCTTTTATTTGGGCCGGCCAGGATTACTGTTTATAGAATAAAAAAATATTTTTTTATTTAAATTTATTTATAAAAATATATAAAATATATATTTTTTATTAAGATTGAATAGTGAATTCAGGCCCGCCCAGGGCCGGCCCGAGCCTGGACAAGGAAGTTGAAAACTTTCGGGGCCTGTGCAGGGTCGTGGCTAGAGGTGCTCATGGGCCGAGCTGGGCCTAAGCTCGTAAAAAAAATTTCCTTGCCCAAACCCCCCATTTCACTATTTATAAAATATTAAAAAACTATTTTTATTTTTATATTAATATTTATATATATTTTATAATTAAATAATATTTTTTAATTGTTGAATAATAATTCGGATCTGATTGAGCCAATCCAAATACTCTTAAGTTTTATCTACTCGATCTTTGAGCAAATCTAGTCGTGATCTTATGGATTATTTTCAAAACTCTTAAAAAGTTAAAATTGTTATTTTATTTTTTTGTAACATTTTGTTAAATGATGTTACTTGAATAGGGATAAAGAGATATTTTTTAAAGATTAGGGGTAAGTGGATATTACACTAAATCTTTGGAGGGTAAGTGTTTTTAACCTATATATATATATATATATATATATATATATATATATATAGTTTTTCTGAGTTTCTCACCCGTCCAGTCCAGACACCGGCCCTCTCTGTTATTTTACACGCTTTGACGCTGCTACCTTAAACAAAGGAGTCAAAGCCTCTTTGCCTCTTCCTCTCTCTTGGGTGCCTCGAGTGATGGCAACTGCAGGTGAAGGTGAAGAAAATGAGAAACAAATTCTAAGGCAAGAGACCCAGAAGCTGCTTTCTTTATATCTTGGAGTTAGTTTCACTGTTTTCTTGGCTTACATTCCCGAGTGTTCACTCTCCTTTCTGCCAAAGTTGCAAACCCAAATGAGAGATATCACAGCAAGGCTTTTAACGGCTGAAGAGCAGTTGAGGCAAATGAAGTCGAGAAGAAAAGAGGACTCCAAAGCAAACGCCAGAGTGGTAGAGATCTTTGCCAGCCACAGGAACGCGTGGCAAGCGGAGGAGAAGCAGCTTCTGCAGCAGATCGAGGATCAGAGGGCAAAGATCGAGGAGTTGGAGAGGGAGACCCATGAATCCAAGCAGAGGATTGAGGAACTCCAGGACATGATTGGCTTCATCTCTACTACTAGGGCTGCTGCTGAAGAAGAAGAAGAAGAAGAGGAATTCGCCGCGGAAGAGACCAGGGAGGACCAAGTAAACTTTAGTGGTGTTGTTAATGTTGGTCACAATGGAAATTTCTCCTTCACTTCCGATTTCTTGGCTTCTGCTTCTTCTAAGTTTTGGGCCGAGAGAGCTACTGTCTGGCAGGTTTGTTTTACATTTCTTCTTCTTGGTTTCCTAGCAAAAGCAAATACCAGAAAAGAAGACATTTTTTTTTATTTTTTCTTTTGACCGGGACTGTTGAATTATCCCACAGCTTTTTCTTTCTTTTTCTTATTGTGTGGAAAAACGAGACAAATTTTGGTGAAAAACCTTTACTCAGTATGAGAAAACTATAGCTTTTCCTACCAACTTTTGTTTTTTTGTACGTTCTCCCACTATTTCTGTATCTCAGAGAGATAATTTACACACTAGGTATTATATTCTTCTTGAATTTTTGAAAAGAGAAGGCATTGCATTTTCTTTTTATATATTTATTTTCTTGGTATAAAGAAGCCGCAGCCTGAGACAGAGAAGGGATTGGTGGACGCCAGTTCTTAAGGGTAGCTGTATAAAATCATTTGGGTTCATTGCTTTTCTTCTTTTTGGTAAAATATGAGAGAAGTGTATCATGAATCTAAAATCTATTTTCCGAACGGCCACCTTCGGCGATTTATTACCTCTGCTTTGAATAGTAGTTAACTTCTGTTCTGCCTTAAGCTACTTTATAAAATTCCTCTTTTTATTGGCTATATCATATATTTGACAGTTGGAGTCTTCCTTATACCTCCAGATTCAGAAGCTTTGTGCTTAAAGATGAGAATGAAAAATTGACTTGATTTTCTTCGCTCAACAAAACTGTACTTGCTCATGCATCTTCATCGTTCAGAAGATTTAGTTTGAATTGAGTTGTGTATTAGTCTTATGTATCATTAATACTCGGTCCAATGGAGTGCATAAAACCACCCCTCTTTGTTTGATTCTTTGTTCCTTTTCATGATATGTTGGTTTGGTGCCCACTCAAAAAAGCAGCTTTTAGTTTCTGATTAGGCCCTTCATTGGAGCATGTGGCTGGACCACCCTTATCTAAGGCATGACAACTGTATCATAACCTAAACAATTTCCTATAAAAGTCAGCAAGGCCTCAATTGATTGCAACTAAAGCATTAAGCAGCTTCAAGAAGCATATACTACATCCTTCAAAATTTGTAATTCTACTTCTTTTCATAGCATTAGCAATCAATCTCAGATCAATCAACTATGATGCTTATCATACAGAAATGTGAAAAAGTATAGTTTAAAACCAATATGGACTAAACTAGAATCTGAGTGATAGGCTCTATTTATTACCATCTGAAGATATTAGATCTCCAACTCTTCTTCATTTGGTTGACTGTTTTTTTCTTTCCGTTATTTAGATGGATTTGATCATGACTTCTTTTAGAACTTGCCATGAGTGCTCTTGTCTTCATTCTGGTCTTGTTGTACTTGTCTTGGGGGAAAGAATGAATAAGTGAGAGATGAGAATGTGAAATTTAATGCCATTTGTGAAAAATCGTTTAATGTTGCCATCTTTCATCACATTGTTAAGTATGTTGAGCATGTTTAAACTTTTTTAAAAATGTTAAGCATGACAGATGGTGAGGATTTGTCAACTTTGTATTTAGATTTTGGAAGTTTGAGGATTCATGAGCCATTTTCTTTGCCCTTTTTTGCTGTCTTCCTGGATAATTTGGTATGTAATTTGGTTCTGTGACTGTTAAAGGTTCATTGATGAATGTTTATGCTTGCAGGATATACAGTATGAATCTCTTGAATCTTTGTATCATATGAAGCATTTTGTTCCAAGGTACAGTATAACAGTCTAGGTATTGGTTCTTCTTGAAATATGTCTATATGGAATGCTGTGGTTGATGAAGGAGCAACATATGTTTTCTGTTCAGAAGGGAATCACCTTGGAAGGTAGATGGTGAATCAACTGGAGTTTCCTCTAAACTAAAGCTGCTTGAACAGGAACTATTGAATTTGGAAAAAATTGGCAAAAGTGATTTATCAAGGGTACCTTCATTAATGAGGAAGCAGGCCAAGAGATGTCAAGCTCTTACTGCAAAGATTGACGATCTCTGCAGAAGAATGGTAAGACATATCTCTGCCTTAGATTGTATTTTTTTGTGTGGTACTTTTTTTTAGCTCATCATAGTTACTTGTGAATCTTGGGCATTTAAGAACCATAATGATACCACATAAAGTTTTAAATTGAAACTCAAACATATGTAATCAGATTTTTACTCTTTTTGCCTTTTGTGATTTGCAAATTGGGGGCAGAAACTCTTTAGAGGAATGCAGGATTATGTGAGGAACCCAATGATTTATTACCAATTGGGACTTGGGTTTGTAGGGTCTGGAAAATGATAGAGACATTCTATAATTTTCAAAACTAAAACATTGTCCTGAACTTTTGTCAAGGGCAAACCACAGATATGTGGATGTAATATATCCAAATGGAAAATAACGTATCAGAAAATCCTAGAAATATTATTATTATTATTTGTCTTTGCATTTCATCTGTGAGAACAAATTTGTCAATTATTCTGGTTCAAGGTGCATGATTCATTACTCAAAGGGGAGGGAGGGAGAGAGAGAGAGAGCTTCTTTCATTTATTGATTCTTTTCACCAAACAAAATTTCTAAGCTGTCACTTGTGTCAAGTAGGGAATTATGAATTGACGAGGTCATATATAAAGGCAGAGTTATATCTTTCTCAATAGTATAGAAGTTGTGTACTCAGGATGCAGGAACAGGAATCAAGATCCACACCATCCAGTTATATGCTTATTGTAGGTCAAAGCTTGAATTTGGTCCCTTTACTATCTCAATTTGATGGTTTTGGTCCTTTTACTTCAGTTAATGAATTTAATTCCTACAGTTTTGATAAAGGTTGATTTTATTACAATTGATAATAATATTAAAATTTTGCCTTTAACTCGACGACGAGTCATTTTAGTGATGACTTGGCATACTAAACTCGTGTTAATCTATTGACTTTGATCATGTCAGTTGGAGAACAAAATTTATCTTCTTTCATCTTATCTCATGCATTTGTGGTCATTGTTACCCTGACCTGAGTATTTGTATTTCTTCACCGAGATGATAGCAGAAGTAGATTCTTCATCATGCTGTGTTGTTTGGCTTAATCTTTCTTCTAATAATCTTGCAGCAGGCTAGTGATCCCTCCGAACCCACACTCAGTCTAGAGTTTCGGACACAGAGACAGAGTGAGTTTTTGCTGGAAGCATTTCGACTTCAGCAGCGTGCATCTGAAACTGGACAAAAGCTAATGGCTTTACAAACTGAGATTGGGAAGAGTTACTACAGAGATGATGTTGGAAGCCCAGCCAAAGTGGCCACAAAACGATCCATGGATTCCATTAGAAACAACTTACAGGAAGTACAAAGAAACTTGGAGATATGGTTGGCCAGAATTATAGGAGACCTCGAAGGAATTCTGGCCAGAGATGGCTCTTGCTCTTCTCGTGTTAGGGAATACTGCGTTTCTAGATATAACCCTTTTGTGCAGTAGAATAGAATCTCCAAACTTGGAGATATGGTCTAACAAAATATCCTCTTTTAGTAAATATAAACTCATGATATTTCTTGGCCAAAAAAAAAAAAAATCATGATCAGGTCATAAAGTAGAAGTTAGTTTATCTGCTCTGCTCTGCTCTGCGAGGATGAAATGAAATGAAATACATTTCAAATAATGGCAGCATATGTAATGTATGTACCTTTTTTGTTTCTGGCAGCCTCAAGTCAAGATTTACTGGCACGTTGCAAGAAAAGGTAAATTACTAGAACTTTTCATCATATCATTGACGAATGAATATGGTAATCTCGGTTACAGACATGATACCTCAACTCATCTTTTTTCACGATTTTCATATCATTTCTAGAAGATTTAATAATCTATTTTGCTTGGACCACAATACATTCTCATCTCAATGCAGCAATCAAGAAAATTCATATTTGTGTTGCAATTCAAAAGGCCGGAAACTATTGTCTATTATGCAACTAACAAAAAAAGCAAGACCATGAAAACATTACGCCTCTTGCATCAAATGCCCCACCCCAAGCTAGTATATTTCATCATCTGGAATATCAGGGGTCAAGAATTTCCTTGGATCTTTACTAATTTCCTCATAGTTGAGTCTTGGCTTCACACTTTCTGGCACAGGGACCAATGGAATGATGCTATCTCTATCAATAACTCCATCAATTATTCCATATTCAACTGCTTCAATTGGAGACATAGCGATCTCTATCAATATCCTTCTGGACTTGTTCCAACGAGCGTCCAGTACAACCAGAAATTATTCTCGCCACACTACTCTTGTTATGCATCATTTCCCGTGCTTGGATTTCTACATCTATCGCTTGTCCACTAGCACCTCCTAGAGGTTGATGAATCATTATTCGTGTGTTTGGCATTGCAAGGCGCTTGCCTTTGGTGCCACCACCAAGGATAATAGAAGCTGTTGATGCTGCAATGCCAAGGGCAACCGTGGAAACATCAGCCCGGACAAGCTGCACTACATCATAGATGGCCATTGTGGCACTAATACAAATAGCAAAAACAGAAGAAGATCAGCAAAGGATAGTACAAGCAAGAAATCAATTAGTAAAAGACAAAATGTTGAAATGGAACCAAAAATTACAATTTCAGGCTTGTTCATCATCAGTTAGAGAATATATTTTATCAGGGTTTGGATGACAAAAACATTGCTCGAAGATAAAGATACAGGAGTTTTCCAGTATGGGCAAGGTTAAACTGGTTTAGGGTTGGTAGTTTAAAGGGAAGAGGATAGAGAATATGTGGGTTTTTTTTTATCCAAATATAGCTAAAAAAAAATTATATATCAAAATACCGTTTTTTTCAGATTAATTTTCAAAATCCATTTTTTTTCTAGCTGGGAAATCGCCATCCTCCATGGCGATTTTCCAACGTAAAATTTGCAAAATTTGCAAAAAGCACCAAGGGAAATCGCCATGGGGGGTGGCGATTTCCCTTGGTATTTTATTTTTTATTTTTGTACTTAAATTAAAAAAAAATTGTAAATTTATTTTTAAATTTTGTATTTTAATTTTAAAATTGTAAATTAAATAAAAAAAATTATAATAAAAATTTATAAAAAATTAAAAATCCAACGGTATATTTTTCTTATTTAAAATTTATGAAACTTTTTTTTTAAAATTTTGAGTTAAATTTTACTATATAAACTTTAAAAACAAAGAAATAAAAAAAAAATTCAAAATTTTTTGAAGGCAACGGTCACTTGACCTTTGCCTTCAAAATCCCCCCACACACCACTCTTTTATAAATACCCCCCTCATTTTCTACAACTTATTTTGATTTTCTTTTTTCTTTCTACAATCAAATTTCTTTCTACCAACAATTTTTGTTTTTTTTTTATCCAAATATAGCTAAAAAAAAATTATATACCAAAATACCGTTCTTTTCAGATTAATTGCCAAAATCCGTTTTTTTTTCTAGCTGAGAAATCACCATCCCCCATGGCGATTTCTAATTAAATTTTACTATATAAACTTTAAAAATAAAGAAATAATAAAAAAAAAAATTCAAATTTTTTTGAAGGCAACGGTTACTTGACTTTTGCCTTCAAAATCCCCTCCCTCCCACACACACCACTCTTCTATAAATATCCCCTCATTTTCTACAATTTATTTTGATTTTCTTTCTTCTTTTTACAATCAAATTTCTTTCTACCAACAATTTTTGGTTTTTTTTATCCAAATATAGCTAAAAAAAAATTATATACCAAAATACCGTTCTTTTCAGATTAATTCCCAAAATCCGCTTTTTTTTTTTTTCTAGCTGAGAAATCGCCATCCCCAATGGCGATTTCCCAGCATACAATTTGCAAAAAACACCAAGGGAAATTGCCATGGGGGTGGAGATTTCCTTTGGTGTATTTTGCAAAAATTGAAAAAATACCAAGAGAAATCGCCATCCCCATGGCGATTTCCCTTGGTGTTTTTTGTAAATTTTGCAAATTATACCAAGGAAAATCGCCATGGGCGGTGGCGATTTCCCTTGTTATTTTTTTTTTACTTAAATTAAAAAAAAAATTGTAAATTTATTTTTAAAATTTGTATTTTAATTTTAAAAATTGTAAATTAAATAAAAAAATTATCTAGGTTTGTTTATTTATTTTTAAAAATATATATCAAAATTTTATAATTTTTTAATTTTATAAAAAATAAAATTTAATTTAATATTAAAATTTTATAAAAAATAAAATTTTATTTCTTATTAAAATTTTAAAAAAAAAATTATATTTCTTATTAATTTTTATATAAAAATTTTTATTTCTTATTTAAATTTTATATAAATAAAAATTTTGATTTCTTATTTAGATTTTATATGTGAAATCTGTAACAAACATGTATAAAAAATTTTATCTTCGATTGTTTTAATTTTTTTTAAATATATATAATTAATTTTTTTTAAATATATATAATTAAAATTTTTTTAAAAATTTTAATTTTATGCTTTAGAAAATATTGGAATTGAATTCCTTCTGCAATGGATGAGACTAATATTTAGGGTTAGGGACAGGTTTCAGTTATTTTTCAATCAATCAAATGCTGCAGAAAATATTAGAATTGGATTCCTTCTGCAATGAATGAGACTAATGATTTAGGGTTAAGGATATGTTTCAGCTATTTTTCAGTCAATCAAATGTTACAAAAAATATTGAAATTGGATTGCTTCTGTAATGGATGAGACTAATAATTTAGGGTTAGGGATAGGTTTCAGCGATTTTCCAGTCAATCAAATGCTGCAGAATATATTGGAATTAGATTCTTTCTGCAATGGATGGGACTAATGATTTAAGGTTAGGGATAGGTTTCAGCTATTTTCCAGTCAATCAAATGCTGCAGAAAATATTGGAATTGGATTCCTTCTGCAATGGATGAGACTAATGATTTAGGGTTAGGAATAGATTTCAGCTATTTTCCAGTCAATCAAATACTGCAGAAAATATTGGAATTGGATTCCTTCTGCAATAGATGGGACTAATGATTTAGGGTTAGGGATAGATTTCAGCTATTTTCCAGTCAATCAAATGCTGCAGAAAATATTGGAATTGGATTCCTTTTGCAATGGATGGGACTAATGATTTAGGGTTAGGGATAGGTTTCAGCTATTTTCCAGTCAATCAAATGCTGTAGAAAATATTGAAATTGGATTCCTTCTGCAATGGATGGGACTATTGACAATGCACTTCTCGGAACGAGAAAGCGGAACTGCTTGGCGTTGCATATTAGAACTCATTAAAGCCCGATTCACGTCATTATGCTCGATAAAAGGAATGAGGGAAGCTTCCAATAGAAAAATATTGAAAAGGAAAAATACTTCGAAGATGAACCTGTTCCCATGCAATAGTCAGGAATTCTTGGCGGTATCGAGCCGGAACAACCTGTTCTTCCTGAATACCCTGATTCAAGGCCAAAGAATTTCTTGCCGCTACCATATAATATTCATCTCGACTTGGGGATAAATAAAGCATCTGTGCTTTTTTTGATCTCTCAAAGATTTTATAAAATGGACTTTCTAGAGACCCCCAATGACCAAAGAATGAGATTTATCATCAATTTTTGCATTGAATGAGTTATCAGTTTTTCAATCAAATAACCCTAGCCTAAAAATGAGAATCAGATTCCATCATGTACAAATGATGGAATTTGTCATCCGGTACAACATAATGAACCATCATAAATTCATAATACTGATGAAAGTTTACAATATACCCCCTACAGCAGATTTTCAATCAGTTTTTTTTTAGTGCTAATACCTACTCATTCTCATCTTTCTATATTTTTTCTCCCTACAGCAGTTTTTCAATAAGTTTTTTTTTAGTGCTAATACCTCCTCATTCTCATCTTTCTATATTTTTTCTTTCTTTTGCCGATTGATAATACCTTCATTCTCATCTTTCTTAGTTTCATTACTATACAACATGAGCAATAGAGTGATCACATTGGTCTACTATAATGGCCAAATTCATAATACTGACGAATGTGCTACCTTTGATTGTGAACGTCTTAAAAATTTTCGTGTTGAAGAAAACGTCACATTAGAGGAACTGAAGCTGTAAATTCATACAAAAATTAAAGCTGAAAATAGAAAAAGAGTTTCAGAGGTTAAGTATAGGCATCCTCTTTCTATTGGTGAAAGATGTGTCCGATATAGAATATTTTCACTTGAAGATGATGTCAGATGCATGTTTTATGCTCATGAGACATTTGCAAATGTTGGTGTACTTGAGTTATATGCTGATATAGAGGATGTTGACGATGATTGTGGGCCTCCAAATGTTCACACAACAGGAAACTTTCCCATAGAAGATGATGATTCTGGGTCATTCTATGTTCACACTACATACGACGTTCCCACAGAAGAAGTCATTCCGTTATCTCAAGCTACAACGTTTCATAATTCATTAGTCTCACAAACAATTCCTACTACCCTCGAAGATGAGCCAGCTGGTGTTGATCCTGTTCCGCCATGTGGAGTCCATGGTGAATATGTTGGTGACTTAAGTGAGCAGGAAGAGGATGCTGAATTCGCAAGTGATGACAACAGTGATTCTGACCTAGACATCGTCCCTGCTGAGATCAACACTTATGGAGATCTTATCCCATATGAGGCTGCATCCCATATGCATATCCTAGATCTGAAGACAATGCAAGTGCCAGAATTTCCTAAGTATGCTCATACATTAGCTACGCCTTTGACATTTGATCCATCTACAGTTGATCTGTGTGTTGGGTTACAATTTCCAACGAAAGAAGTTGTGCTTTTAGCTATTAAGCACTATAACATCAAAATCTCTGTAGATTACAGAGTAATTGAATCTGAACGTACCAAATATTATGCCAAATGTCTAATGTATGGAAAAGGGTGTAATTAGAGAATAAGGACAACTTTTATGAAGAAGAAACAGACAGGAGATTAGAAATATGAAGGGCCTCATACTTGCACATCGGGGAAGATTTCACAAGATCATTGCAAGTTAAATTGTAACATGATCTGTTCATGCATTCTGTCATTGGTCCAAGCAAATCCGGAGATCACCGTTTCAATTTTGATTGCTGAGATGCGAATCCGGTATTGATACATCACATCCTATAAGAAAACGTGAAAAGCAAAGGGCAATTGTTCGAGTTTTTGGCGATTGGGAAAGATTGTACAAAGAGCTACCTAAATGGTTAGGTGCAATGCAACATTTCGTGCCTGGTACAATTGTGGAATTGCAAAAGGTACCTGCATATCACGGTGATCGACTGGTCCAAGGGTAAAAGAATATTCCATCAACTATTTTGGACATTTAAGTCATGCATTGAAAGGTATCCATATTGTGCAAATAGACGGTACTTTCTTATATGGAAAATACAAATGAACATTATTGTTAGCTATTGCACAAGATGGCAACCGAAACATACTGCCAATTGCCATTGTGGAGGGTGAGACAACAGAGGTTTGATCTTTTTTTCTTACTAATTTGCGTACACATGTGACAAAACAGCCTGGCATATGCTTGATGTCTGATCGACATGAAGCCATCAAAGCTGCGATTAGACGCGATGGTAGAGGATGAAATCCTCCACATGCATATTCAGTGTACTGCATTCGACACATTGCAGCTAATTTTATGAAAAAATTTAACAATAAGGAATTGCGTGACACATTGTTAACATGAGTATGGAATCGAATCATAGTTATTTTATCTCTTATATTTCGTTTAGTATAATAAAATAATATTAAAATTCACAAGTCTTTTGTTTTTAATTTTATTAGGATACGAGTTGAGGCGATCGAATTTTCATTTCATGTATGAGAATTTTCTTTGAGAAAATGCAGCGGCGACTAATTGGCTTGATAAGATCCCCAAGGAGAAGTGGGCCCAATAATATGATCAAGGAAGACGTTATGACCATATGACAACCAACCTAGCTGAATCTATCAATTCGGTGTTGAAGGGAACGCGTCATCTTCCTATTACTGCTTTAGTGCAATCAACATATTATAGGTTGACAACACTTTTTGTTAAGATAGGGAACAAGCAAATTGCAATGATGGAGGGAGGGCACATATACTGTGAAACAGTCATACAGACTATGCAAGAAAATCGCAGGAAAGCTAACTCCCACTTTGTTCATAATTTTACGCGAGCAAATCAATCTTTTCTGATTAAGGAGTTAGTTGATCCACAAGAGGGTGTTTCTGCAATGAAGTACAAAGTCAAGCTTAGTGACATGTGGTGTGACTGTGAGAAGTTTCAAGCACAAAGGTTCTCTTGTTCACATGTAATTGCTGCTTGTGCACATGTCCATGTAGATTGCATGCAATATGTAGACAAAATCTATAGACTAGAAACTATATATTGAATGTTTATAGACATGAGTTCGAAACAGTTGGAAATGAAGGTTATTGGCCTCAATATGATGGTCCAGAAATATGTCCCAATGAAGAAATGCGGAGAAATCCACATAGTCGGCCAAAATCAAGTCGTATTCGTAATGAAATGGACCTCAGGGAGAAAGACCAACCAAAATGTTGTGGATTATGCAGAAATGAAAGTTATAACCGTCGAAAATGTCCGCATCAATCTGGCACATTGAGGGAGAGTTCGCATCAACAATAAAGGAATTACATGTTTTCATAACCTGTAATATTTACATATTTTGCCATTAAGAAAAAATGTTATGCAAGTTTTTTTTACTTATCATGTAATTTGGATTACTATTTTATATAAAATTAAAAAATTTTATAAAAATATATTGAATAATATATTTTATTATATTTTTTTAAATTAAATAATATTAAGATTTTAGTTACATATGCTGAATAAAAAATAACAATTAATTTTCCAACAAATTTAAAATAAATAACATGAAATGCAAAACATATATATTACAAATTTAAAATACATTATTCTCGTTATATTGATAAAAGTACATTTATTCTAATTATTGCGTGGTGTAGAGCAACAGTGTCGAACTCTTTTAGTGTGTGGTGGTTGGACCCGTCGTTCAACCTCGTCAATGGCACGTATTCGCGGTCGACCACGACCTCCTGTTATAACCGCCACTACTTCCGGTTGTATGTCATCAGTCATTTCTTACGTATCAAAAATTTGAAACCCATTGCTGGAGGAGCCAACACCTAGTTCACTCATAACGAGAACCTGACTACTAGATGGACTCAGAAATGATGTACCATCAAATGCTAACGCAGGGATTTCAAATTGATACATTGATGTTAGATATGCTGAACTTGGACTTAGGATGGGGAATTGGTCATCTAACCTCGTCATTGGCGGTGATGGTCGGTAACACTCATCAACGTCATATCCGGGGTGATTGGTGGAATAACGATGACTGGATGGTACTGCATGATCCCGTTCAGGATGACTAAATGACATCCTCGGTGCTGTGAACTCCGATGAGGCCGGTTGACGCGTTCGCCCACGTTGTCGGCTAGGTCTAGGAGCTTCCATATCTTGTGTAAGAGGGATTAGAATTGAAGTTCATCCGGTAAATGGCATACTCCTAACATCCTCATACACCGACGATGGACAAACAAAAGGCCGACCTTCATTTTTATACCATCCTATGTAATCATCAGATGAGTTGAAATTATTACCAACAATCGGATAACCTGTTGGAATTCGTTGAAAACGTATATTTCACCAATGGATCCAATGTTCATGCTTCACAAGCTAGAATTCCTCATTATGACCACGCATATCGATCTTGTGAAGCTTATCAAGGTTCACCGGGGCTGCAGGAATTGGTTGTTGCATCCCAAATTGTCACAACACCGTGTCAGTTTGGAGTCACTCTACACATGAAAAGCATATCAATGTTGTGTTTGCTTTCATATATTACAATTATTGTAGGCATCCGATGGGAGACATGCCATAATTTCACTTGAGGAATATGACATCCACAGAAACTGCGAATAATTATTAATTTTATATGGATTAAATACAAAAATACTTGAATGTAACAATTGAAATATTTACCTTATCATATCTTACTCGATCTAGTCGCAATCTTACACTTGCAAAGTCGGTCGAAGTCTCTGTAAAATCTCTACTCCTACTCCACCTGTTAAAATGCATATAAAATCTTAATAGACCTATAAAAATACAACTTCGTACAAAATAAATAAAATAGTAAAGATTATTACCTGCTTGCAAGGGGGTATACAGCCGAAACATCCACGCGTGGAGCAAGAAATGGTAGTCGATACCAAGCTCATGATTGTAGAAGCACTAAACATCCATCTATGTCATGACTTTTTGGAACTGTAGCCCAGCAAAATTCTCTATACAAAACCGCCAAACACGCAGAACCCCAACTATAATTTGCCACATGCTCTAAATCACGTAGTAATGGAAGATACATTAAATGTACCCGACTGCTCGATTTGTCAGGCATCAGTAATCCTCCAATCAAACGTAAAATATATGCTCTAGCCGCATATTGTATCTGTTATTTAGTTGTGTGTAATGGAAGATTTTGAAAGGATTTCAACCAATTTAGTCTTACCGTTGAGCCAGATACATACTCATATGGAGGTATCGAGCCCAATAAATTTTGACACTCTTAATTCAAATCTAGCAAGCTTCAGCCTGTAACTGCATAGCCATGGACCGGAAGTCCAAGTTGAAGCGCAACATCTTCTAGAGTTATCGTGCATTCACCAAATGAAAAGTGTGCGTCTCGGGTCTCCATTGTTCGATTAACGCACTGATTAAGTCGGGTTGTATAAAAAATCGTCGAATTTGAGTTGTGTGATAAAATCGAGCTATTCTTAAGTGGTCGATAATAGATGGATGCGGGTCCTCCAATGTAAATTTCCTCGAACGTAACACGCGACAAGTATTCTGTTGATAATTAATTAAATTAAATCAAATAATAATAAAAATTAATATATTATAAAACTATAACAATTAAAAAAATTAAACAATATAAGAATTAAAAAAAAACTCTAAAATAACAAAACAATAATAATAAAAAAATTTAAATTTTTTATATAATTATTAAATAATATAAAAAATAAATAACTATAAAATGAAAAAACAATAATAATTAAAAAATTATAAAACTATAATAATAAAAAATTATATAATATAAAAATTATATAAAATTATAAAATGAAAAAACTATAATAATTATAAAAATATAAAACTATAATAATAAAAAATAATATAATATAAAAATTAAAATTATATAAAACTATAAAATGAAAAAACAATAATAATTAAAAAATTATTATTATATATAATAATAAAAAAAATAATATAATATAAAAATTAAAATTATATAAACCTATAAAATGAAAAAACAATAATAATTAAAAAATTAAATAACTAAAATAATAAAAAATTAAACAATATAAAAAATAAATAATTATAAAACTATAAAATGAAAAAATAATACTAATTAATAAATGATAAAACTATAATAAGCACTATAACATTAAAAATTATAAAACAATAAAATTATAAATTTACAAAATAATAATAATTAAAAAATAACTAAAAATTGATAATGTAATACAAATAATATTACAACAATTTACTTACCTCTTTAAATATAGCATCTGATATGTGATTTTTCTTGCAACCTCAATAGTGATGATGAAACCATTTTTAAATATTGTTGTAGAAAAAAAAATTGTTGTAGAAAAAAAAATTGTTGGTAGAAAGAAATTTGGTTGTAGAAAGTAGAAAGAAAATAAAAATAAGTTGTAGAAAATAAGGAGGGATGTTTATAGAAGTGTGATGTGTGTGTAGAGGAGGGGATTTTGAAGGCAACGGTCAAGTGACCGTTGCCTTCAAAAAAAATTGAATTTTTTTTTTTATTTCTTTGTTTTTAAAGTTTATATAGTAAAATTTAACTAAAAATTTTTAAAAAAAGTTTCATAAGTTTTAAATAAGAAAAATATACTGTTGGACTTTTAATTTTTTTTTTATAAATTTTTTTTATAATTTTTTTTTATTTGATTTACAATTTTTAAAATTAAAATACAAATTTTAAAAATAAATTTACAATTTTTTTTTTAATCTAACAAAAATAAAATAACATACCAAGGGAAATCACCACCCCCATGGCGATTTCCCTTGGTGTTTTTTACAAATTTTACGCTGGAAAATCACCATAGAGGATGGCGATTTTCCAGCTAGGAAAAAAACGAATTTTGAAAATTAATCTGAAAATAACGGTATTTTGGTATATAATTTTTTTTAGCTATATTTGAATAAAAAAACCAACAATTTTTTTCTACAACAATATTTTTTTTTCTACAACAATATTTAAAAATGGCTTCATCTTCACTATTGAGGTTGCAAGAAAATCACATATCGGAGGTTATATTTAAAGAAATAAGTAAATTGTTGTAATATTATTTGTATTACATTATCAATTTTTAATTATTTTTTAATTATTATTATTTTGTAAATTTATAATTTTATTGTTTTATAATTTTTATATTTTTAATGTTATAGTGCTTATTATAGTTTTATCATTTATTAATTAGTATTGTTTTTCATTTTATAGTTTTATAATTATTTATTTTTTATATTGTTTAATTTTTTATTATTATAGTTATTTAATTTTTTAATTATTATTGTTTTTTCATTTTATAGTTTTATATAATTTTAATTTTAATTTTTATATTATATTGTTTTTTTATTATTATATACAATAATAATTTTTTAATTATTACTGTTTTTTCATTTTATAATTTTATATAATTTTAATTTTTATATTATATAATTTTTTATTATTATAGTTTTATAATTTTTTAATTATTATTATTTTTTCATTTTATAATTTTATATAATTTTAATTTTTTTATTATATTATTTTTTATTATTATAGTTTTATAATTTTTTTAATTATTATTGTTTTTTTTATAGTTATTTATTTTTTATATTATTTAATTATTTAATAATTATATAAAAAAAATAAATTTTATTATTATTATTGTTTTATTATTTTATAGTTTTAGAGTTTTTTTAATTTTTATATTGTTTATTTTTTTTTAATTGTTATAGTTTTATAATATAATAATTTTTATTATTATTATTTGATTTAATTTAATAATTATCAACAGGAAACTCGTCGCGTGTTACGTTCGAGGAAATTTACATTGGAGGACCCGCATCCATCTATTATCGACCACTTAAGAAGAGCCGGATTTTATCACGCAACTCAAATTCGACGATTTTCGGTACAACCCGACTTAATCAGTGCGTTGATCGAACGATGAAGACCCGAGACGCACACTTTTCATTTTTCATTTGGTGAATGCACGGTAACTCTAGAAGATGTTGCGCTTCAACTTGGATTTCCGGTCCATGACGATGCAGTTACAGGCGGAAGCTTGCTAGATTGGAATGAAGAGTGCAAAATCTATTGGGCGCGATACCTCCAGATGAGTATGCATCTGGCTCAATGGTGAGACTAAATTGGTTGAAATCCTTTCAAAATCTTCCATTACACGCAACTGAATAACATATACAATATGCTGCTAAGGCATATATTTTACGTTTGATTGGAGGATTACTAATGCCTGACAAATCGAGCAGTCGGGTACATTTAATGTATCTTCCATTACTACGTGATTTAGAGCATGCGGCAAATTATAGTTGAGGTTCTACGTATTTGGCGGTTTTGTATAGAGAATTTTGCCGGGCTACAGTTCCAAAAAGTTATGACATAGGTGGATGTTTAGTGCTTCTACAATCATGGGCTTGGTATCGGCTACCATTTCTTGCTCCGCGCGTGGATGTTTTGGCTGTATACCCCATTGCAAGCAGGTAATAATCTTTACTATTTATTAATTTTATACGAAGTTGTATTTTTATAGGTCTATTAAGATTTTATATGCATTTTAGCAAGTGGAGTAGGAGTAGAGATTTTAAAGAGACTCCGACCGACCTTGCAAGTATAAGATTGCGACTAGATCGAGCAGAAAATGATAAGGTAAATATTTCGATTGTTACATTCAAGTATTTTTGTATTTAATCCATAATGAAACTAATAATTTCTAATAATTATTCGCAATTTCTGTGGATGCCATATTTCTCAAGTGAAATTATGACATGCCTCCCATCGGATGTCTACAATAATTGTAATATATGGAAAGCAAACACAGCATTGATATGCTTTTCATATGTAGAGGCACCAAACTGACAGAGTGTTGCGATAATTTGGGATGCAACAACCAATTCCTGCAGCCCCGGTAAACCTTGATAAGCTTCACAAGATCGACATGCGTGGTCGTCATAAGGAATTCTGGCCTGCGAAGCATGAACATTGGATCCATTGGTGGAATATACGTTTTCAACGAATTCTGACAGGTTATCCGATTGTTGGTAATAATTTCAACCCATCTGATTATTACATAGGATGGTATAAAAATGAAGGTCGGCCCTTTTGTTTGTCCACCGTCGGTGTATGAAGATGTTAGGAGTATGCCATTTACCGGACGAACTTCAACTCCAGTCCCTCCTACACAGGATATGGAAGCTCCTAGACCTAGCCGACAACGTGGACAAACGCGTCAACGGGCCTCATCGGAGTTCACAGCACCGAGGATGTCATTTAGTTATCCTGAACCTGAATGGGATCATGGAGTACCATCCAGTCATCGTTATTCCGTCAGTCACCCGGATATGACGTTGATGAGTGTTACCGACCATCACCGCCGATGACGAGGTTAGATGACCAGCTCCCCATCCTAAGTCCAAGTTCAGCATATCTAACATCAATGTATCAGTTTGGAATCCTGCGTCAGCATTTGATGGTACATCATTTCTGAGTCTATCTAGTAGTCAGGTTCCCGTTATGGGTGAACTAGGTGTTGGCTCCTCTAGCAGTGGGTTTCAAATTTTTGATACGGAAGAAATGACTGATGACATACAACTGGAACCAGTGACAGTTATAGTAGAAGGTCGTGGTCGACCGCGAATACGTGCCACTGACGAGGTTGAACGACGGGTCCAACCACCACGCACTAGAAAAGCTCGACATTGTTGCTCTACACCACGCAATAATTAAAATAAATGTACTTTAAATTTGTAATATATAAATTTATATGTTTTGCATTTCATGTTATTTATTTTAAATTTGTTGGGAAATTAATTGTTATTTTTTATTCAGCATATGTAACTAAAATCTTAATGTTATTTAATTTAAAAAAATATAATAAAATATATTATTCAATATATTTTTATAAATTTTTTAATTTTATATAAAATAATAATCCAAATTACATGATAAGTAAAAAAAACTTGCATAACATTTTTTCTTAATGGCAAAATATGTAAATATTACAGGTTATGAAAACATATAATTCCTTTATTGTTGATGCGAACTCTCCCTCAATGTGCCAGATTGATGCGGACATTTTCGACGGTTATGACTTTCATTTCTACATAATCCACAACATTTTGGTTGGTCTTTCTCCCTGAGGTCCATTTCATTACGAATACGACTTGATTTTGGCCGACTATGTGGATTTCTCCGCATTTCTTCATTGGGACACATTTCTGGACCATCATATTGAGGCCAATAACCTTCATTTCCAACTGTTTCGAACTCATGTCTATAAACATTCAATATATAGTTTCCAGTCTATAGATTTTGTCCACATATTGCATGCAATCTACATGGACATGTGCACAAGCAGCAACTACATGTGAACAAGAGAACCTTTGTGCTTGAAACTTCTCACAGTCACACCACATGTCACTAAGCTTGACTTTGTACTTCATTGCAGAAACACTCTCTTGTGGATCAACTAACTCTTCAATCAGAAAAGATTGATTTGCTCGTGTAAAATTACGAACAAAGTGGGAGTTAGCTTTCCTGCGATTTTCTTGCATAGTCTGTATGACTGTTTCACAGTATGTGTGCCCTCCCTCCATCATTGCAATTTGCTTGTTCCCTATCTTAACAAAAAGTGTAGTCAACCTATAATATGTTGATTGCACTAAAGCAGTAATAGGAAGATGACGCGTTCCTTTCAACACCGAATTGATAGATTCAGCTAGGTTGGTTGTCATATGGTCATAACGTCTTCCTTGATCATATGATTGGGCCCACTTCTCCTTGGGGATCCTATCAAGCCAATTAGCCGCCGCTGCATTTTCTCAAAGAAAATTCTCATACATGAAATGAAAATTCGATTGCCTCAACTCGTATTCTAATAAAATTAAAAACAAGACCTGTGAATTTCAGTATTATTTTATTATACTAAACGAAATATAAGAAATAAAATAACTATGATTCGATTCCATACTCATGTTAACAATGTGTCACGCAATTCCTTATTGTTAAATTTTTTCATAAAATTAGCTGCAATGTGTCGAATGCAGTACACTGAATATGCATGTGGAGGATTTCATCCTCTACCATCGCGTTTAATCGCAGCTTTGATGGCTTCATGTCGATCAGACATCAAGCATATGTCAGGCTGTTTTGTCACATGTGTACGCAAATTAGTAAGAAAGAATGACCAAACCTCTGTTGTCTCACCCTCCACAATGGCAAAGGCAATTGGCAGTATGTTTCGATTGTCATCTTGTGCAATAGTTAACAATAATGTTCCTTTGTATTTTCCATATAAGAAAGTACCGTTTATTTGCACAATAGGTTTACAATACGGATACCCTTCAATGCACGACTTAAATGTCCAAAATAGTCGATGGAATATTCTCTTACCCTGGACCAGTCGATCACCGTGATATGCAGGTACCGTTTGCAATTCCACAATTGTACCAGGCACAAAATGTTGCATTGCACCTAACCATTTAGGTAGCTTATTGTACGATCTTTCCCAATCGCCAAAAACTTGAACAATTGCCTTTTGCTTTGCTTTCAACATTTTCTTATAGGATGTGATGTATCCATACGAGATTCGCATCTCAGCGATCAAAACTGAAACGTAAATCTCCTAATTTGTTTGGACCAATGACTGAATGCATGAATAGATCATGTTACAATTTAACTTGCAATGATCTTGTGAAATCTTCCCCGATGTGCAAGTATGAGGCCCTTCATATTTTCTAATCTCCCATGCCTGTTTCTTCTTCATAAAAGTTGCCCTTATTCTCCAACTACACCATTTTTCATACATTAAACACTTGGCATAATATTTGATCCGCTCAGATTCAATTACTATGTAATCTACAGAATTTTTGATGTTATAGTGCTTAATAGCTGAAAGCACAGCCTCTTTCGTTGGAAATTGTAACCCAACACACAAATCAACTGCAGATGGATCAAATGTCAGAGGCGTGGCTAATGTATGAGCATACTCAGAAAATTCTAGCACTTGCATTGCCTCTAGATTTAGGGTATGCATATGGATGCAGCCTCATATGGGGGAAGATCTTCATGAGTGTTGATCTCAGCAGGGACGACGTCTGGGTCAGAATCACTGTTGTCATCACTTGCGAATTCAGCATCCTCTTCCTGCTCACTAAAGTTACCAACATATTCACCATGAACTCCACGTGGCAAAACAGGATCAACACCAGCTGGCTCATTTTCGAGAGTAGTAGGAATTGTTTGTGAGACTAATGAATTATGAAACGTTATAGCTTGAGATAACGGGATGACTTCTTCTGTGGGAACGTCGTATGTAGTGTGAACATAGAACGACCCAGAATCATCTTCTATGAGAAAGTATCCTGTTGTGCGAACATTTGAAGGCCCACAATCATCGTCAACATCCTCTATGTCAGCATATAACTCAAGTACACCAACATTTGCAAATATCTCATGAGCATAAAACATGCATCTAACATTATCATCATCTTCAAGTGGAAATGTTCTATATCGGTCACATCATTCACCAATAGAAAGAGGATGCCTATACTTAACCTCTTAAACTCTTTTTCTATTTTAGCTTTAATTTTTGTATGAATTTGCAGCTTGAGTTCCTCTAATGTGACGTCTTCTTCAACACGAAAACTTTTAGGACATTCACAATCAAAAGTAGCATCTTCGTCAGTATTATGAATTTGACCATTATAATAGACCAATGCAATTACTCTATTGCTCATGTTGTGTAGTAATGAAACTAAGAAGGATGAGAATTGAGGTATTATCACTCGACAAAAGAAAGAAAAAATATAAAAGGATGAGAATGAGTAGGTATTAGCACTCAGAAAAAAATCTGATTGAAAAACTGTTGTAGGGGATATTGTAAACCTTCATCAGTATTATGAATTTATAATAATTCATTATGTTGTACCGGATGACAAATCCCATCCTTTGTACAAGATGAAATCTGATTCTCATTTTCTGACTAGGGTTATTTGACTGAAAAACTGATAACTCATTCAATGCAAAAACTGATGATAAATCACATCCTTTGTACCGGACTGTCCAATAGTCTCATCCATTGCAAAAAAAATCCAATTTCAATATTTTTTGCAGCATTTGATTGACTGAAAAATAGTTGAAACCTATCTCTAACCCTAAATCATTAGTCTCATCCATTGCAGAAGGAATCCAATTCCAATATTTTCTGCAGCATTTGATTGACTGGAAAATAGCTGAAACCTATCCCTATCCCTATCCCTAACCTTAAATCATTAGTCTCATCCATTGCAGAAGGAATTCATTTCCAATATTTTCTGCAGCATTTGATTGACTGGAAAATAGCTGAAACCTATCTCTAACCCTAAATCATTAGTCCCATCCATTGCCGAAGAAATCTAATTCCAATATTTTCTGCAGCATTTGATTGATTGGAAAATAGCTGAAACCTATCCCTAACCCTAAATCATTAGTCTCATCCATTGCAGAAGGAATCCAATATTGACTGAAAAATAGCTGAAACCTGTCCCTAACCCTAAATCATTAGTCTCATCCATTACAGAAGAAATCCAATTCCAATATTTTATACAGCATAAAATTAAAATAAAAAAAAAATTTAAAAAATTTCAAGTATATATATTTAAAAAAAAATTAAAACAATCGAAGATAAAATTTTTTATACCTGTTTGTTACAGATCTCACTATAAAATTTAAATAAGATATCAAAATTTTTATTTATATAAAATTTAATTAAGAAATAAAATTTTTTATATAAAAATTTAATAAGAAATATAATTTTTTTATAAAATTTTAATAAGAAATAAAATTTTATTTTTTATAAAATTTTAATAATAAATTAAATTTTATTTTTTATAAAATTAAAAAATTATAATTTTTTAATATATATTTTTAAAAAATAAATAAACAAGCCTATATAATTTTTTTTATTTAATTTACAATTTTTAAAATTAAAATACAAATTTTAAAAATAAATTTACAATTTTTTTTAATTTAAGTAAAAAAATAAAAATAAAATACTAAGTAAAATCGCCACCTCCCATTACGATTTTCTTTGGTATAATTTGCAAATTTTGCAAATTTTACGTTAGGAAATCGCCATGGGAGATGGCGATTTCCCAGCTAGAAAAAAAAAAGTGGATTTTGAAAAATAATCTTAAAAAAACGATATTTTGGTATATAATTTTTTTTAGCTATATTTGGATAAAAAAACCAGAATATGTGAGTATACGGTTTATGAAAGCTTTAAAGAGTGGAAGAAGGTTCAGAAAAAATATGGCAAAAAAAAAAGAAGAAAGGATTTATCTAGTTAGCTGTTGTTGGCAATGAACGGTAACTTGAGGTACTTCTTCTCTAGCCTTGTGTCAGGACTCCTATAGATGCCTCTATAGTCTATATGCAACAAGGTACTTTCCTATACAGAAAACATCAAAGCCACTCTGGAAACTAACAACACAAAAGCAATGTGACTTTTGAAAATTTCAAAATGTATTCACTGGAGACTTCAAGCCTCCCTTTGGTTCACAGAAAATGATTCCTGGGGCAAATGTTTATGGAATAAAGGAAAAAATTTCTATTCCTTGAACAACATGGTGAAAAGTATTTCCCACTGTTTGGAATGCAATGGGAAATTTTTACTATTAACATAAAATCTCATGTACTCATTAAGACATTGCTAGCTTTTCTATTGTGCATAAGACATCAGCTTATCACAACAAGATTCAACCCATAAAGAACAGATTTTAAGTTCAAGAACCAATTTATTCATAACTTCGAGATTCCCAAGATCTTATTCTGATGGTTAGGAACAAAGAGAGAAAGGAGGTCACGAACACAAGGAAGTGACATCATCAAGAGGCTCAACAAGGGAGGAGGGAAATTTCTGATACAAAAGAAGAAAAAAGCACCATTTAGCTAAGCAAGGAAAATAAGTTCCCAAAGTTGTTTTCCTAATTTTGCCCCATGGTTTTCCTCTAAGTAGAAGTTATTTTCTGTTGACCGCAAAATTTATGGCTCACCAAATGCTTGAAAATGCAGAAAACAATTTCCCTAACCAAACATTATGTCCTAATTTGAAATTATGAGGCAATCAATAACTTTATGATTTTTTTTTTTTTGTCTCTGGTGGCAGGATTTTGAGAAGCTAATAAAATAATCAATTTTTGCACATTCGACGTAGACAATCCTCATTTTGGCAAATTAAATTTACAGGGACTGAAATGGAGGCCTTAAAAGATGGAATTTAGTAAGAAAGATAGTTGAGAAACACTTTTGAAAAAGTTGAGAACCCCAGAAAATCTGAAACTCCTTGGAAGGAAGACAAGGTGTTTTGCAATTGATAAGGAGAACTTAACACGCTTATCCTTTTCAGTTGCTATTGTACTGTTCACTTGTCAACACTCAACAACATAAGCATCCAAATTATTGTAACAAATTCTATGGAGTTTGGAAAACAAGTTGACGGAATAGAGCAGAGTTGGTAGTAAGAAAGAACCTGTTGTTCCCGTTATCTCAAAAAACAAAAGAAGTTAAAGCGGCGGGATCTGGGTTACAGGGCAGAGGGATTAAGGCATTAAACAATATAAAAGAGCCTTGAAAAAAGACATACCTCAAAGAACCACCAGGGGAATTAATAAAGAGTCTGATATCTTTATTAGGATCCTGAGCATCCAAAACCAGCAACTGACTGATAATGCCATCGGCCACGAAATCATCAATGTTGTTACCAAGGAAAACAATGCGCTCCTTGAGCAGCAACCCCATAGCGTCGGCGTCGGCCCCTCGCATGGCAGTGGCGAAGCTCTGAGGGGCTGAAAATTTGAGGCATTTAGGGGTGGATTTGAGTTTGACAGATGAAGAAACGGGTGAGGGGGTGAAGCACAAAAAGGAAGGCTTTGGGAAAGGAAGAGAGGGTTTAAGTTTAAGCTGAAAAGAGGACAATGAAGAGGTTAGAGGAGATGAGAGCGAGAGCAAGTCCATGATTTGGTGTTTGGGAAGTGAGACAGCCAGATAAACTCCGATTCAAGCCGCCACCCTTTTCCCTCTTGTTTTCACGCAAATACCAAACCAAACGGCAAACACAGATGAGATGATGATACCTGCTTGCTTATAGTTATAATGGGTGAATTTGAAAAACATGCCTTCGAAGAGGAAATTATTGTTCAAAATTTAATGTGTAAAAATAATTTATAAAAAGGAAATCTAAAATTTTTAACAAGGAAATGAGAAAATTCTTTTGTCTTTGACTACTTTACTATTCTTGTTTTAAGGATTATTGGGAATCTCTCTCTTTTAAAACAAAATTGATTCCTAGAAATGAAGTGAAGTGAGAGAAAAAAATAAAAAAATAAAATTGTGAGATTTCGATTTCATCACCGTTTTATTTGATTAGATTCAGTTTGTAATTGATTGAGAAAATGTAAATGATTTTTTTTTTTAAATGAAAAAGAGTTTTCAGTTTTATGCTTTTTTTAAGTCAAATTTGAGAAATCTATTTTTAGTAGAAAAAACTCTTTGTTGGAAAAAGTAAAAAAAAAAACTTTTATTATTTTGTTTAGCACAAAAATGAACATTGTGAGATGAAGCCAAGGAAAATATAAGGTTCCAAAAGTTCAATTTAATGGGTTGTTTTTGCTACATCTAATTCCTTCAGTGAATTATTGATTTATTTAATTGTCCTCAAAAGTTATCTCAAAAATCCCAACTCAAAGTAGAACACAAACATAATCCAAATTTATGATTCAATTCAATCGTATGTCTCATGCTTGAATGGATTTTCAGTATGTGTGTGAATAATCTCTTTACAAATCATTACATGCAATCTAAATAAGTTTATGCCAATGCAAAATACGAATTAGTACTAGATTCTCATATGTTTGCTTTTCATCTCTCTCTCTCCTCTAATGAAGACTAACACTTCATCAAGGATCACGTAGGTCTTTATTAAACTTGTAATGTAAGGCTAGGGTCAAGGTAGGATAAAGATATATTTTCGGTTTTAATCACCCATAGACACTTTACATTTTTTTTTCAAGATTTTTGAGAGCCATAATCTTTTCCTCGAATTACATTCTCCATTCTTTGAATACACTTCCTTTTTGCTTCATCACTTTATTCTTTTTTTTTATGTTTTTTCGTTGCTTCATTTTCGAAGAAACATAAATTTTTTTATTTTTATATATCACCATTTCATCCAAATTCGACATGGCTCATAATTGTTTCCTGTAATATCATCACATGCCTATGTAGTGAGAGTTAATCATGGTTTTTCTTATTATACTAGGCTAAAAGATGTGGCAATCGAAGAAAAGAGATATATCAATTAGGCACAAAGAGGTAGACTAAGGATAATCATATATAAAGGTAAGCTCGAAAGGCTCAAACGATCGAAAGATGGCCTAAATCACTTCCACAACTTAGTGTTGTCTAGGATTTCGCCTCGAGAGAGAATCAAACAAATTCTAGGCTTCTTGACATAATCGCAATTCGCATCAACATAAGCAGTCTTTAAATAAGAAATGCAAATCTAAGCAAGAGATCAAGTGCTCAATTTGTGAAAATCACATCCTAACATGAAACTAACAAAAGAATTTAAAACAAATTCTTCTCATGCTTATGTTGTTCCCAAGAATCAAGATAAATTAATAACTAATTCTCATCATTGGATAAGGATTTCATCATAATAAGTGCAATATATCTCAAGCAAAACCAATTTTTTTTTATTATTTTATATATAGACTTCTAATAATAAAATTAGGCAATCACAAAAACTAAAATAAATCTAAAGACACACCCCCAAACTTAAAACAAACATTGTCCTCAATGCTTAAAAATAAAAAGAGTAAGAACAAGAAAACTCCCTTATCAATGAAAGCAACGTAAGAGAAGCTTTAGTTTTTCTCTTAGACCTCATCATGCTTGTCCAAGTTGGGTGAGTATTCACTACAAAAGAAAACAAAGTAAAAAGAAATTAATAAAAATATCCTAAAAAAAATTAAAAGTGAAAAAGAAAAGAAAAAGTTTAGAACTTGGGTTGCCTTCCAAGAAGTGCTTGATTTATAGTCATCGGCTTGACTATCTCATTCCAATTAGCTGGCATCCTTCCACTTGACAATCTTCTTATCATGCCCCCCTTTTCCATTGCTTTATGAGACCTCACATTCACATAATTGTAGCTTCCACGCATCTTAGAAGTAGAATGTGAACTTGTCTTAAGTGGTTTAGTGGAACAATTTTCTTTGAATGCTTCTTTGGAATCACTATTCACCACTTTGACTATACCAACCCAGGTTACGTACAATCATGTAAAGTTAAATCCCGAAAATTTTAAGGACAAACTTCGAAATTGGTAAGAAGTTATAAGTGAAAGAAATAAAAGAAGAAAGGATCAAATTGAACATATTAAAAAGTTTAGGGGCTTAATGGTTATTTATGAAAAGTTGAGGGACCAATGTGCAATTATACCAAAAATTGAAAAATATCTTTATATCTTGAAAATTCTAGAAATTTTCTTTTCTTATTTCTTAGGTGATAACCGGCCACACCTTTCTCATTCTCTCAAAATTCTCTTCATCCTCTCAAAATTTTTCTTCAAGTAATTCCACCAAAATCTCAACAACAATTACATCCAAGGTTAGTTTCTTGATAAATTCTTCATTTTCTTTAGATATTCTACTTGAGCATGCTAAGATCTTAGCTCCATAAACATGTTAAGGTCTGAAATCCATCTATTAAGTATGAATTTTACTCAACTTGGTAAGAATTAAAAGGATTTGAAAGCATGAACAAGAAAATGGGAAGAAAAAGCAAAACAGGGGAAGTTGAGCATGCTTGCTGTTCGGATTTTCTGGGTTCGGCACATCAGGGTTTGTATTTTTTTTTTGATATTTTTCCTAGAAACTAGACTTCAGTATGAGAAGTTTGGTTTTTGAATCATCCAAAACCGATAAGCGGTTAAAAAGATAAAATTCGGTGAATTTGGCTGTTCTGTGTTGACCCCTGTTTCAACATAGTTTCGGGATTTATCAAATTTGATCAAAATGTTGTTCTAATTGTATAAGTTAGTTATTTTCTTCATAAATTAGACATATTGGTTGAAATAAACCAATTGGAATCACTTCAAAATTCCTTACCAAACTCAAGTTATGATTTTCTAATCTAACTTGATATTAAGGAATTTATTGCTTAAGAGAAATATGGTACTAAAGGATGGTTATGGATTATGAAAATCTCTAAGGCATGGAGTACTAGAAAGGAATTTGATAAGGACATGAATATGGAGTTGAATTATGGAGAAAATGATTATGGAAATGATATTAAAAAAATTAAAGATATGTTGTTTTGAGTATGAGAAATTAGTATTGACTATGGGGTAGATTAATGGGACTTAAGTTGCATTCATAATTGTGTAATGCTTTGAGCATGTATAGATACTAATTATTGTTAATCTCTAGGCCACATAGATCCGACGTCACCTGTGGATCCCGAAATTTCAGATCGAGGTATATAGTGAGATCATCTCAAGGATTGTGAGTAGACGACAACTATAGTTATTTGAAATTTCTTTAATTATAATTATATATATTTTTTAGCATAATATTTTTTTACGTATTAAAGGTATATACGATATTTAATCATATGAATTGATTTGTTATTAAAGTACATTTATTTCAAGAAATATTATATCGGATAAGTTGGTTGATTTATGAAATATGATTATACATAGAATTTGACGTACATGGTTTTGGCTCCATCTGACTTAATGTATGAGATTATACCCTTGATCGGAATACGGGAGCTGCGTGCTACGCCTTTGTGGCGGGAGCCACCTCCAGAGTCCCAATTCCGTGATATTAGACTGGGATATGGGAGCTGCGTGCTGCGCCTTTGTGGTGGGAGCCACCTCCAGAGTCCCTATCCAGTTATATTTGCCTTTTGGGGGCACATCATAGCGACACGTATGCCTTTGGGGCGTCCTATGGTGGTATTGGCCTTTGGGGCCGGCTACTAGTATGCCTACATGGATATTGTCTGGTTATTTCATGGTTGTACTCTTATGCATGACAGAAAGTTGGAGCCCAATTATACGAAACTTAATTTACTTTACAGATTTTATACATTGATTTGGTATTATAATACTGATATATATTTGAAAACCTCGCTACATCTTCGAATTATTCATTATGGTTTTACTATTATTTATCTTGAAAACATCTATTATGTTTTAAAGGATTATAGTCATAGTTTTCAAATCTTTAAAAGTTGTCTACTCACTAAGATATTCATATATCTCACCTTTTCATATTCTCATTTTCAGGTGACAGTTAGGTGTCGGGATTGCAACCTTCCTCTATTCTCAGCTTCAAATAGTATTTTGACGTGGTGGGCATCATATTAAAAATTTCTTGAAGTCTTGATCTTCTGATGTTTTGTTCTAGTAAACCTTGCTGAGATAGGTTTACTTTTGGATATATTATATATATTTGAAGATATGAAACAATAGATTAATATGTTTTGACTTGAGCATAAATTGATCATGGATAATTTTTGAATATGCATGGATATATGTGATAATAGTATTGAGAAATATTGCTGGTTTAGGATATGAATTGAGTGTTATTTGCAGGAGGGTTATAGTTGAGATAGAAATGAAATTCTGCCGGATTTTAGGTAGATTATCCGGACAGGGTGTTACAATTTGGTATCAGAGCCAGGTTATAGGTCTTGTAGACTTAGGAACTGTTTGTTGAAGCATTAAAATATTGTCACTTGTGTAGGAATCCAGACAAGATGCCACCACGTCGAAGAGGAAGGCCTAGAATCAATCCTCTACCCCGAAATAGGGATAGGAATTAAAATGAGAATATTGATGAGCAAATTGGAGAACAAGCTTCAGTTGCTGGTTCATCTTCTGTTGCTGCACCCTCAGCATCACCCCTAGCAGCTGATCTTAATTTAGCTGAGGAAGTTGCGGCCTTAGCAAGAGTAATTCCCGCTTTGACTGCCCCTGCTGAAAAGGGGATAGTTGATTACTGTAAAGATTTGAAGAATATGGGTTGCAAGATTTTCACGGGGTCTTTGGAATCAGATTTAGCCTGGTCATGGCTACAAAAAAATTGAGACTACTTCCATTACTCTTCAGATTCCTGAGCCTATGAGGTTACCATGTGCGGTGCAATTTTTGGAGGATCATGTACACACATGGTGGAAACCTACAGTGCAAAGGTATGCTGGACATCTTGCCATAACTTGGGCAGACTTTCGAATAGAGTTTGAAGAAAAATACTATTCTCGGGCTTTGCGGGAAAAGAAATGGACTGAGTTTATGAAATTAAAACAGGGTGGTATGTCAGTAGCAGAGTATGAGCAAAAATTCAGTGAACTATCAAAATTTGCTCCATTGGTAGTAGCCAATGATGCTGACAGATAGAAGAAATTCCAAGATGAGCTACATGTTAGTATTCGAGATAGGTTGACGACCCTGGATATAGATGACTTTAATAAATGGGTCAACATGGCAATCAAAGCTGAACAGAATCTGAAAAAAATGAAAGATAGAGAAGAGAAGTTCAGAAAAAGAAAAGGGCAGTCCTCCAGTGAGGACGTGAGGCCTAAGAAAAGTTATGTAGAGAGTAGTGTCAGTGGTTACAAACCCTCGAGATTTCAAGAGGGATTAGATAGAAAACCTATTAGTGGTTCTTCTAGCAGATTTATCATCGGATCTCAACAGCAGACTAGATCGCTACCTGGGAGGTCAGGAGGACCTCGTACATTGACTTATCCTCAGTGTCCCCATTGTGGGAGGAATCATCCTGGTGAATGTTGGAGACTACAGGGTGTATGTTTTTACTGCAAAGAATCGGGACACATGAAACGGGATTGTCCCAAGCTGGAGAACAAGGGAGTTACTAGTCAGTTATCAGTGGGTCAAAGGGAAATGACCCAACCTACTGCTGCACCTCAGTCGACAGCAGTTAGAGATAGAATTGGGCACAATCTCAAGTTGGTTCATCTACTGTCCCTCGACAGAGTGGACAACCTGGTAGACCTCGAAATGCAGCCAGAATTTATGCTATGACCCAACAATAGGCTCAGAATACTCTTGAAGTGGTTATAGGTACTCTTCCAATTTCTAAGGTAAATGCTAGGATCTTAATAGATCCGGGTGAAACTCATTCTTTTGTTGCTAATTCATATGTCATGCATTTGGGTAGAGAGTCTAGGAGGTTAGACATCCCTATGGTCGTTAGTACCCTAGTGGGAGAAACTTTGAAAATTGATATGGTTTATCCGGATTGTACCGTTATGGTTCAGGAGCATGAATTACTAGTTAATTTGTTTCCATTAGGAATGTATGATTTTGATGTGATTTTGGGAATGGATTGGTTGTCTAAACACAATGCAGTGATAGATTGTTTTTCCAAAACTGTGACTTTTAAGAAGTCGAGAGACTTGGAGTTTACCTTTCAAGGAGAAAGGAAAGTTTTACCTTCTTGCCTTATCTCCAAGATAGCAGCCAATAGATACTTGCAGAAAGGGTATTCTGCTTACCTTGCTTCTGTGATTAACAAGGACATACATGAGGCAAAGTTGGAAACTATACCTGTGGTCAAATAGTTTCCTGAGATCTTCCCTGAAGAATTGGTCGGTTTACCTCCTAACAGGGAATTGGTGTTAACTATTGACTTAATCCCTGACAGTACTCCTATTTCTCAGGCACCCTATAGAATGGCACCTTCGGAGCTAAAGGAATTGAAAGTGCAGTTGCAAGACCTAGTTGATAGAGGTTTCATTCGGCCTAGTAATTCACCGTGGAGAGCAACCGGTTGAGATTTTGGATAGAAAGGACCAAGTTCTAAGGACTAAGACTATTACATTAGTGAAAGTTCTTTGGAGGAATCATTCATATGAAGAAGCTACATGGAAAAGGGAGGAAGATATGCAGACTCAATATCCTCACTTGTTCAATCAAGTCGGTAAGTATATTTCGACGACGAAATTTTTGTAAGGGGGGTAAGTTGTAACAACCCAGGTTACGTACAATCATGTAAAGTTAAATCCCGAAAATTTTAAGGACAAACTTCGAAATTGGTAAGAAGTTATAAGTGAAGGAAATAAAAGAATAAAGGATCAAATTGAACATATTAAAAAGTTTAGGGGCTTAATGGTTTTTTATGAAAAGTTGAGGGACCAATGTGCAATTATACCAAAAATTGAAAAATATCTTTATATCTTGAAAATTCTAGAAATTTTCTTTTCTTATTTCTTAGGTGATAACCGGCCACACCTTTCTCATTCTCTCAAAATTCTCTTCATCCTCTCAAAAAATTTCTTCAAGTAATTCCACCAAAATCTCAACAACAATTACATCCAAGGTTAGTTTCTTGATAAATTCTTCATTTTCTTTATATATTCTACTTGAGCATGCTAAGATCTTAGCTCAATAAACATGTTAAGGTCTGAAATCCATCTATTAAGTATGAATTTTACTCAACTTGGTAAGAATTAAAAGGATTTGAAAGCATGAACAAGAAAATAGGAAGAAAAAGCAAAACATGGGAAGTTGAGCATGCTTGCTGTTCGGATTTTCTGGGTTCGGCACATCAGGGTTTGTATTTTTTTGATATTTTTCCTAGAAACTAGACTTCAGTATGAGAAGTTTGGTTTTTGAATCATCCAAAACCGATAAGCGGTTAAAAAGATAAAATTCGATGAATTTGGCTGTTCTGTTTTGACCCCTGTTTCAGCATAGTTTCGGGATTTATCAAATTTGATCAAAATTTTGTTCTAATTGTATAAGTTAGTTATTTTCTTCATAAATTAGACATATTGGTTGAAATAAATCAATTGGAATCACTTCAAAATTCCTTACCAAACTCAAGTTATGATTTTCTAATCTAACTTGATATTAAGGAATTTATTGCTTAAGAGAAATATGGTACTAAAGGATGGTTATGGATTATGAAAATCTCTAAGGCATGGAGTACTAGAAATGAATTTGATAAGGACATGAATATGGAGTTGAATTATGGAGAAAATGATTATGGAAATGATATTAAAAAAATTAAGGATATGTTGTTTTGAGTATGAGAAATTAGTATTGACTATGGGGTAGATTAATGGGACTTAAGTTGCATTCATAATTGTGTAATGCTTTGAGCATGTATATATACTAATTATTGTTAATCTCTAGGCCACATAGATCCGACGTCACCTGTGGATCCCGAAATTTCAGATCGAGATGTACAGTGAGATCATCTCAAGGATTGTGAGTAGACGACAACTATAGTTATTTGAAATTTCTTTAATTATAATTATATATATTTTTTAGCATAATATTTTTTTTATGTATTAAAGGTATATACGATATTTAATCATATGAATTGATTTGTTATTAAAGTACATTTATTTCAAGAAATATTATATCGGGTAAGTTGGTTGATTTATGAAATATGATTATACATAGAATTTGACGTACATGGTTTTGGCTCCATCTGACTTAATGTATGTGATTCTACCCTTGATCGGAATACGGGAGCTGCGTGCTACGCCTTTGTGGCGGGAGCCACCTCCAGAGTCCCAATTCCGTGATATTAGACTGGGATATGGGAGCTGTGTGCTACGCCTTTGTGGTGGGAGCCACCTCCAGAGTCCCTATCCCGTTATATTTGCCTTTTGGGGGCACATCATAGCGACACGTATGCCTTTGGGGCGTCCTATGGTGGTATTGGCCTTTGGGGCCGGCTACTAGTATGCCTACATGGATATTGCCTGGTTATTTCATGGATGTACTCTTATGCATGACAGAAAGTTGGAGCCCAATTATACGAAACTTAATTTACTTTACAGATTTTATACATTGATTTGGTATTATAATACTGATATATATTTGAAAACTTCGCTACATCTTCGAATTATTCATTATGGTTTTACTATTATTTATCTTGAAAACATCTATTATGTTTTAAAGGATTATAGTCATAGTTTTCAAATCTTTAAAAGTTGTCTACTTACTGAGATATTCATATATCTCACCTTTTCATATTCTCATTTTCAGGTGACAGTTAGGTGTCGGGATTGTAACCTTCCTCTATTCTCAGCTTCAAATAGTATTTTGACGTGGTGGGCATCATATTAAAAATTTCTTGAAGTCTTGATCTTTTGATGTTTTGATCTAGTAAACCTTGCTGAGATAGGTTTACTTTTGGATATATTATATATATTTGAAGATATGAAACAATAGATCAATATGTTTTGACTTGAGCATAAATTGATCATGGATAATTTTTGAATATGCATGGATTTATGTGATAATAGTATTGAGAAATATTGCTGGTTGAGGATATGAATTGAGTGTTATTTGCAGGAGAGTTATAGTTGAGATAGAAATGAAACTCTGCCGGATTTTAGGTAGATTATCCGGACAGGGTGTTACATTGACTGCCAAACATTCATCAAATTCATTAGGAAAATTCATAGCTTTAAATACTTTAAAAGTTACCTCTTGGTCTAGAACCCTCATGGTAAGTTCTCCTTTTTGCACATTAATGAGAGTTCTACCGGTAGCTAGGAATGGTCTCCCAAGAATTATAGGTATTTTACTATCCTCCTCCATATCAAGCACAATAAAATCAGCAGGAAAGAAAATTTTTTCAACCTTGACTAGGACATCTTCAACAATACCTGTTGGATGTTTGTAGGATCTATCGGCTAGTTGCAACATCATTGTAGTGAGTTTTATTTCCCCCAAACCAAATTTTCGATAGATAGAAAGAGGCATTAAATTGATACTCGCCCCCAAATCACATAAAGCTTTACCAAGCGCATAGAATGGCGAAGCTTCCCGGATCTTTGAGTTTGGGTGGGAGTTTCTTTTGAAGGATAGAGCTGCACTCCTCAATAAGTGCAATTGTCCCAATTTCATCCAATTTCCTCTTCTTGGATAATATTTCTTTGACAAACTTGACATATTTAGGCATTTGTTCTAAAGCTTCAGCAAAAGGTATATTAATATGGAGCTTTTTAAATACCTCAAGAAACTATTGGAACTGCTTGTCAAGCTTTGGCTTTTGAAGGCGCTGAAGAAAAGGTGGTGGTGAGTAGACTGGAGGTTTCTTCACTTGAACTTTTTCAGCTTCTTTTTCCCCCATATCTTTGTCTTGAAGAGGCTTGGTTGGCAATTCTGACTTCTTGCTACCTTTTTCTAATTCTTTCCCACTCCTTAATGTGATGACATTGCATTATTCTTTCCCATGGCTCTAAGGATTGGTCACAGTATCATTCGGAAGAGTTCCCATAGGACGATTGCTAATTGCATTAGCAAATTGGCCCATTTGTGTCTCAATATTTCTAAGTGAGGCTGCTTGAGTTTGAAGCATGGCTGCTTGAGTCTGAATCAAAGCATCGGTCTTTGCCACATACTGCAATAATATTTCCTCCATTGATGAAATGCAAGAGGGACTACTTACTTAGCTGGATGATTTCTCCAACCTGAATTATAGTCGTTGGAATATGGATTGTTCTGCTGTCTGTTATAGTTTCCAACATATTGAACAGATTCAACCCTGGTTCGGCATCTATCACTAGTGTGTCCTTCCCCACAAAATTCACATGTTGCAAATGGGCTTTGGACTGAATGTACATCCATAGTGTCCAATTTCTTGGACAAAGCAGCCACCTGTGCGAATAAGGCACTGATCTCATCCAACTGATAAACTCCTGCAACTCTCTTTGGCACAATTCTCTCAGTGGACCATTGATAATTATTGGAAGCCATCTCCTCAATTAAATCATAAGCCTCATCAATTTATTTTCCCATGAGTGCCCCACCTGCTGCAGCATCGATAGTAGTTCTAGTAGGATCCATTAACCCATTGTAGAAAGTGTGCACCTGAAGCCATTTAGGTAACCTATGTGAGGACATCTTCAGAGCAGATCTTTGTATCTTTCCCAAGCTTCATATAATGATTTTGAGTCATACTGCATAAAAGATGTGATATCATTCCGCATCCTAGCTGTCTCGGCAGGAGAAAAATATTTGGCAAGAAATTTCTGGGCCAGATCAGCCCAAGTAGTAATGGAGCCAGCAGGAAGGGAGTGCAACCAACTCTTGGCCTTATCTCGAAGTGAGAAAGGGAAGAGTCTCAGTCTAATGGCATCGTTAGAAGCGCCATTGTGTTTGAAAGTATTGCAAATTTCCAGGAAATTCACGATGTGAGCATTCAGATCATCGTTCGGTAGGCCCCCAAATTGAACTGATGTTTGGATCATGTGAATGATGGCTGGCTTTATCTCAAAATTGTTTGCCTGGATGGCAGGCCTTCGGATACTGGTCTGAAGTTCTTGCATGAGAGGAACCGAATACTCTCGCAAAGTCTTTGTATCATTTGCTTCAGCCATTGTATGGTTGTGAGTCGAAGCTTGTAAATTCTCCATTTAAAGTCGACGGAAAGTTCTTTCCGGTTTTGGATCAAAAGGGTAGAGACTTCGAGTTCTTCGCATACCACGATCAAGAGTACCTGAAAATAAGAAAGAAAAAGAAAGTTTAAATTAAGACTAAGGTTGCTTGATATTAATATTAATAAAAATAATAAACAATTTCGCGAAAACGACGCCAAAAACTTGTTGTCGGATTTATCCACGCAAGTGCATGTATCGTAACAAGTAATATAGTTTAAAGTAAAGAGTCGAACCCACGAGGAATTATCATTAGATTTGCTAAGTACTAAAATTAAAACAACCTAATCTTATCTAAACAAATAATTAAAAATGATAATCAAACTATTTAAAAGAAACTAAAAATAAAAGCAAGAAAATTAAAAAGATGGATTAAATCAAATGAGAAAAGCCTAGGATTACAATTTCCCTCAACACTTCATATAAACTTCTCTTACCCTCTTAACTTGATTAATGACCTTGAGTTGTTAACCTAGAGTTCTATCTTATTTATAAGGATCTTCCGATGGTCTTATAAAAATATCTCTCTTAACCAATTAACTATATTCCTATGATAATTGAATTAAAGAAGAACTCATTAAGCTTAGGCTCTAACAATGGTTACACATGACACGTAAGTATATTTCTACCATACATGCAGATCAATTCATCCTAATAAATGAATATGAAACATGTGTCATTCAATCCATGTCTAACACTAAACTCTCTTTTCCAAGTTGTATTTAGGTTACCAAATCAATCTAATTGATGGCCAGTCAACTAGAAGCATTAAGAATAAGATTGAACAAACAACTCAAAAACCATTAAATCAAGCTAGAGAGAGAAAATAAATTCAAACTACATGTTGAGTTCCATTGCAATCCTAGTAAAATAAGTTTAGTTCATGATAATTAAAGAAAACAAATATCCAAGGAGTTTCACCATCATCATCAATACAAGAAAAATAAAGAAGAGAAAAGATAATAGAGAAAACTAAGGGGTGTCAAATCTTGAGTTTTCAATCTTCACATATCTTCTTATCTCCTTGAAAGCTTTTGGTGGCTATTCTCCTCTCAAGAGAATTAGGTTTTTAGAACTCAAAATCCCCTTATTTCAGCCTTAAATAGTCCTATTTAAAGTGCCTTAGACCCTTGGAGTCAGAAACTTCGCGTGCAAGCAATCAGGTAAGTGCAGGATTTTTTTTTACGTTTTTTCCCCGCTACAGCGCTGTAGCGCTGACTCTCGAATTGGATGGCGCTGCAGCTCTAGCTTTCTGGCACTGCGATGCTAGCCTCTCGCTTTGCTACACTTCGCTTCTGTCGTCTTCTCGCACTTCCTCAGATGATTTGGATGGGTAATCTTGTCCAATTTGGACGAGTAAACTACCGTTAGAAAGATATGGAAGTCAGATTCAAAAGTCATGAGGAAGTTTTCTCAAATGAAAACTTTAATATCATATTTTCCTAGAAAAAAGCTCAGGAGGTCGAATCTACCTGCACGTTGCTTTGCACCATTTTTCGTCGTCTCGCACCACGAAGCTCCTTCTCATTTGGACCTATAAAATTACATAAATACTAACTAAATAACTATTTTAAACATGAAATGGATAAATAAAATTAATCTAAAAACATCTGAAACTAATCAAATCCAAATAAAAACCTCAAGGACTTCGCCGATTTAAATGCATAAAAGGTGGCAAAATAACTATATTTCCTAGAGTTATCAATTATGGGTTGATTGCAGTTTGTTTAATATGTGATTTGTTTTAAATGCAAAAAGTGCTGATTAAATTGCTTATTTGCTGATTTGGATTCTGCTGGGGGTTGGATATTAGCTATATTTGTGTTTCATATTACAAACTTTTTGGTGCCAAAAGATTGGAACGACAGCTTGCTTTGGTTGATTATACATATGGCTGTGGGCTTTACTTATCTTTCATGGTGGTTATGGAGTAGGAAGCATCAAAAGCCTATAATTGCTAATGAGTCGTCTTTAAGTTCTTCGCCTGATTCAGGTTTATGGGAATCGGATAATCTAAAGTTTCCACTAATTAAGAAGGCTAATATGGCTTCTTCGTCGAGAAGAGTTAATGGGAAGAAGAAGAGACGGGAAGGAGAAATGAGAGAAAGGGAAAAGATTGTTATTAAGGATATTTAAGTCTTTGCAATTTCCTTTTTAGTAATTTTTTAATTCTTCATTTCTCTTTTTCATATTACTTTTGTCCATTAGATCATTGAATAATTATTCTCAATGGTTTGGATTTTTTTCACATTTACTCTAGTATTATCTTCTTTGTGTTTGATTTTTTCTTCTTCTTAGCCTTCTTGTTATTTATAACTTCTTAAAACAGTAATAATTAATTCCATTCTTATTATTATTATTTTATTTTTACAAAATATTCGATTAAATTTGTTGTAACTTAACTATCAGTGGCGGATCTTGACTTTTGATTCTGAGAGGGCCAACTAAAATTATATTTTTTTATTTTTATTTGAGGTATTCCACAAAAGTTTTCTAATATAAAAGATATATGTAAATAATATACTAATAAAAAAATCCCATAAAATATATAAATTTTAGCGATTCATAAGTATAAAAATCTATTATCAATTTAATTTTCCTAATAAAATCTCAACAAGTGAAAGTATCAAGCTTTGTAAAAAAAAAAAATTCATAAGCGGCTAAGACTAGTCAATTTATATAGCACTATAACGAAAATTAAAAAAGACTTATCCCGAATTTTTGACAAAACACAAAAGGTTTAAGATTATTTATATGGAGACAAGAATATATGTACATATATTTTTTTAAAAAAAAAACTTATAATTAGTAGCAATTTTAGCTTTGTAAAGACCGTTGGCAAGTGGTAACTCAAATGATTAAGCAAAACACATTGAAAACGGTCATAAAGATATAGAATATAATTGAAATATATGAGAAGAGAAGTTATGTCGAGAAAGCTAAAAAATCAATTTGTTTTTTTTTTTTTAAGTTTATATGATTGTGACTTAATAATTATGACAAGCTTATTGATCTTAAGTGTTTGTAAATAATGATTGGCAGATTCAATAAATAGATAAACAACAATGTAATTTTAGCTCATTTTGTCAATTTAAAGTAAAATTTAAAAATAATAATTTTAACTTGGAGGGACCAATTTAAATGTATTTAATGTAGATACATTTTTATATTAAAGGGTTCCAAAAATTTTGGGGGAGCCAAGGCTCCCACTAGCTCTTGCTATCATTCGCCACTATTAACTATTAACTCATGATTTGTTGGTAAAAAAAATCATGACATTAATTAATTAGGTGAAAGATAAATAAATAAATAATTTGAAGAGAACTAAAATAGTGTTTGTAGAATTAAAAATTTAATTAATTACAAATTGTCACATGTCTTTGACAAAATAGTCTTTGACAACTAGCACTACTTTCCTATAAGAACAAATTTCTCTTACAAAGACTATTGATTCTCTTGCAACAAATATAAAAAAAAAATGATCAAATTGCTTTTATGCTGGAAAAAATTGAAAGTTTAAGTAGAAGCAACCAAATTACTGCAAACCAAAACAATCATCAAATTCTTTAAGAAGTTGGCGAAAATTCCACCAAGAAATCTGTAGAAGAGCCCACGACAACGTCCCTCGAGTAAAATCCTGGCCATGCATGCCTTCTGGTCGTGATGTCCGGTGACTGGTTGCCTTGCTTCGGTGATGGAGATTTTTCGTAACCCATGTGATCCCTAGCATGAGCCCTAGTTGCAATAGCCTTGACTGGTTGGCATGCATGCGGAACAGGGGCATGGCTTTGCCGAAGGCTGAGCTTGTGCCTGCAGTGATGCTGCCAAAGACCTCAGGACCAAGTCTCTGCATCGGGTAAGGCCCCTTGGGGTGATGTATACAAAAGCTGTGGGTGCAGGCTTGGCTTGGCCATGTCCTATACTTATGCAAAACTTTATTATAAAAAAGGATTGATTGCATGAATATGCCTGAAAATTATCAACCACTAAAGTTTCAACAATTTGATGACAAAGGAAACACATGTTGAACCAATTGTTGAATGACTAAATGAGATACTCATAATCACAAAGCACCTATTTATAGGTCATTAGGGACCTAAACATACATGAATAACCTTAATACATGAATGAACATTAAACATGAATACATGAATATATATTAATTAAGATGAATATACATGGTACATGTATGAACAAATTCATGAATGAAATAATTAAGTTCATGAATTATGAAATTCATGAACATATATGTCACCATAAATAATGTATTTGATCATGCACTATATAAAGAGATCAATTTCACATTCACTTGTTTGGTTCCAAACCAAATTCCAACAAGGTTAAGAGGAGGAAGAATTCGATTCTTTTTGTTGTCTTCTGAATCGGCTGACTAGTGAATTAAGGAGGAAGATTTCTCATAACCTAGACAACTAGCATTGTCTTTGGCAGAACACAATCTCAACCTTGTGAAGGTTTCCAAGTCGCCTGTGTGGATTACTATTAGAGGCCGGACAATTGAACAGCTTTGATTTGTGACAACCGGGCTCGATATACAAGAACAAGAGGACCTGCGATCTGACTTGAGGTTTCGGCAATCTCAAGATCTGAGGTATGAGATTCGACTTGTTATTTATTCTTGATAGGATGATCGTTTTTGAATTCATAAGAAGATCCATTGAGAGATTCAGACTTTCTTTGTTATTGAGTTTAATTCCGCTACTTTATTTAATTTAATTTAGATTAAATTTTACATGATCTCTGTTTGAATATGATCTGAATCCCAACACTTTTGTTTTAAAATATGATTTTCCACTTTGCAAGCAATTGCCTTCCAACTGTTTGGTCGTTTGGGCGTCAAAAGATTCAAGTTGGTTTTTATGTTATTTTGCTGGTAGTTGGTAATTGCAAATTTGACAAGTTTGCTGCAATCCACTCAAGGATTTTTCCCATCTAGCTTTGTACTCAGTTAAGAACCGAGTATGTACATGATCCTTTAAAATTTGGATTTATTCGATGTTATTCTTTCTCCTTATGCTTGATTTTGAAGCGTGGGGTTTGGGTGGGACAAGATGATAACAGATTTTTGCTCAATCATAGCTTCATTACAATTTAATTTATTGATCGTGAATTCAGATTTTTCCAGTGAATAACTAAATTACTAAAGCATTTTAATTTTATAACACTATTTATGATACTTAACCAAAAGTTTGAACCTTTTAAGTTTCTATTGCTTTTTTTTTTTTTTTCATTATTCTTATGTGTGAATAATTTGATTTTTGAAGTAATTTTAATTTAAAATCTTTTAATATATTATGTATTGCTCTTTACTTCTTAACAAAAATGTCGTTTACATAATCTTGATGGAGAAAGAGATAATAACAGTGGTGCATTGTTTGTTAGGATGCAGGTTTGTTGTGTTTACTGTTAATGTTGAAAACATTTATTTTTTAAACTTAATTTAAACACTATTCCAAGGTCGGGTGATTTAGGAGAAAATAAATTTTAAAGTTTGTTGATTTTAAGTTTTTGACAGTTTTAGTGACCCGACTTTGGATAGCCAGAAGTCAATTTTTCTGTGGCCATTTTTGTCGATCCTTGAATAATTTTCATAGTATGAAATGTTATATTTCTAGTGGTATAATTATCTTGAATAAATGAGTCTTATGATAAGAGAATCGAAGCCCCAAAGTAGCTTGATGAAAGTGGAATTCCAAAAAAGCCTACAAAATTTGGGCAGTTTGTGATCTTTTTTAAGGTTTCGACACCTGAAACTTGGAGTAATTGTAATCGTTTTTGTCGAAACAAATTTCTATATTATGCGTCTTTAAGAAGTAACCCTGGAGAAATTTCAGTCGCCGAAGTAGGGCAGCCATTCATCGCCTCTTGAAAGATGGACACCACAATAGTAACAAGTTAGCAGCTAAACGTAACAAGTTAATTTGAATAAGCATACATCTATCTATATGAAACAGCTGCCAACCAAAAAAAAAAAAAAAAAAAACAGAAAGGATATTAACATAATAACATACTAAATGATCTGTACTAAATTACGACATACTTGACTGTGGTTTTCAAACAACGCAATATATAAAGCCTCCGCACAAGGCCTCAGTTTCTCTGTCCACTGAACCATATCCTGTTCATGATGAAAATGAAAAGCCTCAGGGTTCTCATACCATTCCTCCAAATCACTTGCAATTAGAACAAAATACCTGGTAATACGTTAATTTGGACAGATTTAAAGCAACAATTTGTTTAAAAACAGGCAAAAAACCAGAGAAAAGCAGGGTGCTTTGCTAACAAATTTCTTGATGTAAAAACAACAAAAAGTAACTGAGAAATATTTATTTTAACCATGGTTTTGTAAATTATTTTCTCTTTCCCGCACCACAAGATTGGTTGAGGAAGGGGTGGGAAAGGAATATACTACGCAATAGGCCAAAGGCAAACTGATAAAAAGAGGCAGAGGTGAAAGTAGGGATGGCAAAACCCGATCCGACCGATGGATTTCGAACCGATCCGATCCGAATGGAGAGGTTTTTTTTTTTTGAACAATGGAGGCGGGGCGGGGCGGTTTTTTTTGTCTGAAAGGCGGGGATGGAGCAGTTGTGGTAATTGCCTGCTCCGCACCGCCCCGAATAGTGAAATTACAAATTTACCCTTACATATTTAGCTTTTAAATGAATAATAAAATAATATAATTAAACTTATTATTTTTATTTTTATATTTAATTTATTTTTAAAATGCTTTATTATTTGAAAAAAATAAAAATAATTAATAAATATCAAATGGGGCGGAGCGGGGCGGGACGGTTATGGATGTAACCGACATCCATGGAGGTGGTAGTGGTATTGAAATTTCAACATCCATGGCGGAGCGGGGCGGGGCGGGGCGCGGAGCAGTACAATGACGGGGCGGGGGCGGATACCCCGCCCCGCTCCATTGCCATCCCTAGGTGAAAGGATAATTACCTCATTATACGATGCATAAAAGCACTTCCGTGCCCGTGCCCCCTGCCCGTGCCCCTGCCTGTGCCCCTGTTATTTTGCTTTAGTTTTTGTTTGCTATAGAAAATAATGATAATAAACATCCTTATGAAGCTTCAAAAGATATTATTTAACACCCCAATGGGCCCATCCACCAAAAAAGAAATTAACCAGGAGAAACATACTTCTATTTTTTTTTTGGATAATCAGGAGAAACATACTTCACATATCATTGCTCTGTACAAAAAACATAGCAATTTTTATTACATCCAAATAGTCCATGCAAACTGGTTTCTAACCCCACAAGTTCCTATACAGCACATGTAGCCAATAAAACCCCAGTTATTGCCAAATGTGAATTATTTTAAAGAAATAAAATAAAATTTTTACTATAAAAATTGTCAAGCCATTCATAATTAATTCTAGTTTAATTAGGTAATTGTTATCTATTAAAACTCCTATGGAGCCAAACAAAGAATTTTAAGTATGTACTAGAAGCTGATAAATTTGAGAGATTCCACGAACTAATCAAAGAAAACTTAAGGTGAGATCGCAGGACATCAATACATAAAATTGTCTGATCTCGATGAACAAACAAACTACACAAATTAACAATAGAAATAAACTTGATTTTCATTCAATTAATGATTCGAATTTTGACCTAAATAATTTGAAATTTCGATTAAAAAAATATAAAATACTTTATAAAAAAAAAATATCGAGTATAAAACGATCAAGAAAGGAAACCTGAAATGAATTGTAGAGAAATGGAAGCAAAAAACCGTAGAAAACGCAGTGATATACTTCTTGAAAATGAAGAAAAATAAAATAAGAGAGAAGAAGAAATGAGAACAGAAGAGAAATCCAGAGAGTTTTTTTTTCTTATGTGAGAAAGAGTTTTTTTTTTTTTTTAAATAACTGATAAAGGAAATTTCCCTGCCCCTAAAAAGTATATTATTCCCAGCGGTTCTATTTGGGCCAGTAAAGATAAATTACAATAGATAAATGCAGACGGTTCCAATAAATGTCAAAAGATAAATGCCCCTAAAAATGACTTCTTTTGTAGTGATTTCTGGCATTGATTCGTTTTAAAATTTTTCCATAAATTTCACCGACCCTAAACCCTAGGCTAGGGCTAGGCTAGGCTTGGCTGGGCTTGCCTTGGCTTGGCTTGGCTAGACTAGGCTAGGCTAGGCTAGGCTAGGCTTGGTTTGGCTTGGCTTGGCTCGACTAGGGTAGGCTAAGCTTGGCTTACCTAGGCTAGGCTAGGCTAGGCTTGGCTTGGGTAGGCTAGGTTTGGCTAGGCTAGGCTTAACTAGGCTTGGCTAAGCTTGGCTTGGCTTGGCTTGACTAGGCTTGGTTTGGCTTGGCTAGGCTAGGCTTGGCTTGGCTTGGCTTGGCTAGAATTGGATTTGGTGTTCAAAGCCATACATACTAGGCCCTGAGTTTCTACCCATTTATTACTAGAACTAGGCTAGGCTTGGCTTGGCTAGGTTTGGTTAGGCTAGGCTAGGCTTAACTAGGCTTGGCTAAGCTTTGCTTGGCTTGGCTTGGCTTGGCTAGGCTTGGCTAAGTTTGGCTTGGCTTGGCTAGGCTAGGCTAGGCTTGGTTAGGCTAAGCTTGGTTTGGCTAGGCTAGGCTTGGCTAGGTTTGGCTAGGCTAGGCTAGGCTTAACTAGGCTTGGCTAGGCTAGGCTTGGCTTGGCTAGGCTTGGCTTGGCTAGGCTTGGCTTGGCTAGGCTTGGCTAGGCTAGGCTAGGCTAGGCTAGGCTTGGCTTGGCTTGGCTTGAATTTGGTGTTCAAAGCCATACATACTAGGCCCTGAGTTTCTACCCATTTATTACTAGAACTAGGCTTGGCTTGGCTAGGTTTGGCTAGGCTAGGCTTAACTAGGCTTGGCTTGGCTAGTCTTGACTTGGCTTGGCTTGGCTTGGCTTGGCTAGGCTTGGCTTGGCTAGGCTTGGCTTGGCTAAGTTTGGCTTGGCTTGGCTTGGCTAGGCTAAGCTTGGCTAGGCTAAGCTTGGATTTGGTGTTCAAAGCCATACATACTAGGCCCTGATTTTCTACCCATTTATTACTAGAACTAGGCTTGGCTTAGCTTGGCTAGGCTAGGCTTGGCTTGGTTAGGCTTGGCTAGGCTAGGCTAGGCTTAACTAGGCTTGGCTAGGCTTAACTAGGCTAGGCTAGGCTAAGCTTGGCTAGAATTGAATTTGGTGTTCAAAGCTAGGCTTGGCTTGGCTAGGCTTAACTAGGCTTGGCTAGGCTTAACTAGGCTTGGCTTGGCTTGGCTAGGCTTAGGCTTAACTAGGCTTGGCTTGGCTTGGCTAGGCTAGGCTAAGCTTGGCTTGGCTTGGCTAGGCTTGTCTAGGCTTGGCTAGGCTAGGCTTGGCTTGGCTTGGCTTGGTTTGGCTAGACTAGGCTTGGCTTAACTAGGCTTGGCTTGGCTAGAATTGGATTTGGTGTTCAAAGCCATACATACTAGGCCCTGAATTTCTACCCATTTATTACTAGAACTAGAAGTCAAGATCCGTAAGGCTTGGGCCATGGCAGCCCTACTTGACGTACTGGATGCACACTAGAAAGTAGTAACTAATCAAAGGTTTTTCCCAACCGCAGCTCCTAACTGATGCATGGGAATGAGTTTCCTTGGGGATATAAAAATCTACTTTATTTGTTGTTTTTACCCTTTTAACCAAAAAAAAAAAAAGGTACATGCCCTGCCCTTTTAATAAATTTATTTATTTAATTAAAAATATTCTATATATAAAATTATTAAGGCCTGATCCGGATTGAGCCCTGTCCCAGCAAGGCCTAGCCTGGCCCATATATATCTAGTACAAATTGAAATAGATCTTTAATCTGGCCCATACCTGATCCACATTTTTCACGCCCAACAAGGCAACTACACACATAGAGGAGTCTCTTTCACACTCCTCAAAAGGCCCAACAGTCTGCGGAAAAACAAATATCCTGGTCTTGCGGTTCGACATCATTTCCACCACACGTGCCATCAATCGCAGCGTGAACATCACCCACACAAAGCTCAACCCCTCGTCTACAAGTCTACAACTCTACAACATTAAAAACAAACTACTACTACTAATGCTAACGTTGAAGAAAAAAAAACAAAAATATTTTGGGCCCACCGTTATTTTACAACATTAAAGAAAATCTTTATTTTTCTTTCGAATTTAATTTTAATTTTATTTGTAAATCGAATTATATTTTCATTTAAATTTTTAGTTTTAAGTTTATCTTATTTTGCTTTTTTTTTTTCTTTTATCTTTATCTTCATCTTAATTTTGATTTCTATTTCTATTTTCCATTTATATATAACTTTTATTTTTAATTTTTTCCGATTTTTAGTTTTAATTTTATATTTAATTTATTATTATTTTCTTCTTTATTTTATTTTATTTTAAATTTAATTTAATTTTTACTTATTTATATTTTAGTTTTTAGAGATTTACAACTTAACTCTTAAAGGTGTCTTCACCTTAAATTTATGACGAAATAGTTTAGTTTTAGATCACATCAACACTGTGACCGTAGATTATAAAGCAAACATAATTACTTTTAAATACTTACCCGATCATCCAGGATTCAGGGTGAATGACAGACCTCAAAAGCCCCACTGAAGCTCCACTTCAATTGATTTCTCTTAAGGCGAGGGATGACAACTGAGAGAACTGGCATTGTTGGCCTGTACGTTACAATCAATCTGGTATATACATGGAATACATTCAGAAGCAACATAAATGAATTAAGGTATACATAATGTAGAATATTAGTAATGAAAATTAATACACCTTTGACAAGTTTCCATTAATAACTTCCCCCTCCCCCACTCCCTCTCAAAAAAAGGGGGGGAGTTTATCAAACAAAATCACAAAAACATAAAAGAAAAGTAGATGTTGGGGGGTGACTGCTGAGAAAAGAAAAGAACATCTCAGACATAATTAAAATTAATCATATAGCAATGGTATACCTTGCAACTCTTCCTGAGGATGTGAAGCATATAATAACTGATGCCTTCACCTTAATTGCTGCTCGTACCTAAACAAAAAATTCAGCCTATCAGAAACACATTTGCAGATATACACTCGTTTTAGCTATAATTAAAGTTGGTAAAGGCCACTATTATATAATGAAAAAAAATGCATCAGAAGAGCAGCAGTGGGAAGAAGAAATACCGCAGAGGAATCAATGGATTCCAAGTGGGTCATTGGCTCTCCAACATATTTAACAGTCTTTTTGAAATACATGTCCTCGTTAAATACCTTCATTTTATTAAATTATTTATCTTGTTGCATCTTCAGTTTCAAAACGCATTTAGAACAACAGAAAAAGAATGAACAAGACTCTTCCAGAATTTATGAAATGGTATCATGAACTAGAGCATAACAAGGAAACATTTGACTGCTGGGAACAAGAAAGCAGGAGAACAAGTAGAAAATACAAACAAAACACTTAAAAGCACAAATGGAACACAAGCAATTAACTACCAATAATATATATGACAAATGCTCTGGGTGAAAAAGGAAACAATACTTCCCCTCATTTGGAATTCATGATGACAGTGAGAACCAAGGGACTAGCTTATAAAGATTTCTAAAAACAATACTAAATTGAATATATGACACCATAAATATAAACTAAAGGATAACTTTTAATACTTCTTTCAATCTCTAGGGGCTGGCATAGGGGCAGCTGTGAAGCTATCTATACCAAAAATCCATATGTCCAAACCAGAATATGCTTGAGCAGTGTGCTTGTTTGAGTGACCATTCTGTTGTGTTTGAAGAATCTCCATCAGATTGGATTGAAGCACCATTGGATGCATAGCCACCTTCCAAGAACAAAAGGAAGCGAATGTATATCAAGCAAAATCCTACAGGCTTTAAACTGTAACAAGTAAATTTGCCCTGAGAGGTTGAAAAAATAGATGGGGCAAGAATGAACAACAGCAACCAAAAGTTAATTCTTTGCAAGGATGCAGTTATAAAACCAGGTAAATAAGCATCTGGATTTGACAATTATCTCAGCACTAACATTCCTTTACAATGCCAATCATGAAATTGCTATATTACAAAAGCCAAATTTAAAGAACAAGTGTGCAAATCAGTGAAAAAGTGCAAAAAAATCAGGAACTACAATGAAAGTAAGCCAAGCAACAAAACTAAAAGAACCACAAACCATACAGTATTAAAGTTACGGCAGCATGGATAGCCTTTATTGTGGGGAAGACCCCAGCAGCCAAATCAAAACTTTGTTGTTGAGAAGAACTGGGTTGCCTTATTTGGTTCAATATCTCAAGTAACCACGAACCTCCGTAGAATCTAGATAACAGCTCTAATATGGCTATCATCAAATAGGAAAGGAAAGAGGGATAACAGATTGAAACATAAATACGAACCTAAGGCATTGAAGATATCCGAAGCAGCCATAATCGAGGTCTTGCAAAGAGCACTTCTTGGGTTCTTCATTGCCTTTACCACATCAGCTTCTCTCTGGCATAATCACATACATTTTATCAGCATAAAAACCCACCACCAAAAAGGCAAAAAAAAAAAAAAAAAAATTAGAATCTTACAAGCTTGGAAGCAGTAGGGTGGAGTGATATAAAGAGAAACGCCTAGCCTCATTAATGACTTGCAAACCTTAACCCAATCCTTTGAATCAAACCCTTCAAGTAAGCTCTGAAAATTTCAAATAAATTTATACAAATAAAAACCAATCAGAACCATGAAATTGCAATAGGGTTTACTTTTAGTATAGTGAAAATGGGAATTACTTGGATATTGGATTCAGGGTCTTGAAAGGGTTTGAGATTCTCGGAAGAGATGTAATCAACGGAGGCATCTGCAGATGGTGGTAAAGGAGTCTTGTTCTCGTCATTTACACAAAAATCTGATGGTTTTTTCTGTGTTGGAACCAACACTTTGGCTTGTTTCTTGGGCCTTTCTGGTGTAATAAGGCTCAATGCCATTTTTGCTATGAATCTGAAAGCAGAGTAGATTTAAAGTGGAGGAAGAGGGATTTGAGACAAAATTTTGCCATATAATCGTGCGTCTCAATCTGCAAACAGAAAAAGCCAGATATATTCAATCAGAAGAATCTAACAACACTTTGGCAAGATTGCATAGCACATAAAATCATTACTGATCATATCCATACGAGGGTAACTAGAAGTGTCATTCCTTCAACTGATATATATGCTTTTACTAGATAAGAGGAAGGAGTGCAGGAAACATACCTGAGTAACATAAGGGTTAAACTTTAATCCAAGAGAAGTCACAAACTCTTCTGCAATTTGAGGCCAGTTAATATTAGGATATGCAAGAAGATGGGCATTGTAATTCCCAACTGCACCAGCAAACTTGCCCATCATCTCAACTTGAGAAATTTCTTGCCTTTCTCTGCTTAGTCTGACAGAAAAAACGGCATCTCCTTTCCTTAAGTTGTAGGTGAAGCTGGCTGAAAGAAACCGAAAGATTTAAGTGATAAAGTAATAACTGCTATTTCTAGACCAAGTAATATTAAGGAAACAATAAAGAAAATTTAAGCAATCTTGGGATAATATAGTGATCAACTTGACACTCCAATGATTAGTGCATGAATCAAAATATCATTCCCTGAGTGGCTGATGAATCAAGAAAACAAAATATTATTTTACAAACTCAACAAATAAATGCAACATTTTGCATTCCATTGTAAAAAAAGTAATGTTAGCGCACAGAAGTTTCAAATCAAGATGCATTCCATGAAATCGAATGCAAACCAAATTATCCAGTCTATAGGAGAGGAGAAATCATCAAAATGAAACATAAAATAAAGAGAGAAAATGAAATTAACCTTCAACAAGCATCTCGTGTTCTCAACCTGATAGTGACCAAGAAGGCAAAGCACAACAGATTTCTTTGGAAATTTTGTTGCAATTGAGGCCAGATAAGTGACAACTTCAATAACTTGTTGCTGGACCTGCATTGTTGCAGAGCAAAGATACAGAATACATAAGCCTTTGTCTGACATTAGTATTTAATCTAGGGATACACATTCTAGAACATATTTGGAGGGAAGATAGGTCTAAATACATACCTCATAAAGAACATACTTAATAGGAGGCTCAACCTTCATCTCCTCAAGCTCAAATAAGTGAAGCTTCCACTGTTGAATGCAAAATGAAATCATACTTAGTTGTAAGTAAATGATGTATAATGGTAAGTCAAGAATAAGCCAGTCACTTGTCAGAAATGGATTCATCTCCCATCCAACTGGAAATTGCACAGCTTATTTGATAAAAATTCAAACCAACTGAAGGACCAAAATGACTATATTTATATACAAGAATTCACTAACCCAAGATAGCTCACTTTCCTCTAGAGAAGAGATGCATAAACAGACAAAATAGAAGGAAGCAGCTATACCATACACTTGTGCAGGATTAGTGGAAAAAGAAAATTACAACAAGAATAAAGAAAAACTAGAAACGTCTACCTACAGGGAAAAACCTTTTCAAAACCATAATTTCACCACTAGGGTCTATACATATCTCTCTGCAATGCACTGCACCACAATTGCCTTGCTGGTAACCATGATTTTGCATGAAACCGGACAATCTGAAAATTGAAGAAGGTCATTAACTATTAAAATACTAAGAATACAGTACATACTTTTATCCCTTCTAAAGAGAAACAAAAAATTCCATATTCAGGACGTTAGAAGTGAAGACTAGACTAATAATTATACATTTAGGCATGTTTTTTATTTTTACAGAACCTTACATCTAAGAACTCACTACCAGTGCCTGTGCCCGTGCCCCTGCCCGTGCCAACAGGCACCACAGGAGCTACTATTAGAAATAAAAATTGACTGAGGGAACAGAAGATGAACCTGTGCCAGACAAATCAGGTAAAGTTTTGATGCAATTCCATTCTGCTTTCACGCTGCCAACTTGGTAAACTCTGGAAGCACAAAATTAAATGAGTATCAACCAACAAGTATCATGGGAAATGAAATTTTGATATAATATTCAGGAGAGGATGAGCTTGTGTGACTACAGAGAAAGGGAGGACATAAGTTTTCTGGCAATTTTACTAAACACGTGTTCTTTGGAATTTTAGTTTTGAGGCATCCAACATTACTACTAAAAATCTCCAGACAGCTTTATAAGCATTATATTGAAATGGGATGTGCATACAACAGTATTTAAGTTTCAGCCCAGAGAACTATCTTATGCCAAGACTGTATATGGAGACCTTAAGAGCACCTATCGTATATCTGAGCCTGCAATTGCAAGGTAACTCCCACTATGGTCGAAATCCACTGAAAGAAAAAAGAACAGAATTAAAGCTGCTGTACATAGCTCTTCATGATAACTAACTCTGATCACAAGACAGTAAATTTTTGCTTGTTCACTTTCGTTCTTTTTCCTTAGCTCTAAAGTTGCCACCATGAAAAGCAAGGAGTGTGTTGGGGAAACTAGTTTACATAGACAAAACAGTAAATGGGAGTATTATGCCAAAACATCAGATATATTGCTCGTTCCTAAAAAAGAGCCAATAGGAGACAAGCTAATATAAAGCCAAGTAGGGTCTGTTATCAAGATATTACATACCAGAGTTAGTTGGTGTGTTTTGATCATATAATTCAAATGAACGGAAGTTCTTCAATTTGCTGAGAGCCCACAACTTAACACCATCATCTGCAGCAGTCTGCAGTTAAAAAATAAATCAGATCATGGAATTCATGGCCATCAACCTAATGTGCATATTTGACTAAGTGCTTACTGCAAGGAAGTAACCATTTTCCGAGAAAGATATGGCTGTTACTGCCCCAGTGTGTCCATCAAAGTTGGCAACATAGTTGAATAAATAGAAAGTGGTTTTAAGAAATGAAGACAAAGAAAATATCTAAAAACATAAGTTCAGTTCTCATAACATAGTTTCTAAATACCCGACTCTTCACATCCCAAGTTCTAACAGTAGCTCCTGTGGTGCCTGTTCTAAGGATGAGACCATCAGGATGAAAAGCAGCAGATGTAAAACCATTCAAGACTAACCAATGGTATGGGATGCTAAAGATATGTGTTTGCTGGACCCTTTCTAATAGAATTTAGACAGTATTGATGCAATAATGTAGCAAATCTTGAAAAAAAAAAATGACCATTAGAAGCACACAATTCAAGTATTCAACCATATATCGTGAACCATAAGAAACATCTTCATGTATACCTATAAATGCACTTGGTAATTAAAAGTAACAATCTGAAAATATGGGATTTGAAGCAAAATTAATTTTTCCTAATTCATTATGCAATTCTTGCAATAATGTAAATTACGATTAAGATAAAAAAGATTTAGAAAAAAGACCAACTTACTTCTTCCCCAAGAACTAATTTTGGAAGTTGCAAGTGAAAACCTTAATAATCACTCTCTCCTATAAACCTTTACCACAAAAGAGAAAAAAATAATTAAATTCAACCACATTCAACCCCGAAACTTAATTATTTAGAAAAAATGAATTTACGAACAAATTATGAGAAGGGACACCATAATTTTAAAAAATCCATAAATTAATTAATATTTTCAAGGAAAAAGAAAGCATGTGGAGGCAAACTATGCTACAACAAAGAAAGAATTACATTAAAGCTTTACTGACCAGCAATAAAATCATTAAACCTGAATGGTGATGGAGAAAGTTTAACAATCATAATAATGCACATCCCATAATACCAATGCAAAACCAGAAGGAAATTTGAAACTGGTGATGGTAAAAGCTAGAGAGGAAAATTGAAATATGAGGACAGGAGAAAAGAATGTGACCGTTGTGTAATGTGTACTAAGAAACCCAGATATAAATTGAGACCCAAAGAAAAATATGACCATTGTGAGAGTTGAGATTGAAAGATTTTACATTTTAAAAAAAATTGAAAATTGAGGCACTGGAATTGGACCCATTTAGACCAGGTTTGGCTGAGGCGCAATTTTAAATTGTTGTGTAAAAAAAAGGATTTTTTTTTTTTTTTTTTCATTTTGTACTTCATTAACTTCAAAATCTCAACAAACCCGTCACTATATTCACCACAAAGTTTCAATATGATCCTCTATAAACAGCATAAGAATGAAAAAGCCAAAACCCTTTTAAACCCAACAATTTAATCCGATAATAACTCATGAAAATATTCAAAACATCCAATTGAATCCAAAAAAATAAAAAAAGAAGAGGAAACTTTTGCATATAATAAAAATAAGGAGAAAATTTAGAAATTACCCTCCGTTTGATAACGTAATCCTCTTCGTTTTCTTGTCGATTCAAGATCCCCAAATTGATGAATAGATTTAATACAGTGATGAAAAAATAGGCGGAGCAGATGAATGAATGAATAAATATTTCTAAAGCCAAAGGCAATACACTGCATTTTAATGATCTGAATGAATAATTTTTTTTTTTTTTTTGTCTAACCAAGCCAATACACAGCGTTCAATGAAATCTGATGGTTTTTAAGGTGTAAGTTTGGTGTCTCAACTTGGAAAGGCCATAACTTTGCGCTCGGTTGTCCGTTTGAGGTGATTTTTTTTAATCCATGTAACATGTTAAGTAGTTAAAGGCTACTCGATGCATTAAGTCAATATTGTGGACAAGTTTTTTTATATCATTTTTTTAAATTTCTTCTTGGATGTGAAATGCCTACAATATCACATACCTCTTTTACAAAAGTATTCAAACAAAATCTCGTCAGTACTTTATTTTCAACATTCCAATTAGTAAACTTCAGCACTTAAAATTTTAACATTAAAAGTTGAACACTTCAATTTTCAATTTATTAAACACCAACAGAGATTTCATAAATAGGCTTGTCATCATCTATTTGGAGTTTTTTCTTTCTTTTTGTTGTGTGTGGGAGAGGGGGGGGGGGGGTTCAGAAATATATTATTACTACTTTTCTGAGTTTCACTATAATTCTAAATGGAGGTCATTAGTTTTCTCTCTAGTTCAACTACGCTGCATGGACTTGGGAATGGCTTCGGTGATATAGGAATTTAGAAATGATGCAATAACGCTTTCTGATTAAGAATCTAGGTAATAAAATATAAAAAGCATACCACATTATTGAATTTTAGCAAGAAAAAGGATATCAATGAAGGTTTTTGCAGGTGAGTAGATGTTACCTTACTACGAGCCAAGCTACCCCACACAGTAGACAAACCCGGATAAACTAGGGGTTGACGACCACCAAAGTCATGAAAAGCATAATCTACATAGTTAACTAGAGAGCGGTTTTGTTCAGCATCATAATCTGACTCTTGCTGCACCCTTGAAATAAATAAATAAAAGATTGCACATGCTAAAAGAAGAAAATAATGTCCAAATTTCAATAGAAAACCAGAACAAAGAATGCTCATTGCCTTAAACAGTGTATAAAGCACATGCTATCAGTTCAAACAACAAAGATGATAGAGGAGTTTGTTTGAAACACATAAGATAAAATAGACAGTATGGCAGTAATTAGAAGTTTATTGAGCTAGTGCACATGTGCATTCCCGAATGTACTAAAGACTGGGTACAAAAATAACAAGACAATGGTAATTTTTGTTTAAACATTGATAAGTGTAGTACAAGTATTATCTAACCATCTGTGAATCAGATAAACGAGAGCATACCTGGTTAGGATATTAACCATGGCTCTGAATACAGCAACCTGAAGCAATGAACCAACATGAGACAGCAGCATATACAGTAAGCAAACCAGTACAACATGGAGAAGCTAAATAATCATATGCTAGAGGAAAGGTTTAGAGGGAGATGGGGCACAAATTTTTAAGTCGGATTGATAAAAAAATGGAAAAATTTAGTTGAAACCTGAAGGGTTTCTCCAGCATTCCCTATAAGATAAAGAAGCATATCCAGAACTGGGTGAAGAGACTGAAGCAAAGCAGTGGAATCAACATTCTTTAAGCTGCTAATTGACTGCAACATATCAAGAGTTTCATGTCATGTGTACATAAATGTGCAATGCAATTTTGAGAATATTCATGATACTTGTCTTTGGTAACATAAGAAGTAAGAATGAGAACAGCCTGCCTAATTTAGAAGCCTGAACCACCTTTCACTTCTAACTCCCTCTCTTTGGGTGGGGGTGGGGGATGTCATGGAAGAGAGGTATGAGCAATCATACTTATAGCCTGTTCATCCTTATTTTCCAGCCCACTACAACTTCAATGGGGTTGTTCCACTTTATGATTGCAACTCTTACCATTACAACCAATACCAAGTTTCCAAATTGCAAACTTCAAATGCCTTTTGCAAGTGAACAAAAAAGTGATAAAAACAAAAGAATTCTATTTGTATATATGTAGAGTTAATAAAATCTAGAATTGGGCTCTCTATTTGTTGTTTGTTAGGTCAACTTGGAAACTAACATTGACTACTCATTATAGCCTGTTCATCCTTATTTTCCAGCCCACTACAACTTCAATGGGGTTGTTCCACTTTATGGTTGCAACTCTTACCATTACAACCAATACCAAGTTTCCAAATTGCAAACTTCAAATGCCTTTTGCAAGTGAACAAAAAAGTGATAAAAACAAAAGAATTCTATTTGTATATATGTAGAGTTAATAAAATCTAGAATTATTTGTTGTTTGTTAGGTTAACTTGGAAACTAACATTGACTACTCATTATGGCAGCATGTGCCAGGCACGTAGTAGGAATTTTCATAAAGACATTTTCCTTTGAGTTACTTTTAGAGGTTTTTTTTTTCCCAACCGGGGGAAGGGAGGATTCAAACCCAGCTCTCTAAACAAGACTCATAAACAATAAATTGTCTTCTCCACATACCTCATTGTCTGTTCCATGGCCAAGCTGGCCGTACTGGGGAAGCCCTACAGTTCTACAAACCAAAGAACAAGTGTGCAAATCAGTGAAAAAGTGCAAAGAATCAGGAACTATAAACAATGAAAGTAAGCCAAGAAATAAAACTAAAAGGACCACAAACCATACAATATTAAAGTTACGGCAGCATGGATAGCCTTTATTTTGGGGAAGACCCAGCAACTAAATCAAAACTCTGTTGTTGAGAAAAACTGGATTGCCTTATTTGGTTCGATATCTCAACTAAACCACGAACCCTCGTAGAATCAAGATAACAACTAATATATGGCTATCATCAAATAGGAAAGGAAAAAGGGACAACAGATTGAAACATAAATACGAACTTGAGGCATTGAAGATATCCGAAGCAACCATAATCGAGGTTTTGCAAAGAGCACTTCTTGGGTTCTTCATTGCCTTTACCACTACCAACATCACCTTCTCTCTGGCATAATCACATACATTTTATCAACATAAAAACCCACCACCACTAAAACCCATTAAAAATCCAAATTTTATAATGTTCTCCATTTTCGCTAAAATCACATCCTTCTCCCTACTAATCCTATTTTCCTCAAGCTTTATGCCGCATTTCCTAAAGATCATTTTTAATCCTATATTCCACAAAGTTGACATTTTTAAATCCAACACCATTAATCTAATTACTTATTTACTTCCTACTGATCCTATATTAATCCTATAAAAAGTTGACATTCCTTTCCATACTAATCCTATACAATTTCCTGTGATAAAGGAATGACATGCAGCAAAAAAAGGAAAAAATAAACAAGTAGGAATAATGGAGAGACAAAGAACTTTAATCAGAGCATTTTAGAATTTTTTTAAGTAGTTTCAACAAAGATTACCTTTCCAATACTGTGTGATGAGTAAAGCTGAAGCAAACGCATGCATAATCCATGTAACAGAAGCAGTTTCTTGAGCCTTTAGGTACGATATTTGTCCATCCACCCAGTCAACAATAAATTTAAGAAGCAGGTATATAACTGCAGACAATGCAATGATAAAAGATTAGTATAAATACTCCCTATGTTTCTAATGAAAAATTTAATTACAGGTTACACATGAATAGGAAAAAGCAGAATTGGTTCAATGGGGCTGCAGGAAGTCATCAGATACCAAAAATGCTAAGAAGAAAAACTAAATCTCTTGTTGAGATGTGAAGAAGCGGATAACAAAACATGCTTAAGTAAATTCCAATAAAATGATATTAACATAGCTCAAGAACAAGGTTTCTTAAGCAACAGATACCGACATAATGCTGCCAATTAGCTACAATAAACTGGCTTGATTGAGTGGAAGATTTTTATAAGGAGCCAACTAACAATTAGAGAACTACTTAAGTGAGACAATAAACTTGTAGTTTTGAGGATAAATTAAAGTAGGTGAAAGATGTGTACACTGACCTAAAATATCCAAAATTGCTACCATAATTGCACCATTATCTACCAATGAGAGTATCCAGAAGGTGCTATCACTTCACCCAAGATCCCACAATTGGACAGAATAGAAAATTTCCCTCATATATAATGAAATTCAAACACCAAATTAATGCAAAGTCTAATGGAGTTATATAAGATATAACCAGTTAGAACATGAAAAAAAACAAAACCAATGCAAAATCTAATGGTTATAGAAAATATTACCAGCTAGAACATGATGCATCACAAAACCAAGCAATCTAGGGTATTTTTTCAAAATATCCATTGTTTAACGCTCTCCCAACAAAAATGGTTGTGCTGTGAAGAAACTGGAAAGAACAACTCTCTCTACAAAGTGAGAACAGAAAAACAACAGTAAAAGCTTTGAATTGAGAGGAAAATTGAAACTGGTAATGGTAAAAGCTAGAGAGGAAAATTGAAATATGGGAGTAGAAGAAAAGAATGTGACCGTTGTGTAATGTGTACTAAGAAACCCAGATATAAATTGAGACCCAAACAGAAATATGACCGTTGTGAGAGTTGAGATTGATAGATTTTATTTTTTATTTTTTTTTAAAATTGAAAATTGAGGCCCTGGAATTGGACCCATTTAGATACCAGATTTGGGTCCGGTGAGTCGCAGCTGGAATTGGACCGAAACAAAAGTCTTCTTCCACAATTTAACAGTATAAAATTAATTATTCCTACTCATAAATTCAAATTAACAATTAAAAAATAAATAAACTGTGCATGTGATCATCACTAATCAACTATAAATTAGGCGAACCTGAAACTGCCATTGAATTAGATAACCCCCAAGCTTCCGAGATGACGAATCCCCGGGCTGACTCCCACCAGACAGAGACAACGGCTTGATAATGGGTAACAAAACCCCACAAGCTGTGGCACTAGTACTAGGCATCGCCGGCGCAACCAAGGCCTCACTCAAAGTCAACCCATAAGACAATCCCAACGTGCTTTTTCACAACCATTTGACGAAATAAGTAGCTATCCCCAAGCCCCGTTTTTACGAACCCACGAGCGAAGAAGTAAATGACCCTAAACCAAATGACTTCGTTGGTGAAGGCACTGAAGGCGGTTGTAAACAGCAGCGTTCAGGTGACGATGGAAGTTGTAAGGCCTAAAAAAGCCCATGCCCCGACGGGTAAGGGGCTTAAGACGAGACCGGCGATTGTGGATAAAAAGATGCGAGGAGTTGCCTGGGTTTTGGGGTTACTTCGACGGGTTTGGGGACGAGGAAATGAACAATGAGGCTGCGATGTGAAGAATGAAATAGAATAAGAATCTGAATCCTCATTGTGGATAACAATGAGGCCTATGGAAATTGAGATAAAGAAAGAAAGGAGTTTGGCTCCTTGAGGAGGAGATAGGAGGGTGGGGAATGCAGCGGATGGGGAAATGGATGGTTGCGATGATTTAGAGGTGGGTTTAGAGCGGAAGTGCAGGGAAGTGCGAGAGGTAAGTGAGAAGGGAGCGGTTGTGGCGGTGGAGAAGCAGTGGAGGGCTAAGCTCTCCATTGTTTGGATGGGGCAGAAAAAGGAAGAGAAACGACTGAGTTTGGTTTTTAAAATCAAAGTCTGAGGAAGGATGAGTATGACTTTTCAATGTAAATTAAAAGGATGAGTGTGGCTTTTAAGCCAATATGTTGCGTTTTAACCATCTGAATGAATAAATAAATATTTATAAAATCAAGTCAAGAGTCAAGACGTTGCGTTTAATGAAATCTTAGGGTGATTTTTTTTTTTAAAGGGTTAATATATAAATTAGTCTCTGTATTTTAGGTCCTTTCTCTGTTTGGTATTTGAAGAAATTTTTTTGTAACTTTGGTACTCGAACTTTCATGCCGTCATTCATATTGATCATTTGCCTAACACAGTTAGTTAATAGTTGACTAGAAAAAAAAAAATCAAAACATGACACGTGGCAAAATTATCACATCACTAGTGTCACGTCATCATGAAAGAAAAAAATTCAAAAAATTATAAAAACCAAAATTAAAAAATACCTTTTTTTATAAGAAAAAAAATCAAAATTCTAATTTTTTTTTTTAAATTTAGAAATTAAAAAAATTATAAAAATGACAAAAAAATTATAAAAAATCAAAAGATAAATCTGAAAATTTTAAAATTAAAAATAATATTAATTTTTTTTTTAAATATAGAAATTTCAAATTCAAAATATATATATATAAATTCAAAATTTAAATAAAATTTAAATTTAAAAATAGAAAATATATATTTTTTAATTTTTTCATTTTTATTAAAAATATTCAAATTTATTTTCTTTTTTTCTTTTTTTTTCCTAGATTTTTAAATATATATATATATATAAAGTTTTCAATTTTCATAATTTATTTTAAAATTTGGTTTTTTATTTTTATAATTTTTTTAAAAAACAAAATGAGATTTTCAAATTTTTAATTTTGATTTTGATTTTTTTAAAAAGTTTTTATTTTATTTTTATAATTTTTATTGATTTTGTTTTTATTTTTTTGAATTTTTTTCTTTCATGATGACGTAGCACTAATGATGTGACAGTTTTGCCATGTGTCAAGCTCTGATTGAGTTTTTTTGTGACAGTTTTGCCATGTGTCAAGCTCTGATTCGGTTTTTTTTTTTGCTTAGTCAATCATTAATTAACAATGTTAGGACAAAAAGCCAATATGAATGGTGACATGAAAGTTCGAGTACCAAAATGATAAAAAATTTCTTCGGATACCAAACGGACAAAAGGCATAAAGTACAAAAGCTAATTTATATATTAACCATTTTTTTAATCCATGTAACTTTTCGAGATTTACATGTTGAAAAACAGTCAAAGACGGTTTGTCGCTGATTTCGTCTCAAAAAACATTGTTATCAATTTTTTTTTTTTTAGTAAAATTTAAAACATTGAATTTGCTCTCTTTTTATTTTTCGAGATTAAAATTCAATTGTATTATACAAGAACATAAGGAAAAAAGAAGTTGCAAGTACAAAAATCGCAACAACTCATGCAATAAAATATGACAGATCTTTCTGATGTTTATGTTGCAATGAAATGCATAAGTTAATTACAATGCAAGAAGTAAGAAGGAAATGAGCAAACCCAAGCAACAAGCAAGCAAAACACCATGGATGCCAATTGATAGAGCTCATTAGTCTGTGCAAATAAATATTTGTATCAATAAATATCCACATAGATTAAAGATTGAACCAAAAAATACACATTACTTGAGATGATAGGCTTATCATGAGCTTAAGAAACCATGGCACACAAGTCCGAGATAATATTGTCAAAATGGCCAGAAATGTGACTAAAATCAAATCTTTATAGGAGATGTAGTGTACCTTACAATCTGTGGTTTGTCATAGACCCAACATTTGGTTATTTGGTTTCCTTTTAACAGAATCACTGCCAAAAAAATAGCAGTACTGCACGTTCATCCAAATTTTGTTTTCGCTACATAATTCTTGAAAATAGCAAACTATTAGCTCAATTGGTTTAGAGAGTAATGCAAATAACAGGAAGGTGCGAGAAACAAATTTTTTTTTGCTCCCATTGACTGTTGAGATTGGTTTAATATGAACAAATGATCCACTATTGGAGCAGCGAGCACAGGTAAGAATCCTGCATTTACCATCAACGTGGATAAAAATACAGTATCTGGAATATAGCAGGGAATGAAAGAACAGGAAAGTTTTAGAAATATACCCGTTCCAAGACATCTGAATGAGGATTTCGATCAAAATAGAGTGGAATGCTTCACTGGAAGGGAGGGAAAAGAACAGTAACCAAGATCTGTAAAAACATAACAATGCTGATACATCAAAACCAAAAGCAAAATCACCAATCATCATGATGCGAGTAGAAAAATCAACATTAAGAATTTGGGGAAAAAGTTGGGATTTAGAGATAAGAGAGAGAAAAAGAAGATGAAGAGAAAGAGAAAGAGAGAAGAGTGGAGAAGAAATATATTGACTAGAGAACTGTTCTTGAAAACAATTTTAAGGGATACTTTGATATGAGATGTGCTACCATTGTTGTTGAAGTCAAAGGACATCACTGTGTTGTTAAGTCACTGTTGTTGTTGCAAAAATGTTAAACAAGATAAAAATTTTGAAGTTTTCTGCCCTAGTTTAGTATATTGATTGTCACATCTTCGCTATATACCTTTTGATTTGTGATAAACAAATGAGCCTAACTCTTCTTATTTCATCATTTCCAAGGTTCCCTTGATTCTCAGAGGTGCGAATGACTATATGCTCGATGAGATGGAGAGAGCTCTACATGATGCTTTATCTATTGTGAAGAGGTTTGATGATTTCCAAGTTTCTCCATCACCATTCAGGTTTAATGATTTTATTGCCGATCAGTAAAGCTTTAATGTAATTCTTTGTTTGTTGTAGCATATTTTGCTTCCATATGCTTTCTTTTTCCTTGAAAAGATTAATTAATTTATGGATTTTTTAAAATTATGGTGTCCCTTCTCATAATCTGTTTGTAAATTCATTTTTTTCAAAATAATTAAGTTTCGGGGTTGAATGTGGTTGAATTTAATTATGTTTTTCTCTTTTGTGGTAAAGGTTTATAGGAGAGAGTGATTATTAAGGCTTTCACTTGCATCTTCCAGCATTAGTTCTTGGGGAAGAAGTAATAGATATAAGCCTTAATAATCACCAAAGGGAGCAGTGACTGAGTTTACTATTTATTTATTAAGTAATAGATATAAGCCTCCTTTTGAGTATTATTACATGTGTTAAGAAAATATAATCACCAAAGATTCTTACATGTTTTAATAGGCTTATAATTAACTTAAGAATTCACACATATATATCTATTAATGTTTTTGAGTTAAAAAGTGCTTAATTAGTCTTTTATCTTTATATATATATATATATATATATATATATATATCTCTCAAAGATCAACTGTGAATTGCGTTTGTTTTTTCCAGGTTTGGTGCATGCAAGCTCAAAAGCATATGGAGATGAATAAAGAAAAAAAAAATTTAAAAAGGAAAAAGGTGCCTTATCTGCCTTGCTTTTGTTCTTTTGAGCCATGCTTCAAATCTTCATTTAGCTGAGGTTCATACTCCATTGCTTTAATCTTTATTTAATTGAAGTTACTACTGCATATGTGGCTGACTCTCTTTCTCTCTTCACCCCCACCATCCTGTCACCATGAGGTTGCCCATCCCCTCAATTTATCTGACCGATGAATTTACTTAATTTAGAAGTGTTGTTAAATGCATCATACAATATTATGTGAAAGCAAAAATTTCAGTTTTTGTTTCTTTTCTTTTTTTCTCTTTCTTTGGCTTGCGTACTTGACAATATTGCTGAAATTTTTCTCATTTCTGTAGGATAAACTTTACCTGCTACTTCTTGGCACAACAGCTCTTAGTGTGGTATGTGAGCCATTATATCCCCTTGCATTTGGCATTGTATTGTCTTCAAGGAAAAAAATGACATATGAGAATCTACATGGTTTTATTACTCTGATTGTGAGTACTGAACATGCAACTGGAGGGTAGTTTGAATCTGTGCAACTGCAATAAATGTCTTCCTGCAGTTGTTTCTTCTACTTATAGGTTCAAAAACAATATTCTATCAGAAACGATGCAATTGGTTGAAGCATTTCTGATCAGAATGGAACTTTTACTTTTAAGATACCTGATTTAGCTGCAACTACCCAATTTGATGAAGTTCTTTCATTGTTAAAATAGCATTCTACTATAAAGTACTGAACATAATTTCTATTAAGATTTTAATTTGTGCTTCATTAAATAACCTGCAGGTGACTACTCCATTGCTTTTCAAGCTGATTCCAGCTGTTGTTCATCTTGGTCTGCTCTTGCGGGTGGTTCCCCCTAATAGTCCTACTGAGGTAATCATTTCCTTAACTTCTCCCTTTTGATTTCTCTATGTCCAATGCAGTTGATCTGTAACTTTTACTTACCCATTCCAGTTCATAATTTTTTTGAAGTGAGATTTACATCCTCTATGGGCAAGGGGCAGCAGGCAGCGGGCAGAGGGCAGTGGTAAACCTCTATGAACTGCATATTGACTGAGTATTTGAATTGGTGAAAATTTTTAGTATATTACAGTGAATATGAATCTTGAGCTGGTAGGATAGTTTCTCTCTCAATTTGGATAGAGAAAAGTGCTTGTTCAAGGAATCACTTTTACAAATATTTTCCTTGCATATATAAGTTGATTCTTTTCACTCTCGCCAGGACTGCTTTGTCTATTATGCTTCCAGGTTTTCAAATTTTTGATGGAAAGGAATAATATAAGTGCTCTTCATGGTCAGGTTACAATTGGAACTCTTATCCTACAGGTATTTATTTCTTGGTCACCACATCAGTTAAAAGAATATTTACTTCACTTGTGCTTTGATACTTAGTTTAGTTTTTTTTCTTTTTTTTTCATGATTTTTAAAACATTGAACTTGCTTATTTTTCTATTTTTTGAACCTAAATTCAATTTTATTGTACGAGAGCATACTATAATTTATACGGATTTGATCCGTGCATGAGAAGAGCTCGGACCGATCGAAACGTTCGGACCGACCGGATCGTTTGTGCCGACAGGACCGTCCGGACCGCCCGGATCGCCCGGACCGAACGGTCTGCCCGACCTGTCCAGACCGACAGGATCGTCCGTCCCGACCGGACCGTCCGGACCACCCGGACCCACCGAATTGATCGGACCCACCAGACCGTCCGAACCGACCGGACTGTCCGGACCGACCAGACCGACCGGACCGAGCGGACCGTCTGGACCGACTGGACCGCCCGGACCGTCGGGACCGATCGGATCGTCCGGACCGCCCGGACCGAGCGGACCGCCCGGACCACCCGGACCATCCCGATCGATCGTACCGCCCGGACAGATCGGACCGCTCGGACCGATCGGACCGTCCGGACCGCCCGAACCGCTCGGACCGTCCGGATCGACCGGACCGTCTGGACCCACCAGTCCGTCCGGACCGCCCGTACCTTCCGGACCGATCGGACCGGCCGGATTGACCAGACCGTCCGGACCAACCGGACCATCCGGACCGACCGGACCGTCCGAACCGACCGGACCGACCGCACCGACCAGACCGACCGGACGGATCGGATCGACCAACTAGGCAAGGCTATTAATTTTTTATAAAAAAACATCGTTTTGGCTATTAATTTTAGTTTTTTTGCTTTTTTTCATGATTTTTAAAACATTGAACTTGCTTATTTTTCTATTTTTCGAGACTAAATTCAATTTTATTGTACGAGAGCATACTATAATTTATACGGATTTGGTCCGTGCTTGAGAAGAGCTCGGACCGATCGAACCGTTCGGACCGACCGGATCGTCCGAGCCGATAGGACCGTCCGGACCGCCCGGATCGCCCGGACCGAACGGACCGCCCGACTCGTCCGGATCGACCGGATTGTCCGGCCCGACTGGACCGTACGGACCGCCCGGACCCATCGAACCGATCGGACCCACCGGACCGTCCGAACCGGCCGGACCTACCGGACCGCCAGACCGACCGGACCAATAGGACCGACCGGACCGTCCGGACCGACTGGACCGTCCGGACCGACCGGACCGTCCGAAGGCGGTTTGTCGTCGGTTTTTTTCAAAAAAACATCGTTTAGGCTATTAATTTTAGTTTTTTTTTCAAGATTTTTAAAACATTGAACTTGCTTATTTTTCTATTTTTCGAGACTAAATTCAATTTTATTGTACGAGAGCATACTATAATTTATACGGATTTGATCCGTGCATAAGAAGAGCTCGGACCGATCGAAACGTTCGGACCGACCGGATCGTCTGGGCCGACAGGACCGTACGGACCGCCCGGATCGCCCGACCCATCCGGACCCACAGGATCGTCCGTCCCGACCGGACCGTCCGGACCGCCTGGACCCACCGAATTGATCGGACCCACCAAATCGATCGGACCCACCGGACCCACCGGACCATTCGAACCGATCGGACCGTCCGGACCGACTAGACCGACCGGACCGATCGGACCGACTGGACCGCCGGACTGTCAGGACCGTCGGTACCGACCGGACCGCCCGGACCGCTCGAACCGACCGGACCGTCCGGACCGACCGGATCGATCGGACCGCCCGGACCGCCAGGACCGATCGGACCGACCGGACCGACCGAAACGCTCGGACCGTCCGGATCGACCGGACCGTCTGGACCCACCAGTCCGTCCGGACCGCCCGTACCGTCCGGACCGACCGGACCGGTCGGACCGCCCGTACCGTCCGGACCGACCGGACCGGTCGGACCGGCCGGATCGACCGGACCGTCCGGACCGACCGGACCGTCCGGACCGACCGGACCGTCCGAACCGACCGGACCGACCGGACCGACCAGACCGACCGGACGGATCGGATCGACCAACTAGGCAAGGCTATTAATTTTTTATAAAAAAACATCGTTTAGGCTATTAATTTTAGTTTTTTTTTTTATGATTTTTAAAACATTGAACTTGCTTATTTTTATATTTTTCGAGACTAAATTCAATTTTATTGTACGAGAGCATACTATAATTTATACGGATTTGATCCGTGCTTGAGAAGAGCTCGGACCGATCGAACCGTTCGGACAACCCGGATCGTCCGAGCCGATAGGACCGTCCGGACCGCCCGGATCGCCCGAGCCGAACGGACCGCCCGACCCGTCCGGATCGACCGGATTGTCCGGCCCGACCGGACCGTACGGACCGCCCGGACCCACCGAATCGATCGGACCCACCGGACCGTCCGAACCGACCGGACCGTCCGGACCGACCAGATCGACCGGACTAATCGGACTGACCGGACCGTCCGGACAGTCCGTACCGCCCGGTCCGTCCGGACCTCCCGGACCGTCCGGACCGACCGGACCGACCAGACCGACCGGACCGCCCGACCGGACCGCCCGACCGACCGGACCAATAGGATCGACCGGACCGTCCGGACCGACCGGACCGATCGAACCGTCCGGACCGACCGGACCGTCCGGACCGACCGGACCGTCCGGACCGACCGGACCGCCCGGACCGACGGACCGTCCGGACCGATCGGACCTTCCGGACCGTTCGGACCGTCCGGACCGTCCGGACCGCCCGTTCCGTCCGAAGGCGGTTTAGGGTTTAGGGTTTAGGGTTTAGGGTTTAGGGTTTAGGGTTTAGGGTTTAGGGTTTAGGGTTTAGGGTTTAGGGTTTAGGGTTTAGGGTTTAGGGTTTAGGGTTTAGGGTTTAGGGTTTAGGGTTTAGGGTTTAGGGTTTAGGGTTTAGGGTTTAGGGTTTAGGGTTTAGGGTTTAGGGTTTAGGGTTTAGGGTCTATACCAAAAATCCATATGTCCAAACCAGAATATGCTTGAGCAGTGTGCTTGTTTGAGTGACCATTCTGTTGTGTTTGAAGAATCTCCATCAGATTGGATTGAAGCACCATTGGATGCATAGCCACCTTCCAAGAACAAAAGGAAGCGAATGTATATCAAGCAAAATCCTACAGGCTTTAAACTGTAACAAGTAAATTTGCCCTGAGAGGTTGAAAAAATAGATGGGGCAAGAATGAACAACAGCAACCAAAAGTTAATTCTTTGCAAGGATGCAGTTATAAAACCAGGTAAATAAGCATCTGGATTTGACAATTATCTCAGCACTAACATTCCTTTACAATGCCAATCATGAAATTGCTATATTACAAAAGCCAAATTTAAAGAACAAGTGTGCAAATCAGTGAAAAAGTGCAAAAAAATCAGGAACTACAATGAAAGTAAGCCAAGCAACAAAACTAAAAGAACCACAAACCATACAGTATTAAAGTTACGGCAGCATGGATAGCCTTTATTGTGGGGAAGACCCCAGCAGCCAAATCAAAACTTTGTTGTTGAGAAGAACTGGGTTGCCTTATTTGGTTCAATATCTCAAGTAACCACGAACCTCCGTAGAATCTAGATAACAGCTCTAATATGGCTATCATCAAATAGGAAAGGAAAGAGGGATAACAGATTGAAACATAAATACGAACCTAAGGCATTGAAGATATCCGAAGCAGCCATAATCGAGGTCTTGCAAAGAGCACTTCTTGGGTTCTTCATTGCCTTTACCACATCAGCTTCTCTCTGGCATAATCACATACATTTTATCAGCATAAAAACCCACCACCAAAAAGGCAAAAAAAAAAAAAAAAAAATTAGAATCTTACAAGCTTGGAAGCAGTAGGGTGGAGTGATATAAAGAGAAACGCCTAGCCTCATTAATGACTTGCAAACCTTAACCCAATCCTTTGAATCAAACCCTTCAAGTAAGCTCTGAAAATTTCAAATAAATTTATACAAATAAAAACCAATCAGAACCATGAAATTGCAATAGGGTTTACTTTTAGTATAGTGAAAATGGGAATTACTTGGATATTGGATTCAGGGTCTTGAAAGGGTTTGAGATTCTCGGAAGAGATGTAATCAACGGAGGCATCTGCAGATGGTGGTAAAGGAGTCTTGTTCTCGTCATTTACACAAAAATCTGATGGTTTTTTCTGTGTTGGAACCAACACTTTGGCTTGTTTCTTGGGCCTTTCTGGTGTAATAAGGCTCAATGCCATTTTTGCTATGAATCTGAAAGCAGAGTAGATTTAAAGTGGAGGAAGAGGGATTTGAGACAAAATTTTGCCATATAATCGTGCGTCTCAATCTGCAAACAGAAAAAGCCAGATATATTCAATCAGAAGAATCTAACAACACTTTGGCAAGATTGCATAGCACATAAAATCATTACTGATCATATCCATACGAGGGTAACTAGAAGTGTCATTCCTTCAACTGATATATATGCTTTTACTAGATAAGAGGAAGGAGTGCAGGAAACATACCTGAGTAACATAAGGGTTAAACTTTAATCCAAGAGAAGTCACAAACTCTTCTGCAATTTGAGGCCAGTTAATATTAGGATATGCAAGAAGATGGGCATTGTAATTCCCAACTGCACCAGCAAACTTGCCCATCATCTCAACTTGAGAAATTTCTTGCCTTTCTCTGCTTAGTCTGACAGAAAAAACGGCATCTCCTTTCCTTAAGTTGTAGGTGAAGCTGGCTGAAAGAAACCGAAAGATTTAAGTGATAAAGTAATAACTGCTATTTCTAGACCAAGTAATATTAAGGAAACAATAAAGAAAATTTAAGCAATCTTGGGATAATATAGTGATCAACTTGACACTCCAATGATTAGTGCATGAATCAAAATATCATTCCCTGAGTGGCTGATGAATCAAGAAAACAAAATATTATTTTACAAACTCAACAAATAAATGCAACATTTTGCATTCCATTGTAAAAAAAGTAATGTTAGCGCACAGAAGTTTCAAATCAAGATGCATTCCATGAAATCGAATGCAAACCAAATTATCCAGTCTATAGGAGAGGAGAAATCATCAAAATGAAACATAAAATAAAGAGAGAAAATGAAATTAACCTTCAACAAGCATCTCGTGTTCTCAACCTGATAGTGACCAAGAAGGCAAAGCACAACAGATTTCTTTGGAAATTTTGTTGCAATTGAGGCCAGATAAGTGACAACTTCAATAACTTGTTGCTGGACCTGCATTGTTGCAGAGCAAAGATACAGAATACATAAGCCTTTGTCTGACATTAGTATTTAATCTAGGGATACACATTCTAGAACATATTTGGAGGGAAGATAGGTCTAAATACATACCTCATAAAGAACATACTTAATAGGAGGCTCAACCTTCATCTCCTCAAGCTCAAATAAGTGAAGCTTCCACTGTTGAATGCAAAATGAAATCATACTTAGTTGTAAGTAAATGATGTATAATGGTAAGTCAAGAATAAGCCAGTCACTTGTCAGAAATGGATTCATCTCCCATCCAACTGGAAATTGCACAGCTTATTTGATAAAAATTCAAACCAACTGAAGGACCAAAATGACTATATTTATATACAAGAATTCACTAACCCAAGATAGCTCACTTTCCTCTAGAGAAGAGATGCATAAACAGACAAAATAGAAGGAAGCAGCTATACCATACACTTGTGCAGGATTAGTGGAAAAAGAAAATTACAACAAGAATAAAGAAAAACTAGAAACGTCTACCTACAGGGAAAAACCTTTTCAAAACCATAATTTCACCACTAGGGTCTATACATATCTCTCTGCAATGCACTGCACCACAATTGCCTTGCTGGTAACCATGATTTTGCATGAAACCGGACAATCTGAAAATTGAAGAAGGTCATTAACTATTAAAATACTAAGAATACAGTACATACTTTTATCCCTTCTAAAGAGAAACAAAAAATTCCATATTCAGGACGTTAGAAGTGAAGACTAGACTAATAATTATACATTTAGGCATGTTTTTTATTTTTACAGAACCTTACATCTAAGAACTCACTACCAGTGCCTGTGCCCGTGCCCCTGCCCGTGCCAACAGGCACCACAGGAGCTACTATTAGAAATAAAAATTGACTGAGGGAACAGAAGATGAACCTGTGCCAGACAAATCAGGTAAAGTTTTGATGCAATTCCATTCTGCTTTCACGCTGCCAACTTGGTAAACTCTGGAAGCACAAAATTAAATGAGTATCAACCAACAAGTATCATGGGAAATGAAATTTTGATATAATATTCAGGAGAGGATGAGCTTGTGTGACTACAGAGAAAGGGAGGACATAAGTTTTCTGGCAATTTTACTAAACACGTGTTCTTTGGAATTTTAGTTTTGAGGCATCCAACATTACTACTAAAAATCTCCAGACAGCTTTATAAGCATTATATTGAAATGGGATGTGCATACAACAGTATTTAAGTTTCAGCCCAGAGAACTATCTTATGCCAAGACTGTATATGGAGACCTTAAGAGCACCTATCGTATATCTGAGCCTGCAATTGCAAGGTAACTCCCACTATGGTCGAAATCCACTGAAAGAAAAAAGAACAGAATTAAAGCTGCTGTACATAGCTCTTCATGATAACTAACTCTGATCACAAGACAGTAAATTTTTGCTTGTTCACTTTCGTTCTTTTTCCTTAGCTCTAAAGTTGCCACCATGAAAAGCAAGGAGTGTGTTGGGGAAACTAGTTTACATAGACAAAACAGTAAATGGGAGTATTATGCCAAAACATCAGATATATTGCTCGTTCCTAAAAAAGAGCCAATAGGAGACAAGCTAATATAAAGCCAAGTAGGGTCTGTTATCAAGATATTACATACCAGAGTTAGTTGGTGTGTTTTGATCATATAATTCAAATGAACGGAAGTTCTTCAATTTGCTGAGAGCCCACAACTTAACACCATCATCTGCAGCAGTCTGCAGTTAAAAAATAAATCAGATCATGGAATTCATGGCCATCAACCTAATGTGCATATTTGACTAAGTGCTTACTGCAAGGAAGTAACCATTTTCCGAGAAAGATATGGCTGTTACTGCCCCAGTGTGTCCATCAAAGTTGGCAACATAGTTGAATAAATAGAAAGTGGTTTTAAGAAATGAAGACAAAGAAAATATCTAAAAACATAAGTTCAGTTCTCATAACATAGTTTCTAAATACCCGACTCTTCACATCCCAAGTTCTAACAGTAGCTCCTGTGGTGCCTGTTCTAAGGATGAGACCATCAGGATGAAAAGCAGCAGATGTAAAACCATTCAAGACTAACCAATGGTATGGGATGCTAAAGATATGTGTTTGCTGGACCCTTTCTAATAGAATTTAGACAGTATTGATGCAATAATGTAGCAAATCTTGAAAAAAAAAAATGACCATTAGAAGCACACAATTCAAGTATTCAACCATATATCGTGAACCATAAGAAACATCTTCATGTATACCTATAAATGCACTTGGTAATTAAAAGTAACAATCTGAAAATATGGGATTTGAAGCAAAATTAATTTTTCCTAATTCATTATGCAATTCTTGCAATAATGTAAATTACGATTAAGATAAAAAAGATTTAGAAAAAAGACCAACTTACTTCTTCCCCAAGAACTAATTTTGGAAGTTGCAAGTGAAAACCTTAATAATCACTCTCTCCTATAAACCTTTACCACAAAAGAGAAAAAAATAATTAAATTCAACCACATTCAACCCCGAAACTTAATTATTTAGAAAAAATGAATTTACGAACAAATTATGAGAAGGGACACCATAATTTTAAAAAATCCATAAATTAATTAATATTTTCAAGGAAAAAGAAAGCATGTGGAGGCAAACTATGCTACAACAAAGAAAGAATTACATTAAAGCTTTACTGACCAGCAATAAAATCATTAAACCTGAATGGTGATGGAGAAAGTTTAACAATCATAATAATGCACATCCCATAATACCAATGCAAAACCAGAAGGAAATTTGAAACTGGTGATGGTAAAAGCTAGAGAGGAAAATTGAAATATGAGGACAGGAGAAAAGAATGTGACCGTTGTGTAATGTGTACTAAGAAACCCAGATATAAATTGAGACCCAAAGAAAAATATGACCATTGTGAGAGTTGAGATTGAAAGATTTTACATTTTAAAAAAAATTGAAAATTGAGGCACTGGAATTGGACCCATTTAGACCAGGTTTGGCTGAGGCGCAATTTTAAATTGTTGTGTAAAAAAAAGGATTTTTTTTTTTTTTTTTTCATTTTGTACTTCATTAACTTCAAAATCTCAACAAACCCGTCACTATATTCACCACAAAGTTTCAATATGATCCTCTATAAACAGCATAAGAATGAAAAAGCCAAAACCCTTTTAAACCCAACAATTTAATCCGATAATAACTCATGAAAATATTCAAAACATCCAATTGAATCCAAAAAAATAAAAAAAGAAGAGGAAACTTTTGCATATAATAAAAATAAGGAGAAAATTTAGAAATTACCCTCCGTTTGATAACGTAATCCTCTTCGTTTTCTTGTCGATTCAAGATCCCCAAATTGATGAATAGATTTAATACAGTGATGAAAAAATAGGCGGAGCAGATGAATGAATGAATAAATATTTCTAAAGCCAAAGGCAATACACTGCATTTTAATGATCTGAATGAATAATTTTTTTTTTTTTTTTGTCTAACCAAGCCAATACACAGCGTTCAATGAAATCTGATGGTTTTTAAGGTGTAAGTTTGGTGTCTCAACTTGGAAAGGCCATAACTTTGCGCTCGGTTGTCCGTTTGAGGTGATTTTTTTTAATCCATGTAACATGTTAAGTAGTTAAAGGCTACTCGATGCATTAAGTCAATATTGTGGACAAGTTTTTTTATATCATTTTTTTAAATTTCTTCTTGGATGTGAAATGCCTACAATATCACATACCTCTTTTACAAAAGTATTCAAACAAAATCTCGTCAGTACTTTATTTTCAACATTCCAATTAGTAAACTTCAGCACTTAAAATTTTAACATTAAAAGTTGAACACTTCAATTTTCAATTTATTAAACACCAACAGAGATTTCATAAATAGGCTTGTCATCATCTATTTGGAGTTTTTTCTTTCTTTTTGTTGTGTGTGGGAGAGGGGGGGGGGGGGTTCAGAAATATATTATTACTACTTTTCTGAGTTTCACTATAATTCTAAATGGAGGTCATTAGTTTTCTCTCTAGTTCAACTACGCTGCATGGACTTGGGAATGGCTTCGGTGATATAGGAATTTAGAAATGATGCAATAACGCTTTCTGATTAAGAATCTAGGTAATAAAATATAAAAAGCATACCACATTATTGAATTTTAGCAAGAAAAAGGATATCAATGAAGGTTTTTGCAGGTGAGTAGATGTTACCTTACTACGAGCCAAGCTACCCCACACAGTAGACAAACCCGGATAAACTAGGGGTTGACGACCACCAAAGTCATGAAAAGCATAATCTACATAGTTAACTAGAGAGCGGTTTTGTTCAGCATCATAATCTGACTCTTGCTGCACCCTTGAAATAAATAAATAAAAGATTGCACATGCTAAAAGAAGAAAATAATGTCCAAATTTCAATAGAAAACCAGAACAAAGAATGCTCATTGCCTTAAACAGTGTATAAAGCACATGCTATCAGTTCAAACAACAAAGATGATAGAGGAGTTTGTTTGAAACACATAAGATAAAATAGACAGTATGGCAGTAATTAGAAGTTTATTGAGCTAGTGCACATGTGCATTCCCGAATGTACTAAAGACTGGGTACAAAAATAACAAGACAATGGTAATTTTTGTTTAAACATTGATAAGTGTAGTACAAGTATTATCTAACCATCTGTGAATCAGATAAACGAGAGCATACCTGGTTAGGATATTAACCATGGCTCTGAATACAGCAACCTGAAGCAATGAACCAACATGAGACAGCAGCATATACAGTAAGCAAACCAGTACAACATGGAGAAGCTAAATAATCATATGCTAGAGGAAAGGTTTAGAGGGAGATGGGGCACAAATTTTTAAGTCGGATTGATAAAAAAATGGAAAAATTTAGTTGAAACCTGAAGGGTTTCTCCAGCATTCCCTATAAGATAAAGAAGCATATCCAGAACTGGGTGAAGAGACTGAAGCAAAGCAGTGGAATCAACATTCTTTAAGCTGCTAATTGACTGCAACATATCAAGAGTTTCATGTCATGTGTACATAAATGTGCAATGCAATTTTGAGAATATTCATGATACTTGTCTTTGGTAACATAAGAAGTAAGAATGAGAACAGCCTGCCTAATTTAGAAGCCTGAACCACCTTTCACTTCTAACTCCCTCTCTTTGGGTGGGGGTGGGGGATGTCATGGAAGAGAGGTATGAGCAATCATACTTATAGCCTGTTCATCCTTATTTTCCAGCCCACTACAACTTCAATGGGGTTGTTCCACTTTATGATTGCAACTCTTACCATTACAACCAATACCAAGTTTCCAAATTGCAAACTTCAAATGCCTTTTGCAAGTGAACAAAAAAGTGATAAAAACAAAAGAATTCTATTTGTATATATGTAGAGTTAATAAAATCTAGAATTGGGCTCTCTATTTGTTGTTTGTTAGGTCAACTTGGAAACTAACATTGACTACTCATTATAGCCTGTTCATCCTTATTTTCCAGCCCACTACAACTTCAATGGGGTTGTTCCACTTTATGGTTGCAACTCTTACCATTACAACCAATACCAAGTTTCCAAATTGCAAACTTCAAATGCCTTTTGCAAGTGAACAAAAAAGTGATAAAAACAAAAGAATTCTATTTGTATATATGTAGAGTTAATAAAATCTAGAATTATTTGTTGTTTGTTAGGTTAACTTGGAAACTAACATTGACTACTCATTATGGCAGCATGTGCCAGGCACGTAGTAGGAATTTTCATAAAGACATTTTCCTTTGAGTTACTTTTAGAGGTTTTTTTTTTCCCAACCGGGGGAAGGGAGGATTCAAACCCAGCTCTCTAAACAAGACTCATAAACAATAAATTGTCTTCTCCACATACCTCATTGTCTGTTCCATGGCCAAGCTGGCCGTACTGGGGAAGCCCTACAGTTCTACAAACCAAAGAACAAGTGTGCAAATCAGTGAAAAAGTGCAAAGAATCAGGAACTATAAACAATGAAAGTAAGCCAAGAAATAAAACTAAAAGGACCACAAACCATACAATATTAAAGTTACGGCAGCATGGATAGCCTTTATTTTGGGGAAGACCCAGCAACTAAATCAAAACTCTGTTGTTGAGAAAAACTGGATTGCCTTATTTGGTTCGATATCTCAACTAAACCACGAACCCTCGTAGAATCAAGATAACAACTAATATATGGCTATCATCAAATAGGAAAGGAAAAAGGGACAACAGATTGAAACATAAATACGAACTTGAGGCATTGAAGATATCCGAAGCAACCATAATCGAGGTTTTGCAAAGAGCACTTCTTGGGTTCTTCATTGCCTTTACCACTACCAACATCACCTTCTCTCTGGCATAATCACATACATTTTATCAACATAAAAACCCACCACCACTAAAACCCATTAAAAATCCAAATTTTATAATGTTCTCCATTTTCGCTAAAATCACATCCTTCTCCCTACTAATCCTATTTTCCTCAAGCTTTATGCCGCATTTCCTAAAGATCATTTTTAATCCTATATTCCACAAAGTTGACATTTTTAAATCCAACACCATTAATCTAATTACTTATTTACTTCCTACTGATCCTATATTAATCCTATAAAAAGTTGACATTCCTTTCCATACTAATCCTATACAATTTCCTGTGATAAAGGAATGACATGCAGCAAAAAAAGGAAAAAATAAACAAGTAGGAATAATGGAGAGACAAAGAACTTTAATCAGAGCATTTTAGAATTTTTTTAAGTAGTTTCAACAAAGATTACCTTTCCAATACTGTGTGATGAGTAAAGCTGAAGCAAACGCATGCATAATCCATGTAACAGAAGCAGTTTCTTGAGCCTTTAGGTACGATATTTGTCCATCCACCCAGTCAACAATAAATTTAAGAAGCAGGTATATAACTGCAGACAATGCAATGATAAAAGATTAGTATAAATACTCCCTATGTTTCTAATGAAAAATTTAATTACAGGTTACACATGAATAGGAAAAAGCAGAATTGGTTCAATGGGGCTGCAGGAAGTCATCAGATACCAAAAATGCTAAGAAGAAAAACTAAATCTCTTGTTGAGATGTGAAGAAGCGGATAACAAAACATGCTTAAGTAAATTCCAATAAAATGATATTAACATAGCTCAAGAACAAGGTTTCTTAAGCAACAGATACCGACATAATGCTGCCAATTAGCTACAATAAACTGGCTTGATTGAGTGGAAGATTTTTATAAGGAGCCAACTAACAATTAGAGAACTACTTAAGTGAGACAATAAACTTGTAGTTTTGAGGATAAATTAAAGTAGGTGAAAGATGTGTACACTGACCTAAAATATCCAAAATTGCTACCATAATTGCACCATTATCTACCAATGAGAGTATCCAGAAGGTGCTATCACTTCACCCAAGATCCCACAATTGGACAGAATAGAAAATTTCCCTCATATATAATGAAATTCAAACACCAAATTAATGCAAAGTCTAATGGAGTTATATAAGATATAACCAGTTAGAACATGAAAAAAAACAAAACCAATGCAAAATCTAATGGTTATAGAAAATATTACCAGCTAGAACATGATGCATCACAAAACCAAGCAATCTAGGGTATTTTTTCAAAATATCCATTGTTTAACGCTCTCCCAACAAAAATGGTTGTGCTGTGAAGAAACTGGAAAGAACAACTCTCTCTACAAAGTGAGAACAGAAAAACAACAGTAAAAGCTTTGAATTGAGAGGAAAATTGAAACTGGTAATGGTAAAAGCTAGAGAGGAAAATTGAAATATGGGAGTAGAAGAAAAGAATGTGACCGTTGTGTAATGTGTACTAAGAAACCCAGATATAAATTGAGACCCAAACAGAAATATGACCGTTGTGAGAGTTGAGATTGATAGATTTTATTTTTTATTTTTTTTTAAAATTGAAAATTGAGGCCCTGGAATTGGACCCATTTAGATACCAGATTTGGGTCCGGTGAGTCGCAGCTGGAATTGGACCGAAACAAAAGTCTTCTTCCACAATTTAACAGTATAAAATTAATTATTCCTACTCATAAATTCAAATTAACAATTAAAAAATAAATAAACTGTGCATGTGATCATCACTAATCAACTATAAATTAGGCGAACCTGAAACTGCCATTGAATTAGATAACCCCCAAGCTTCCGAGATGACGAATCCCCGGGCTGACTCCCACCAGACAGAGACAACGGCTTGATAATGGGTAACAAAACCCCACAAGCTGTGGCACTAGTACTAGGCATCGCCGGCGCAACCAAGGCCTCACTCAAAGTCAACCCATAAGACAATCCCAACGTGCTTTTTCACAACCATTTGACGAAATAAGTAGCTATCCCCAAGCCCCGTTTTTACGAACCCACGAGCGAAGAAGTAAATGACCCTAAACCAAATGACTTCGTTGGTGAAGGCACTGAAGGCGGTTGTAAACAGCAGCGTTCAGGTGACGATGGAAGTTGTAAGGCCTAAAAAAGCCCATGCCCCGACGGGTAAGGGGCTTAAGACGAGACCGGCGATTGTGGATAAAAAGATGCGAGGAGTTGCCTGGGTTTTGGGGTTACTTCGACGGGTTTGGGGACGAGGAAACGAACAATGAGGCTGCGATGTGAAGAATGAAATAGAATAAGAATCTGAATCCTCATTGTGGATAACAATGAGGCCTATGGAAATTGAGATAAAGAAAGAAAGGAGTTTGGCTCCTTGAGGAGGAGATAGGAGGGTGGGGAATGCAGCGGATGGGGAAATGGATGGTTGCGATGATTTAGAGGTGGGTTTAGAGCGGAAGTGCAGGGAAGTGCGAGAGGTAAGTGAGAAGGGAGCGGTTGTGGCGGTGGAGAAGCAGTGGAGGGCTAAGCTCTCCATTGTTTGGATGGGGCAGAAAAAGGAAGAGAAACGACTGAGTTTGGTTTTTAAAATCAAAGTCTGAGGAAGGATGAGTATGACTTTTCAATGTAAATTAAAAGGATGAGTGTGGCTTTTAAGCCAATATGTTGCGTTTTAACCATCTGAATGAATAAATAAATATTTATAAAATCAAGTCAAGAGTCAAGACGTTGCGTTTAATGAAATCTTAGGGTGATTTTTTTTTTTAAAGGGTTAATATATAAATTAGTCTCTGTATTTTAGGTCCTTTCTCTGTTTGGTATTTGAAGAAATTTTTTTGTAACTTTGGTACTCGAACTTTCATGCCGTCATTCATATTGATCATTTGCCTAACACAGTTAGTTAATAGTTGACTAGAAAAAAAAAAATCAAAACATGACACGTGGCAAAATTATCACATCACTAGTGTCACGTCATCATGAAAGAAAAAAATTCAAAAAATTATAAAAACCAAAATTAAAAAATACCTTTTTTTATAAGAAAAAAAATCAAAATTCTAATTTTTTTTTTTAAATTTAGAAATTAAAAAAATTATAAAAATGACAAAAAAATTATAAAAAATCAAAAGATAAATCTGAAAATTTTAAAATTAAAAATAATATTAATTTTTTTTTTAAATATAGAAATTTCAAATTCAAAATATATATATATAAATTCAAAATTTAAATAAAATTTAAATTTAAAAATAGAAAATATATATTTTTTAATTTTTTCATTTTTATTAAAAATATTCAAATTTATTTTCTTTTTTTCTTTTTTTTTCCTAGATTTTTAAATATATATATATATATAAAGTTTTCAATTTTCATAATTTATTTTAAAATTTGGTTTTTTATTTTTATAATTTTTTTAAAAAACAAAATGAGATTTTCAAATTTTTAATTTTGATTTTGATTTTTTTAAAAAGTTTTTATTTTATTTTTATAATTTTTATTGATTTTGTTTTTATTTTTTTGAATTTTTTTCTTTCATGATGACGTAGCACTAATGATGTGACAGTTTTGCCATGTGTCAAGCTCTGATTGAGTTTTTTTGTGACAGTTTTGCCATGTGTCAAGCTCTGATTCGGTTTTTTTTTTTGCTTAGTCAATCATTAATTAACAATGTTAGGACAAAAAGCCAATATGAATGGTGACATGAAAGTTCGAGTACCAAAATGATAAAAAATTTCTTCGGATACCAAACGGACAAAAGGCATAAAGTACAAAAGCTAATTTATATATTAACCATTTTTTTAATCCATGTAACTTTTCGAGATTTACATGTTGAAAAACAGTCAAAGACGGTTTGTCGCTGATTTCGTCTCAAAAAACATTGTTATCAATTTTTTTTTTTTTAGTAAAATTTAAAACATTGAATTTGCTCTCTTTTTATTTTTCGAGATTAAAATTCAATTGTATTATACAAGAACATAAGGAAAAAAGAAGTTGCAAGTACAAAAATCGCAACAACTCATGCAATAAAATATGACAGATCTTTCTGATGTTTATGTTGCAATGAAATGCATAAGTTAATTACAATGCAAGAAGTAAGAAGGAAATGAGCAAACCCAAGCAACAAGCAAGCAAAACACCATGGATGCCAATTGATAGAGCTCATTAGTCTGTGCAAATAAATATTTGTATCAATAAATATCCACATAGATTAAAGATTGAACCAAAAAATACACATTACTTGAGATGATAGGCTTATCATGAGCTTAAGAAACCATGGCACACAAGTCCGAGATAATATTGTCAAAATGGCCAGAAATGTGACTAAAATCAAATCTTTATAGGAGATGTAGTGTACCTTACAATCTGTGGTTTGTCATAGACCCAACATTTGGTTATTTGGTTTCCTTTTAACAGAATCACTGCCAAAAAAATAGCAGTACTGCACGTTCATCCAAATTTTGTTTTCGCTACATAATTCTTGAAAATAGCAAACTATTAGCTCAATTGGTTTAGAGAGTAATGCAAATAACAGGAAGGTGCGAGAAACAAATTTTTTTTTGCTCCCATTGACTGTTGAGATTGGTTTAATATGAACAAATGATCCACTATTGGAGCAGCGAGCACAGGTAAGAATCCTGCATTTACCATCAACGTGGATAAAAATACAGTATCTGGAATATAGCAGGGAATGAAAGAACAGGAAAGTTTTAGAAATATACCCGTTCCAAGACATCTGAATGAGGATTTCGATCAAAATAGAGTGGAATGCTTCACTGGAAGGGAGGGAAAAGAACAGTAACCAAGATCTGTAAAAACATAACAATGCTGATACATCAAAACCAAAAGCAAAATCACCAATCATCATGATGCGAGTAGAAAAATCAACATTAAGAATTTGGGGAAAAAGTTGGGATTTAGAGATAAGAGAGAGAAAAAGAAGATGAAGAGAAAGAGAAAGAGAGAAGAGTGGAGAAGAAATATATTGACTAGAGAACTGTTCTTGAAAACAATTTTAAGGGATACTTTGATATGAGATGTGCTACCATTGTTGTTGAAGTCAAAGGACATCACTGTGTTGTTAAGTCACTGTTGTTGTTGCAAAAATGTTAAACAAGATAAAAATTTTGAAGTTTTCTGCCCTAGTTTAGTATATTGATTGTCACATCTTCGCTATATACCTTTTGATTTGTGATAAACAAATGAGCCTAACTCTTCTTATTTCATCATTTCCAAGGTTCCCTTGATTCTCAGAGGTGCGAATGACTATATGCTCGATGAGATGGAGAGAGCTCTACATGATGCTTTATCTATTGTGAAGAGGTTTGATGATTTCCAAGTTTCTCCATCACCATTCAGGTTTAATGATTTTATTGCCGATCAGTAAAGCTTTAATGTAATTCTTTGTTTGTTGTAGCATATTTTGCTTCCATATGCTTTCTTTTTCCTTGAAAAGATTAATTAATTTATGGATTTTTTAAAATTATGGTGTCCCTTCTCATAATCTGTTTGTAAATTCATTTTTTTCAAAATAATTAAGTTTCGGGGTTGAATGTGGTTGAATTTAATTATGTTTTTCTCTTTTGTGGTAAAGGTTTATAGGAGAGAGTGATTATTAAGGCTTTCACTTGCATCTTCCAGCATTAGTTCTTGGGGAAGAAGTAATAGATATAAGCCTTAATAATCACCAAAGGGAGCAGTGACTGAGTTTACTATTTATTTATTAAGTAATAGATATAAGCCTCCTTTTGAGTATTATTACATGTGTTAAGAAAATATAATCACCAAAGATTCTTACATGTTTTAATAGGCTTATAATTAACTTAAGAATTCACACATATATATCTATTAATGTTTTTGAGTTAAAAAGTGCTTAATTAGTCTTTTATCTTTATATATATATATATATATATATATATATATATATATATATATCTCTCAAAGATCAACTGTGAATTGCGTTTGTTTTTTCCAGGTTTGGTGCATGCAAGCTCAAAAGCATATGGAGATGAATAAAGAAAAAAAAAATTTAAAAAGGAAAAAGGTGCCTTATCTGCCTTGCTTTTGTTCTTTTGAGCCATGCTTCAAATCTTCATTTAGCTGAGGTTCATACTCCATTGCTTTAATCTTTATTTAATTGAAGTTACTACTGCATATGTGGCTGACTCTCTTTCTCTCTTCACCCCCACCATCCTGTCACCATGAGGTTGCCCATCCCCTCAATTTATCTGACCGATGAATTTACTTAATTTAGAAGTGTTGTTAAATGCATCATACAATATTATGTGAAAGCAAAAATTTCAGTTTTTGTTTCTTTTCTTTTTTTCTCTTTCTTTGGCTTGCGTACTTGACAATATTGCTGAAATTTTTCTCATTTCTGTAGGATAAACTTTACCTGCTACTTCTTGGCACAACAGCTCTTAGTGTGGTATGTGAGCCATTATATCCCCTTGCATTTGGCATTGTATTGTCTTCAAGGAAAAAAATGACATATGAGAATCTACATGGTTTTATTACTCTGATTGTGAGTACTGAACATGCAACTGGAGGGTAGTTTGAATCTGTGCAACTGCAATAAATGTCTTCCTGCAGTTGTTTCTTCTACTTATAGGTTCAAAAACAATATTCTATCAGAAACGATGCAATTGGTTGAAGCATTTCTGATCAGAATGGAACTTTTACTTTTAAGATACCTGATTTAGCTGCAACTACCCAATTTGATGAAGTTCTTTCATTGTTAAAATAGCATTCTACTATAAAGTACTGAACATAATTTCTATTAAGATTTTAATTTGTGCTTCATTAAATAACCTGCAGGTGACTACTCCATTGCTTTTCAAGCTGATTCCAGCTGTTGTTCATCTTGGTCTGCTCTTGCGGGTGGTTCCCCCTGATAGTCCTACTGAGGTAATCATTTCCTTAACTTCTCCCTTTTGATTTCTCTATGTCCAATGCAGTTGATCTGTAACTTTTACTTACCCATTCCAGTTCATAATTTTTTTGAAGTGAGATTTACATCCTCTATGGGCAAGGGGCAGCAGGCAGCGGGCAGAGGGCAGTGGTAAACCTCTATGAACTGCATATTGACTGAGTATTTGAATTGGTGAAAATTTTTAGTATATTACAGTGAATATGAATCTTGAGCTGGTAGGATAGTTTCTCTCTCAATTTGGATAGAGAAAAGTGCTTGTTCAAGGAATCACTTTTACAAATATTTTCCTTGCATATATAAGTTGATTCTTTTCACTCTCGCCAGGACTGCTTTGTCTATTATGCTTCCAGGTTTTCAAATTTTTGATGGAAAGGAATAATATAAGTGCTCTTCATGGTCAGGTTACAATTGGAACTCTTATCCTACAGGTATTTATTTCTTGGTCACCACATCAGTTAAAAGAATATTTACTTCACTTGTGCTTTGATACTTAGTTTAGTTTTTTTTCTTTTTTTTTCATGATTTTTAAAACATTGAACTTGCTTATTTTTCTATTTTTTGAACCTAAATTCAATTTTATTGTACGAGAGCATACTATAATTTATACGGATTTGATCCGTGCATGAGAAGAGCTCGGACCGATCGAAACGTTCGGACCGACCGGATCGTTTGTGCCGACAGGACCGTCCGGACCGCCCGGATCGCCCGGACCGAACGGTCTGCCCGACCTGTCCAGACCGACAGGATCGTCCGTCCCGACCGGACCGTCCGGACCACCCGGACCCACCGAATTGATCGGACCCACCAGACCGTCCGAACCGACCGGACTGTCCGGACCGACCAGACCGACCGGACCGAGCAGACCGATCGGACCGTCTGGACCGACTGGACCGCCCGGACCGTCGGGACCGATCGGATCGTCCGGACCGCCCGGACCGAGCGGACCGCCCGGACCACCCGGACCATCCCGATCGATCGTACCGCCCGGACAGATCGGACCGCTCGGACCGATCGGACCGTCCGGACCGCCCGAACCGCTCGGACCGTCCGGATCGACCGGACCGTCTGGACCCACCAGTCCGTCCGGACCGCCCGTACCTTCCGGACCGATCGGACCGGCCGGATTGACCAGACCGTCCGGACCAACCGGACCATCCGAACCGACCGGACCGTCCGAACCGACCGGACCGACCGCACCGACCAGACCGACCGGACGGATCGGATCGACCAACTAGGCAAGGCTATTAATTTTTTATAAAAAAACATCGTTTTGGCTATTAATTTTAGTTTTTTTGCTTTTTTTCATGATTTTTAAAACATTGAACTTGCTTATTTTTCTATTTTTCGAGACTAAATTCAATTTTATTGTACGAGAGCATACTATAATTTATACGGATTTGGTCCGTGCTTGAGAAGAGCTCGGACCGATCGAACCGTTCGGACCGACCGGATCGTCCGAGCCGATAGGACCGTCCGGACCGCCCGGATCGCCCGGACCGAACGGACCGCCCGACTCGTCCGGATCGACCGGATTGTCCGGCCCGACTGGACCGTACGGACCGCCCGGACCCATCGAACCGATCGGACCCACCGGACCGTCCGAACCGGCCGGACCTACCGGACCGCCAGACCGACCGGACCAATAGGACCGACCGGACCGTCCGGACCGACTGGACCGTCCGGACCGACCGGACCGACCGGACCGTCCGAAGGCGGTTTGTCGTCGGTTTTTTTCAAAAAAACATCGTTTAGGCTATTAATTTTAGTTTTTTTTTCAAGATTTTTAAAACATTGAACTTGCTTATTTTTCTATTTTTCGAGACTAAATTCAATTTTATTGTACGAGAGCATACTATAATTTATACGGATTTGATCCGTGCATAAGAAGAGCTCGGACCGATCGAAACGTTCGGACCGACCGGATCGTCTGGGCCGACAGGACCGTACGGACCGCCCGGATCGCCCGACCCATCCGGACCCACAGGATCGTCCGTCCCGACCGGACCGTCCGGACCGCCTGGACCCACCGAATTGATCGGACCCACCAAATCGATCGGACCCACCGGACCCACCGGACCATTCGAACCGATCGGACCGTCCGGACCGACTAGACCGACCGGACCGATCGGACCGACTGGACCGCCGGACTGTCAGGACCGTCGGTACCGACCGGACCGCTCGAACCGACCGGACCGTCCGGACCGACCGGATCGATCGGACCGCCCGGACCGCCAGGACCGATCGGACCGACCGGACCGACCGAAACGCTCGGACCGTCCGGATCGACCGGACCGTCTGGACCCACCAGTCCGTCCGGACCGCCCGTACCGTCCGGACCGACCGGACCGGTCGGACCGCCCGTACCGTCCGGACCGACCGGACCGGTCGGACCGGCCGGATCGACCGGACCGTCCGGACCGACCGGACCGTCCGAACCGACCGGACCGACCGGACCGACCAGACCGACCGGACGGATCGGATCGACCAACTAGGCAAGGCTATTAATTTTTTATAAAAAAACATCGTTTAGGCTATTAATTTTAGTTTTTTTTTTTATGATTTTTAAAACATTGAACTTGCTTATTTTTATATTTTTCGAGACTAAATTCAATTTTATTGTACGAGAGCATACTATAATTTATACGGATTTGATCCGTGCTTGAGAAGAGCTCGGACCGATCGAACCGTTCGGACAACCCGGATCGTCCGAGCCGATAGGACCGTCCGGACCGCCCGGATCGCCCGAGCCGAACGGACCGCCCGACCCGTCCGGATCGACCGGATTGTCCGGCCCGACCGGACCGTACGGACCGCCCGGACCCACCGAATCAATCGGACCCACCGGACCGTCCGAACCGACCGGACCGTCCGGACCGACCAGATCGACCGGACTAATCGGACTGACCGGACCGTCCGGACAGTCCGTACCGCCCGGTCCGTCCGGACCTCCCGGACCGTCCGGACCGACCGGACCGACCAGACCGACCGGACCGCCCGACCGGACCGCCCGACCGACCGGACCAATAGGATCGACCGGACCGTCCGGACCGACCGGACCGATCGAACCGTCCGGACCGACCGGACCGTCCGGACCGACCGGACCGTCCGGACCGACCGGACCGCCCGGACCGACGGACCGTCCGGACCGATCGGACCTTCCGGACCGTTCGGACCGTCCGGACCGTCCGGACCGCCCGTTCCGTCCGAAGGCGGTTTAGGGTTTAGGGTTTAGGGTTTAGGGTTTAGGGTTTAGGGTTTAGGGTTTAGGGTTTAGGGTTTAGGGTTTAGGGTTTAGGGTTTAGGGTTTAGGGTTTAGGGTTTAGGGTTTAGGGTTTAGGGTTTAGGGTTTAGGGTTTAGGGTTTAGGGTTTAGGGTTTAGGGTTTAGGGTTTAGGGTTTAGGGTTTAGGGTTTAGGGTTTAGGGTTTAGGGTTTAGGGTCTATACCAAAAATCCATATGTCCAAACCAGAATATGCTTGAGCAGTGTGCTTGTTTGAGTGACCATTCTGTTGTGTTTGAAGAATCTCCATCAGATTGGATTGAAGCACCATTGGATGCATAGCCACCTTCCAAGAACAAAAGGAAGCGAATGTATATCAAGCAAAATCCTACAGGCTTTAAACTGTAACAAGTAAATTTGCCCTGAGAGGTTGAAAAAATAGATGGGGCAAGAATGAACAACAGCAACCAAAAGTTAATTCTTTGCAAGGATGCAGTTATAAAACCAGGTAAATAAGCATCTGGATTTGACAATTATCTCAGCACTAACATTCCTTTACAATGCCAATCATGAAATTGCTATATTACAAAAGCCAAATTTAAAGAACAAGTGTGCAAATCAGTGAAAAAGTGCAAAAAAATCAGGAACTACAATGAAAGTAAGCCAAGCAACAAAACTAAAAGAACCACAAACCATACAGTATTAAAGTTACGGCAGCATGGATAGCCTTTATTGTGGGGAAGACCCCAGCAGCCAAATCAAAACTTTGTTGTTGAGAAGAACTGGGTTGCCTTATTTGGTTCAATATCTCAAGTAACCACGAACCTCCGTAGAATCTAGATAACAGCTCTAATATGGCTATCATCAAATAGGAAAGGAAAGAGGGATAACAGATTGAAACATAAATACGAACCTAAGGCATTGAAGATATCCGAAGCAGCCATAATCGAGGTCTTGCAAAGAGCACTTCTTGGGTTCTTCATTGCCTTTACCACATCAGCTTCTCTCTGGCATAATCACATACATTTTATCAGCATAAAAACCCACCACCAAAAAGGCAAAAAAAAAAAAAAAAAAATTAGAATCTTACAAGCTTGGAAGCAGTAGGGTGGAGTGATATAAAGAGAAACGCCTAGCCTCATTAATGACTTGCAAACCTTAACCCAATCCTTTGAATCAAACCCTTCAAGTAAGCTCTGAAAATTTCAAATAAATTTATACAAATAAAAACCAATCAGAACCATGAAATTGCAATAGGGTTTACTTTTAGTATAGTGAAAATGGGAATTACTTGGATATTGGATTCAGGGTCTTGAAAGGGTTTGAGATTCTCGGAAGAGATGTAATCAACGGAGGCATCTGCAGATGGTGGTAAAGGAGTCTTGTTCTCGTCATTTACACAAAAATCTGATGGTTTTTTCTGTGTTGGAACCAACACTTTGGCTTGTTTCTTGGGCCTTTCTGGTGTAATAAGGCTCAATGCCATTTTTGCTATGAATCTGAAAGCAGAGTAGATTTAAAGTGGAGGAAGAGGGATTTGAGACAAAATTTTGCCATATAATCGTGCGTCTCAATCTGCAAACAGAAAAAGCCAGATATATTCAATCAGAAGAATCTAACAACACTTTGGCAAGATTGCATAGCACATAAAATCATTACTGATCATATCCATACGAGGGTAACTAGAAGTGTCATTCCTTCAACTGATATATATGCTTTTACTAGATAAGAGGAAGGAGTGCAGGAAACATACCTGAGTAACATAAGGGTTAAACTTTAATCCAAGAGAAGTCACAAACTCTTCTGCAATTTGAGGCCAGTTAATATTAGGATATGCAAGAAGATGGGCATTGTAATTCCCAACTGCACCAGCAAACTTGCCCATCATCTCAACTTGAGAAATTTCTTGCCTTTCTCTGCTTAGTCTGACAGAAAAAACGGCATCTCCTTTCCTTAAGTTGTAGGTGAAGCTGGCTGAAAGAAACCGAAAGATTTAAGTGATAAAGTAATAACTGCTATTTCTAGACCAAGTAATATTAAGGAAACAATAAAGAAAATTTAAGCAATCTTGGGATAATATAGTGATCAACTTGACACTCCAATGATTAGTGCATGAATCAAAATATCATTCCCTGAGTGGCTGATGAATCAAGAAAACAAAATATTATTTTACAAACTCAACAAATAAATGCAACATTTTGCATTCCATTGTAAAAAAAGTAATGTTAGCGCACAGAAGTTTCAAATCAAGATGCATTCCATGAAATCGAATGCAAACCAAATTATCCAGTCTATAGGAGAGGAGAAATCATCAAAATGAAACATAAAATAAAGAGAGAAAATGAAATTAACCTTCAACAAGCATCTCGTGTTCTCAACCTGATAGTGACCAAGAAGGCAAAGCACAACAGATTTCTTTGGAAATTTTGTTGCAATTGAGGCCAGATAAGTGACAACTTCAATAACTTGTTGCTGGACCTGCATTGTTGCAGAGCAAAGATACAGAATACATAAGCCTTTGTCTGACATTAGTATTTAATCTAGGGATACACATTCTAGAACATATTTGGAGGGAAGATAGGTCTAAATACATACCTCATAAAGAACATACTTAATAGGAGGCTCAACCTTCATCTCCTCAAGCTCAAATAAGTGAAGCTTCCACTGTTGAATGCAAAATGAAATCATACTTAGTTGTAAGTAAATGATGTATAATGGTAAGTCAAGAATAAGCCAGTCACTTGTCAGAAATGGATTCATCTCCCATCCAACTGGAAATTGCACAGCTTATTTGATAAAAATTCAAACCAACTGAAGGACCAAAATGACTATATTTATATACAAGAATTCACTAACCCAAGATAGCTCACTTTCCTCTAGAGAAGAGATGCATAAACAGACAAAATAGAAGGAAGCAGCTATACCATACACTTGTGCAGGATTAGTGGAAAAAGAAAATTACAACAAGAATAAAGAAAAACTAGAAACGTCTACCTACAGGGAAAAACCTTTTCAAAACCATAATTTCACCACTAGGGTCTATACATATCTCTCTGCAATGCACTGCACCACAATTGCCTTGCTGGTAACCATGATTTTGCATGAAACCGGACAATCTGAAAATTGAAGAAGGTCATTAACTATTAAAATACTAAGAATACAGTACATACTTTTATCCCTTCTAAAGAGAAACAAAAAATTCCATATTCAGGACGTTAGAAGTGAAGACTAGACTAATAATTATACATTTAGGCATGTTTTTTATTTTTACAGAACCTTACATCTAAGAACTCACTACCAGTGCCTGTGCCCGTGCCCCTGCCCGTGCCAACAGGCACCACAGGAGCTACTATTAGAAATAAAAATTGACTGAGGGAACAGAAGATGAACCTGTGCCAGACAAATCAGGTAAAGTTTTGATGCAATTCCATTCTGCTTTCACGCTGCCAACTTGGTAAACTCTGGAAGCACAAAATTAAATGAGTATCAACCAACAAGTATCATGGGAAATGAAATTTTGATATAATATTCAGGAGAGGATGAGCTTGTGTGACTACAGAGAAAGGGAGGACATAAGTTTTCTGGCAATTTTACTAAACACGTGTTCTTTGGAATTTTAGTTTTGAGGCATCCAACATTACTACTAAAAATCTCCAGACAGCTTTATAAGCATTATATTGAAATGGGATGTGCATACAACAGTATTTAAGTTTCAGCCCAGAGAACTATCTTATGCCAAGACTGTATATGGAGACCTTAAGAGCACCTATCGTATATCTGAGCCTGCAATTGCAAGGTAACTCCCACTATGGTCGAAATCCACTGAAAGAAAAAAGAACAGAATTAAAGCTGCTGTACATAGCTCTTCATGATAACTAACTCTGATCACAAGACAGTAAATTTTTGCTTGTTCACTTTCGTTCTTTTTCCTTAGCTCTAAAGTTGCCACCATGAAAAGCAAGGAGTGTGTTGGGGAAACTAGTTTACATAGACAAAACAGTAAATGGGAGTATTATGCCAAAACATCAGATATATTGCTCGTTCCTAAAAAAGAGCCAATAGGAGACAAGCTAATATAAAGCCAAGTAGGGTCTGTTATCAAGATATTACATACCAGAGTTAGTTGGTGTGTTTTGATCATATAATTCAAATGAACGGAAGTTCTTCAATTTGCTGAGAGCCCACAACTTAACACCATCATCTGCAGCAGTCTGCAGTTAAAAAATAAATCAGATCATGGAATTCATGGCCATCAACCTAATGTGCATATTTGACTAAGTGCTTACTGCAAGGAAGTAACCATTTTCCGAGAAAGATATGGCTGTTACTGCCCCAGTGTGTCCATCAAAGTTGGCAACATAGTTGAATAAATAGAAAGTGGTTTTAAGAAATGAAGACAAAGAAAATATCTAAAAACATAAGTTCAGTTCTCATAACATAGTTTCTAAATACCCGACTCTTCACATCCCAAGTTCTAACAGTAGCTCCTGTGGTGCCTGTTCTAAGGATGAGACCATCAGGATGAAAAGCAGCAGATGTAAAACCATTCAAGACTAACCAATGGTATGGGATGCTAAAGATATGTGTTTGCTGGACCCTTTCTAATAGAATTTAGACAGTATTGATGCAATAATGTAGCAAATCTTGAAAAAAAAAAATGACCATTAGAAGCACACAATTCAAGTATTCAACCATATATCGTGAACCATAAGAAACATCTTCATGTATACCTATAAATGCACTTGGTAATTAAAAGTAACAATCTGAAAATATGGGATTTGAAGCAAAATTAATTTTTCCTAATTCATTATGCAATTCTTGCAATAATGTAAATTACGATTAAGATAAAAAAGATTTAGAAAAAAGACCAACTTACTTCTTCCCCAAGAACTAATTTTGGAAGTTGCAAGTGAAAACCTTAATAATCACTCTCTCCTATAAACCTTTACCACAAAAGAGAAAAAAATAATTAAATTCAACCACATTCAACCCCGAAACTTAATTATTTAGAAAAAATGAATTTACGAACAAATTATGAGAAGGGACACCATAATTTTAAAAAATCCATAAATTAATTAATATTTTCAAGGAAAAAGAAAGCATGTGGAGGCAAACTATGCTACAACAAAGAAAGAATTACATTAAAGCTTTACTGACCAGCAATAAAATCATTAAACCTGAATGGTGATGGAGAAAGTTTAACAATCATAATAATGCACATCCCATAATACCAATGCAAAACCAGAAGGAAATTTGAAACTGGTGATGGTAAAAGCTAGAGAGGAAAATTGAAATATGAGGACAGGAGAAAAGAATGTGACCGTTGTGTAATGTGTACTAAGAAACCCAGATATAAATTGAGACCCAAAGAAAAATATGACCATTGTGAGAGTTGAGATTGAAAGATTTTACATTTTAAAAAAAATTGAAAATTGAGGCACTGGAATTGGACCCATTTAGACCAGGTTTGGCTGAGGCGCAATTTTAAATTGTTGTGTAAAAAAAAGGATTTTTTTTTTTTTTTTTTCATTTTGTACTTCATTAACTTCAAAATCTCAACAAACCCGTCACTATATTCACCACAAAGTTTCAATATGATCCTCTATAAACAGCATAAGAATGAAAAAGCCAAAACCCTTTTAAACCCAACAATTTAATCCGATAATAACTCATGAAAATATTCAAAACATCCAATTGAATCCAAAAAAATAAAAAAAGAAGAGGAAACTTTTGCATATAATAAAAATAAGGAGAAAATTTAGAAATTACCCTCCGTTTGATAACGTAATCCTCTTCGTTTTCTTGTCGATTCAAGATCCCCAAATTGATGAATAGATTTAATACAGTGATGAAAAAATAGGCGGAGCAGATGAATGAATGAATAAATATTTCTAAAGCCAAAGGCAATACACTGCATTTTAATGATCTGAATGAATAATTTTTTTTTTTTTTTTGTCTAACCAAGCCAATACACAGCGTTCAATGAAATCTGATGGTTTTTAAGGTGTAAGTTTGGTGTCTCAACTTGGAAAGGCCATAACTTTGCGCTCGGTTGTCCGTTTGAGGTGATTTTTTTTAATCCATGTAACATGTTAAGTAGTTAAAGGCTACTCGATGCATTAAGTCAATATTGTGGACAAGTTTTTTTATATCATTTTTTTAAATTTCTTCTTGGATGTGAAATGCCTACAATATCACATACCTCTTTTACAAAAGTATTCAAACAAAATCTCGTCAGTACTTTATTTTCAACATTCCAATTAGTAAACTTCAGCACTTAAAATTTTAACATTAAAAGTTGAACACTTCAATTTTCAATTTATTAAACACCAACAGAGATTTCATAAATAGGCTTGTCATCATCTATTTGGAGTTTTTTCTTTCTTTTTGTTGTGTGTGGGAGAGGGGGGGGGGGGGTTCAGAAATATATTATTACTACTTTTCTGAGTTTCACTATAATTCTAAATGGAGGTCATTAGTTTTCTCTCTAGTTCAACTACGCTGCATGGACTTGGGAATGGCTTCGGTGATATAGGAATTTAGAAATGATGCAATAACGCTTTCTGATTAAGAATCTAGGTAATAAAATATAAAAAGCATACCACATTATTGAATTTTAGCAAGAAAAAGGATATCAATGAAGGTTTTTGCAGGTGAGTAGATGTTACCTTACTACGAGCCAAGCTACCCCACACAGTAGACAAACCCGGATAAACTAGGGGTTGACGACCACCAAAGTCATGAAAAGCATAATCTACATAGTTAACTAGAGAGCGGTTTTGTTCAGCATCATAATCTGACTCTTGCTGCACCCTTGAAATAAATAAATAAAAGATTGCACATGCTAAAAGAAGAAAATAATGTCCAAATTTCAATAGAAAACCAGAACAAAGAATGCTCATTGCCTTAAACAGTGTATAAAGCACATGCTATCAGTTCAAACAACAAAGATGATAGAGGAGTTTGTTTGAAACACATAAGATAAAATAGACAGTATGGCAGTAATTAGAAGTTTATTGAGCTAGTGCACATGTGCATTCCCGAATGTACTAAAGACTGGGTACAAAAATAAC